>CM040125.1:212275008-213475008 GCA_022559845.1 Amorphophallus konjac | reverse complement strand
TTCTTCGTATCCTCATGACCCGGTACACATATTCGGTCTTTAAAGAGCAATCTTCCATCCTTAATAGAAAAATCCGACCTTTGTTCAACATTGGCCTTGATCTCCAATAATATAGGATCATCATTTTGCAGCTTGACCAGATCTTCTATTAATGTAGGTTGAGCTTGAATATTAGCTAGGAAACAATCTTCCTTCCTGTCAATACCTAAGTTTAACTGAGCAAATTGAGGAATAAGATTAGTAATACTAATCATGAGACTTGATAGTATACCTATTGGTTTTCTATTGAGTGCATCTGCTACAGCATTAGCCTTTCCAGGATGATATTGAATAGCAAAATCAAAGTCTTTGAGATATTCTAACCACCTCCTCTGCCTCATATTTAGCGCTTTTTGAGAAAATAAGTACTTCAAGCTTCTGTGGTCCGAGTAGACCGTAAACTTTTCTCTATAAAGATAATGACGCCAAATTTTCAAGGCGAAAATGATAGCTGCTAATTCCAAATCATGCACAAGATAATTTTCCTCGTGACGCTTCAATTGTCTAGAAGAATAACAGATTACTTTTCCATTTTGCATGAGGACACACCCTAGGCCAATGTCAGATGCATCCATATATACTTCGAATCCACCACCATCCATCGGTAGTGTTAGAATAGGAGCTGTAGTAAGATGATTTTGAAGAGTTTGGAAACTCTTTTCACATTCCTCTGACCAGACAAAAGGATTTTCTTTTCTCGTGAGTCTAGTTAAAGGAACTGTAATCTTTGAGAAATCCTTAATGAATCTTCTATAATAACCAGCTAGACCCAGAAAACTTCGTACTTCCGATACGGTCGTTAGCCGGCTCCAACTCTTAACGGCTTCTACCTTAGAAGGATCCACATCGATACCTTCTTTTGAAATAATGTGGCCTAGGAATGAAACTGCCTTGAGCCAGAATTCACACTTATTAAGCTTGGCATAAAGTTTATGTTCTCTAAGTGTTTGTAAAGCTATCTTCAGATGTTCTTCATGTTCTTCCTTTATCTTGAAATATATCAAGATGTCATCGAGGAAGACGACGATGAATTGGTCTAGATATGGATGAAAAACACTGTTCATAAGTTGCATAAATGTTGCTGGGGTATTTGTTAACCCGAACGGCATTACCACGAATTCATAGTGGCCATAATGACTTCGAAAAGCCGATTCATAGATGTCTTCTTCTTTAATTCTAAGCTGATGATAACTTGATCTGAGGTCAATCTTGGAGAAATATTCTGCTCTCGAAAGCTGATCAAAGAGCTCATCAATATGCGGCAACGGATACTTATTTTTGATTGTAAGCTGATTCAGTCGCCGGTAATCGATGCATAGCCTGAGAGAACCATCCTTCTTTTTGACAAATAGAACCGGCGCACCCCAAGGGGATGTGCTAGGTCTGATAAAGCCCTTATCCAATAGTTCATGCAACTTCTTCTTTAGTTCTTTGAGTTCTGTGGGGGACATCTTGTAAGGGGCTATAGAAACAGGTGCTACTCCTGGAGTGAGTTCAATAGTGAAGTTTACTTCCCTCTCGGGTGGTAAACTGGATAATTCGGATGGGAACACATCGGGGAACTCATTTACAATAGGAATGTTTGCTAAGATAATCTCCTTTGATTCGGTAACAATGATAGAAGCAAGAAAAGCTTCACATCCGTGCGAGATAAGTTTACAAGTGTGAAGAGAAGATATTGTTGTGCCCCTTGTGCCTTGATGATGCAGTGATGTTTTGATGATAGCAACATTAGTGTCATCAATTGATTAATCTTAAATTGAGTGCTTGATCTGAATGCCTTATGCCTTGATGATATTTTAGCTGATGTGCATAAATTGTTTTGTGCATGCATTTAAGGTCTGTGCATTTCCCTATTTGCATCGATGCATACATCACATTAGCCATAGTCAGTGCATCCTGCGTCTCACTCAGCGTCTCATGTGCATACGCAAAGTCTGTACAGCCAGTGCATCCTTTGATTCAAAGTCTATACATTGCCCTGTAGCATGCACGAACTCAAGTCTGTACATCGTCCAATTATACATTGCCCTATAGCATGTGCTCATGACGTCTTGGCTAAGTCTATACATTGCACCGTCTCACTTAGCGTCTCACTTGAGCATTTAAAGTCTGTACATCTGCTTGAGCATTTAAAGTCTGTACAGCCAATGCATTTCATGTCTCGTGAACATCCGTCTCATTTAGCATCTCATGGTGTGTCTCACATAGCGCTTCAAGTCTGTATAGGGTAAGTCCGTGCATCTTGTTTTAATGTACTCTGCTGATATGTTTATGCTGTAGTTCAGCAAGTCTGTACATCGTTAGCACTCTTCAAACGGCATAGTCCATGCATTCATCGCAAGTCTGCACATTGCTTGTAGACTGCACAAAGTCTGCACATTCCTTGTTGTTATGTCCATGCGTCATGTTAGTAAGTCTGCACATTGTTACACGCTAAGTCTGCACACTAATAGCATGTCAGTGCATTCATCTTTCAATGTGCATACTTCACATTATGCATAATGCAAACTGCATCTCATGAACTTAAAGTCTATACACCCTTTATGTCTGCATCACATGCACTCAAAGGCTGTATACTTGTGAATGTAATGTCTGTACATTCATCTTCATTGTACACACTTTCTCTTATATGCACACTGCATCTAGTGCATCAAGTCTGTACAGGCCATGACTCATTTAACGTACAGACTCGATGCATTCAGTTCTTCATATCAGTTAAGTCTCTACTGATAACAATCTGTTATTACAGAGCTGCTGCTCGAGGAGGTTAATGATGCACGTGATCCAAGAATAGAAGATGGCCCTGATCGTGACACGTGGAACCACTGTGCTGAAGTGCTGCCACATGAACTGAGGCCTCTAGGCGGGAATCATTGAGACCACACGCCCTATCTGTGCTGCTGCTATATAAAGAGGACTTCTCCATCTGGAGAAGACGATCGTGATAGAAGGAGCAGATGCAGAGAGATAGCCTCCACGATCCAGTAGAAGAGAAAAGAAAGTAGAAGAGAAAAGAAAGAATCAGAGAGTGAGAAGAGAAAGAAGAAGAGAAGAAGACAAGAGAGTCTGAAGAGTTTCATCAGAGTTCGTTCCTCAGATCTTTGGTTCAAAACCAGATCTGAGGTTGCTTAATTGTTTGAGCTTTATTCCCTGCAGGGATATATTTTGTGCTTTATCGTATACAGCTTTCAGTTGCTGTTTTGTTTCCCATTTGTGTTTTCTTTTAAACCTTTCTTCAAGCTGTTTGTTAGCGGAGCAAGCTATGTTGCTCAGCGTTTGCAGTGGATGATTCCACTGGACGGGTTAAGCTATAGTCCCCAGCGGTTGGCAAAGCTATAATGCCCAGCGGTCAAGCTGTGAGTCAGCGGATGGCTAAACTGTATTGCCCAGCGGAAGCAAGCTGTGACGCTCAACGGTTGTAGGCAAGCTGTGAGGCCCAGCGGTTCAAGCTGTGAGTCAGCAGAATCCACACTCGGGTTTAAGTGTGGGGTGGACGTAGGTCTGGAGGACCGAACCACCTAAAAAACTTGGTTGAGATTCTTTGAGTTCTTGGAAATATCAGCCTGTCTTGCACAGACCCTGGCAGCGAGTGGAGGAGTTGTGACTATGACTTCTTCCTCATTCATGACTTTATTATCCCTTCTCTTGGGGGCATCAACAAAACTGTTATAATTTTGTAGGGTTGACATGACACTCCGGGTCTTCTTGGGAACCCACATTTGCTTGCGTCTTGGCAATTTTGAGGTTGGCTTCCCTTGCTTGCTATCATCACTGTTCGCCCTCCGGCTAGCCAGCACTTGGAAAGCATTGCGGGTAGGAATGGTCGGGATGACCCGATCTGGCAGAGCTCTAGCATTGCGGCCGTTGAAGAAGATCCGAACGCCCCCAATCATCATGGACTTCCCAGATGCAGAAAGTCGACATTGGGAAGCGGCAGAGGCTCTTCCTCTTCTGAAGTTCTTTTTGTTGCCCCCAGTGGGCCCCTTCTCATGTGCTTCAATCGGGCTGGTAGCATGGTGAACATAACAGCTCACGGTCACTGGATTCTTGAGTAGGGATTTCCTGATCTTATCCTCGCTTTGACAAGAAGCAGCTTTATCATCCTTCAGCTCTACAGGCTTCAGACTTTCTTTGCTCAGAATATCCACAGACACAACTCCCAGGAAGTTGGGGCAGGCAACGACCGGAGGAAAGTCACCGAAAGTGGTGGATGAAGCAGAGGATGCGCTTCTTTTCGCCTCGTGATGGACGAAGTAGGACACGACCTCCGGAGCATCCTTCATCACCTGGCTTATCTTGGGGCCGGTAGCTTGCGGCGGAGTCTCGATAACAGTTTTCGGCTCCTCGTTGTCGATCTCGAGCAGGTCAGTGAAGCTGAGGGCCAAGTAGTTAGGCATCCCGACAGCAGGCGGCATCGATCCGAACGACAGAGGTACCGCCAGGTAGCTTTCTTGAACATGCGCATCGACCGGTTGCTTGTTGAAGCATACAGACATGATTCCAGCCGTCATTGTAGCTTCCTGGAAATAGAGAAAGCGCACAGAATCAGAAATTTGAGGGGGGCCCGGTGGGCCTCCAATTTTTGGCATAGAGATGAAGGGAGACTCGGTCCCACCGGGCGTGCCAGACTTGTGGAACGCGGATTTTTCGTTAGATTTTTATTCTTTTATTTCTGTTGTTTATTTATTGGCGTGCCAGTCACATGTGTGACGATTTCATTGTGCTCTCGATCTGACTTCTAATTAGTCGATTGTGAGTGATCGTGTCTGGACCAACAGTCCGTCATACCATAAAGGTTATGACGTTAATTACGTCCTCCCTAAGAAGGACAACCCTTGATTAAACGCCAAAGTAAGAGGAGACCGGCGGCAAAAACCTAAATGAGAGCATGCTAATTTATCTGCAAGACATTGAGGAGACTGGATAAAGCGAGGGTATATCAGGTGCGGAGCAAATCCGGCAGCATATCCCCATATCTTGGATCATGCCAAGGAGAGATAGACCCTCATCCACGGGATGCCGGGACGAAGGCCGAAAGAGAAGGGCACTAGGCCCTAGAACACTGTCTGCATTCATAGCACCGGTTGATATCCCCTTGGAAACCATCGGAGTGTATGCAATGGCAGAGCTCCCTAGGTTCATAGGGTTACAGAGGAATCCGGATCGGGACCGGATAATGTAGGGGAGGCCATTCCCCGTTAATTTATCTCCTGAGGCATACCTCGTGACCTCTGGATATCCCTCAGACAGGTATAGTGGAGTGACCAAGAGTTGGACTGAGGTGGAAATGCAAATTCTTGGTGCAGGGCTCCGGTGGGACCTTCTCGGCACAGTTTCCACATAAAAGGGAGGGGTTCTCGGCACGCTAAGAAGAAGATAAAGAAAGCTTCCCGGCACGAGGTTCCCGGCGCGCTAAGAAGAAGATGAAGAGAGCTTCCCAGCACGAGGTTCCCGGCGCGCTAAGAAGAAGATGAAGAGAGCTTCTCGGCATGGCTTTAAAGAAGGAGAAGGGAGCTCTCGGCATGACTTTAAATAAGGAGAAGGGAGCTCTCGGCATGAGGTTCACGGCATGGCTTTAAAGAGGGTTCTCGGCATGAGGTTAAAGAAGGAAAAGGGAGCCCTCGGCATGAGGTGAAGGGAGGAGGATGAGGCTCTCGGCGTGAGGGTTCCCGGCGCGCCCAGGGCCGCGCCGGGAACTATTCCCGGTGCCGAGAAGGGTTGGCGCCGGGAAGGTGCTAGGCCTAAGCGCCGGGAAGACTTATGGGTTTTTCGGTGCTCTGTTCTAGGGATTTTTCTCAGGATTCAGACAGTGGCTGGGGGATGGATTCAGGAGGCAATTAAGGAAGGAGCCAAGGGTCTACCAAGCTGACAGCAAGGAATTACGGATGAAAGGGGTCCGAGAGATCAGAGTCACAGGGCCTTCGAACTCTCAGGAACAGGCTTCATGCCATTCATATTGCCAACCATCCGGGAAATCGAGAGATAACGGTCTCTGATCCCTGCAATGGCCCTAGTGGCATGAGAAATTTGGAGAGAACCACGGACTCCGCGACGTTTAAATCATCGATGACATTGAGGGAGAAAGGGGAGAACAAAGCCCAAAAATCCACAGTGAGGATTGGGGCATTATCGACTCCGTCCCATCCTACATAGGCATGCATATAACGGGAAGCCAGCAGACGATTAACATGTCGAGCCTGGATGAGTCGAATCTGACAGCATATCCCTTGGGCTTGCAGACATGCCAAGTAGGGATAGGAGACCATCCACGTAGTGGCGGGATGGAATCCGGGTAAACAATGGGGAATCTTTCCCTTTGAACTCCCTGCTCGGTTGGAGGCTCCATGATATTCACTCTCCCGATGGATAGAGTCAAGCGGGGTGTGTATCGATCACACTCCCTTGGCCTTCCAGGGTCAGCTCTGTCGGATAGAATTCCGGCAGTGTCTCCCCCTCTTTCCGGTCATGCCAAAGAAAATAGGCCGTCATCCACGGGTGCCGGGATGATAGCCAAAAAAAGAAGGCCCTAGGCTCCCTGGTGATGTGGGTGTCCATGTCGATGCTTACTATCCCCTCAGGAACCGTCAGGGCTTATACAATGGTATGGCCCCTTGGGTTTATGGGGTTACGGATGAATCTGATCTGAGATAATGTAGGGGAGGTCAATCCCTTGTTAATTTATCCCCGGGGGTGTATGTGATGACTCAAGAATGTCTCAGGGTACGTGGGCGAAGTGATCAAGGGGTAAGCAAAGGGTAGAAACTTGGTTATCGGCGCAGCTGGGAGGTAAAGGGGGCTCCCGGCGCGAGGGCTCTCGGCGCGATGGTGACCGCGCCGAGATGAGAACACTGTTCCCGGGCCATTTGGTGTCGGGAACCCCATAGAGGCGCCGAGAAGACCCGAAGAGGGTTCCGGAGGCTCTATTTTGGGTTCTCTTGGATTTTAGCCCTGCTTAGAGGGAATTTTGGGGGGTTTTAGAGAGGTTTCAAGACGGGATGCCAATGTTCTTTGCCCGGGGGACACTGCTCGAAGGACCACCTCAAGGGGGATTGAAATCTTCCCGCATTAAACAGCATCTAAGACTGACGGGATATCAAATTTGATAAACTAATTTCGACGATATATGCCATCGATCTCAACAGGAAATCACGAGATAGTCTGTCTCGGACTCCGGTGTGATCGTCTGACTTCAGGAACTATGCAAGCAGTAAGAAAACATACGGGTCAGAGTCTTTAGGAAGCTTCAGACCCCAACCCTCCATAGATTTGGATAAGGGGATTCGCTACCATTTCCAGGGGGACGGAAGACACAGACATCACGAAAGATGCACAAACGGGATTCACACCATCCCTCATCTTCAACCAGTGCACCGACGAAAGAAAGGAGATACAGCAAGCATCAGAACATTGGGGGAGAGGTCGTTCATACTTGTAACTAGAACAGAGAAATGGAGCTTTGTTTATTCACTCAAACTGCTTAATACATCATCCGGTGAAACTGGATCGGAAGCATTAAAGAGGGGGATAACATGCCCTAAAAAAAAATACAGACCAAGATGGTATACATCGAACGAAAATAGAGAAAGAAAGGATGGGGGAGGGCGGAGCATTGACTCCTCTCCCTCCCCTGAGCAGCCCACCTGGAGCCTCTTCTTCTTCTTCTCTTCTGCTTTCTTTTTGTGGGTTTCTTCGATGCCTCTTCTATATCTTCTCTCCTATTTTTTTCTTCTATCCTCCTCCCCTTTCTAGAGAGAAAAAGGGGGCTTTTATAGCACAACCCTCTTCCCCTATCGGCATGGTCATCTCGGCCTGCCTTCGATGATCTCTCGGCGCGCCTCAGGCGAAAGCAGTAGGCTTCCCGGCGCCACAGCTTCCCGACGCCCCTTCCCCATATGGGCCTTGTTGGGCTCTTGGCGTCGCACAGATGGGTTCGCTTAGAGCTTTTAGTATTTTTATGCTTCCTCATTAGTAAGCTTGAGCTGTTAAAGCCGTTTAATCCGTCCTTTCATTCGTCAGTCCGGACATCAGCTTGGTCGGGGAGGACTTCAGCCGGGTGATAGCTTCAGTGACGAATCTTCCGTAATCCTGGTCTTGCAGGGACTTCCGGGATCTTTATCTTTCACTCAATCTTCCATTATGTCTCGTTTCAGTGGTTCCCTATTAGAGCCGGCCGTCTCTTCTTTTCTTCTTTTATTCCTGAAAACAAGATAACAAAAATAAGACATTTTATAAAGGTATTTTAGGGTTATTATTATTATTTCATCGCTGCTATTATTATTATCTTTATTTTAGGCGTCAACAAATGCCCCCCACCCGTAGGTGGCGCGAATGAGGGACAAGTGAGCGGGACCTGCGGGTGCAACCCCCATCTGAGAACGCGTCTTTTTATTCTTCATTCATGTGAACATGCAGGCAGTTATTGATCGCACGCATATCTAGATGTATATAGGATAGCTCCCTCATTTTAGGGATAGGATAAGGATGGCATCCATGATTCATGGACGGAGTGCAGCTCACGAAGCACAACTAAGGGAGATGTGCATACGTAAAGGGGACGCCGCGTAGAACGTATGATTAGCGACTACTAAGATGGCATCCATGGTAGTTTTGCACACCCCCCTTGTTTATTCTTAATTTGAGATTTCACTGTTCGACGCGAGTTTCCTCATGTGTCTCAATGGGGATTCCCGACTACTAAGATTCATCCCTTTATTGGCAGTGTTTTTTATAGACTTCACCATTCGGCACGAGTCTCCTCATGTGTCTCAATGGGGATTCCCGGCTACTAGGATTAGTCCTTTTGTTCATAGTGGCATAATGGATTTCACCGTTCGGCGCGAGTCTCCTCATGTGTCTCAATGGGGATTCCCGGCTACTAGGATTCATCCTAGTATTATTCACAGTGACATAATGGATTTCACCGTTCGGCGCGAGTCTCCTCATATGTCTCAATGGGGATTCCCGGCTACTAAGATTCGTCCTAGTATTATTCACAGTATTATCATGGACTTCGCCGTTCGACGCGAGTCTCCTCATGTGTCTCAATGGGGATTCCCGGCTACTAGGATTTGCCCTTTTGTTCATATATATATTTTTTCTTTTCTTCTTCTTCTTTTTCTTTCGTTTCCCTTTTTTTTTTAAGGTGGGTAGGTGACTTTTCCCTCACGGTCACCCTTTATGCGAGTGTAGAGATTTAAGCATCCAAGAAGTGTTAAGAAGAATTTAAGATGTCCCTATGACTAAGGACCATAGCTCGTATCATGTGTGAAGTGTGGGAGTTTCGTCTATGGTGTATTCTGTAAATTGCGCACGCAACGTAACCACGACTCTTTCCCCTTGCCGCATGCACTCACCGGGAATTGGCTTTTCATCTCTTAGTATGTGACGTGGCGCACACAGTCGTAGAATCTGGATAGCGTTATTTTAGCAAGGGAATGCGATCATAGAAATTTGAAGGAAGGTGTATTAATACTATACTTCAAGCAGACATGCACGTAAAACATGCAAGCAAGCAAACCATGTTATTATTATTATTTTTCTCTTTTTTTCTTTTGTTTATTATATTTTTTTTTATTTTTTTGTGTTTTGTTTTCCTTTGTTTTTTTTTGTTTCTTCTTCTTCTTTCCTTCTTTCCTTTTTTTTTCTCTTTCTTTCTCTCTTTTTTTTTCTTTCTATTCTTCTTTTCTCTTCTTCTTCTTCTTCTTCTTCTTCTTTTTTTCTTTTCTCATCTCTTTTTTTTTTCATCTTCTTTTTTTTTTTAGAACTCAGTGGATACATCCTTAGGTCGACTCTCTTATAAGTGGACGACTGATGCCATGGTGACAGGGAGAAGTTGTCACATGTTGTGACGAATCCCTAGAGGGACCAAGGGCTGGCGTGGAACCAAGGGGTCTTTTTGTTCATCGGTTAGGATAATAATTCCAAGCCAATGGTAGGATATTTGTTGTCTTAGACTGAAGGTCATGATGTTGGGTGACTTGGCTTAAACATATGGTCGTGACACCAAGGCAGAATTTTTAAACGGCTTAGGCAAATTGCCATGACGCTATACAGCTTGGCTTAGGCGGAAGGCCATGACGCCAAGGTAGGATATTTAAACGGCTTAGACGTATGGTCGTGATGCCGTACATCTTGACTTAGGCGGAAGGCCATGACGCCAAGGTAGGATATTTAACGGCTTAGACGTATGGTCGTGACGCCATACATCTTGGCTTAGGCGGAAGACCATGACGCCAAGGTAAGATATTTAACGGCTTAGACGTATGGTCCTGACGCCGTACATCTTGGCTTAGGCGGAAGGCCATGATGCCAAGGTAGAATATTTAACGGCTTAGACGTATGGTCATGACGCCGTACATCTTGGCTTAGGCAGATGACGTCAATGTAGGATATTTAACGGCTTAGACGTATGGTCGTGACGCCGTACATCTTGTCTTAGGCGGAAGGCCATGACGCCAAGGTAGAATATTTAACGGCTTAGACGTATGGTCATGACGCCGTACATCTTGGCTTAGGCGGAAGGCCATGACGTCAAGGTAGGATATTTAACGGCTTAGACGTATGGTCATGACGCTGTACATCTTGGCTTAGGCGGAAGGCCATGACGCCAAGGTAGGATATTTAACAGCTTAGACGTATGGTCATGACGCCGTACAGCTTGGCTTAGGCGGCATGCCATGACGCCAAGGTAGGATATTTAACGGCTTAGACGTACGGTCATGAAGCCGTATAGCTTGGCTTAGGCGGCAGGCCATGACGCCAAGGTAGGATATTTAACGGCTTAGACGTATGGTCATGACGCCGTATAGCTTGGCTTAGGCGGCAGGCCATGACGCCAAGGTAGGATATTTAACGGCTTAGACGTATGGTCATGACGCCGTGTAGCTTGGCTTAGGCAGAAGGCCATGACGCCAAGGCAGAATAGTAGGTTTCATCATCGCTATTAGGTTTATACTGATGTAAAGAAGTCCATAAGTTTCATAAGAATAGACGTAAGGTCTAATCTGGGTAAGTTTCATCCTTTTTGTATCACAGGTGGGACAAGAGGATATATACGGGTTTCATCGTCAATGGGACTTAAGGAAACATATGAGTTTCATCAGAAAAGATGTAAGGTTTATCCTGGACATGTTTCATAGTTGAACAGGCAATGTGCCGGTCAATCAACGAGAGGGTTTCATCGTCGGTGGGACATATAGAAATATGCGGGCTTTGTGAGGATAGACGTAAGGTCTATTCCAGATAGGTTTCATCGCCAGTCCAGACTGATGGTCTGGGTCAAAGGTGAAAATTTCTTGTTGACTCACTGAATGAAAGGTCCGAGCCAGAGGCAGAAGGGTTTTCTCTTTTTTTATTGACCGACTGGACGAAAGGTCCGAGCCAGAGGTAGAAGGGTCTTTTCATTCATCGACTGGACGGAAGACCCGTGCTCAAGATGAAATATTTTTAACTGGCTGGACGAAAGGTCCAAGCTATAGGTAGAAGATGGGTCTTTTATTGACTGACTGGATGAAAGGTCCAAGTTAGAGGTAGAAGACTCTTTTCATTTATTGACTGGGTAGGAGGCCCGTGTCGAAGATAAAATATTAATGTTGACCCGACGGGACATCAGAGTCAACACACCTTGCTTGGACGGTATGTCCAGAACAAGGGCAGACGTAAAACATCATTGTCGTATGGATGCCATGCCAAAAATTGCTAACCTGGAAGAGACAAAGGGTCTGGGCCAGGGCAGAGGTGGCTGTTGGCTTGACAGACTTGTCAAAGTCAACCAACTTAGCAAAGGCGTGAGGCCATAAGCCAAGGGAGAAATATAGGATAGGTGTTGTCTCGACGTCCTGTCGAAACCAACGAACTTGGCAGAGGCGTGAGGCCTAAGCCAAGGGCAGAATATAGGATAGGTGTTGACTCGACGTCTTATCGAAGTCAATGAATTCAGTAGAGGCATGAGGCCTAAGCCAAGGGCAGAATATAGAATAGGTGTTGACTCGATGTCTTGTCGAAGTCAACCAACTTGGCAAGGGCGGGAGGCCAAAGCCAAGGGCAGAATATAGGATAGGTGTTGACTTGACGCCCTGTCGAAGCAAACGAACTTGACAGAGGCCGGAGGCCTAAGCCGATGGTAGAATATAGAATAGGTGTTGACTCGACGTCTTGTCGAAGTCAACGAACTTGGCAGAGGCGTGAGGCCTAAACCAAGGACAGACCATAGGATAGGTGTTGACTCGACGTCCTGTCAAGGTCAACGAGCCCTTACCCTGATAGAAGGTTTAAGGTAAGGGTAGATCAGATGATAAACGCACGAGAGGCCCAGACCCAGGGCTAAGTATTGATGTTGATCTGATGAAAAGTCAGATTTAATGAACCTTGCTCAGACGGAAGGTCTACAACAGGGGTAAAATGTGCAGATAAGGATGTCAGCCTGACGTCATGTCGAAGTTGACCAACCTAGCATAGACGTGAGGTCCAAGCTGGGATAGAATATTGATTTTGACCCATGGAGGTATCGGGGTCGACAAACCTTGCTCAGACAGAAGGTCTAATGCCAAGTGAAAGAATCTTTTGTTGGTTTATTTGTTTGAGTTTATTAAGTTTATCGAGTTTGTTGAGATTTTTTGTTTATTCATCATTTTCATTGGGCCTCTTGGGCTTGTTGAGTTGATTAGGTTTGTTTATTTATTTTTATTGGGTTGATTAGGTTTGTTTATTTATTTTTATTGAGTTGATTAGGTTTGTTTGGTTTATTGAGCTCATTAGTTGACTGAATTTATCAGGATTTATTTGGTTTGATGATGTTTGTTGAGCTCATTAGATTGATTAGTATTATTATTTTTATTTTTTTATTTTTTTATTTTTATTTTTATTTTTTTTAACTTGGCCTAGTGGGATAAAAGGGTTTTATAGACCCAGACCGGTGGGATAAACTAGCTTGGCTAGGACGGAGTGTCTCAAGCCAATGAAAAGGGCTTTATGGGGATAGTCTGGTGAGACTGGTGGGATAGAGGATGAATTTTTTTTTTTAAGATTGGCTAGGGCGGAGTGCCTCAGGCCAATGAGAAAAGGTTTTATGGATGCAGCCTGGCGAGACAGAAGGAATTATTTTCAAAGCTCGACAAGGGCGGAGTACCTCGTGTCAAGGGACAGGTTTGTATGAGCCTAAGTTGGGCAGGGGGACTGAGACAACAGTAGTGGAAAGCCCCGTTGGGCCAATGCAGCAGGTGTTGAGATGTTTGGCGTAATTGTTGGCTGAATGCCGGAAGCTAACGAAGATGTGTTAGCCGGGGCCCAGGACCCGTATCAAGGGTAGATGGTCAATCCCGGTGGACAAATGGGAGATATTCCTATAGGATGGGAAGATGGCAATGCGCCATGCATCCCAGTGGGCCATTTTATGTTGATAATAATAAAATCCGCCCAGTCTCCATAAACGGGACGGACATTTTGTTCTCCCTTGTTACCTCAGGGCTCGTCCCCCCCCCCTTTTTTTTTTGAATTGACCAAGGCGGGGATGTAGGAGAGCGCTCACCTCCTCAGGGAGGGGATGAGTAGTTCGCTCCACCACATAAGCCTCACAATGGTAGTTATATCTAGTACAAATTAGGATATAGAGGGAGTGTCGGTTCCCTCAATAGATATGGCGATCATGATCTTTTCATTTCTCTTTTTTTTTTAGTGCCTGCCCCCAGAACAGGCTCTCTCTCTCTTTTTTTTTCTTTCTCTCTCTTTTTTTTTACAACCCTCTATACTCGAGCTGTGAGATAATGCTCAAATGCTGGCTTTCAGCCGAGTTTGCGGGGGATAGCAAGGCCAGTGACGCCACGTGAGACTGCTTGCCTGAAGACGGGCATTTGGTGAGGGCGTGGCGGATCCACCTTATATTCGCCCATTTGTAGTTCACCTTTCTTGATCGTGCCTTCGATGATGTCCTTGAACACGTAGCAATCCTCGATAGGATGTCCCGCTACTTGGTGATACGGATAAAAGCACGAGTTATCTTTTCTTGCGGAGTTGCTTGATCTCTTTGGCTCTGGAAGCACCACTTTACCGCATTCTAGGGCCCACTCAAAGAGAGCTGAGGTCATATCTTTTATAAATGAATAGGGCTTCATCATTTTACCCCTTAACGAGGACCCTTGTGTGTCCGGCTTGGTAGAAGTGATACAAGCAGTCTCTGGTTTTTCCTTCTTCTGTCGCTCGAAGGCTTCAAAGCTTGGAATGCAAACTTCTTGTGCCGGCTGCTTATCGGCTGGTTTGTAGTTTTGACCCAAGCTCGTGGAGGATGGGTAAATCCTTGCAATGACTGCTTCAGCTTCAGTTGTGAAGTCATTCAGACTTTCAAAGGTCGTGACTTCGAAGTCAATGACCCATCGTAGAATCTCTAATTTCATATTCTCTTTACAGATTTGGACAGATTCACTGTAACTTGGTGGGTGCCTACACCTTTCATGCAGGCTCCTCCATCTGCTTATGTAGTCCCTGACGGACTCATTATCATTTTGTTTGGTCATTTGCAGCTCGGCCTCAGTTACTTCTTCTTTGGCCATCTTTGTATCCATTGTTTGCTCTGCTTTGGTCTTATCCCTTGTGGCTGGACCCACTGATCTTGAATGTAGGGTAGTCGGCTGCATATGAGGCCTCGTCGATGTCTTTGTCGGATACACTTTAGTTGCCCCCTGACTTGCCCAAGGGAGTGTGTGTTGGGATGATTGAGAGAGGATGCCCCCTGAATGATCATGTGTTGTTCGGGGCATCGCTGACCGCGCTGAAGCTTCAGATGAGATAGAACTGTCTTGGGATGCCTCGACAGTCGTGACGTATGTGGCTTTATGTTCATTTCATTCAGTTGCCCTTGCAGCATTTCAATCTCCTGCTGCTTCTGGTGGAGTAGTTCCATTATTGTAGGGTCTTGTAGGAAGGGACTGGGAGTTCTACTGCCCCCTGCCTCTGATTTGTGCAGAATGGATTTCCTCTCGCCATCATTGCTGGCCATAGGTAGCTTCTTTGGGACAAACCCTCTCTGTTCTATGCCTCTGGGTGGAGGAGGAATATGGCACTGAGCCTCCTTATTAGCTGGTGAGTGTTGCTTTGGCATCCTCCCAGACCTGATAGACTGAAGAGAAGCAGAAGCATTGGCTGGAACTACTTCCTTCGGCATAAAGCAAATTTCTTCATCTTTTTCATCAACGGTTTGGGCCTCACTAGAGGATGCTGACAATGTGTTGCAGGAGAAAATAAGATTCCTCCTTTCAGTATTTGTATTCTTATTTCTCTTTCCCTTCATGGTCGGCCCCTGCCCCACAGTGGGTTATTTGATGCATTCAACTTTTCTGCCTTTTCTTCAGCTCTTTCTGTTAATTGGTGAGACTCGCTGCCTATTTGAGGGGCAGGCTTCTTGAGCAGCATGGGCTGATTCTTTAGCTGCTCATGGTTACCAGGCTCATTTGTAATGGCTTGTAGCTGTGGGTTAACTTCTTCATGTGCCCACAATGGGGTTTGTCTCTTCTTACTGTCCATTGGCCTTTTAATGATTGTTGGTAGAGTGGGATGGGCCATAACTCCGTAAACCTGGGCTTTTGGAGGTAAGCGAGGTACCAGTCTTATTTTCCTTCCCGTTGACACAGCTTGCCAATTTCTTTGTTCTTTTTCATGCTTAGGAATATTGTCTTCATAGGTGTGCCGGCTACAAGCCTCTGGCATTTCTTCAAGCAATTGTTGACATATAGATATCATATTGACTGATGCCCTTGGCACAGACATTTCGTGCGGGTGTGGGGGATCAACTTTGTATTCCCCTATTTGTAGCTTACCCCTTTTTATTAAGCCTTGGACGATGTCCTTGAATATTTGACAGTCTTCAATAGGATGTCCGAGGATCTGGTGGTAAGCGCAGAAATTCGGATCATCTCTTCTCCTGGCATTATCAGGCCTCTTTGGCTTTGGCAGGATGACCTTGTCATGTTTGACAGCCCACTCGAACAATGTTCGAGTCTTGTCTCTTGGGAATGCATAGGACTTCTTTTCTTTATTCCGGTGTGGAGGCATTTCTTGACATTCAGCAGGCCCGTTGAGAGGAGAATGGTGTACACATTTCTGCCTTTTTGCCCCGACGCTAATAGCGTGTACAGCTTTCAACATCAGCCTCTTATTAATTTGCTTAGCCTGATGGTTTGAGTTGATAGAATCTAATGGATATCTTGCACAGAAGTCTCCAATCTCTGTTGCAATATTAATCAATCGGTCAAAAGACCAGACTTCCGCTCCAATTAACTTTTCCAGGACTTCTTTCTTCAGACTTTGTTTACACATCTTTACTGCATCTTCTAGATGTGGAGAGTGCCAGCATCTCATACTAAGATCCCTCCATCTTTTGATATATTCTGCAGCAGCTTCATTATCTTCTTGCTTGGTTGCCAACAACTCAGCCATGGTCACCCTTGCCTGTGTGACATGGAATCTTTCTATGAATTTTCGCTGCATATCTGGCCAATTGTTGACAGATCCAGCCGGCAAGCTATCATACCATTCAAAAGCATGTCCCGTTAGAGAACACCCAAAGAACTTCAATAGGTATGACTCATCTGTCGCCAAGTCACCCAGGACTGTTACATAATGTGCAATGTGTTCCTTCGGGGAGCCCTGCCCATTGAATTTGTCAAACTTAGGAATTTTATTGATGCTAGGCGGCAATCTCTTAGTAACATGGTAGGCCGGATATGGCACTTTATACATGTCAAAGGGGGCGTAATTAGCACTACCCCTTTTCGCTAGCCTCTCTTCAACCATCTTTTCCACCATTGATTTATTCACCACGACTGACAGTGCTGATTCAGGACAGAGGTGGGTGGGCTGCATTTCTTGTGTGGCTGGAGTTGCAACATGAGATGGGGGAGGTTTTGACAAGGGAACCTGCCGTTGCATTTGAAGAAGCTTCAGTTGTGCTGGCTGGAGTGACTGGAAATGATCCTGGGGAACAACCCAACTCTGACCGTCAGTTTGCAGAACAGTCTGTGAAAGAGCAGTCGAGGGGTTAAACCCTCCCAGTGATAGGTCAGTTCGTGCCCCCGGTTGCTTGGGTACCACATCATGTTCAGTCTTCTCTTGTAGTTGCTTCTTCAGCAGTTCTACCTCCTGCTGATATCTTTGCATGGCTATTAGGATGGCAGGGTCCATAACTATTTTGCTGGTAATGGTCTCAAGTGTTTCACCAAAGCCACATCCGGACAGGGGCACCCTTTCTTCTTCAGATGCCATCATTTTGGTGCTGAGAGTAGTGTTGTTTTCATCGGTATCCTGCTTGCCCTTAGCGGTCTGCAGTAGCCCAGCTTCATTTTTACTTTGTCCTGTCACAGGGTCTTCTCTTTCGATAACCTTGGCTAGTTCTTCTTGCCCATTTAGCAGGGCGTCATGCCTGCCCATCACTCCTGTCATATTACACGCGAGGACTTGCATTCTTCTTTCATGCTTTTTAACTCTCCTTCGGGACTGGCGAGGGAAAGTTGGCCCTTCATTTGTCAGAACTCTTTTCATTTCTTCCCTCTGTGAAAGACTTTCAAAACTTCTAAACTCAACTTGCTTTTTCTCTTTATCTATCCCAATAGGTGATATCTTATTTTTTCCTTCTCCTTCAGCCTTGACAGCATGGAGTGACCTTTGTCGGCCTATGACAGGACTTCCAAGGCCGTGGAAGTATTCCCCTACCCTCTTAACCATCCCCTCTTGACTGTACTCTGAAGAGATAGCAGGAGGCAGCGTCCAGTCTTGGGCGGGTGGCATGTATGCTAATCGTGTCAGCTTGGCAACTTGGTTGAGATTCTTTGAGTTCTTGGAAATATCAGCCTGTCTTGCACAGACCCTGGCAGCGAGTGGAGGAGTTGTGACTATGACTTCTTCCTCATTCATGACTTTATTATCCCTTCTCTTGGGGGCATCAACAAAACTGTTATAATTTTGTAGGGTTGACATGACACTCCGGGTCTTCTTGGGAACCCACATTTGCTTGCGTCTTGGCAATTTTGAGGTTGGCTTCCCTTGCTTGCTATCATCACTGTTCGCCCTCCGGCTAGCCAGCACTTGGAAAGCATTGCGGGTAGGAATGGTCGGGATGACCCGATCTGGCAGAGCTCTAGCATTGCGGCCGTTGAAGAAGATCCGAACGCCCCCAATCATCATGGACTTCCCAGATGCAGAAAGTCGACATTGGGAAGCGGCAGAGGCTCTTCCTCTTCTGAAGTTCTTTTTGTTGCCCCCAGTGGGCCCCTTCTCATGTGCTTCAATCGGGCTGGTAGCATGGTGAACATAACAGCTCACGGTCACTGGATTCTTGAGTAGGGATTTCCTGATCTTATCCTCGCTTTGACAAGAAGCAGCTTTATCATCCTTCAGCTCTACAGGCTTCAGACTTTCTTTGCTCAGAATATCCACAGACACAACTCCCAGGAAGTTGGGGCAGGCAACGACCGGAGGAAAGTCACCGAAAGTGGTGGATGAAGCAGAGGATGCGCTTCTTTTCGCCTCGTGATGGACGAAGTAGGACACGACCTCCGGAGCATCCTTCATCACCTGGCTTATCTTGGGGCCGGTAGCTTGCGGCGGAGTCTCGATAACAGTTTTCGGCTCCTCGTTGTCGATCTCGAGCAGGTCAGTGAAGCTGAGGGCCAAGTAGTTAGGCATCCCGACAGCAGGCGGCATCGATCCGAACGACAGAGGTACCGCCAGGTAGCTTTCTTGAACATGCGCATCGACCGGTTGCTTGTTGAAGCATACAGACATGATTCCAGCCGTCATTGTAGCTTCCTGGAAATAGAGAAAGCGCACAGAATCAGAAATTTGAGGGGGGCCCGGTGGGCCTCCAATTTTTGGCATAGAGATGAAGGGAGACTCGGTCCCACCGGGCGTGCCAGACTTGTGGAACGCGGATTTTTCGTTGGATTTTTATTCTTTTATTTCTGTTGTTTATTTATTGGCGTGCCAGTCACATGTGTGACGATTTCATTGTGCGCTCGATCTGACTTCTAATTAGTCGATTGTGAGTGATCGTGTCTGGACCAACAGTCCGTCATACCATAAAGGTTATGACGTTAATTACGTCCTCCCTAAGAAGGACAACCCTTGATTAAACGCCAAAGTAAGAGGAGACCGGCGGCAAAAACCTAAATGAGAGCATGCTAATTTATCTGCAAGACATTGAGGAGACTGGATAAAGCGAGGGTATATCAGGTGCGGAGCAAATCCGGCAGCATATCCCCATATCTTGGATCATGCCAAGGAGAGATAGACCCTCATCCACGGGATGCCGGGACGAAGGCCGAAAGAGAAGGGCACTAGGCCCTGGAACACTGTCTGCATTCATAGCACCGGTTGATATCCCCTTGGAAACCATCGGAGCGTATGCAATGGCAGAGCTCCCTAGGTTCATAGGGTTACAGAGGAATCCGGATCGGGACCGGATAATGTAGGGGAGGCCATTCCCCGTTAATTTATCTCCTGAGGCATACCTCGTGACCTCTGGATATCCCTCAGACAGGTATAGTGGAGTGACCAAGAGTTGGACTGAGGTGGAAATGCAAATTCTTGGTGCAGGGCTCCGGTGGGACCTTCTCGGCACAGTTTCCACATAAAAGGGAGGGGTTCTCGGCACGCTAAGAAGAAGATAAAGAAAGCTTCCCGGCACGAGGTTCCCGGCGCGCTAAGAAGAAGATGAAGAGAGCTTCCCAGCACGAGGTTCCCGGCGCGCTAAGAAGAAGATGAAGAGAGCTTCTCGGCATGGCTTTAAAGAAGGAGAAGGGAGCTCTCGGCATGACTTTAAATAAGGAGAAGGGAGCTCTCGGCATGAGGTTCCCGGCATGGCTTTAAAGAGGGTTCTCGGCATGAGGTTAAAGAAGGAGAAGGCAGCCCTCGGCATGAGGTGAAGGGAGGAGGATGAGGCTCTCGGCGTGAGGGTTCCTGGTGCGCCAAGGGCCGCGCCGGGAACTATTCCTGGCGCCGAGAAGGGTTGGCGCCGGGAAGGTGCTAGGCCTAAGCGCCGGGAAGACTTATGGGTTTTTCGGTGCTCTGTTCTAGGGATTTTTCTCAGGATTCAGACAGTGGCTGGGGGATGGATTCAGGAGGCAATTAAGGAAGGAGCCAAGGGTCTACCAAGCTGACAGCAAGGAATTACGGATGAAAGGGGTCCGAGAGATCAGAGTCACAGGGCCTTCGAACTCTCAGGAACAGGCTTCATGCCATTCATATTGCCAACCATCCGGGAAATCGAGAGATAACGGTCTCTGATCCCTGCAATGGCCCTAGTGGCATGAGAAATTTGGAGAGAACCACGGACTCCGCGACGTTTAAATCATCGATGACATTGAGGGAGAAAGGGGAGAACAAAGCCCAAAAATCCACAGTGAGGATTGGGGCATTATCGACTCCGTCCCATCCTACATAGGCATGCATATAACGGGAAGCCAGCAGACGATTAACATGTCGAGCCTGGATGAGTCGAATCTGACAGCATATCCCTTGGGCTTGCAGACATGCCAAGTAGGGATAGGAGACCATCCACGTAGTGGCGGGATGGAATCCGGGTAAACAATGGGGAATCTTTCCCTTTGAACTCCCTGCTCGGTTGGAGGCTCCATGATATTCACTCTCCCGATGGATAGAGTCAAGCGGGGTGTGTATCGATCACACTCCCTTGGCCTTCCAGGGTCAGCTCTGTCGGATAGAATTCCGGCAGTGTCTCCCCCTCTTTCGGGTCATGCCAAAGAAAATAGGCCGTCATCCACGGGTGCCGGGATGATAGCCAAAAAAAGAAGGCCCTAGGCTCCCTAGTGATGTGGGTGTCCATGTCGATGCTTACTATCCCCTCAGGAACCGTCAGGGCTTATACAATGGTATGGCCCCTTGGGTTTATGGGGTTACGGATGAATCTGATCTGAGATAATGTAGGGGAGGTCAATCCCTTGTTAATTTATCCCCGGGGGTGTATGTGATGACTCAAGAATGTCTCAGGGTACGTGGGCGAAGCGATCAAGGGGTAAGCAAAGGGTAGAAACTTGGTTATCGGCGCAGCTGGGAGGTAAAGGGGGCTCCCGGCGCGAGGGCTCTCGGCGCGATGGTGACCGCGCCGAGATGAGAACACTGTTCCCGGGCCATTTGGTGTCGGGAACCCCATAGAGGCGCCGAGAAGACCCGAAGAGGGTTCCGGAGGCTCTGTTTTGGGTTCTCTTGGATTTTAGCCCTGCTTAGAGGGAATTTTGGGGGGTTTCAGAGAGGTTTCAAGACGGGATGCCAATGTTCTTTGCCCGGGGGACACTGCTCGATGGACCACCTCAAGGGGGATTGAAATCTTCCCGCATTAAACAGCATCTAAGACTGACGGGATATCAAATTTGATAAACTAATTTCGACGATATATGCCATCGATCTCAACAGGAAATCACGAGATAGTCTGTCTCGGACTCCGGTGTGATCGTCTGACTTCAGGAACTATGCAAGCAGTAAGAAAACATACGGGTCAGAGTCTTTAGGAAGCTTCAGACCCCAACCCTCCATAGATTTGGATAAGGGGATTCGCTGCCATTTCCAGGGGGACGGAAGACACAGACATCACGAAAGATGCACAAACGGGATTCACACCATCCCTCATCTTCAACCAGTGCACCGACGAAAGAAAGGAGATACAGCAAGCATCAGAACATTGGGGGAGAGGTCGTTCATACTTGTAACTAGAACAGAGAAATGGAGCTTTGTTTATTCACTCAAACTGCTTAATACATCATCCGGTGAAACTGGATCGGAAGCATTAAAGAGGGGGATAACATGCCCTAAAAAAAATACAGACCAAGATGGTATACATCGAACGAAAATAGAGAAAGAAAGGATGGGGGAGGGCGGAGCATTGACTCCTCTCCCTCCCCTGAGCAGCCCACCTGGAGCCTCTTCTTCTTCTTCTCTTCTGCTTTCTTTTTGTGGGTTTCTTCGATGCCTCTTCTTTATCTTCTCTCCTATTTTTTTCTTCTATCCTCCTCCCCTTTCTAGAGAGAAAAAGGGGGCTTTTATAGCACAACCCTCTTCCCCTATCGGCATGGTCATCTCGGCCTGCCTTCGATGATCTCTCGGCGCGCCTCAGGCAAAAGCAGTAGGCTTCCCGGCGCCACAGCTTCCCGACGCCCCTTCCCCATATGGGCCTTGTTGGGCTCTTGGCGTCGCACAGATGGGTTCGCTTAGAGCTTTTAGTATTTTTATGCTTCCTCATTAGTAAGCTTGAGCTGTTAAAGTCGTTTAATCCGTCCTTTCATTCGTCAGTCCGGACATCAGCTTGGTCGGGGAGGACTTCAGCCGGGTGATAGCTTCAGTGACGAATCTTCCGTAATCCTGGTCTTGCAGGGACTTCCGGGATCTTTATCTTTCACTCAATCTTCCATTATGTCTCGTTTCAGTGGTTCCCTATTAGAGCCGGCCGTCTCTTCTTTTCTTCTTTTATTCCTGAAAACAAGATAACAAAAATAAGACATTTTATAAAGGTATTTTAGGGTTATTATTATTATTTCATCGCTGCTATTATTATTATCTTTATTTTAGGCGTCAACAAATGCCCCCCACCCGTAGGTGGCGCGAATGAGGGACAAGTGAGCGGGACCTGCGGGTGCAACCCCCATCTGAGAACGCGTCTTTTTATTCTTCATTCATGTGAACATGCAGGCAGTTATTGATCGCACGCATATCTAGATGTATATAGGATAGCTCCCTCATTTTAGGGATAGGATAAGGATGGCATCCATGATTCATGGACGGAGTGCAGCTCACGAAGCACAACTAAGGGAGATGTGCATACGTAAAGGGGACGCCGCGTAGAACGTATGATTAGCGACTACTAAGATGGCATCCATGGTAGTTTTGCACACCCCCCTTGTTTATTCTTAATTTGAGATTTCACTGTTCGACGCGAGTTTCCTCATGTGTCTCAATGGGGATTCCCGACTACTAAGATTCATCCCTTTATTGGCAGTGTTTTTTATAGACTTCACCATTCGGCACGAGTCTCCTCATGTGTCTCAATGGGGATTCCCGGCTACTAGGATTAGTCCTTTTGTTCATAGTGGCATAATGGATTTCACCGTTCGGCGCGAGTCTCCTCATGTGTCTCAATGGGGATTCCCGGCTACTAGGATTCATCATAGTATTATTCACAGTGACATAATGGATTTCACCGTTCGGCGCGAGTCTCCTCATATGTCTCAATGGGGATTCCCGGCTACTAAGATTCGTCCTAGTATTATTCACAGTATTATCATGGACTTCGCCGTTCGACGCGAGTCTCCTCATGTGTCTCAATGGGGATTCCCGGCTACTAGGATTTGCCCTTTTGTTCGTATATATATTTTTTCTTTTCTTCTTCTTCTTTTTCTTTCGTTTCCCTTTTTTTTTAAGGTGGGTAGGTGGCTTTTCCCTCACGGTCACCCTTTATGCGAGTGTAGAGATTTAAGCATCCAAGAAGTGTTAAGAAGAATTTAAGATGTCCCTATGACTAAGGACCATAGCTCGTATCATGTGTGAAGTGTGGGAGTTTCGTCTATGGTGTATTCTGTAAATTGCGCACGCAACGTAACCACGACTCTTTCCCCTTGCCGCATGCACTCACCGGGAATTGGCTTTTCATCTCTTAGTATGTGACGTGGCGCACACAGTCGTAGAATCTGGATAGCGTTATTTTAGCAAGGGAATGCGATCATAGAAATTTGAAGGAAGGTGTATTAATACTATACTTCAAGCAGACATGCACGTAAAACATGCAAGCAAGCAAACCATGTTATTATTATTATTTTTCTCTTTTTTTCTTTTGTTTATTATATTTTTTTTATTTTTTTGTGTTTTGTTTTCCTTTGTTTTTTTTTGTTTCTTCTTCTTCTTTCCTTCTTTCCTTTTTTTTTCTCTTTCTTTCTCTCTTTTTTTTTCTTTCTATTCTTCTTTTCTCTTCTTCTTCTTCTTCTTCTTTTCTTTTCTCATCTCTTTTTTTTTTCATCTTCTTTTTTTTTTTAGAACTCAGTGGATACATCCTTAGGTCGACTCGCTTATAAGTGGACGACTGATGCCATGGTGATAGGGAGAAGTTGTCACATGTTGTGACGAATCCCTAGAGGGACCAAGGGCTGGCGTGGAACCAAGGGGTCTTTTTGTTCATCGGTTAGGATAATAATTCCAAGCCAATGGTAGGATATTTGTTGTCTTAGACTGAAGGTCGTGATGTTGGGTGACTTGGCTTAGACATATGGTCGTGACACCAAGGCAGAATTTTTAAACGGCTTAGGCAAATTGCCATGACGCTATACAGCTTGGCTTAGGCGGAAGGCCATGACGCCAAGGTAGGATATTTAAACGGCTTAGACGTATGGTCGTGATGCCGTACATCTTGACTTAGGCGGAAGGCCATGACGCCAAGGTAGGATATTTAACGGCTTAGACGTATGGTCGTGACGCCATACATCTTGGCTTAGGCGGAAGACCATGACGCCAAGGTAAGATATTTAACGGCTTAGACGTATGGTCCTGACGCCGTACATCTTGGCTTAGGCGGAAGGCCATGATGCCAAGGTAGAATATTTAACGGCTTAGACGTATGGTCATGACGCCGTACATCTTGGCTTAGGCAGATGACGTCAATGTAGGATATTTAACGGCTTAGACGTATGGTCGTGACGCCGTACATCTTGTCTTAGGCGGAAGGCCATGACGCCAAGGTAGAATATTTAACGGCTTAGACGTATGGTCATGACGCCGTACATCTTGGCTTAGGCGGAAGGCCATGACGTCAAGGTAGGATATTTAACGGCTTAGACGTATGGTCATGACGCTGTACATCTTGGCTTAGGCGGAAGGCCATGACGCCAAGGTAGGATATTTAACAGCTTAGACGTATGGTCATGACGCCGTACAGCTTGGCTTAGGCGGCATGCCATGACGCCAAGGTAGGATATTTAACGGCTTAGACGTACGGTCATGAAGCCGTATAGCTTGGCTTAGGCGGCAGGCCATGACGCCAAGGTAGGATATTTAACGGCTTAGACGTATGGTCATGACGCCGTATAGCTTGGCTTAGGCGGCAGGCCATGACGCCAAGGTAGGATATTTAACGGCTTAGACGTATGGTCATGACGCCGTGTAGCTTGGCTTAGGCAGAAGGCCATGACGCCAAGGCAGAATAGTAGGTTTCATCATCGCTATTAGGTTTATACTGATGTAAAGAAGTCCATAAGTTTCATAAGAATAGACGTAAGGTCTAATCTGGGTAAGTTTCATCCTTTTTGTATCACAGGTGGGACAAGAGGATATATACGGGTTTCATCGTCAATGGGACTTAAGGAAACATATGAGTTTCATCAGAAAAGATGTAAGGTTTATCCTGGACATGTTTCATAGTTGAACAGGCAATGTGCCGGTCAATCAACGAGAGGGTTTCATCGTCGGTGGGACATATAGAAATATGCGGGCTTTGTGAGGATAGACGTAAGGTCTATTCCAGATAGGTTTCATCGCCAGTCCAGACTGATGGTCTGGGTCAAAGGTGAAAATTTCTTGTTGACTCACTGAATGAAAGGTCCGAGCCAGAGGCAGAAGGGTTTTCTCTTTTTTTATTGACCGACTGGACGAAAGGTCCGAGCCAGAGGTAGAAGGGTCTTTTCATTCATCGACTGGACGGAAGACCCGTGCTCAAGATGAAATATTTTTAACTGGCTGGACGAAAGGTCCAAGCTATAGGTAGAAGATGGGTCTTTTATTGACTGACTGGATGAAAGGTCCAAGTTAGAGGTAGAAGACTCTTTTCATTTATTGACTGGGTAGGAGGCCCGTGTCGAAGATAAAATATTAATGTTGACCCGACGGGACATCAGAGTCAACACACCTTGCTTGGACGGTATGTCCAGAACAAGGGCAGACGTAAAACATCATTGTCGTATGGATGCCATGCCAAAAATTGCTAACCTGGAAGAGACAAAGGGTCTGGGCCAGGGCAGAGGTGGCTGTTGGCTTGACAGACTTGTCAAAGTCAACCAACTTAGCAAAGGCGTGAGGCCATAAGCCAAGGGAGAAATATAGGATAGGTGTTGTCTCGACGTCCTGTCGAAACCAACGAACTTGGCAGAGGCGTGAGGCCTAAGCCAAGGGCAGAATATAGGATAGGTGTTGACTCGACGTCTTATCGAAGTCAATGAATTCAGTAGAGGCATGAGGCCTAAGCCAAGGGCATAATATAGAATAGGTGTTGACTCGATGTCTTGTTGAAGTCAACCAACTTGGCAAGGGCGGGAGGCCAAAGCCAAGGGCAGAATATAGGATAGGTGTTGACTTGACGCCCTGTCGAAGCAAACGAACTTGACAGAGGCCGGAGGCCTAAGCCGATGGTAGAATATAGAATAGGTGTTGACTCGACGTCTTGTCGAAGTCAACGAACTTGGCAGAGGCGTGAGGCCTAAACCAAGGACAGACCATAGGATAGGTGTTGACTCGACGTCCTGTCAAGGTCAACGAGCCCTTACCCTGATAGAAGGTTTAAGGTAAGGGTAGATCAGATGATAAACGCACGAGAGGCCCAGACCCAGGGCTAAGTATTGATGTTGATCTGATGAAAAGTCAGATTTAATGAACCTTGCTCAGACGGAAGGTCTACAACAGGGGTAAAATGTGCAGATAAGGATGTCAGCCTGACGTCATGTCGAAGTTGACCAACCTAGCATAGACGTGAGGTCCAAGCTGGGATAGAATATTGATTTTGACCCATGGAGGTATCGGGGTCGACAAACCTTGCTCAGACAGAAGGTCTAATGCCAAGTGAAAGAATCTTTTGTTGGTTTATTTGTTTGAGTTTATTAAGTTTATCGAGTTTGTTGAGATTTTTTGTTTATTCATCATTTTCATTGGGCCTCTTGGGCTTGTTGAGTTGATTAGGTTTGTTTATTTATTTTTATTGGGTTGATTAGGTTTGTTTATTTATTTTTATTGAGTTGATTAGGTTTGTTTGGTTTATTGAGCTCATTAGTTGACTGAATTTATCAGGATTTATTTGGTTTGATGATGTTTGTTGAGCTCATTAGATTGATTATTATTATTATTATTATTATTTTATTATTATTTTTTTATTTTTATTTTTTTTAACTTGGCCTAGTGGGATAAAAGGGTTTTATAGACCCAGACCGGTGGGATAAACTAGCTTGGCTAGGACGGAGTGTCTCAAGCCAATGAAAAGGGCTTTATGGGGATAGTCTGGTGAGACTGGTGGGATAGAGGATGAATTTTTTTTTTTTAAGATTGGCTAGGGCGGAGTGCCTCAGGCCAATGAGAAAAGGTTTTATGGATGCAGCCTGGCGAGACAGAAGGAATTATTTTCAAAGCTCGACAAGGGCGGAGTACCTCGTGTCAAGGGACAGGTTTGTATGAGCCTAAGTTGGGCAGGGGGACTGAGACAACAGTAGTGGAAAGCCCCGTTGGGCCAATGCAGCAGGTGTTGAGATGTTTGGCGTAATTGTTGGCTGAATGCCGGAAGCTAACGAAGATGTGTTAGCCGGGGCCCAGGACCCGTATCAAGGGTAGATGGTCAATCCCGGTGGACAAATGGGAGATATTCCTATAGGATGGGAAGATGGCAATGCGCCATGCATCCCAGTGGGCCATTTTATGTTGATAATAATAAAATCCGCCCAGTCTCCATAAACGGGACGGACATTTTGTTCTCCCTTGTTACCTCAGGGCTCGTCCCCCCCCCCTTTTTTTTTGAATTGACCAAGGCGGGGATGTAGGAGAGCGCTCACCTCCTCAGGGAGGGGATGAGTAGTTCGCTCCACCACATAAGCCTCACAATGGTAGTTATATCTAGTACAAATTAGGATATAGAGGGAGTGTCGGTTCCCTCAATAGATATGGCGATCATGATCTTTTCATTTCTCTTTTTTTTTTAGTGCCTGCCCCCAGAACAGGCTCTCTCTCTTTTTTTTTCTTTCTCTCTCTTTTTTTTTTACAACCCTCTATACTCGAGCTGTGAGATAATGCTCAAATGCTGGCTTTCAGCCGAGTTTGCGGGGGATAGCAAGGCCAGTGACGCCACGTGAGACTGCTTGCCTGAAGACGGGCATTTGGTGAGGGCGTGGCGGATCCACCTTATATTCGCCCATTTGTAGTTCACCTTTCTTGATCGTGCCTTCGATGATGTCCTTGAACACGTAGCAATCCTCGATAGGATGTCCCGCTACTTGGTGATACGGATAAAAGCACGAGTTATCTTTTCTTGCGGAGTTGCTTGATCTCTTTGGCTCTGGAAGCACCACTTTACTGCATTCTAGGGCCCACTCAAAGAGAGCTGAGGTCATATCTTTTGTAAATGAATAGGGCTTCATCATTTTACCCCTTAACGAGGACCCTTGTGTGTCCGGCTTGGTAGAAGTGATACAAGCAGTCTCTGCTTTTTCCTTCTTCTGTCGCTCGAAGGCTTCAAAGCTTGGAATGCAAACTTCTTGTGCCGGCTGCTTATCGGCTGGTTTGTAGTTTTGACCCAAGCTCGTGGAGGATGGGTAAATCCTTGCAATGACTGCTTCAGCTTCAGTTGTGAAGTCATTCAGACTTTCAAAGGTCGTGACTTCGAAGTCAATGACCCATCGTAGAATCTCTAATTTCATATTCTCTTTACGAATTTGGACAGATTCACTGTAACTTGGTGGGTTCCTACACCTTTCACGCAGGCTCCTCCATCTGCTTATGTAGTCCCTGACGGACTCATTATCATTTTGTTTGGTCATTTGCAGCTCGGCCTCAGTTACTTCTTCTTTGGCCATCTTTGTATCCATTGTTTGCTCTGCTTTGGTCTTATCCCTTGTGGCTGGACCCACTGATCTTGAATGTAGGGTAGTCGGCTGCATATGAGGCCTCGTCGATGTCTTTGTCGGATACACTTTAGTTGCCCCCTGACTTGCCCAAGGGAGTGTGTGTTGGGATGATTGAGAGAGGATGCCCCCTGAATGATCATGTGTTGTTCGGGGCATCGCTGACCGCGCTGAAGCTTCAGATGAGATAGAACTGTCTTGGGATGCCTCGACAGTCGTGACGTATGTGGCTTTATGTTCATTTCATTCAGTTGCCCTTGCAGCATTTCAATCT
Source organism: Amorphophallus konjac (assembly GCA_022559845.1). Taxonomy (NCBI): domain Eukaryota; kingdom Viridiplantae; phylum Streptophyta; class Magnoliopsida; order Alismatales; family Araceae; genus Amorphophallus; species Amorphophallus konjac. Next base: position 213,445,842 of record CM040125.1, on the reverse strand, counting down.
CCTGCTGCTTCTGGTGGAGTAGTTCCATTATTGTAGGGTCTTGTAGGAAGGGACTGGGAGTTCTACTGCCCCCTGCCTCTGATTTGTGCAGAATGGATTTCCTCTCGCCATCATTGCTGGCCATAGGTAGCTTCTTTGGGACAAACCCTCTCTGTTCTATGCCTCTGGGCGGAGGAGGAATATGGCACTGAGCCTCCTTATTAGCTGGTGAGTGTTGCTTTGGCATCCTCCCAGACCTGATAGACTGAAGAGAAGCAGAAGCATTGGCTGGAACTACTTCTTTCGGCATAAAGCAAATTTCTTCATCTTTTTCATCAACGGTTTGGGCCTCACTAGAGGATGCTGACAATGTGTTGCAGGAGAAAATAAGATTCCTCCTTTCAGTATTTGTATTCTTATTTCTCTTTCCCTTCATGGTCGGCCCCTGCCCCACAGTGGGTTATTTGATGCATTCAACTTTTCTGCCTTTTCTTCAGCTCTTTCTGTTAATTGGTGAGACTCGCTGCCTATTTGAGGGGCAGGCTTCTTGAGCAGCATGGGCTGATTCTTTGGCTGCTCATGGTTACCAGGCTCATTTGTAATGGCTTGTAGCTGTGGGTTAACTTCTTCATGTGCCCACAATGGGGTTTGTCTCTTCTTACTGTCCATTGGCCTTTTAATGATTGTTGGTAGAGTGGGATGGGCCATAACTCCGTAAACCTGGGCTTTTGGAGGTAAGCGAGGTACCAGTCTTATTTTCCTTCCCGTTGACACAGCTTGCCAATTTCTTTGTTCTTTTTCATGCTTAGGAATATTGTCTTCATAGGTGTGCCGGCTACAAGCCTCTGGCATTTCTTCAAGCAATTGTTGACATATAGATATCATATTGACTGATGCCCTTGGCACAGACATTTCGTGCGGGTGTGGGGGATCAACTTTGTATTCCCCTATTTGTAGCTTACCCCTTTTTATTAAGCCTTGGACGATGTCCTTGAATATTTGACAGTCTTCAATAGGATGTCCGAGGATCTGGTGGTAAGCGCAGAAATTCGGATCATCTCTTCTCCTGGCATTATCAGGCCTCTTTGGCTTTGGCAGGATGACCTTGTCATGTTTGACAGCCCACTCGAACAATGTTCGAGTCTTGTCTCTTGGGAATGCATAGGACTTCTTTTCTTTATTCCGGTGTGGAGGCATTTCTTGACATTCAGCAGGCCCGTTGAGAGGAGAATGGTGTACACATTTCTGCCTTTTTGCCCCGACGCTAATAGCGTGTACAGCTTTCAACATCAGCCTCTTATTAATTTGCTTAGCCTGATGGTTTGAGTTGATAGAATCTAATGGATATCTTGCACAGAAGTCTCAATCTCTGTTGCAATATTAATCAATCGGTCAAAAGACCAGACTTCCGCTCCAATTAACTTTTCCAGGACTTCTTTCTTCAGACTTTGTTTACACATCTTTACTGCATCTTCTAGATGTGGAGAGTGCCAGCATCTCATACTAAGATCCCTCCATCTTTTGATATATTCTGCAGCAGCTTCATTATCTTCTTGCTTGGTTGCCAACAACTCAGCCATGGTCACCCTTGCCTGTGTGACATGGAATCTTTCTATGAATTTTCGCTGCATATCTGGCCAATTGTTGACAGATCCAGCCGGCAAGCTATCATACCATTCAAAAGCATGTCCCGTTAGAGAACACCCAAAGAACTTCAATAGGTATGACTCATCTGTCGCCAAGTCACCCAGGACTGTTACATAATGTGCAATGTGTTCCTTCGGGGAGCCCTGCCCATTGAATTTGTCAAACTTAGGAATTTTATTGATGCTAGGCGGCAATCTCTTAGTAACATGGTAGGCCGGATATGGCACTTTATACATGTCAAAGGGGGCGTAATTAGCACTACCCCTTTTCGCTAGCCTCTCTTCAACCATCTTTTCCACCATTGATTTATTCACCACGACTGACAGTGCTGATTCAGGACAGAGGTGGGTGGGCTGCATTTCTTGTGTGGCTGGAGTTGCAACATGAGATGGGGGAGGTTTTGACAAGGGAACCTGCCGTTGCATTTGAAGAAGCTTCAGTTGTGCTGGCTGGAGTGACTGGAAATGATCCTGGGGAACAACCCAACTCTGACCGTCAGTTTGCAGAACAGTCTGTGAAAGAGCAGTCGAGGGGTTAAACCCTCCCAGTGATAGGTCAGTTCGTGCCCCCGGTTGCTTGGGTACCACATCATGTTCAGTCTCCTCTTGTAGTTGCTTCTTCAGCAGTTCTACCTCCTGCTGATATCTTTGCATGGCTATTAGGATGGCAGGGTCCATAACTATTTTGCTGGTAATGGTCTCAAGTGTTTCACCAAAGCCACATCCGGACAGGGGCACCCTTTCTTCTTCAGATGCCATCATTTTGGTGCTGAGAGTAGTGTTGTTTTCATCGGTAGCCTGCTTGCCCTTAGCGGTCTGCAGTAACCCAGCTTCATTTTTACTTTGTCCTGTCACAGGGTCTTCTCTTTCGGTAACCTTGGCTAGTTCTTCTTGCCCATTTAGCAGGGCGTCATGCCTGCCCATCACTCCTGTCATATTACACGCGAGGACTTGCATTCTTCTTTCATGCTTTTTAACTCTCCTTCGGGACTGGCGAGGGAAAGTTGGCCCTTCATTTGTCAGAACTCTTTTCATTTCTTCCCTCTGTGAAAGACTTTCAAAACTTCTAAACTCAACTTGCTTTTTCTCTTTATCTATCCCAATAGGTGATATCTTATTTTTTCCTTCTCCTTCAGCCTTGACAGCATGGAGTGACCTTTGTCGGCCTATGACAGGACTTCCAAGGCCGTGGAAGTATTCCCCTACCCTCTTAACCATCCCCTCTTGACTGTACTCTGAAGAGATAGCAGGAGGCAGCGTCCAGTCTTGGGCGGGTGGCATGTATGCTAATCGTGTCAGCTTGGCAACTTGGTTGAGATTCTTTGAGTTCTTGGAAATATCAGCCTGTCTTGCACAGACCCTGGCAGCGAGTGGAGGAGTTGTGACTATGACTTCTTCCTCATTCATGACTTTATTATCCCTTCTCTTGGGGGCATCAACAAAACTGTTATAATTTTGTAGGGTTGACATGACACTCCGGGTCTTCTTGGGAACCCACATTTGCTTGCGTCTTGGCAATTTTGAGGTTGGCTTCCCTTGCTTGCTATCATCACTGTTCGCCCTCCGGCTAGCCAGCACTTGGAAAGCATTGCGGGTAGGAATGGTCGGGATGACCCGATCTGGCAGAGCTCTAGCATTGCGGCCGTTGAAGAAGATCCGAACGCCCCCAATCATCATGGACTTCCCAGATGCAGAAAGTCGACATTGGGAAGCGGCAGAGGCTCTTCCTCTTCTGAAGTTCTTTTTGTTGCCCCCAGTGGGCCCCTTCTCATGTGCTTCAATCGGGCTGGTAGCATGGTGAACATAACAGCTCACGGTCACTGGATTCTTGAGTAGGGATTTCCTGATCTTATCCTCGCTTTGACAAGAAGCAGCTTTATCATCCTTCAGCTCTACAGGCTTCAGACTTTCTTTGCTCAGAATATCCACAGACACAACTCCCAGGAAGTTGGGGCAGGCAACGACCGGAGGAAAGTCACCGAAAGTGGTGGATGAAGCAGAGGATGCGCTTCTTTTCGCCTCGTGATGGACGAAGTAGGACACGACCTCCGGAGCATCCTTCATCACCTGGCTTATCTTGGGGCCGGTAGCTTGCGGCGGAGTCTCGATAACAGTTTTCGGCTCCTCGTTGTCGATCTCGAGCAGGTCAGTGAAGCTGAGGGCCAAGTAGTTAGGCATCCCGACAGCAGGCGGCATCGATCCGAACGACAGAGGTACCGCCAGGTAGCTTTCTTGAACATGCGCATCGACCGGTTGCTTGTTGAAGCATACAGACATGATTCCAGCCGTCATTGTAGCTTCCTGGAAATAGAGAAAGCGCACAGAATCAGAAATTTGAGGGGGGCCCGGTGGGCCTCCAATTTTTGGCATAGAGATGAAGGGAGACTCGGTCCCACCGGGCGTGCCAGACTTGTGGAACGCGGATTTTTCGTTGGATTTTTATTCTTTTATTTCTGTTGTTTATTTATTGGCGTGCCAGTCACATGTGTGACGATTTCATTGTGCGCTCGATCTGACTTCTAATTAGTCGATTGTGAGTGATCGTGTCTGGACCAACAGTCCGTCATACCATAAAGGTTATGACGTTAATTACGTCCTCCCTAAGAAGGACAACCCTTGATTAAACGCCAAAGTAAGAGGAGACTGGCGGCAAAAACCTAAATGAGAGCATGCTAATTTATCTGCAAGACATTGAGGAGACTGGATAAAGCGAGGGTATATCAGGTGCGGAGCAAATCCGGCAGCATATCCCCATATCTTGGATCATGCCAAGGAGAGATAGACCCTCATCCACGGGATGCCGGGACGAAGGCCGAAAGAGAAGGGCACTAGGCCCGAGAACACTGTCCTCATTCATAGCACTGGTTGATATCCCCTTGGAAACCATCGGAGCGTATGCAATGGCAGAGCTCCCTAGGTTCATAGGGTTACAGAGGAATCCGGATCGGGACCGGATAATGTAGGGGAGGCCATTCCCCGTTAATTTATCTCCTGAGGCATACCTCGTGACCTCTGGATATCCCTCAGACAGGTATAGTGGAGTGACCAAGAGTTGGACTGAGGTGGAAATGCAAATTCTTGGTGCAGGGCTCCGGTGGGACCTTCTCGGCACAGTTTCCACATAAAAGGGAGGGGTTCTCGGCACGCTAAGAAGAAGATAAAGAAAGCTTCCCGGCACGAGGTTCCCGGCACGAGGTTCCCGGCGCGCTAAGAAGAAGATGAAGAGAGCTTCTCGGCATGGCTTTAAAGAAGGAGAAGGGAGCTCTCGGCATGACTTTAAATAAGGAGAAGGGAGCTCTCGGCATGAGGTTCCCGGCATGGCTTTAAAGAGGGTTCTCGGCATGAGGTTAAAGAAGGAGAAGGCAGCCCTCGGCATGAGGTGAAGGGAGGAGGATGAGGCTCTCGGCGTGAGGGTTCCTGGTGCGCCCAGGGCCCGCGCCGGGAAGGTGCTAGGCCTAAGCGCCGGGAAGACTTATGGGTTTTTCGGTGCTCTGTTCTAGGGATTTTTCTCAGGATTCAGACAGTGGCTGGGGGATGGATTCAGGAGGCAAGTAAGGAAGGAGCCAGGGGTCTACCAAGCTGACAGCAAGGAATTACGGATGAAAGGGGTCCGAGAGATCAGAGTCACAGGGCCTTCGAACTCTCAGGAACAAGCTTCATGCCATTCATATTGCCAGCCATCCGGGAAATCGAGAGATAACGGTCTCTGATCCCTGCAATGGCCCTAGTGGCATGAGAAATTTGGAGAGAACCACGGACTCCGCGACGTTTAAATCATCGATGACATTGAGGGAGAAGGGGGAGAACAAAGCCCAAAAATCCACAGTGAGGATTGGGGCATTGTCGACTCCGTCCCATCCTACATAGGCATGCATATAACGGGAAGCCAGCAGACGATTAACATGTCGAGCCTGGATGAGTCGAATCTGACAGCATATCCCTTGGGCTTGCAGACATGCCAAGTAGGGATAGGAGAGCATCCACGCAGTGGCGGGATGGAATCCGGGTAAACAACGGGGAATCTCTCCCTTTGAACTCCCTGCTCGGTTGGAGGCTCCATGATATTCACTCTCCCGATGGATAGAGTCAAGCGGGGTGTGTATCGATCACACTCCCTTGGCCTTCTAGGGTCAGCTCTGTCGGATAGAATTCCAGCAGTGTCTCCCCCTCTTTCGGGTCATGCCAAAGAAAATATGCCGTCATCCACGGGTGCCGGGATGATAGCCGAAAAAAGAAGGCCCTAGGCTCCCTGGTGATGTGGGTGTCCATGTCGATGCTTACTATCCCCTCAGGAACCGTCAGGGCTTATACAATGGTATGGCCCCTTGGGTTTATGGGGTTACGGATGAATCTGATCTGAGATAATGTAGGGGAGGTCAATCCCTTGTTAATTTATCCCCGGGGGTGTATGTGACGACTCAAGAATGTCACAGGGTACGTGGGCGAAGCGATCAAGGGGTAAGCAAAGGGTAGAAACTTGGTTATCGGCGCAGCTGGGAGGTAAAGGGGGCTCCCGGTGCGAGGGCTCTCGGCGCGCCCCAGGGCTCTCGGCGCGGTGGTGACCGCGCCGAGATGAGAACACTGTTCCCGGGCCATTTGGCGCCGGGAACCCCATAGAGGCGCCGAGAAGACCCGAAGAGGGTTCCGGAGGCTCTGTTTTGGGTTCTCTTGGATTTCAGCCCTGCTTAGAGGGAATTTTGGGGGGTTTCAGAGAGGTTTCAAGACGGGATGCCAAGGTTCTTTGCCCGGGGGACACTGCTCGAAGGACCACCTCAAGGGGGATTGAAATCTTCCCGCATTAAACAGCATCTAAGACTGACGGGATATTAAATTTGATAAACTAATTTCAACGATATATGCCATCGATCTCAACAGGAAATCACGAGATAGTCTGTCTCGGACTCCGGTGTGATCGTCTGACTTCAGGAACTATGCAAGCAGTAAGAAAACATACGGGTCAGAGTCTTTAGGGAGCTTCAGACCCCAACCCTCCATAGATTTGGATAAGGGGATTCGCTGCCGTTTCCAGGGGGACGGAAGACACAGACATCACGAAAGATGCACAAACGGGATTCACACCATACCTCATCTTCAACCAGTGCACCGACGAAAGAAAGGAGATACAGCAAGCATCAGAACATTGGGGGAGAGGTCGTTCATACATGTAACTAGAACAGAGAAATGGAGCTTTGTTTATTCACTCAAACTGCTTAATACATCATCCGGTGAAACTGGATCGGAAGCATTAAAGAGGGGGATAACATGCCCCCAAAAAAAATTACAGACCAAGATGGTATACATCGAACGAAAATAGAGAAAGAAAGGATGGGGGAGGGCGGAGCATTGACTCCTCTCCCTCCCCTGAGCAGCCCACCTAGAGCCTCTTCTTCTTCTTCTCTTCTACTTTCTTTTTGTGGGTTTCTTCGATGCCTCTTCTTTCTCTTCTCTCCTTTTTTTTTCTTCTATCCTCCTCCCCTTTCTCGAGAGAAAAAGGGGGCTTTTATAGCACAACCCTTTTCCCCTATCGCATGGTCATCTCGACCTGCCTTCGATGAGCTCCCGGCGCGCCTCAGGCGGAAGCAGTAGGCTTCCCGGCGCCACAGCTTCCCGGCGCCCCTTCCCCATATGGGCCTTGTTGGGCTCTCGGCGTCGCACAGATGGGTCCGCTTAGAGCTTTTAGTATTTTTATGCTTCATCATTAGTAAGCTTGAGCTGTTAAAGCCGCTTAATCCATCCTTTCATTCGTCAGTCCGGACATCAGCTTGGTCGGGGAGGACTTCAGCCGGGTGATAGCTTCAGTGACGAATCTTCCGTAATCCTGGTCTTGCAGGGACTTCCGGGATCTTTATCTTTCACTCAATCTTCCATTATGTCTCGTTTCAGTGGTTCCCTATTAGAGTCGGCCGTCTCTTCTTTTCTTCTTTTATTCCTGAAAACAAGATAACAAAAATAAGACATTTTATAAAGGTATTTTAGGGTTATTATTATTATTTCATCGCTGCTATTATTATTATCTTTATTTTAGGCGTCAACAAGCCCTTGAACACAATCAGTGCTCGAACTGCATCTTCAAGTATAAATCAAGCTACTTCCACGTATATAGCAATAAAGTTGGCCACACATGTAATAAGTTCAACGAATGTTCAAGACTTAGCGTCAATAAGAATGCACCAAATATAGATTCATGAGTTCAAGAAATGCATTAATAACTAAGTTATGCCTTGGAGAAAATTCGATAGCATAATGGTACGTTCTTTATCTTTCACAATTTATCTTAGATATCTTTGAACAAGGTTACAAGTCCTAGACTATCATTAGTCAATCTAGGATTATAGGAATATTAACCCTTGGGTCAAACCTCGGGTCAACAGTACTCAAGAAATTTAGCGGTCAACAAATTGGGCCGCTATATTGATATGGCGGTCTAATATTGGGCCGCTAGAGTGGGCTGAATCCAGAAAGAAATCGATTTGGACTCAGAGAACTTGGCGGTCAGATACTGGACCGTTAATGGGCTATAGCGGTCGAGTATTGAACCGTTAATGGACAGAATTTCAGAAAATATCGGTAGTGCTTTCTAGACAATTGGGCTTTAATGGTCCAACCAGCTCGGCGTCCTAGTGGGAATCCCAAGCTCGCGGAGACTTACGGAGGCCTTGAAATAAGATTTCCTAGTCCATTGGAAGGAATATCCAAAGGAGAGGTTATCAAGTCCAAGATTGTGTGCCTATAGTGCAAAGAGTCTAACTAATGGTCATATATCGGGATATATGCCATGAACTTACAGAAATGACTCTGAGATAAGAGGAGCATGTGTACTGTAGTAAACCAACGTTCAATCTCGTTAATGTAGCGTTTAAACAATGATTTAATACAAAATTATATGGTTTTTTTGGCATGAAATTATCATATGCTTAAAATAATCTTAAGTACCATAAAGAATATGAAATCACTATTATAAATCAATAATAAAAACTCTGAGTAAATACATTAAAATAGGTTGATATAAATTTAACTAGGCTTATTTATAAGCTAAATGGGCTGCTCTTAAATCCGCCTCGGATTGATAGAAAATAGAACATTGGCGGTCTATTATAGAGCCGTTATAGAAAGTTGGCGGTTTATCGTAAGGCCGCTAGAGGGACTTTAATGATCTATTTCTGGTCCGCCAGAGGTTTCATAGAAAAACAAGTTACAGAGTGTCTAGCGATTTATCGTAGGGCCGCTAAACAAGTTTGGCGGTCGTCATTTAGGCCGCTAGAGAACGTTTGACAACAAATTAAATAAGAAGAAACTAATGTTTTAAAAAACGTCATGTCTGGAAATCAACATATATATATATATATATATATATATAAACTTCCCTATCATGATAGAACGAAGATTAGGCTAACAAGATGCATGGGTTTTCTGTGAATTAACAAGAGAATTCCTCTTAACTTAATTAGGGCTAAGAATATGCATGGATGTATACTAGATGCATAAAACATGAAATCTAGTAAAACAAGAGGGCTTTTATCCCTAGAATTATATTTTAGCCATTCATGAGATGACCTACCTTTGTCCTGGACCTTTAACTTCAAATTTAAGGCTGGATGCTACCCCTAGTTCCTTGCACTTCTTGTTACAAATCAGCAACTTCACGTTGCCCTAACTGCTTACTCTCTTGACCTATGGACATGAAATTTGGAGAGTAAGAATAAAATACTAAGGGGAATAAAATGTTCTAAAGGATCAGATTCTAAATACCTCGATTTGCTTCCTTGATTCCTTGATCTTCACCAGACTTTCGCACAGTTTCCTGGGTCGCTAATGTGGAACCAGCAACTTTACAGGCTTCTATCTTCTTGTGTGCTTGATCTCCTAGCATGAAATTTTGAGGGATGTTAGTCCTATGTATTAGGGATAAAAACTTCTAAAGAACTTATCCAAAATAATACCTCCTTACCTTGATTCTACGCGTGCCAAAGTAAGGTTCACACAGGCCAAAATAACCCCAAAAAAGGCTCGCACAGACCAAATCTGGGTTCTATTTATAGGGTTTTGCTAGGGTTTCATGGATTAGATCAATTCTAGAGTCCTTGTTTGCTATTAGCCTGACTTCTAAGAGTCCTAAGGATGCTTACTAATCCTCCCAACTCGGTCTCTAGGAGATAGAATGCCAAATATCTAATCTTTTTACTCTTTCTTCCATTCACGGAACTAGCAGATCTTAGCGGTCGATTAATGGGCCGTTAACGTGTATGTAGCGATTGCACGATAGACCGCTAAATATCTGGGCGCCGAATTTGAATTTAATTCAAACTCTTCTATTCTATTATCCCCTTAATTATCTAATCAATGGGTATTTATCCTTATATTCCGTGAATAAATTAATTAACCTTCTAGAATATGGGCCAAACTTCATGGGCTTGGTCCTTAAATCTTTTGGGCTTTATTTAAATAGGCCAGGTTAATTGATTACTTTATTTGGGCTTTAATAATGACTTAATTAGCCCAGTATTCATTTATTAATTCATTTGGGCCTTTAGAAAATCCAAAAAATAATTTATGAAAATTTTGAGGCATTACAATGTGCCCCCAGGACATCAAGAATGCCCTAATAGCCCTATCCCATCTCTCCCTCAACACCTGAATAAGGATCAGGTCAAGACACACCGGCTCAATACTGAGGAAGGGTCCAAACCCCATCACCTCCACCCTCTCCCGCTGGAAGTCGGGCAGCCCGTAGTATGCAGCTCGCACCTGGATCCAGAAAATGCGGGTCTGTATCAACCCCTACAATAAAACAACAAAAAAATATATGTATATATATAACCAGCATAAAAAAAAAAGAAAAGCAAAGCAAAACAAAAAAAAAACAAAAAAATCACTGTTTTAATTGGCGACCTTGCAGTGGCCGTTGTTTTCTGATTTGGCGCCCATGGTGTGGCTGCTGATTCTCTAAGATTTTAAATTTGACGCCTAGAGGTCGAGCGCCATTTCCTAGTTTTTTTTAGCACATATATAAAATAAAATAAAAAAAGGGAAAAGAAATTTTTTTTTCAAAATGACGACAGTGTTGTGGTCGCTTGTTCTTTATGTTATTCATTTTAATTCTAATAAAAAAGTAACCTGCGACCCCCTCACTGACGCCATTTCTAAGATTATTTTCTTAAGAATAAATATTAGGAAATGACGTCGGCGGGTCGGCCGTCAATTCCTATGTCTCACAGAATTCCCCCCGATCGCCATGTTTATGGTTCAAATAAAAACATAAAAAAGAAAATAAAAAAAATAATATAGCGGAGTGGGCGTACTCACCTTGCTACGTTCGAGTACCATTAGCCCTCCACGCATTGGCCGGCAGCGGGGACGAGGTTCTTCTTCTTCCTCTTCTTCCTCATCTTCATCTTCTTCTTCTTCCTCTTCATCACTGTCACCTTCTGCCTCATTTCCTTCATCTTCTCTTTCATCACCTTCCTCACCGCCGTCCTCTCCATCGTCATCCTCTTCACCCTCTCTTTCTTCATCTTCTTCGCGTTCTGTTGCTGGAGCCTCGACTGCCATAGGGAGGACTTCCTCCTCGTCGCCGCCGTTGTCATCATCAATATGAACGACAGCGGGTGCCTACCGCTTCCCACTACCAGAACCGCTCGCATAGGCCATTAAGGTGGAGGAGATGGGTGGTTGTCATTGTCGGTCATCGCCGGTGAGCAGTTGCAGAATAGAGGAGAAGGGCAACGCAGAGGAAACGAAAGAAGAAAAAGGGTTTCAAAGCAAGGAAAGGCAGTTTTAACAGAAATGTTTATGGCGGTGAATTCGAAACAATTGACGACAGTGACCAGGGCGTCATTTAAAGAATTAACGACTATTTACGCAGGCGTCATATCCTGGAATTTAACGGTTTTGGAGATCATATGTGTAATCAGTGACCTGCTCTTGGGCGTCATTTAAGGATTGGGCGACTGTATATAGGGTCGCTCTTTCTTTGGGGGTCGTTGGGATCAGTACAGTTGTCAGGCAATGATGAAGGGCATTAAGGTTTTTTTATTATTATTAAGAATTTCTTTTGATGGACGACCGTGTACACGAGCGTTATTTAATGAATAAGCGATTATTTAGAGGGGCGCTAGTTATGGAATTTCTATTTTTATGAAAAAGTGGATTTTAAGTGAATTGGTGACTGTGTGAAGGGCACAACTTAAAGAATTAGCGACCTTTGTTGCCGTCGTTGTTTTTTACAGAGCCTCATTTTTTTGAAATAGAATTGATGGACTTTGAAATTTTGATCAGTCTAAACACTCTCAATTAAGAAAAATCGTTGTATTCATTGAAAGGAAGTAGTCATTACATGCTTAGTGAGCCACCTTGGCCCTCAAATTCCTAAGAGCTATTACATATGATTTCCATTGCTCTTTGTCTTCTTTCACTCGTTCCACGGGTCGGTGTAGCTTGCTAACCCGCCATAGTGCTTGAATGGTCTTGATCTCTTCTTTGTCACCACTTGAGCCCAATTCTCTCTTCTTGATTGGTGGGAGATGAGAGGCCTCTTCAAAGAGATGGCAGGGAAGGCCGAGTTGAGAGAGGCACCGGTGAGCATTGTAGAGTACGAACTCGGTGGCACCGATTAGCCTTAGCTCCACTCTGGAGGAGAGCCTTGCATGGATATTTTGTGTCTTGAGGAAGCCCGGTGCGCATGTGAAGGCATTTTGTGGCATTGTCTTGAAGTGTCCGCGCCAATCCACTCGTTTCTTGAGCTTGGGTACCCGGTTGGTAACTCTCTCACCTAACCCGAGTGTGCCCGTCATATAATGGAGTGGGCTCTTGGAATAAATCCTAGAGGCTTGTTGGGTTTCTTTGCACGGGTCAAATTTGAGGTGAAGGTCCACCGAACTTGAGAACAATAGCATGGATCCATATAGGGGCCTCCCCATAGAAGCCGAGGTAAGCCCGCCATAGAGGAAAGTTAAGACCGCCGGCCCAATCCTCTTTCCTTCCCAAATGCCACATATGGCACTCAATTGTTCCTCTTCCAAGAAGTCATCCGTCGAGGAGAATAGCAAAGCTCCCGCAAGGCAAATCACCATAGCCTTCATGATTAATTCCATCTCCTCTTCTTTGTTCTCCTTACCCAAAGCTTTATATACCCACGCCGCAAGCTTCATTAAGTTAATCCCCTTCAATACTCTTATTTGGTCTATCATTTTTTGGCTTGGGATTAAGCTTGCTAGTATCTCCATGGCACTTATTGGTTCTTGCATGACCGCCATCTTCTCTTCATCTCCTTGCTTTAGGCTCATCAATCCTAATAACATCTCCATTTCTTCTAGTAGGATGGTGGCTTTAAAAGTGGGGAACAAGAAGGTATGGCTTAGTATCATTTCTTGTGGCAGCCCAATCAAAGTGAATGTCATTATAATGTTTGGCATGGGTCACTAAGCCTAAGAGATGCCACTTGGAGAGATGAGATCTCATGTCAAGGGTGATTTTGGAGAGAAGTAAAGGAAGCAATTGGATCTTGGTGAATCTTCTAGGCCCCGGAATGAGTGGGTAGTCCTGAAAATTGGAAAAGAAAAGAGAAGAGAAGATAGAATGCTATTAGACTTTGGGTAGAATTGAGGAGAGATAAGATAGGACTAAGGTTTCCTTGAAACACTTACTTGGTTTAGTGCAATTCTTTCACTAATGTGTCCTCTATTTCATTAATCCTTGCAAATCCCATCTTGGTCCTTTTCAATGGTCATTGCATCAATTTCTCCATTGATTGACTCTTGGCGAGGTTCTCTGCTGAAGGCAACCTGTTGACAGTTGGAGTGTATTAAGAAGCTCACGATTCTATGCAGAGGAATTGTTTGATTTGAAGAGCCTTAGAGTTCTTTTTATAGGGAAAGATCTGCTCAGTTGGAGTTCGAGGCCGAAAGGGATCGAGTGTTCGGTTTCCAGTTAGAACACGGGTTTCGAGAAACACAGGTAAATAGCGACTTTCGTTGATCCGTTATTTATTAAAAGAGCGCCTGTTAGAGTGTCGTGATTCTTTCATGGAACGCCCGTCCATACGGTCGCTATTTTGTGTGAATAGTGATGTGTTTTAATTTCATGGTTTTTTATATTCTTCATGGAGCGCCCGTCCATACGGTCGCCATTTCTGTGAACAATGGTCTGAAATTCATATAAATTAACATATCCTTGATGGAGCGCCCGTGTGCATGGTCGCTATTTCTGCAAATAGTGCTGTTTTGAATTTCATGTGGATTATGATAATGGGATTTATCATTTCTTGTGGTGCTAATAATCTTTGAGCGCAGGAAAGAATAAGCTATGCAAATCGTCAAAAGCGCCCGAGGTGTTTATTGGGTGACATTTCTTTGTATTCCCCATGTACGTATTATTATTATTATATGTTATCTACACTATTATAGCATATCAAGGAGCTTGTGGTTCTGATGAACCTGGAGTTTGAGTTCCCCTTCATCAAAAATGATGATAATTCCAGGGGAGTCTTGATCACACAGATACGCCGTTGAGTCGTCTAAGGCTTGGGACGATGGTTCCAATTTTTGAGTTGATGCGTGGATAAACGGGCTTCGACTTAGTATCGACTTAGAGATCTGGATTCTTCACCAAGTCTGGATGGCATAGCAATATTATTCTTGATTATTTTCTATTTTAGTTTGTTTTAATTTTTCTTTTAGCCCAGTATGCATCATGTAGGACTTTGAGCTTTAACGTCGAAAAAATCTTCATATTAAATCAGTAATGAAGGCCACTCGCTCTGGATTTGAGTTGACATGAAATATTCTATTCCAAATCAAGTACTATATTCTCCTTAAAGCCGCTGAGGCTGGTTCCTTGAAAGCATTTTTTTGACTGGATTCCTGCCTTCTTTCCTTTATTTTGTTACAAAACCAACTTAGTTGCAGCACGTCCACATTGGCTGGTAATCGCTCTCCAATGGTGTTTCTCCATTCGTGCCCTCGCGCACATTTTGTTAGCTTAGTTTTTATCCAGGCAATTGTTGCTTTTTCGAAATCATCCGAAGTTGTTTTATTTAGAATCATGAAAAGATTTCCAATGTTTAGTGTCGGAGATGTGTCACATCACACCTTGACATCTAATTTTCAGTTCGTTCTTAGCTCATTACGCTTTATTCCACTTGCATTTCCATTACGCTTCATTCCGTCTCACTCCCTTGCAAAGCAGATGCCAATGCGGGGTAGCTATAGACACGCCAAAATCGGTACTTCATTGAGTGAATTTCATGTCACAATGCAATGCCCCAAAGTAGACTTCATTACTAGTTTAATAAGTGGGTTTCCTTTCATTTTTTAGATATCGCGACCGTCGTCTTGTCACGTCCCGAGTCGTTATGACAGCGGAAGACTAGCTCGAGGAACGTGAACAACTGGCATGGTAATCCTCTTGTAAACAAGAACGATCAGAGCGCAAGGTAATCACACATAAGAAGGTAATTTGCATAATAATTTAGTCAAACTCCAACTTTTATTTCATTATCAATCAATATTCAAATACAACCACCAATTCAACTTTCTTTCTCGTACAAGACTCAAGAATAAGAAATATTACATAGACTCAACCTAAACAATATAGACTTCCTAAGTCTTCGCTCATTCTTCATTACTCTCGGATCCGCTACTTGAATACTCCGAATCTGAACCCGACTCACTTCCATCTCCTGAAAAGATTGGATATAGGTAATGAGCACACTTGCCCAGTAGGTATCTTCACATCAACATGATTAACAATATTTACGTAATTAGCATTTTCGCTCAAAAGTAAATAAGGTAAAATCATGGCAATGTGATCAAGCACGCGATTAAACCAAAGTAACAAGATGATCATGTAAGATAGAATGAACAAGTATGAACTAGCAAGAATGTAACAAGAGTGTAGCATAACCTTTCATGAACAAGAATGTATCAAGAATGTACTAGCAAGTTCACATACTCCTCACCCAACATCTTTTGCTTATGAGCAAGTATTTGGTGAATTTTTGTTGAATATCAAGTAACAATCAAGAAAGTCATGTAACGTGTACGTGTATCGTGGATTTCACTTATTTATAGAGAAAGTACTCCCAGCGTAATGCGACGCCAATAGCATCATACCCCATGGTTTATAATAGTATGTTTCTGACAATCAACCGAGGGAATTAGCATAGAACCCTTGAACACAATCAGTGCTCGATCGCATCTTCAAGTATAAATCAAGCTATTTCCAGGTTTCAAGCAATAAAATTAAGGCCAATAATGTAAATAAGTTCATGATAACAATAATCAACAATGAACATTTCAATGAAGAAATGCGAGGTCAAGAATGACTTAAAACAAGGTTATGCTCATAGAAATAATTCGGCAGCATAACGGTACATTTATTATCATTCATAATTTAAATTAAGTTTCTTTGGACAATATGATAAGTCTTAGACCATCAATACTCCATCTAGGAACTTTAGAATATCAACCCTGGGGTCAAACCTCGGGTCAAAGAATTGTGACGGTCTAATGCTGGGCCGTTACACAATCGTGACGCTCCAGTCTCAGGCCGTTACAATGGCCGAATCCAGAAACAATAAATAGGATTCAGTTAATGTGACGGTCATAGATTGGTCCGTTAGACGTACCTGACGGTCCAACATTGATCTGTTACATACCCAGAACCTGAAAACATCGATAGTACTTTCTAACAATTGGGCATTAATGTTACAACCAACTCGGCGTCCTAGTGGAAATCCCAGGCTCACGGAGAATTATGGAGGCCTTGAAACAAGATTTCCTAGTCCATTGGAAGGAATATCCAATAGAGTGGTCCTCATGTTCAAGAATATGTTCCTATAGTGCAAAGTGTGAACTAATGGACATATACCGGAATATATGCCATGTACTTAAAGAAAATAACTGGTGCGGACGCCCGAGCGCATGCGAGACACGAGCCGACGAGCCACCGGTACCGCACGAGGAGCACGACTCGAGCCACCTCAGCATCCCTATGGCTCGGAGACAGTCTGAAGGTTCCCCACTGAGTCATAGCATTTATCATATTTTTTGGGGATTTTTATTTGTGTGTAATGTGTGTGTGTTTCATTTTATTCGGTTTGTAATTTTGATTGTAAGAGGGGTTTATTTGCAAAATGGGACCCCTGGTCCCACGGGCCCCCCAGACCCCTCCCATTGATCCACCTCAGCCTAGGGCCCCATGTGGCGTCAGTCAACATTCTAATGTGGGCTTCTAGAAGGGTGGGCCAAGTGGGGGGGACAATTAGACTAATTTGTCAAGGTTGGCCACCAACCTTCCACCTACCCCCACCCCTAGTCAAGGGGGCGCCCCCCTCTCACCATCAAGGTTTTAATTTTTGAAAAATGTGAGTAGAACTAATTAGTTCTACTCCATTTTTATATTCCCACAAATCCTAGGTCCAAGGGTAGTTTATGTCTTTTGCCAATTCATACATATACCTTGTATTTTCATTTGATGAGGATTAATGCCATTTGAATTGAAAAAAAAGCTTGAAGCTCCAGCCTTGGTGCGCCCCCTCCTCTCTCCTCCCTCTCCCCCTTGAAGCTGTGAAGGCTTCCATTCTGAGGTGTGACGCCTCGTGTATCAGTTCCGACGATCGCCGCCGCCGCCACGAGCCGCCACCGCACCACCATCGCCGCCAATGGAGTTCTGCCCGCGCAGTACCATAGGAGCTTCCACGAATTTCCTGTCTCCATCCTAAGCTCAGATAGATCTGGGAATTTTAGTGGATGTTCCATAGGTGTCAAGGACATCGCACAAATTTTTATTTGCCATTCAGATCCCGTTCCATATTTTTTGATTTTCGTCCACTCTTCCATTTCAGTTCTGCCAGAGTTCTATCCAGATTCATCCCCGCCCTGAGTTTCATGTCTTAGGTCCACGTTTTGATTTATTTTGGTTCGCCCAATTTTACTGGAGGTTCCACCCATCCACCCCTTCATCCACAAGTTTTATAAATTTTTGGTTCGTCCATTTCGTATTTTCTAAAAATCGTTCTCATTCCCAGCTACAGTTCTGTCCCCCCGTTCCCAGATCCGACCACCAGTCACCTTAAAAATCATAGTAAATCACCACCACCTCCAAATCAAATTCTAAAAATAGTCCCAGTTCCGTGGTTTGATTCCCTACAACTCCTAAGAAGAGCACAAGAGCTGAATCGGAGGTTTACTAGGCGGTCAACGGTGGTTCTCAGACAAGTACCCTGCAAATCTGAGGTTTCAGTTACTGTACAACAGGGACTTTTAAATTCATTAAAGTTCTGATCCGACCAGATCCAGCAGATCTATTTGGGTCTAAATTGAAGCATTTGAAGAGAGCTTTCCAACGATAGCTCATGCGTCCCGATCCGACGTCGGGATTGATCGCCGCGGCCATTTTTGCCGGAGCGCACGCCTGAAAACAGCAACTAAAAATCTGTGGGCAGCAACTTCAAAGCTTGGGAAACGGGACCGATCGACCCCCGATCGGTGTTCCCGGCCGACCGCCGTCCGTGGAGGCGCGCCACTAGGGGTCCCCATCATAGTGGGTCCCACCCCCGCAGATCCGGAGGATAGCGCCGTCCGTGGGCCCGTAGAACCCGCCGTTCGGAAAGCACGAAAACGCGGAGTTCGGCACCGCCGGGCGACATCAAGATGCTGCCCGTCAACCCGAGTTGCGTGATTCCCAGGCTCCACATGTGACCTTTTACCTCCCTGCATGGAGTGGGTCAAATCTTTGTATTGCTGTGATATTGTTTAACCGGGAGTCCGTGATTCGGCCGGGATTGTCTTCGCTACGCCGGGTGCGTGGAGGTAATGGTCTGAACCACTTGGCGTTCATTTGCTTAGCTAGTATACGGTCTTTTGCCGCTATCGAGAGCGTAGGTACTAGCCCGTGTGTCCATGTCACCTTTGTGAGAGTGAGTGTGACCCGTCCCGTGACTCGATCCAAATTCGGAAGTTGAGTCGGACTACCCTTGACCTCCGCCGGTTCCTTAACCGCGCACGGTCCGCGCTTTCCCTCGCTTGGGACGACGAGTGAGCTTCCACTTCTGTTAGCGACGTTTCACCACTAGGAGCTCGTAGTGTCGGGATTAGTGTCTCCCTGGTGTGTGTTGCTGGTCGTGTCTTCATCTAGAGTCCGAGGGTGGCACCATATAGTGTCGTCTCCCGTGTCCGTCCCGCATCAATAACTCTATAGAAGAGAATAGTATGTGTAACGATGTGAAACCATGATAAAACTCCGTCAATACAATACTTAAAATCATAGTTTAAATTCAACTATAGAGTTTATGCAAAGAAATTAACATATGCTTTAAAATAACTCAAAATGCTTAGAACATGAAATTTCCTATCATGAATCAATTAGTAAACTCCAAGTCATGAAATAAGGTTAAAACTTAGATAACTAGACTTATTTATAAGTAAGTTTGACTGTCCTCAGTCCTATCTCGGGTTGACAGAAAATAGTACTCTGACGGTCTAGTATGGGCACGTCACAGGGCTGTGACGATTTATCGGGGGCCGTTACAGTATTGTAACGCACTTACTTTGGTCCGTCAGAGACAACCAGGGAATTGAGATATAACAGAGGATGTGACGGCTGATCCTAAGACCGTTAAAATCGTATGACGGTCCTACGTTAGTCCGTCAGAGCTTCTGCTGACGAAAAAGATAAGGAACTATGTCCCATGCAAGAAAAATCACAATAACGAACTATTCTAGCCATGATATCGAAGTAAAGGCCATCTAGATGCATAGGTTTCAATGAATTAACAAGATAGTACCATTTTATTTTCCATTAAGACTAAAGATATGCATGTATGCATGTCCCTACTTAAACATGGAATTCATGACCTATAGTGCATGTAATCAAGCAAAATCAGAGGGCTTTTATCCCTAACATGTTATTTTTGCCGTTTATGAGATGACCTACCTCTTAACTGAGCTTTAGACTTCCAATTTGGTTTTAAAGATACGCCCTAGTTCTGCCCTTCTTGAGATTTTTCAGCAACTTCACGTCGCTCTAACTCCTCAGTCTCTTGACCTAAGGACGTGAAAGTTGGAGGTTAGGAAGATGAAACTATTGGGAACAAAAAGTTCTAAAGCATCTAACTCTAATTACCGCGTTTAGTTTCTCTAATTTCCTGATCTTTAGCACCCCGTTGCACAGTTTCCTGGGTTGGCGTGATGAAACCAGCAATTTTAGAAGATCCTAACTCCTTGGATACTCAACCTCCTATCATGAAAATTTGACAGTAGTTAGTCTAAAGTATTAAGAACAAAATACTTTAAAGAACTTACCCGAGATTCTATCTCCTTATCTTGTTTCTTCACGAGCCAAATGTAAGCGTCCCTCAGTTCAGAATTGGTTCCTATTTATAGGTTTTTGGCTAGGGTTTGAGGATTATATCGATTCTAGAGTCCTTAATTGGCCAGAACGTGATCCCTAAGAGTCCTTAGTAACCTTACACATTCTTCTAATTAGGTCTCTAGTAGATAGGAACCCAAAGTTCTGATTTTTTTATTCTTTCCCCCATTCACGGAGCTGACAGAGTGTAACGGTCGTAGCCTAGTGCGTTACGTGACTGTGGCAGTCGCACGATAGACCGCTACATCCACTGTGCGCAGAATTTAATAAAATTTAAACTCTTTTTTTTGTTTATCCTTATAATTATCTAAATAAGGGGTAATTATCCTTTAAAATCCGTGAATAGACTAAATAACCTTCTAGATTATGGGCCTATCTTAGTGGGCTTGGTCTTGTAACCATTTGGGTCTTAAATTAAATAAGCTAGGCTAATTTTTTTATACTATTGGGCCTTATAATTCATTTATTAATCCCTTTATTAATTTATTTTGCCCTTATAAATCTCATGAAATTTCATAAATAATCCAAAAATATTATATTTAAATTTTGGGGCACTACACCCTCCCCCACTTAGAAGAATTTGGTCCCCAAATTCAATACATGGATGGAGAGTGTACTTACAATCAAATAATTCTGGGAATCTTCTACGCATACATTCTTCCGTTTCCCATGTTACTTCGTGTGGCCATTGCTTCGTCCATTGGACTTGGACCGTAGGAATAGTTTTATTCCTTAGTTGACGCACTTCTCGTTCTCGAATCCTGACTGGTTTCTGCTCGTATGTCAGGTCTTTTTATATCACCAAATTATCGTAAGTGATAACATGGTCAGGATCATATACATACTTCTTCAGCATAGAGACGTGAAATATGTCATGAACTCTTACTAATTGTGGAGGTAAAGCTAGTTTATAAGCCAGTTCACCGACCCTTTCGAGAATTTTAAATGGGCCAATGAACCTTGGAGTTAGCTTTCCTTTAATGTCAAATCTCCGAATACCACGGCTTGGAGAAACTTTTAGATACATGTGATCTCCCACCTGAAACTCCAAGTCATGTCTTCAATTGTCAGCATAAGATTTCTGCCTATCTTGCACCATCTTCATTCTTTCTTGAATGAGCTTGATCTTCTCTGTAGAATCCCTTATAAGGTTGGGGCCTAGAAATTACTTTTCCCCTATTTCTTTCCAACATATTGGTGATCTACAGTTTTTTCCATATAAAGCTTCAAAGGGCGCCATCTGTATACTAGCCTGGTAACTATTGTTGTATGCAAATTTAAATAGAGGCAAGTGATCATGCCAACTTCCTCCAAAGTCAATAGCACAAGCCTTGAGCATATCTTCTACTACCTGATTTGTCCTTTCAGTTTGGCCATCAATTTGAGGGTGAAATGATGTGCTAAAATTCAATCTAGTCCCTAGTGAATGTTGTAGGCCTTTCCAGAATTATGATGTGAATCGAGAATATCTATCAGATATAATAGTGACATGGACACCATGTAATTTGACAATTTCTCTTACGTATAATGCTATTAGAATATCTACAGACCATCAACTTTTTATTGGTAGGAAATGTGCAGATTTAGTCAATCGGTCTATGATCACCCATATACCATCGTGTCCTCCTCTGGTCTTAGGTAAACCCATAATGAAATCCATCCCTATACTTTACCATTTCCATTCGAGAATATTCAAAGGATGTAATTTACCTGTGGGCCTAAAATGCTCTGCTTTTACTTGTTGGCTGGTGAGACAACGAGACATGAAATTAGCTATTTCTCTCTTCATATTGGGCCACCAGAAGTTTCTTTTGAGATCTTGATACATTTTTGTACCTCCTAGATGAATGGTGTACTTGAAATTATGTGCTTCTTCTAGGATCAGTTTCTTCGTATCCTCATGATCTGGTACACACACTCAGCCCTTGAATAGCAATCTTCCGTCATTAAAAACAGAGAAATCCGGCCTTTATTTAATATTGGCTTTAATTTCTAGTAACACGGGATCCTCATTTTGCAACTTGACCAGATCCTCTATTAATGTAGGTTGAGCTCGGATATTGGCTATAAAATAATCCTCTTCCTTTATGTCAATATGTATGTTCATCTGAGCAAATTGAGGAATAAGGTTAGTCATACTAATTATAAGACTTGATAGCATACCCATTGGTTTTCTGCTGAGTGCATATGCTACAGCATTAGCCTTGCCAGGATGATATTGAATAGCAAAATCAAAGTACTTGAGATATTCTAACCATCTCCTCTACCTCATATTAAGCTCTTTTTGAGAGAATAAGTATTTCAAGCTTTTGTGGTCCGAGTAGACCATGAACTTTTCTCCATAAAGATAATGTCACCAAATTATTAAGGTGAAAATAACTGCTGCCAATTCTAAATCATGCACCGGATAATTTTCCTCATGACGTTTAAATTGTCTTGAGGAATAACAGATTACCTTTCCATCTTGCATGAGAGCGCATCCCAAGCCAATGCCAGATGCATCCGTATATACTTCAAATCTGCCACCTTCCACCGGTAGTGCTAAAATAGGAGCAGTAAGGTGATTCTTAAGAATTTGAAAACTCTTCTCACATTCCTCTGACCAGACAAAAGGATTTTTTTTTCTTGTGAGTCTAGTTAAAGGAATCGTAATTTTTGAGAAGTCTTTAATGAATCTCCTATAATAACCAGTTAGACCCAGAAAGCTTCTTACTTTTGATACAGTCGTTGGTCGGCTCCAATTTCGGATAGCTTCTACCTTAGAAGGATCTACAGCGATACCTTCTTTTGAAATAATATGGCCGAGGAATGAAACTTCCTTGAGCTAGAACTCACACTTGTTAAGCTTGGCATAAAGTTTATGTTCTCTAAGTGTTTGCAAAGCTATCCTCAAATGTTATTCATGTTCCTCTTTTATCTTGGAATATATCAAGATATCATCAATAAAGACGATAATACATTGGTCCATATATAGCTGGAAAACTTTGTTCATGAGTTGCATAAATGCTGCTGGGGCATTTGTTAACCCAAATGGCATTACCACGAATTCATAGTTGCCATAACGACTTCGAAAAGCTGATTTATAAATATCTTCTTATTTAATTCTAAGCTGATGATAACCTGATCTGAGGTCTATTTTAGAAAAATACTATGCTCTTGAAAGCTGATCGAAGAGCTCATCAATATGCGGCAACAAATATTTATTTTTTATTGTAAGTTGATTCAGTCGCCGGTAGTCAATAAATAGCCTGAGAGAACCATCCTTCTTCTTGACAAAAAGAACTGGCGCACCCTAGGGGGATGTGCTAGGTCTGATGAAGCCCTTATCTAGCAATTCTTGCAACTGCCTCTTTAGTTCCTTAAGTTCCGTGGGGGACATCCTGTAAGGGGCTATACAAACAGGTGCTGCTCTTGGAATGAGTTCAATAGTGAAGTTTACTTCCCTCTCGGGTGGTAAACTGGGTAATTCTGGTGGAAACACATCTGGGAACTCATTTACAATAGGAATGTCTACTAGAATGATTTCCTTGGACTCGATAATAATGACAGAAGTAGGAAAAGCTTCACATCCTTGCGAGATGAGTTTACAAGCGTGAAGAGAGGATATGATAGTGGGATGTTTCTTATATTTGATGCCAAGGAAAGAAAATCTTGGAAGACCTGATTTCTGGAAGGATATAATCCTATTTTGGCACTTAATATCAGCATCATGGTCTACAAGCCAATCTACCCCTAAAATGGCATCATAACCTTTTATATCAAGGCATACTAAGTTTGCGGGGAGATTGTGACCTTCCACTATCACCTCACTATCAGGGTAATACCCGGTAAGCTTTGTTCCAGAACCTAGAGGTGTGGTTATAGCAAGATCTGAAGGTAGGGGAACTAATGCAATTGGTAATGTTTTGGCAAATGTAGTGGAGATAAAAGAATGAGAGGCACTAGTATCAAATAGCACAAATGCAGGATGAGAATAAATTTGAAGAGTACCTTCCATAAGCCCACCATCCCTGGGTGCTTCCTCTTCTTCAAGAATGGCATTGAGGCGAGCCTGCCTCCTGCGTCCACTACCAGATGACTGGTCCTTCATAAGGGGGCAATCCGGCATGCGATGCTCCCTGCTTCCACATCGTAAACAAGCGCCAAGACGCTTCCAACACTCTTCAGCCGAGTGGCCGAACTTTTCACAAAAAGTGCAAGCCGTGGCGACTTGTTCCTCCTCCTTAATCTTCTTATTCTTATGGGAACTTCCACTGTTCCCGCACCTAGATCGCTTCTTACTATCACGGCTTTTGTGAGGCTCCATGATACTGAACTTTTCTTTCTTATAACGCCGATCTGATCATCGGCTAGACTCTTCTCCTTTTCCTTTCAATTTCTTGACCTTTTCTAAGGTCCTTTCACATAAGTATTCTCGATGAACCAACTCTGCATAAGTACGGATGTTTTGGGTCCCAAGCTGCTGAATAAAATCAGGTCGTAACCCGTCCATAAACTGATTTACCTTCAATAGATCGGTACTGATTAGATGTGATGCATAAGGTGGTAGCCTTGAGAATTGTAGTTCATATTCCGCAACTGTCATCATTCCTTGTCGAAGAGAGGCGAACTCCATAGCCTTTCTTTCCTTTACATGCTTAGAAAAGTACTTTGCACGGAACAAGGTGAGAAAACCATCCCCTGTATCAGGTGCTTCGGCCGGAGGTGCCGGAACCGACTTCCACCATGTACGGGCATCCTTGTTAGGTTGAAATGTTACAAGACGCACCTTCTCTTGATCGGTGCATCGGATGACGTCAAATATACGGTTCATCTCGTCAATCCAGTTCTCTGCTTCGTCCAGATTAGAAGAGCCATAGAAATGCGAAGGGTTTAAACTCCGGAAATTGTGATGTAAGTCGCCATCCCTTGCCCCTGCGCCTGCCTGGGCCATAGTTTGCAATGCCTGCGTAAGGCCGGCAATCGTTTGTTGCATGCCATTCTAATCTACACGATGAGCCATTTGTAAAATAAGGTACCTAAGAGAAATATAACAACTTGTTATTTCTCGTGGAATTGGAAGAAAATTTATCTTAAAGCTAATTAACTATCTTATCCCGGTCTCTACCCAATTCTCACATGGGTATGGAAATTTCTTCTATAGTTCATAGGTAGGGGTCCTTAACCTTGGACTTATCCTATGACATGATTCTTCTCCCTAAGTCCTGAGACTTATGCTCTGATACCAACTTAACTGTCACGTCCCGAGTCTTTATGACAGCGGAAGACTAGCTCAAGGAACGTGAACAGCCGGCATGCTATGCCTCTTGCAAGCAAGAACGATCAGAGTGCAAGGTAATCACACATAAGAAGACAATTTGCATAATAATTTAGTCAAACTCCAACTTTTATTTCATTATCAATCAATATTCAAATACAACGACAAATTCAACTTTCTTTCTCGTACTAGACTCAAGAATAAGAAAAATTACATAGACTCAATCTAAAAAATATAGACTTCCTAAGTCTTCGCTCATTCTTCATTCACTCTCGGATCTGCTACTTGAATACTCCGAATCCGATCCCGACTCACTTTCATCTCCTAAAAAGATTGGATATAGGTAATGAGCACACTTACCCAGTAGGTATCTTCGCATCAACATGATTAGAAATATTTACGTAATTAGCATTTTCGCTCTAAAGCAAATAAGGTAAAATCATGCGAATGCGATCAAGCACGCGATTAAACCAAAGTAACAAGATGATCATGTAAGATAGATTGAACAAGTATGAACTAGCAAGAATGTAACAAGAGTGTAGAATGACCTTTCATGAATAAGAATGTATCGAGAATGTACTAGCAAGTTCACATACTCCTCACCCAACATCTTTTGCTTATGAGTAAGTATTTGGTGAATTTCTGTGGAATATCATGTAACAATCAAGAAAGTCATGTAACATGTACGTGTATCGTGGATTTCACTTATTTATAGAGAAAGTACTCCCAGTGCAATGCGACGCCAGTAGCATCATACCCCATGATTTATAATAGTATGTTTCTGGCAATCAGCCGAGGGGACTAGCATAGAGCCCTTGAACATAATCAGTGCTCGATCACATCTTCAAGTATAAATCAAGCTATTTCCACGTTTCAAGCAATAAAATTATGGCCAAGAATGTAAATAAGTTCATGATAACAATAATCAACAATGAGCGTTTCAATGAAGAAATGCGGGGTCAAGAATGACTTAAAACAAGGTTATGCTCATAGAAATAATTTGGTAGCATAACGGTACATTTATTATCATTCATAATTTAAATTAAGTTTCTTTGGACAATATGATCAGTCCTAGACCATCAATACTCCATCTAGGAACTTTAGAATATCAACCCTGGGGTCAAACCTCGGGTCAAAGAATTATGACGGTCTAATGCTGGGCCGTTACACGATCGTGACGCTCCAGTCTCAGGCCGTTACAATGGCCGAATCCAGAAACAATAAATAGGATTCAGTTAATGTGATGGTCATAGATTGGTCCGTTAGACGTACCTGACGGTCCAACATTGATCCATTACATAACCAGAACCTGAAAACATCGATAGTGCTTTCTAACAATTGGGCTTTAATGATACAACCAACTCGGCATCCTAGTGGGAATCCCAGGCTCGCGGAGAATTACGGAGGCCTTGAAACAATATTTTCTAGTCCATTGGAAGGAATATCTAATAGAGAGGTCCTCATGTTCAAGAATATGTTCATATAGTGTAAAGTGTGAACTAATGGACATATACCGGAATACATGCCATGTATTTACAGAAAATAACTCTATAGAAGAGAATAGTATGTGTAACGATGTGAAACCATGATAAAACTCCATCAATACAATACTTAAAATCATAGTTTAAATTCAACTATAGAGTTTAGGCAAAGAAATTAACATATGCTTTAAAATAACTCAAAATGCTTAGAACATGAAATTTCCTATCATGAATCAATTAGTAAACTCCAAGTCATGAAATAAGGTGAAAACTTAGATAACTAGGCTTATTTATTAGTAAGTTTGACTGTCCTCAGTCTTATCTTGGGTTGACAGAAAACAATACTCTGACGGTCCAGTATGGGTGCATCACAGGGCTGTGACGGTTTATCGGGGGCCGTTACAGTATTGTAACGCACTTACTTTGGTCCGTCAGAGACAACCGGTGAATTGAGATATAATAGAGGATGGGACGGCTGATCCTAAGACCATTAAAATCGTATGACGGTCCTACGTTAGTCCGTCAGAGCTTCTGCTGACGAAAAAGATAAGGAACTATGTCCCATGCAAGAAAAATCACAATAACCAACTATTCTAGCCATGATAACGAAGTAAAGGCCATCTAGATGCATAGGTTTCAATGAATTAACAAGATAGTACCATTTTATTTTCCATTAAGGCTAAAGATATGCATGTATGCATGTCCCTACTTAAACATGGAATTCATGACCTATAGTGCATGTAATCAAGCAAAATCAGAGGGCTTTTATCCCTAACATGTTATTTTTGCCATTCATGAGATGACCTACCTCTTAACTGGGCTTTAGACTTCCAATTTTGTTTTCAAGATATGCCCTAGTTCTTCCATTCCTGAGATTTTTCAGCAACTTCACGTCGCTCTAACTCCTCAGTCTCTTGACCTAAGGACGTGAAATTTGGAGGTTAGGAAGATGAAACTATTGGGAACAAAAAGTTCTAAAGCATCTAACTCTAATTACCTCGTTTAGTTTTCTAATTTCCTGATCTTCAGCACCCCATTGCACAGTTTCCTGGGTTGGCGTGATGAAACCAACAACTTTAGAATATCCTAACTCCTTGGATACTCGACCTCCTATCATGAAATTTTGAGAGTAGTTAGTCGAAAGTATTAAGAAGAAAATACTCTAAAGAACTTACCCGAGATTCTATCTCCTTACCTTGTTTCTTCATGAGCCAAAAGTAAGGGTCGCTCAGTTCATAACTAGGTCTTATTTATAGGTTTTTAGCTAGGGTTTGAAGATTAGATCGATTCTACAGTCCTTAGTTGGCCAGAACCTGATCCCTAGGAGTCCTTAGTAACCTTACACATTCTTCTAATTAGGTCTCTAGTAGATAGGAACCCAAAGTTCCAATCTTTTTGTTCTTTCCCCCATTCACGGAGCTGACAGAGTGTAACGGTCGTAGCCTAGTGCGATACGTGACTGTGGCGGTCGCACGATAGACCGCTACATCCACTTTGCGTAGAATTTAATAAAATTTAAACTCTTTTGTTTGTTTATCCTTATAATTATCTAAATAAGGGGTAATTATCCTTTAAAATCTGTGAATAGACTAAATAACCTTCTAGATTATGGGCCTATCTTAATGGGCATGGTCTTGTAACCATTTGGGTCTTCAATTAAATAGGCTAGGCTAATTTTTTAATTCTATTAGGCCTTATAACCCATTTGTTAATCCCTTTATTAATTTATTTAGCCCTTATAAATCTCAAAAAATCCATAAATAATCCAAAAATTATTATATATAAATTTTGGGGCACTACACGTCTGGTCGCTATATAAATAACGCCCTAGGAGATGTCGCTATTTCCAAGAATAGCGACCATGTGTACGGGCGTTGTTTTTAATTCTTTCCAATTTCCAATCGGAATTAATTTCTATGAATTAACGCCCTCATGGACGGGTGCACTTTAATGAACGCGTCTATGGTGGTCGCTGATTATGAATTTCTTAATTTATGGAAAGTCCAAAATTTTCATGAAATAGCGGCAGTCCCAGGGGTGCTGTTTAGAAAAGCGACCGTCTCTAGGTCGCCATTTTAGTTCCGTCTCCGCTTCGCTTGTAACCTTCCCCAGAGGGTGTCCTTCCTCGTTTTAACTCCATGATCGATCATAGAAAGGATATCTCTATTCAGAGATCAGCTTCCTTGTTTTAATCCTATTAGAATAAGGATATTCATCTCTAAAAATACCTATAGTTTTCCACGAGGAAAGACTTACGCATCTTGGTTTTTCGAAAGTTCATTCGGCAGTCATCCTGATACATACAGAGTGCCTTCTCTCTGCTGCTTCCTTCATCCTGCCGCAGTTGTCACCGGGCTTCTGCAAGTTGTGGCCGAAGCTAGTCATCTCCCTTCTACTTACAGGCGCAGAAGGGGCCAGCCCTTCTTACTTTCTATTCTCTTTTAGTAATTGCATATCATCATCTTCAGTGCATTGGATAAAGGTCATCGTGGCATATTGTTTAATCATCTTATTTACAATCATATTCTCTCCCGCCTTTTACTCCTCTTAGGGGTTTAAAACAAACACACAAGGTGTGTTCATGCCAACTTTGCATAGGCTAATTCTTTTAGAGAATTGATACTACACTCATCTTTGGCTAATCCATATCTCTTTATTGTCTTTGCTTGTCTTATAAGGGTAATCAACAATAGAAACCCCCTTCGGCCGGCCGGTTGGAGGAGGAAGTTGGATCTACATCTCACTTGCTCTACAAGATATTCTCCACGATCATCTTTCTTATTTTGAGGTAACCCCTCTGGCGATCACACTCCTTAGTAACATCTCATGCTCCCTCCCCTTATTATTATTATTACATTTATGTTGATTTTTCTTCCTTTTTAAAAATATCTATGTGACACGTTCACAATACTTATCACACCCACCAACTTATTCATTACTAGTCCCTTAGCAATGCAAACAAATTAGAATTTAGGACCAACAAGAGTTTGCAAAGTCCATATTGTTATATCCAGCTCTTCCTTCATAGAATCAACCAAAGATTAAAAATTCAGAAACATTAATACACACTAGCCTTAGAGTGAAAATTTAAGGTACATGATCAAGAATTTAAATCAAAGTTCAATAGCACTTGTGCATGTGTAATACTAAATTCACAGCATAGACAATTGTATCCTCCATTTGCTATTCCAACCAAGTGGCTTTCAACCCTACACCTCTTACATCAGAGCATTAAGTATAATAGCTTTTTGTCTACCTTATTTCTTTGTCCCTTTGGGATATTTTTATTTTTCTACACACATGATGCTGCACTACCCTTTACTATTTAACACGAACCTCGACTCTTGCCTTAGAAGAAGCAGGCCTAGTTACACAGATCAAGGTTCCCTTTTCTGTTTGACGCAAACATTAACACTTGTTAGGTGAATTAGGTCCGGTTACTAAGATTCGGGGCATTTTTCACGGTGTTGTTCTATATTTTTTTATTCTTTTTCAACAATGTCCTTTTGTACTTATTAAATAAATATCCTTGTAGAAAGTTTATAAAAGATCTCTTAAGAAGTGCAGAGTATCAGACAACATACCCAAAATAATAGAAAACTTGTCTTGCTTGTTTCATTAGCGTGTAGAGTGATTTCTTTTCTAAAGTGCACATGAACGTTAAAGAGATTCTTACATCAATTTTCCATGACTAGATTAAAATAAATTTTCATTCACCTTTTTCTCTAGTCTTTTCTATTCAAGAATCACTTTCAATTCAAGCATGCATCAAGAAACTCAATTGATGATTTCATCTCTTCATTTTCATGTATAGCAATATGATTAATGTAGGATGCAGGACATTATGCAAACACTCCTATTAGGTTGTACTATATGCATCATGAAATTTTTCTCTCCCCCCCCCCTAACTTGAATGACATTGTCCTCAATGGCATATAAAATAGAAATAAAAGAATAATGTAACAAGAAATATTACTGAGTAGGAAAGAGACAACCTGATATGTGGGGTGAAACTCCATTATTAATGTGGACGGTGATAACAAAAAATATCACTGAAAAAATGTGACCATGAAAGCTTGGCTCTTACCTAACCACTGAAAAACACACTAAAACAAAATATCAAATAACAAAAAATCTTGGGTTGCCTCCTAGAAGCGCTAAGTTTTCCGTCTTCAGCCAGACGCATGAAAGCTCATGAAGATTTTATTCCAAATCACTCAAAGCAATGGATTCTTTTGATAGCTTTTTATCTTCCAAACAAGGTTTTAAGCTTTGACCATTAACAGTAAAAATGTGACCATTATTAGAGTTCAAAATTTTAACAGTGCCATGGTCAAAAGCCTTAACAACCACAAACGGTCCATCCCATCTGGATTTTAACTTACCGAAGAACAAGCGTAGCCTTGAGTTAAAAGGCCAAATCTTTTGATTCACTTAAAATGTTTTCCTGTGAATATACTTATCGTGAAATGCCTTGATTTTAGCTTTATAAATCTTAAATTTTTCGTAGGTTTCATTACATAGTTCCTCCAATTGATTCAATTTGTAGAGCCCTTTGGGACCCAGCTTGAGTGAGATCAAAATTAACTTGTTTAATAGCCCAATATGCTATATGTTCCAGCTCTACAGGTAAGTGACATGTTTTTCCAAAAATGAGGCGGCATGGGGACATGCCAATGGAAATCTTAAGTGCGATTCTATAGGCCCATAATGCATCGTCTAGTCTCTTGGACCAGTCTTTCCTATCCGGCCTAACTGTCTTATGCAAAATGTTCTTAATCTCTCTATTGGAAACCTCAACCTGGCCACTTGTTTGGGGATGATAGGGAGTGGCGAGCTTATGAGTGATGCCATATTTACGAAGCAAAGCTCGGAATTGAGAGTGCATGACGTGAGAACCCCCATCACTGATGATAGCCCTAGGACAACCAAATCTAGAGAAAATGTCCTTCTTCAAAAACTTAATCACCACTTTATGATCATTGTTCCTTGTTGCTATAGCTTCAATTCATTTGAAAACATAATCGACCGTCACCAAGATGTATTCATTCGCAAAAGAAGGCAGAAACGGTCCCATAAAATCAATACCCCAAACATCAAAGATTTCTACTACAAGAATGGGAATCAGCGGCATCATGTCTTTCTTCAAATTATTGCCCACAGCTTGGCACCTCAAACAAGTTTTAGCAAATTCATAAGCATCTTTAAATAAAGTGGGCCAATAAAATCTACTTTGCAATACCTTAGCTACAGTCTTCTTTCCAGAAAAGTGTCCCCCACAAGCAAGACTATGGCAAAAATTCAGGATAGATTGCTGCTCCTCTTCGGAGACACATCTTCTTATAATCTAATCAGGACCCATATGAAACAGCTCTGGGTCCTCCCAAAAATAGTGTTTGACCTTTGAAAAGAACCGATCCTTTTCCTACTTAGTCCAACCTCCCGGAATCTGTCCTACCGCCAGGTAATTGACAATGTGAGCGTACCAGGTGGTTGAAGTATGAGAGATAAAGAGAATTTGTTCATCGGAAAAAGAATCAGACATTGGAGCACTCTTAGCTATCACTATCCTTGACAAATGATCAGCTACTACGTTCTCTAACCCCTTCTTGTCTCTTATTTCTAAATCAAACTCTTGCAGGAATAAAATCCAACGAATGAGACGGGGTTTGGCATCCTTCTTGGAACACAAGTATCTTAAAGCAGAGTGATCAGAATAAACAATGACCTTAGCCCCTAACAGATATGAGCAAAATTTCTCTAGGGCGAAAATAACAGCCAAAAGTTCTTTCTCCGTGGTGGTGTAATTCAACTGTGCATCAGCGAGGGTGCGGCTCACATAATAGATTACCACGGGTTTTTTTATCAATCCTTTGACCCAAGATAGCTCCAACAGCATAGTCTGAGACATCACACATAATTTTAAAAGCGAGCGACCAATTTGGAGATTGAAGAACCAGAGCTTGAGTTAGGGCCGCTTTTAAAGAATTGAATGCTTCGAGACAGGAATCATCTAATTGAAAGGGAGTGTCTTTGGCAAGCAACTGAGTGAGCGGACGAGCAATGGTAGAGAAGTTTTGAATGAATCGTCTATAGAAACCAGCATGGCCAAGGAAAGAACAGATTTGCTTGACAGATGTGGGAGGAGGAAGATTAGAAATCAAATCAACCTTAGCTTTGTCGACCTCTATTCCCCTTTCAGATATAACATGGCCTAGCACTATCCATTCTCTTACCATGCAATGGCTCTTCTCCCAACTTAACACAAGATTCGATGCAATGCACCTCTTCAGCACTTGAGTCAGATTTTCCAAGCAACTTTCAAAAGAAGTACCAAACACTAAGAAATCATCCATAAAGACTTCCAAAAATTCACCCACAATTTCAGAAAAGATAGACATCATGCACCGCTGAAAGGTGGTTGGGGCATTGCACAGTCCAAATGGCATTCGTCTGAAAGAAAACGTGCCATAAGGACACGTGAACGTCGTCTTTTCCTGATCTTCCGGGTAAATTGCAACCCGATTATACCTGGAGTAGCCATCCAAAAAGTAAAAATACTTCTGCCCAGCCAATCTCTCCAAAATCTGATCTACAAACGGGAGTGGGAACTGATCTTTCTTTGTTACTGAATTCAATTTTCTATAATCTATGCAAACTCTCCACCCCGTCTGTAGTCGCATGGGTACTTCTCCTTTTTCATTTGTCACAATGGTCAGCCCTGATTTCTTTGGCACAACTTACGTCGGGCTGACCCACTTACTATTTGAAATGGGATATATAATCCCAGCATCCAGCCACTTCACCACTTCCTTCTTAATCACCTCTTTCATATTCGGATTGAGCCTGCACTGCATTTCCCTACTTGGCTTGTCATTGTCCTCTAAATATATGTAGTGCATGCAAACATCCAGACTAATGCATTTTAAATCTGCCACTGACCAACCTATTGCCCCTCTGTGCTCCTTAAGGATATATAAAAGTTGAGATTCCTGAGCAGAAGTGAGATTAGAAGTAATTATCACAGGCAGAGTATGGTCAGGGCCCAGATAAGCATACTTAAGAGAATCCGGCAGAGGTTCAATTCAAGAGCAGGCGGATGATCTAGAGATGGAAGAACAAGTTTAGCTTTCAATGGAGGGAGTGGCTCTATCCTAGAGTAGGGCGCAGAAGAGAATAGAGAATCCTGCAGCATGCTACCCTCTTCTAAGGTATCCTTCACTTCATTCGGGTTTTCATCGATCAATTCCTCAAAAATATCAATAGCATTACATTCCTCATCTTGTTCCGGATATTGGGATGCCTTAAAAACATTCAAGGAAACCTTATCACCTCTAAATGATATCCATCATTCTCGTGGCATAGTTTATGTTAGCCTTTGCTGTAGCTAAAAATGAACGTCCCAAAATAATTGGTGTGTGCTTTAGATCCTGGGATGAGGCCATATCCAGAATGAGAAAATCCACCAGGAAATAACACTCATGTACTTTTACAATCACATCCTCCAACAGACCCCGTGGAGTTTTCATTGACCGATCCGCCAGTTGAAGGATTATTGAAGTGGGCTTTAACTCTCCCAGATCAAATTGCTCGTATATGAAGGTGGGCAAAAGATTCACGTTAGCACCTAGGTCTAGCAATGCTCGATCAAAAGTGACTCCACCTATGCCACATGAAATTAATGGAGTGCCAAGATCCTTCAACTTCTTTGGTAAATGATTCATTACAACAACACTAACATCCTCAGATAAGTGGATCTTTTGAGTTACCACCTTCGACTCTCTTTGGAGTACAAAGCTCTTTCAAAAACTTCGCATATGCCGGCACATGCTTGATTGCATCCAATAGTGGAATATTGATATTCACCTGTTTAAACAATTTTACTAATTCTTCCTATTGAACCAACATCTTCTTGTGAGCCTTCGACTTTAGAGCATTGGGAAAAGAGGCCTTAGGCATATGTTCTTGGGGTCCTTCATCCACCTTTGCTTTTCCTTTATCTAGTTCCTTCCTTTCACCTTCCGGCTTCTTCATTTCAACAATGATGGACGCATCTTCCTCACTATCACTTTCTTCTTGGGCCTCTTGGGCCAAGCTACTTCCAACTCCCCTAGCCTTATAAGGATCAGCAAGAATCTTCCCGCTCCTAAGAGTAGATATAGCCTTGGCATTTTCAAATTGAGGGCCCATAGGAGGGGGAGGCTGAGGTTGGGTTGGTTGAGGAAGAAGAGGGGCTCTTAGGTGAAAGCCCGGAGGTTGATTCTTAGGATTAGCCATAGGTTGGCTAGGAAGTTGACCTACATCTCTCCTCATATTGCTAACAGCCAATTACCCTATTTGACCCTCTAACTTAGCAATGGATTGTTGTTGAGAAAGAATGAGTTGCTGAAGTTGGTCAAATTTATCATCGAAATTGGGTTGAGAGGGTTGAGAAGGAGGTTGGAAGGGAACTTGCAATTGAAAGCGGTTTGGAGGATACTGGTGATATTGGCCCTGAAACGACTGAGCTTGATGATACGGGGCCTGAGAATGCGGATACGGAGGTTGAGATTGTTGATGTTGAGCTTGTTGAAAAGGAGATTGATAATGTTGGTGAGATTGAACTGGAGCTTGGAAGGATTGCCTTTGAACGGATTGATTTGAGGGATTTGATTGCATTGGTGGTCCTTGTTGAGTTTTCCAAGTAAAATTCAGGTGATTTCTCTAACCTGGATTGTAGGTATTGGAATAAGGATCACAAGGAGGCTTAGAAACACCTCGAGCCGCGAAGATTTGTTCTTGGATGAATGGGGGAAGTTGAACCGCAGTGGGGCAATCAGTAATGACATGATTTGGGCTTGAACAAAGAGCACAAAGCTCTTGAAGGTTAGAATCTAAGAAAGGCTGAGATTGTTGAGTAGAAGAAAAAAAAGGTTCCTGTCTATTCATGGACAACAATGGATCTATCTTTTGTGATACCAAATCCACCTTCTCCATCTTTTGCACCAACAAGTCCACTTTATTTAACTTTTGCGCTAGCACATTAATATCCATCATATTCTCAGATTCCCCTTGATTCTTAACTTCATAAAGCCCACCCTTCTTAGACGACCCAATCATTATCTCATAGGATGAAAGCGAGGCATGACTAATGGAATTTTCACTTAACATCTCAAATAATCCATAAGCTTCATCCTCGCTTTTACTCATAAAAGCTCCCCCACATGACGCATCCACCATTTGGCGATAATTTTTAATTAATCCCTCATAGAAAGTTTGGACTATTTGCCATCTTGATAATCCATGATATGGGCACTCTCTAAGCAAATCTTTTAATCTATCCCAAGCTTCATGGATTTGTTCCCCAGGATTTTGAGTGAATCCAATAATTGCTCTCCTCATGGTATTGGTTTGCCCTATAAGATAGAATTTCTTCAAAAATTCTTTTTACATTTTCGCCAATGTGTCAATTGATCTACCCAAGGCTCCTAACCAATATTTGGCTTTGTCTTTGAGAGAGAATGGGAAAAGAGTCAGCCTAAGAGCATTATCGGAAAAGTTTTGAATTTTAACAGGTGAGCAAATCTGGAGGAATTCATCAAGATATTTGTAAGGATCCTCATTGGTGTTGCCATAGAAAGATGCCAACATTTGAATGGTAGTTGACTTGAAGACCCGAGAATTTTCTAAGAATTTTTTGGAATTAAAATATAATTACTAAGCCATTTAAAAAAATATTAAGGATTTATTTAATCCATTTAAAGGCCCTATATTTAGCAAAGGGCTAAGCCCAACTCAAATAGGCCCAAAGACCCAATTCCAAGGCTTTTCGACACAAGCCCATTAATAGAAACGTAAATTAGGTAATTTACGGATTTAAATGGATATATACATCAATTGGGGGAATAAAATGAGAGATAATAAGAAAATCTAAAATTTTCTGATTAAGCGCCGCCTGGCGGTCTATCGCGAGACCGTCAAGTACACCCTAGCGGTCCGACTATGACCGCTAGGCAACCCCAGTTCCATGAATCAACGAAACGTGAAAAAGCTTGGATCTTTGATGATCAAATCACCTTAGATCGAAGCTACCTGGCGTGGAAGACTCTCTAGAACTCTTTAGGGATTAACTGTACTATAATTTAGGACTCTAGGTTCGATCTAATCCCTTAAACCCTAGATGAACCCTATAAATAGACCCTAACTTCGACTCATGCAAACCCTAATGTTGGCTCTCGCATTTCAAAGGTAAGGAGACGTCTACTCAGGTTGATTCTTTAGAAGAAATTGTTCTTCTTAGTTTTATCTAACACACCTTCAATTTTTGTGCTAGAAGTCCCAGCCGTTTCAGAGTTAGAGCCTCTGCAAGTCGCTGGATCGCAAAAGACTGCACATGAGCCAGTGTGACGGTCCGGTGAAGATCAGGAAAATTGAAGCCCTAATCGAGATATTTAGGAGTTGATCTTTTAGAACTTTCTGTTCCCCTTCGTATCTTCTATCTACCCTCCAATTTTCATAGATTTAGGTCAAGAGGATCGTGAGATAGAGGGACGGTAAGTTACTGGTTTGACACAGGGCATGCAGGAACTAGGGTCTACTTCCAGTCAGAAATCCAAAGTCTAGGGATCGAATCAAAGGTAGGTTATCTCATAAAAAGGCTAAATTAACATGTTAGGAACAAAAGTCCTCTATTTTCTTTTGTTTTTATTAATTGTACATGATGAATTTGACGTTTTATTATGATTGCGCATATAGGGTTAACATAGCATGCATGAACCATGCCCTTAATAAGAAAATTGGTAATTAAGGCTTACTTTACTCAAACCATGTTTTAATATGGTTTTATCAAGCCATACTTACCGGGTGGCATGTTTTAACATACATCTATCTGCCCTAGATTATCATATATTTCAGTTTTATTGCTGTTTACAGTAGACAAGAAGGAACCGACCTTCCTGAGACTGCATGAGTCCCTTAGCGGCCCTACGATAGACCGCTAAAGCCCATAAAATGGTCCTCCCAAGACCGCTTTCATTTTCTGAGTTCTGTATTATTGTTAACCCGAAACATAATACAGAACAGCCCTATTTATCATATGATAAGCCTAGCTAATTAGGTCTTAGTCCTATTTTAAGTACTGTATTTATACACTTGGTTATGTTAATTATCCATCCTAGTAGATTTTATGTTCTTTATGCACTTTGGACTTATTTTAAACTTATGTTAAATTCATGCCAAAATAATATACTCTTGTATTAACTCTAAATTTCATATGGATTATGGAATTGTCTAGTTTTTATTTGATCGCTATTTTATCACGATCTCACTCTCATCTTGAGTCTTTTCTTAAGTACATGGCACGTATTCCAGTACGATGTCATTAGATACACTTTGCACATTAAGCACACAATCTTGGACTTGTGATCCTCTCCATTGGATATTCCTTCCACCGGACTAGGTGATCTTGTATCAAGGCCTCCATAAGACTCCGCGAGCTTGGGATTCCCACTAGGACGCCGAGCTGGTTGTACCCTCAAAACCTAATTGTCTAGAAAGCACTTTATCGGTATTTTATGTGTTCTGGACCTTAGCGACCTTCTGGAGACCGATAGAGGTACCTAGCGGCCATTTACCTGACCGCCAAGGACACCTAGCGGCTCTGCCTTGACCGCATGGTTCCAGTTCATTCATTTCATCAACTCTATTGCTAAACGGTCCAGTCATGACCGCATGGATCCACATACGGTCCAGTAAATGACCGCTATTTCCAGAAAATGGCCCTGATATGACCGTTTGATGCCTAAGTATTGATTAACCCAAGGTTTGACCCAAGGGTTGATTTTCCTATGATCCTAGATGGTCTATGATTATCTAGAACCTAACACCTTATTTTCAAAGCTATCTAATGAATTATGGAAATTAAAGAATATGCCGTTATGCTACCGATTTTTCTTCATGGCATAACCTTGTTCTAAATCAATTTTGAACTCTCACATTTTTAATTGAAGCATTCTTACCTTGATATTTGTTATCATGGAACTATAGTTTGCACCTGTTACACTATTGGCCATATTTATATTACTCGTGGAAGTAGCTTGATTTATAACTTGAAGATGTAAGAGCGGGCACGGACAGTGTCCAAGGGCTTAACTCTAGTCCCCTCGACAGATAGTGGGAAACATACTATAAACCATAGGGTATAATGAACACTAGCGTCGCATTGTACCGGGAGTACTTT
Organism: Amorphophallus konjac; assembly: GCA_022559845.1. Taxonomy (NCBI): domain Eukaryota; kingdom Viridiplantae; phylum Streptophyta; class Magnoliopsida; order Alismatales; family Araceae; genus Amorphophallus; species Amorphophallus konjac. The sequence continues at coordinate 213,406,896 of CM040125.1, read as the reverse complement.
TTTTATAAATGAGTGAAGATCCACGAGGTAATCTTGTGAAATTACATGCTTGCTAGTACATTCTTGTTACATGACTTTCTAGTACATAGCCTTTATCGTTATGAAAAAGTATATTTTTGTTCATGAAAGGCCAAATTACATTCATGTTATATTCTTGCTTGATCATATTCTTAGTTTACATGAACTCTCACATCTCACCTTGATCGTATCTTGTTATTTGTGTTACTTTGGTTTATTCACGGGTTTCATCATATTTTCATGACTTATCTTATACTCTAGAGCTAAAATGTTAATCACTTAAACATTGCCTTGATGTTGATACGAAGATACCTACTGGACATATGTGCTCATTCCCTACTTTTTTAATCTTTTTCAGAAAATTCTAGCGGGTCGGATTCAGACTATTCAAGTGGTGGATCCGAGAGTGATTAAAGAATGAGCGAAGCCTTAGATTGTCATTAGTTGATAGTCAAGAGTTGCTATGTAATTTTTCATTTTATTGAGTCTAGTTAGTCAAAGAGTCAAGAGTCATCTTATGTATTTTTTATCATTATTTAATAAAGTAAAGATTTTGTCCAATTGTTGTGCATTCATTTCTTATGTGTGAATGTGTTAGCGCTCTGATTATATTGCTCGCTTGAGGCGTACTAGCCGGCTGTTCACGTTCCCGATTGTTTTCGCTGCACAATCTCGGGGCGTGGCTATTAAAGTTGTATCAGAGCGTAGGTCTTAAGACTTACTTATTCCGAGGAAAATGTCGAGTCATAGGCTAAGTCAAAGGCTTAAGGACCAATACCTATGAAACGAGGAAAGAAATTTCCAACCCATGAGAGAAATTGGGTAGAACCCAGGATGAGATAGTTAATTAGAACTTATCTCTAAGTTAACTCCCTTTAATTCTGTAGGAATTAACAAATCATTCCTTTTTCTCAGGTACCTTATGCTTATAATGGCTCACCGTGTTGATTAGGGTGGAATGCAGCAAACTATTGCGGGTCTCACCCAGGCCTTGCAAAATATGGCCCAAGCTGGCACGAGGGCTGATGTTGGCGATCTGTACCGTAACTTCCGGAGTCTAAACGCTCCGTGATTTTATGGTTCTTCCAACCCAGACGAAGTTGAATACTAGATAGATGAAATGAACCATATATTCGAGGTCATGCAATGTGCCGACCAAGAGAAGGTTCATCTCGCCATGTTCCAACTCAACAAGGATGCGCGTACTTGGTAGAAGTCTATTCTGACACCGCTTGGAAATGCACCGCACACTTGGGAGGGATTTCTCACCCTCTTTCAAGCAAAGTACTTCTCCGAACATGTCAAGTAGAGGAAGGCGACAGAATTTTCTTTGCTACGTCAAGGCATGATGACGGTGGCGGAGTATGAGTTACCATTCTCTCACCTAGCACCCAATGCTCAGCATTTAGTGAGCACGGATATTCTAAAAGTAAATCATTTCATGGACGGGCTGCGGCCCATCTTCATCCAGCAACTTGGCCCACAAAATATTTGGACCTATGTAGAGATGGTCCAACGGGCACACTTGTGTGAACGGAGCTTGGAGAAGGTCGATAAACTCAAAGGCAAAGGGGAGGAGCCGAGCCGAAAGTCTGATTAGCGAGGCAGAAGAGAGGAAAAATTCAGCATCACTTATAACTCTCGGGATAACAAGAAGAGATCCTGGACAGGGAAAAACAAGGATGATCGTAGGAACAACAAGGCCAAAGAAGAAGACAAGCAAGTCATGGCGGCTTGCTCTTTCTACCAGAAGTTCGGCCACTCAGCCGAAGAATGCTGGAAATGCCTAGGGGCGTGTTTATGATATGGCAGCTGGGAGCACCGCATGCCGGATTACCCCCTCATGAAGGATCAATCCTCCAGCGGTGGATGCAAGCGACAGGCGCGTCTTAACGCTGTTCTGGATGATGATGAAGTGCCCAAGGATGATGGGTTAATGGAAGGTACCATTCAAATCTTTTTCCATCCCACATTTGTGTTATTTGATATTGGTGCTTCTCATTCATTTATATCTTCTGCTTTTGTAAAAACCTTACCAGTTTCATCAGTTCATCTACCTTCGGACCTAGCTATCACTACACCCTTAGGTCCTAGAACTAAACTTACAACACACTACCCTGATAGTGAGGTAATAGTAGAAGGTCATAATCTTCCTGCAAACCTCGTATGTCTTGACATGGAAGGCTACGATGCTATCCTAGGAGTAGATTGGCTTGTCGACCATGACGCCTATATAAATTATCGCAATAGGAGAATCTCCTTTTGGAAACCAGGTCTCCCACGGTTTTCCTTCCTTGGTATCAAGTATAGGAAGCATCATACCATTATTTCATCTCTTCATACATGCAAACTCATTTTGTAAGGATGTGAAGCTTTTCTTGCTTCTGTAATCATCACTGAGTCCAAGGAAATGATCTTAGAAGATATTCCCATTGTGAATGAGTTTCCCGATGTGTTCCCATCGGATTTACCCGATTTAGCACCCGAAAGGAAAGTAAACTTCTCCATTGAACTCGTTCCCGGAGCAGCACCCGTTTCAATAGCTCCCTACAGGATGTCCCCTACAGAACACAAGGAATTGAAGAAATAGCTTCAAGAGTTATTAGACAAGGGCTTCATTCAACCTAACACATCCCCTTAGGGTGCGCCAGTTTTATTTGTCAGTAATAAGGATGGATCCCTCGGGCTATGTATCGACCATTGGCGACTAAATCAACTCATTATCAAGAACAAATATCTGTTGCCGCGTATCGATGAGCTCTTTGATCAAATTTCGGGAGCGGAATATTTCTCCAAGATAGACCTCAGATCGGGTTATCATCAGCTCAAGATCAAGGACGAAGATATACACAAGACTACTTTCCGGAGTAGATATGGGCACTATGAATTCGTGGTAATGTCGTTCGGGTAAACTAATGCCCTAGCAGCATTTATGGAACTTATGAATAATGTCTTCAAGCCTTATCTCGATCGATTTATGATCGTCTTCATTGATGATATTCTTATATACTCCAAGACTAAGGAGGAATATAAAGAATACTTAAGAATAGCCTTGCAAACCCTAAGAGAACATCAACTCTATGCAAAGCTTAGCAAGTGCGAGTTCTGGCTAAAGGAGGTCTCTTTCCTTAGCCATGTTATTTCAAAGGAAGGTATCGCCATTCATTCTTCTAAGGTAGAAGCTGTTAAGAACTAGAGCCGGTCGACGACCGTGTCTGAAGTTAGAAGTTTTCTGGGTCTAGCTGGTTATTATAGGTGATTCATTAATGATTTCTCTAAAATCACCATCCCATTGACTAGACTTACAAGAAAGGAGAACCCTTTTATATGGTCAAAGGATTGTGAAGAAAGTTTCCTAACTCTTAAATATCATCTCACTACGGCCCCTATCTTGGCACTACCTATTGAAGGTGGTGGCTTTGAAGTGTATGCCTATGCATCTGGCATTGGCCTGGGATGCGTTCTTATGCAAAATGGAAAGGTGATTTGCTATTCATCAAGGCAGTTAAAGTGTCATGAAGAAAACTACCCTGTGCATGATTTGGAACTAGTTGTTGTTATATTCGCCTTAAAAATTTGGCGACATTACCTCTATGGGGAGAAGTTCACTATATTTTCATATCACAAAAGTTTGAAATACCTCTTCACCCAAAAGGAATTGAACATGAGACAATGTAGATGGTTGGAGTATCTCAAAGATTTCAACTTTACTATCCAATATCATCCAAGCAAAGCAAATGCTGTAGCTGACGCTCTTAGTAGAAGACCAATGGAAACTCTAGCAAGCCTCAGGAACGGTACGACTTATCTTATCGAGGATTTTGCTTGTTCGAATCTCGATATTGATAAAGAAGAGGAAGGATGTATGATTACTAATATAAGGTCAGAACCTATATTGATTGAAGATCTAGTCAAATTACAAGAAAATGACCCCCCATTGATGAAGATCAAGGCTAATATTGATCAAAGGTCAGAATTCTCCATTTCAACTGAAGGAAGGCTATTGTTCAAAGATCGAATCTGCGTACTGGATCTTGCCGACACTAAGAAATTGATCATGGAGGAAGCTCAAAAATCGAGGTATGCTATTCACCTTGGTGCAACCAAGATGTACCAAGACTTAAAGAGAAATTTCTGGTGGCCCAATATGAAAAGAGAAGTAGCAGACTTTGTATCTCGTTGCCTCACTTGTCAGCAAGTAAAGGCAGAACATTTAAGGCCCGTCAGGAAACTACATTCCTTGGATATTCCCAAGTGGAAATGGGAAAGTATAGGGATGGATTTCATCATGGGTTTGCCAAAGATAAGGGGTGGACACCATGGTATATGGGTATTTATAGATCGATTGACAAAATCTACACATTTTCTACCAATTAAATGTCGATGGTCTGTGGATGTATTAGCATCATTATACATGATGGAAATTGTCAAACTACATGGTGTCCCTATCACTATTATATCTGACCGAGACCCTCGGTTCACATCAAAATTTTGGAAGGGTCTACAATATTCATTAAGGACCCGACTCAACTTTAGCACTGCGTTCCATCCACAAATTGATTATCAAACTGAAAAGACAAATCTTGTGGTGAAGGATATGCTCAGGGCATGTGCTATTGATTTTGGAGGGAGTTGGCACGACCACTTGCCTCTAGTGAAATTCGCCTATAATAATAGCTATTAAGCTAGTATACAGATGGCTCCGTTCGAGGCACTGTATGGAAGAAGCTGTTGCTCACCTATATGTTGGAATGAAGTCAGAGAAAGGTAATTTCTCGGCCCCGACATCATCAGGGATACTATCAAGAAGAAAAAGCTTATTCGGGAGAGACTACAGATGAATCAAGACAGGCAAAAATCACATGCTGATAACAGAAGGAGCGACCTGGAATTCCAAGTAGGAGACCACGTATTCCTTAAGGATTCTCCGGGTCGAGGTATTCGAAGATTCGGCATCAAAGGCAAGCTCACTTCGAGATTCATTGACCCCTTTGAAATTCTCGAGAGGGTTGGTGAAGTCGCATATCGAATAGCTTTACCCCCTCAATTAGCTGGAGTCCATGATATTTTTCACGTCTCAATGCTCAAAAGGTACGTCCCCGATCCATTTCATGTCATAACTTATGACAACCTGGAGATTAAAGAGGATTTGACGTATGAGCAAAAGCCAATCATAATAGTTGAACGAAAAGTACGTCAACTTTGGAATAAGAATATTCCCATGGTCAAAGTCCAATGGAGCAAATCTTGGCCACACGAGGCGACATGGGAAACCGAAGAAGCCATGCACAAAAGATTTCCAGAGATATTTTGAATGTAAGTACACTCTCCTTAGCAAATCTTATTACGATGAATTTGGGAACCAAATTCTTTTTAAGTGGAGGAGGGTGTAACGCCCGATAATTTTTTAGGAATTTTTTGAGATTAAATAATAATTACTAAGCAATTTAAAAGGCTATTAAGAATTTATTTAATCCATTTAAAGGTCCTATATTTCCCAAAGGGCTAAGCCCAACTCAAAGAGGCCCAAAGACCCAATTCCAAGGCTTTTAGACCCAAGCCCATTAATAGAAACGTAAATTAGGTAATTTACAGATTTAAATGGATATATACATCAATTGGGTGAATAAAATGAGAGATAATAAGAAAATTCAAATTTTTTGGATTAAGCGCCGCCTGGCGGTCTATCGCGAGACTACCAAGTACACCCTAGCAGTCCGGATATGACCGCTAGGCAACCCCAGTTCCGTGAATCAAAGAAACGTGAAAAAGCTTAGATCATTGACGATCAAATCATTATAGATCCATTTAAAAATCCACTTAGAATAACAATGAAATAAGTTGAGGAAAGAAGAGCATACGATGGATGCTATGATGGAAATGTGATCGCTAGAGGACGCGAGGGGCCTCAAATGATATAATAATAATAATAACAAGGAGGGATCGTGATATTACCTTAAAGCGTTGGAGATGTGAGCGTACTTCCTCCTCTTCCTGTCGGCCGGCTGAAGGAGAGGGTCTCTTTGATTACCCTTGCAATAAAGACAACACCAAAGGAATATGGAATTAGAATCAACGTGTAGTATCACATCCCAAGTGATGTATGTATAATGTAATAATATAGAAGATGACACACCTGTCGGGCGCTTGCCCTTTAAACCCCTATGCGAAGGGTTGGGAAAAACATGATGAATGAAGATATAAAATGGGACATGTGTTAGGATATGTGGGTGCGAGACACAGATTCAGAAGGGGGGGGGTGAATGAATCTTTCAACAAATACACCCAAATAAAAAACAATTGTGGAATCAAGCTTTTAATAATGCACAGTAATCAAGTGAGACAGCACAACTACTCCCTTCTCACAACTGTGAGCTGAGACACTCAAGCTCGAAGATGTACTTCTACTAAGCAAAGGAACATACACTCCACAGATATATATAGAACTCTCAACGTAACACAAGGGCGAACGCAATTAATCAAGCACACATAACCTTTGAAGAGGAGAAAGATGATATGGAGGAGCGCAAGGAGCAAATCACGATGGACAGGATATTTTTTAGGTGGTTTGGCCAGACCCACAGTCTGCCTACGTCCACCCCTCACTCCAAACCAGAGTGAGGCTTCCCTTGCAATAGCAAGAACCGCAGACTCAGTCTACAAATAGACGCTGCCTAATAGCTTGATCCAGAGGAGCACACTCCTCTCTTCCTCCACCCAGGAGGGCAATCACTAGTGACACCCAGTCACTAGCAACCGGAGACACCAAGTCCCCCTTCCTCTGAAACACAGAGGGAAAGCACAAGTGACACCAAGTCACTTGCCACCGGAGACACTAAGTCTCCCTTCTCCTGAGACCACAGGAGGATCCCCGAACTAAACCTGAGTATTGGAAGACCAAGAAACTGGAAGATGAAAGTAACAAAAAGGAAAAATAAACTGGCGAATAAAGCTCAATAAAAAATATAGCTCACGCAGGAGCATAGAAGTTCAGGATCTGATCCTAGAACTAAACTTCTTCACTCTTCCTCTTCTGCTACTGGCTCTCTTACTCTCTCTGGCTGCTTCGATCTCTTTTTCTTCTGGGTGCTCTCTCTCTCTCTATCTTTTTCGTCTCGTCTCTTCTTCTTCTTCTTCTCCTCCTCATCTCCACATTTGATCGAAGGACCGGCCTTCTTATATGGCTGTTGGCAGGGTTCCCACGAGCTCACGCATCCAGAGAGGATTGGGGACATTGATCCACGTGGCAGAATGTCAGAGATATTCTTCCTAGGACCACGTGCTAATCATTGTTTCTGTTATCCTTACGAGCTGACGTGCCATATGATGATTTCTGCCCTCGTGCAGATCATATGCTCGAATGTATGGCCAAGCTTGTAGAAGTTGCCGTAGCCTTAGACCTGTACAGACTTGTGCTCATGGCGCTCGTAAAACTGCATCGACTTGAGCTTGCAGTGAAAACTTGCACTGACTTGGGCTCGCAGCAAGGTTTGTACGGACTTGCCTTAGACTCCTCGAATGATGGTCTCGTCGGTTAAGACTTACCTTGATGACAATATCATCATGCCACACTTAGGCTCCCAGTTGATTCCGACTGTAGGGATACACCCAAAAAGTGTTTGAGGTTGCCCGACCCAGGTCTATTTCCTCACAACCTTATATGATATTAGATGGAATACCCTGGAATCCTAACGGTCAACCACACGACGCTGACCCAGAATCAGATGTCGTCGCACCCATAGGTGACGCGCTTGCATTGACCTAAGCTTGAGGCTAATGGGAAAAGGCATTAAGGTGGTAGATGAGTGTCTTGGCCTACTAGAAACACCGAGACTCATTCGTGGTGATAGCTTCTGCCTTTCAAAGTGGACAACCATAAGTGTGTTTTACCATAAATAGGGTTGCGATCCGAGACGGGGATTCGCCCTTCAGAGCTTCCATCTTCAGGGGAGAAGGAAGAAAATGGGGGATAAACCTTCCAAGAGGACATGTAAAGCCGTTAACTCAGTGAGCTAATAGGTGGGCCTACTCTACTTCTCCCTTTTGGGAAACTTCAGACCATATCTTGAGTGTTTTGGCTTCTCGTGAATTGCCCCTTTTGTGGATATTTACTTTTGCACTTGTTGACTGTAGGGATTTTGCTTATTTGTGTCAGGCACGGTCATGATCAGGCTTCCCTTTTTTTTTCAAGGGAGAGTTCAAGTTTGACGTTTTGATTCTCGGATCCCTCTTGCATGCCTGCGGGGACACTGCCCTCTTCACGTGCTCTGACAGTACTCAAGGGATGGATCCTACTCTCACCCTGAGGGTGTTGTGTTTCGGCCACCTTGCTCAGCACTTTAAGGGCACCGACTATCTTGGGTGGTCGACTAAGAAGAGAAGGAAGATTGCGGCCCTTTGAAAGCCTTTAGAACAAAACCCGTCATAGGTGACGCTACCAATTTTTAAGTAAAACATGTGCATGTGTACATGTTGTCTCCCTTTTAATGAGCATAGGCCGACATGGCCGGACAGGGATCTCCCCGGTTATAGTAGACTAAGACCTGTGACCTACCGAGACCTTAATGTGCCCTAACCTATCATGAAGGGGAGGATGCATGGCCTGCAACTACGTGACCGACACCAGGCGATTAGCATAGTTTTTATTTGTTTGTTTTATTATTTTTTTATTTTTTTTGAGGTGCTATGTACAAGGTCTCATGGTTAAAATTTCTTTACGTAGATTCGATTCCAAGAGTATGGTAGTTCTACCCCATCGGCATCCACTAGTTTATAAGCATTTCTGGAAAAGACCTCTTTGATGGCGTAGGGACCCTCCCAATTTTCTTGCAGTTTTCCCTTAGGACCAGTGGTTTAGTGAGTTTCCTCTTTAGAACCAGTTCACTTTCCTTAAATTTTCTATCAAGGACCTTTTTCGCGTAAAAATGTGGAATTCTTTGTTGGTAAACTTGTTCATAATCAGCCACGATCTTTCATTTTTCATCTAATAGTTCTAGGTGGGCCAATAAATTCTCCCAATGTTGCTCGGGATCGAGCTCCAGATCCAGCTACACTCTTAGTAAAGGAAAACATATTTCATATGGGAGTATCGCTTCTATCCCAAAGGCTAGTGCGTACGGGGTTTGACCTGTGGGAGTTCAGACAAAAGTGCGATAAGCATAAAGGGCCTCGACGAGGTGATCTGGCCAATCAGACGTCTTCGAAAGAATCAACCTGCGACACTAAGAAATTGATCATGGAGGAAGCTCATAAATCAAGGTATGCTATTCACCTTGGTGCTACCAAGATGTACCAAGACTTAAAGAGAAATTTCTGGTGGCCCAATATGAAAAGAGAAGTAGCGGACTTTGTATCTCGTTGCCTCACTTGTCAGCAAGTAAAGGCAGAACATTTAAAGCCCGTCAGGAAACTACATTCCTTAGATATTCCCAAGTGGAAATGGGAAAGTATAGGGATGGATTTCATCATGGGTTTGCCAAAGATAAGGGGTGGACACCATGGTATATGGGTATTTATAGACCGATTGACAAAATCTACACATTTTCTACCAATTAAATGTCGATGGTCTGTGGATGTATTAGCATCATTATACATGATGGAAATTGTCAAACTACATGGTGTCCCTATCACTATTATATCTGACCGAGACCCTCGGTTCACATCAAAATTTTGGAAGGGTCTACAATATTTATTAAGGACCTGACTCAACTTTAGCACTGCGTTCCACAAATTGATTATCAAACTGAAAAGACAAATCTTGTGGTGAAGGATATGCTCAGGGCATGTGCTATTGATTTTGGAGGGAGTTGGCATGACCACTTGCCTCTAGTGGAATTCGCCTATAATAATAGCTATCAAGCTAGTATACAGATGGCTCCGTTCGAGACACTGTATGGAAGAAGCTGTTGCTCACCTATATGTTGGAATGAAGTCGGAGAAAGGTAATTTCTCGGCCCCGACATCATCAGGGATACTATCAAGAAGAAAAAGCTTATTCGGGAGAGACTACAGATGACTCAAGACAGGCAAAAATCATATGCTGATAACAGAAGGCGCGACCTGGAATTCCAAGTAGGAGACCACGTATTCCTTAAGGATTCTCCGGGTCAAGGTATTCGAAGATTCGGCATCAAAGGTAAGCTCACTCCGAGATTCATTGACCCCTTTGAAATTCTCGAGAGGGTTGGTGAAGTCGCATATCGAATAGCTTTACCCCCTCAATTAGCTGGAGTCCATGATGTTTTTCACGTCTCAATGCTCAAAAGGTACGTCCCCAATCCATTTCATGTCATAACTTATGACAACCTGGAGATTAAAGAGGATTTGATGTATGAGCAAAAGCCAATCAAAATAGTTGAACGAAAAGTACGTCAACTTTGGAATAAGAATATTCCCATGGTCAAAGTCCAATGGAGCAAATCTTGGCCACATGAGGTGACATGGGAAACCGAAGAAGCCATGCACAAAAGATTTCCAGAGATATTTTGAATGTAAGTACACTCTCCTTAGCAAATCTTATTACGATGAATTTGGGAACCAAATTCTTTTTAAGTGGAGGAGGGTGTAACGCCCGAGAATTTTTTAGGAATTTTTTGAGATTAAATAATAATTACTAAGCAATTTAAAAGGCTATTAAGAATTTATTTAATCCATTTAAAGGTCCTATATTTCCCAAAGGGCTAAGCCCAACTCAAAGAGGCCCAAAGACCCAAGTCCAAGGCTTTTAGACCCAAGCCCATTAATAGAAACGTAAATTAGGTAATTTACGGATTTAAATGGATATATACATCAATTGGGGGAATAAAATGAGAGATAATAAGAAAATTCAAATTTTTTGGATTAAGCGCCGCCTGGCGGTCTATCGCGAGACCGCCAAGTACACCCTAGCAGTCCGGATATGACAGTTAGGCAACCCCAGTTCCGTGAATCAAAGAAACGTGAAAAGGCTTAGATCTTTGACGATCAAATCATTATAGATCCATTTAAAAATCCACTTAGAATAACAATGAAATAAGTTGAGGAAAGAAGAGCATACGATGGATGCTATGATGGAAACGTGATCGCTAGAGGATGCGAGGTGCCTCAAATGATATAATAATAATAATAACAAGGAGGGATCGTGATATTACCTTAAAGCGTTGGAGATGTGAGCGTACTTCCTCCTCTTCCTGTCGGCCGACTGAAGGAGAGGGTCTCTTTGATTACCCTTGCAATAAAGACAACAGCAAAGGAATATGGAATTAGAATCAACGTGTAGTATCAAATCCCAAGTGATGTATGTATAATGTAATAATATGGAAGATGACACACCTGTCGGGCGCTTGCCCTTTAAACCCCTATGCGAAGGGTTGGGAAAAACATGATGAATTAAGATATAAAATGGGACATGTGTTAGGATATGTGGGTCCGAGACACGGATTCAGAAGGGGGGGGTGAATGAATCTTTCAACAAATACACCCAAATAAAAAACAATTATGGAATCAAGCTTTTAATAATGCACAGTAATCAAGTGAGACAGCACAACTACTCTCTTCTCACAACTGTGAGTTGAGACACTCAAGCTCGAAGATGTACTTCTACTAAGCAAAGGAACATACACTCCACAGATATATATAGAACTCTCAACGTAACACAAGGGCGAACGCAATTAATCAAGCACACATAACCTTTGAAGAGGAGAAAGATGATATGAAGGAGCGCAAGGAGCAAACCACGATGGACAGGATATTTTTTAGGTGGTTCGGCCAGACCCACAGTCTACCTACGTCCACCCCTCACTCCAAACAAGAGTGAGGCTTCCCTTGCAATAGAAAGAACCGCAGACTCAATCTACAAACAGACGCTGCCTAATAGCTTGATCCAGTGGAGCACACTCCTCTCTTCCTCCACCCAGGAGGGCAATCACTAGCGACACCCAGTCACTAGCAACCGGAGACACCAAGTCCCCCTTCCTCTGAAACACAGAGGGAAAGCACAAGTGACACCAAGTCACTTGCCACCAGAGACACTAAGTCTCCCTTCTCCTGAGACCACAGGAGGAACCCCGAACTCAACCTGAGTATTGGAAGACCAAGAAACTAGAAGATGAAAGTAACAAAAAGGAAAAATAAACTGGCGAATAAAGCTCAATAAAAAATATAGCTCACGCAAGAGCACAGCAGTTCAGGATCTAATCCTAGAACTGAACTTCTTCACTCTTCCTCTTCTGCTACTGGCTCTCTTACTCTCTCTGGCTGCTTCGATCTCTTTTTCTTCTGGGTGCTCTCTCTCTCTATCTTTTTCGTCTCTTCTCTTTTTCTTCTTCTGCTCCTCCTCATCTCCACATTTGATCGAAGGACCGGCCTTCTTATATGGCTGTTGGCAGGGTTCCCACGAGCTCACGCATCCAGAGAGGATTGGGGACGTTGATCCACGTGGCAGAATGTCAGAGATATTCTTCCTAGGACCACGTGCTAATCATTGTTCCTGTTATTCTTACGAGCTCACGTGCCATATGATGATTTCTACCCTCGTGCAGATCATATGCTCGAATGTATGGCCAAGCTTGTAGAAGTTGTCGTAGCCTTAGACCTGCACAGACTTGTGCTTATGGCGCTCGTAAAACTGCACCGACTTGAGCTTGCAGTGAAAACTTGCACTGACTTGGGCTCGCAGCAAGGTTTGTACGGACTTGCCTTAGACTCCTCGAATGATGGTCTCGCTGGTTAAGACTTACCTTGATGACAATATCGTCATGCCACACTTAGGCTCCCAGTTGATTCCGACTGCAGGGATACACCCAAAAAGTGTTTGAGGTTGCCCGACCCAGGTCTATTTCCTCACAACCTTATATGATATTTGATGGAATACCCTGGAACCCTAACGGTCAACCACACGACGCTGACCAAGAATCAGATGTCGTCGCACCCATAGGTGACACGCTTGCATTGACCTAAGCCTGAGGCTAATGGGAAAAAGCATTAAGGTGGTAGATGAGTGTCTTGGCTACTAGAAACACCGAGACTCATTCGCGGTGATAGCTTCTGCCTTTCAAAGTGGACAACCATAAGTGTGTTTTACCATAAATAGGGTTGCGATCCGAGACGGGGATTCGCTCTTCAGAGCTTCCATCTTCAGGGGAGAAGGAAGAAAATGGGGGATAAACCTTCCAAGAGGACATGTAAAGCCGTTAACTCGGTGAGCTAACAGGTGGGCCTACTCTACTTCTCCATTTTGGGCAACTTCAGACCATATCTTGAGTGTTTTGGCTTCTCGTGAATTGCCCCTTTTGTGGATATTTACTTTTGCACTTGTTGACTGTAGGGATTTTGCTTATTTGTGTCAGGCACGGTCATGATCAGGTGCCCTCTTCACGTGCTCTGACAGTACTCAAGGGATGGATCCTACTCTCACCCTGAGGGTGTTGTGTTTCGGCCACCTTGCTCAGCACTTTAAGGGTGCCGACTGTCTTGGTTGGTCGACTAAGAAGAGAAGGAAGATTACGGCCCTTCGAAAGCCTTTAGAACAAAACCCGTCATAGGTGACGCTACCAATTTTTAAGTAAAACATGTGCGTGTGTACATATTGTCTCCCTTTTAATGAGCATAGGCTGACATGGCCGGACAGGGATCTCCCCGGTTATAGTAGACTAAGACCTGTGACCTACCGAGACCTTAATGTGCCCTAACCTATCATGAAGGGGAGGATGCATGGCCTGCAACTACGTGACATACACCAGGCGATTGGCATTGTTTTTATTTGTTTGTTTTATTTTGTTTTATTTTTTTTTGAGGTGCTATGTACAAGGTCTCATGGTTAAAATTTCTTTATGTAGATTCGATTCCAAGAGTATGGTAGTTCTGCCCCATCGGCATCCACTAGTTTATAAGCATTTCCGGAAAAGACCTCTTTGATGGCGTAGGGACCCTCCCAATTTTCTTGCAGTTTTCCCTTAGGACCAGTGGTTTAGTGAGTTTCCTCTTTAGAACCAGTTCACCTTCCTTAAATTTTCTATCAAGGACCTTTTTCGCGTAAAAATGTAGAATTCTTTGTTGGTAAACTTGTTCATAATCAGCCACGATCATTCATTTTTCATCTAATAGTTCCAGGTGGGCCAATAAATTCTCCCAACGTTGCTCGAGATCGAGCTACAGATCCAACTACACTCTTAGTGAAGGAAAACGTATTTTATATGGGAGTATCGCTTCTATCCCAAAGGCTAGTGCGTACGGGGTTTGACCTGTGGGAGTTCAGACAGAAGTGCGATAAGCCTAAAGGGCCTCGACGAGGTGATCTGGCCAATCAGAATAATGGTTGGATTTGCATGTTTTCTTAATGATCCTGATGAGAGTTTTATTTGTAGCTTCGGCTTGACCATTACCTTGTGGGTAATATGGGGATGAATGATGCAAATTAATACCATACTTACCACACATGTCACGAAGCTCCTATGAAGTGAACTGAGGCCTGTTGTTTGTGACGATATCACGAGGGACGCCAAACTTGGTGAGGATGTTGTGCTTGATGAACTTCACCACTATCGATGCCTTGACTTCCATGAAAGCTTCAGCTTCTGCCCATTTCGTGAAGTACTCCATAGTGGTAAGGATGAAAGACTTCCTCCGGACTTCTCCGGTTCTATCCTCCAGAGGACCGACTACGTCGAATGCCCACATGGCGAAGGGCCAAGGAGCTAAGAGAGGGTCAAGTTAAGATGAAGGAGCATGAACCTTGTCCGCGTGGAGTTGACACTTGGCACAATGTCGGACAAAGCGAGAACAATCCTCCTCCATGGTAGGCCAGTAATAGTGTCTGAGAAGTTTCTGGGCTAGCATGCGACCATTCACATGGCCACCACATTCACTGGAATGCACAGCCTCGACGACTGGACGAGATTCGATCTCGTCTAGGCATTGGAGGTATACTCCGTTGAGGGAACTCCAGTGCAAAACACCACCTATGATTGTAAAGCGCTCCGCGGCGTGATGAATAGCTCACCTATCAAGGGCAGTAGCATATTCGGGAAAGGATCCATCACGAAGGTAGTTCTCAATGTCAAAGACCCACGCGTTGTCATCATCGAGGTTGATTTTCGGCTCATGGGAAAGAGCATGGACCTGATGGGAAGGCTCTAGGAACTGCTAAAACCATGGATCATGGTACGATGGGGTGTGCATCCTTTGCACGATGATAGTGGCTGTGGGTCTTTCATAGGGAATTGCGAGAGAGGAGGATAAGAAGGCTAGAGCATCAGCTAGGATATTTTAGGCTCTAGAGGTGTGCACTAGAGTGAGCTTCCTAAACCGCCAGACTACCTTGCTGACCAAATCTTGGTATGGCTTTAGCTTTGGGTCCCGAGTTTGATACTTGCTAAGAGACTATCAGAGTATGAGTTATGAATCTCTGATTATCCAGAGCTCTTTGACTTCTAGGGCCAATGCCATTTTCAAGCCCGTAAGGAGCGCCTCGTACTCAACCACGTTGTTCGTGACGGGGAAGGACAACTAGCAAGCACGCGGAATGATTACACCTTCCGAGGAGTGGAGAATGGCTCCAATACCACAGCCTTTGGGGTTGAGTGCACTGTCGAAGTAGAGAATGCACGAAGGTTCACCATCAATGATGGCTCCTGACTCTTCGTCTGGGAAATCTTCATCGACGGGAGAATGTGTAGGAAGTGGATGGTGGGCAAGGTGCTCGGCAATGGCATGCCCCTTGACAGCCTCTTGACTGACATAGGTGATATCAAACTAGTTGAGAAAACTTTGCCATCTCACCAAACGGTTAGTCAATACGGGCTTCTCTAGCAGGTATTTGATTGGGTCCATTCGTTCCAAAAGCTTCACCTCATGGGCTAGGAAGTAGTGCTTCAACTTTTGGGTGACCCAGACGATGGCCGCGCAAGTCCTTTCCATAGCAGTGTACTATTTCTCTGCTTCGTTAAATAATTTCGACAGGTAGTAGACTGCTCGCTCTTTCTTCGCATCGTCATATTGAGCCAAAACTACTCCAACAGATTCTTCCGTGGTGGACACATAGAGTAGTAGGGGCCGACCCGAGACTGGGGGTGCCAGAACAGGAGGATTAAGGAGATAGCTCTTCAAATCTTCAAAGGCCTTTTGGCATTTATCATTCCATTTAAACTTAGCCTCTCTCTTGAGCATGTCGTAAAAGGGCTTGCACCACTGAGAATGATGAGATATGAATCTCCTGATAACTGTAGATGCCCAATTAGACCTTGAACTTCCCTGATGTTTTTGGGAGGAGGCATCTTGACAATTGCCTTGGCCTTGTTAGGGTCTATTTCAATTCCTCTTTTGCTGACCATAAACCCTAGAAGCTTACCTGAGAAAACCCTGAACACACACTTCTTGGGGTTCATCTTGAGCTGATGCTCCCGAGACCTTTAGAGAACTGTGCGGAGGACCTTGGCATGGCCACTTCTGGTTTTAGACTTTACCAGGATGTCATCCACGTATACTTCCATGTGAACGTACATCATGTCGTGGAAGATGGCCAACATAGCCCTTTGGTATGTAGCTCCCGCATTTTTAGTCCGAAGGGCATGACAACATAACAATAGGTCCCCCACGGTGTGGTGAAAGATGTCTTCTCCTGGTCTTCCTCCGCTAGGCAGATTTTGTTGAGTCGGATGACTAGCAGATCTAGAGGGGGGTTTAATAGATCTACCCCAAATTAAAATTTCTATAGTAGTGAATATCAGTGCGGAATAAAAATAAACTACTGTGAGCAGAAACATTAAGAGCAATATGAATTATCAGCAAGATAATATAGTATGAAGTTGCTGTAGATCACAGTAAACACCAAACAAATTGATCACTTAACTCAGCATAGTACCTGGCGTAGGGTCGATTAGAAAATCTCCTCACGCAAAGGTCAGTTTTCCAGATAGATGAAATCTATCCTTCTAACTGAACCCATTTTATATACCACTGAGTTGAATGAGTCAAATAAGATGAGGAAAGTAAGTCTACTGAGAAGTTCACAGTATTGAATTAGCGCAGTTAGATTTAGGATATATTTAAGCAGACAGATGTAAAAATTGATTGAATGCAACAGATGAATCATATGAAATAGTTAGGAAATAGCAGTTGATAATCTGGTATATCTGGAAATACAGATGCCTTGTAAAGTACGAAGAGAAAAAGATCAGGCTTGAAACCATCTTGGACCAAATACTTGCTGATACAAAAACTATTGTGCATCAGATCAGATTTAAACAACCTCCCAGGCTGGATCATTTATCCATATTCCGAGAATTTAAAATATCGGTCAGCAGCTATAAACCCAGTTACATTACTATTACCTGGAGGGCTCCTACTGCTGGCTATTCTCTTCATATTGATGGTGCAAGTAAAGGCAATCCAGGACTATCCGGTGGTGGGGGCTGTTTGCGAAATTGTCAAGGACAGTTAAAGCTGACTTTTTCTTATTTTTATGGGGCTGGTTCAAATATGGTTACTGAGGGCAGGGCTTTATTTGATGGTCTTCGATTAGCAAGATTTCATAATCTCTTTGTCACAGTTATTTTTTCTGACTCCCTTATGTTAATTGAGATGCTGCAGCGGAAGAAAGCTCCCCCATGGTCCTTGCTACCTTGGTGGGAAGAACTTCAGCAACTATTTACATCTTTTCACTACCCTATCATACATACATACAGAGAAGGGAACCAGCTAGCAGATTCTTTGGCTAATTACGCAGTGCTCAAGAGAAGCAATATGGAATTCAAATCATTTAAGGAGCTGTCGATTATATCTAAAAGCTATGCTATTGCAGATGCTCAAGGCATTCCAAATTTTCGAAGGAAGCTTGTTTAGCTTGCACATTAGATATTTTTTACACTTTGTTGCCCGCTCCTCATCCCTTTGTATTCTAAGGCTTTGCCTCCTTTGTACATGATCACTACTTGATATATCAATAAAATTCAGCATCTAGTGTTTGATTTGGTGAGTGGGAACATCTCCTTCCTCTGGAATGGGGGTGCACTCTCCCTTATCTACACTTGATGACTTAGTTTAAAAAAAAAATAGCAGTTGATCATCCTAAGCATTCATCTATTCGCAGTAATGAAAAATCCAATCACACACAGGACAAATCAATTTTAAAGTGGTTCGATCTCAACCTTGATATCTACATCTACCCCTTACTCAACCAAGTAAGGATTCTGCTACCATACAGCTTGAAGACCGCTGATCCACAGCTTTGGGGATCAAATCCCTACACACCGCTGAGCATTATAGCTTGCTAAGACTACTGGTTTCATAGATTAACCCACTGCGCTTCACAGCTTGCTAACCGCTGATACACAGCTTACAAATGATGTCAAAAGCAAACGAAAAACCAAACTGACAATCAAAAGAAATAATATAGCTCACTACGGAGCAAATTGACTCTAGATCTGATCCAGGAGTTAAGACAGAAACAATCTCTCTCAGACTCTCTTCTCACTCAGATAATCTTCACCATCTTACAGCACTCTATTTTTCTCTTTATTCTTCGCAGTAGACTCTTTCTCTCGATCTACTCTCTGACACTTCTCTCTAAGACTCTAACTCTTCTCAGCCTCTCTGAACTCTTCTGCTCTTCTGCTGTGTTGTTGTTGCTGTGTTATTTTCTATCTCTTCCTCTCGATCTCCTTTTTATAGGAGTAGGCTGATAAAGGTGGTCCCCTGAGCTTTTGAATTTTGGGCGCATGGAAGACACACTCCTGCTCAATAGAATTATCTAGAGCTCGTACTTTGATGGGCCACGTGTCAGGAGAGGAGGTTGTGACGATCCACATGGCAGGCTATCAGTTCTGCTCCCTGCCTTAGATCACGTGCCTTTAATCTGTTTCTTTAAGTTCCACGTGAGTTTGATTTCAGACTGCCTTTATACTGCCCAGGTGTTTGATCATATGACAGGGCTGGTTCTTCCTATTTCTGTTCAAAACATAATCCAAGAATTATGAGTTTTATGAAACATGTAACAGTTGTTAGCAAATGCAATTTCAGATGCTGCATGAATTAGGCAATTTATCTAAGTGTCTGCACAAGAAACTTCAATAGCATTGATCCACAAATGAGATATATCAGACTGTATAACTAACATGTGCAGCAGGTCAGAACAAGAACATCGACCTTAGTATGATGTAGGTAGACCTTATGTGCCAGACATACTGACTCTGTAATGAAGGTGCCTCGACCTGATTTTATTGTGAATGCACAAAGTGCATCGACTTTAAGAGTGATAGCATACTAACATCAACCTTACTCAATCATGTATTGACCCATGCATCAGTCGCTATCTAACTAGCATCGACCTTACTAACACATGCATAGACCTATGCAACACTCCTTCTACACATGCATCGACCTTTGTAGCATTCGCTAACTTACTAGCATCGACCTCATAACAATCGCTAGCGAACTAGCATCGACCTGTGCTTCAGTTGCTTGCTTACAAGCATCGACCTTACATCAGTCGCTAGTCAACTAGCATCGACCTGTGCTGCACACCTTCTACAAATGCATCAACCTTCTAATGCAAGTCCTCCACATGTACACAGACCTTCTAGATAGAATGAATATATGCACCGACCTTTTAGTGCAAGACATTCACATGTGCATTGACCTGTATACTTCATCGTATGAATGTGCATCGACCTTCCTATCTCAAAGTATGAATGTGCATTGACCTTTGTACTTCATCCATGAGTATGCAACAACCTGCATCGACCTTGTTATGCACAAGTATGAATATGCGTCGACCTTCATATGCAACACTATGAGCATGCATCGACCTGCATCGACCTTCATATGCAACACTATCAATATGCATCAACCTTTGTATGCAACCTTATCAACATGTATCAACCTTCATATCCAACATTATCAACATGCATCGACCTTCATATACAAAAGAACTCAATCTGACTCCTAAAGTAAAAGTTTTAAGATAACAATGTTGCCAGAGTCAAATTAAGATAAAAAACACGGTTGCTAGCATTAAAACTAGACATCAAAATCAAAGGAGACACAACAGATTTGATTGTACCCCGAGAAGCCATCCATAAAGGACAATATCTAATAGCCGGCAGTATTATTGTAATACCCTGATTTTTTTTTTCAAGAAATTAATTAGAAATTCATTAATAAATAGAATAAGTTAAATTTTGACCATTTTATAAAAATCCTAAAAAATTATATTCTTGTAGAGGATAACACGTTTAACAAACTTGTCTTCTGTGACCAACCCAAATAAAATCTGTAAATAGGTCGAATTGGTGGATTAAGCCTAAATTAAACACTTAGTTAACCATACCTTGAAACGCAAAATTCGAGCCCAATACTCTATCAATTGAGCCCAAACTAGTGGCAAATGAAAGGCCAGGATGAGAGGATCATTTCCCCTATCTTAATCTTTTGAAACCCTAACCCTAAGAGATGCAATCGGCGGAGATTGGATCGTGCCAATAATTGCGGCGGCGTTCACATTAACCCAACTTGCGTGGGCGAATACTCCGCGCATAGAACCCTATAGAAGGCGTGTGACCTATAAAAATGAAGCTCTCTAACCCTAGAATCGTTTAGAACCAATGGCGGCCGCAGAGGAGCTGGATCGAGGGAGATCTCCAGTGATTAGGGGCTGCGTGTACCAGCGCCTTGGGTTTTCTTTCTCCTTCCTTCTTCATCCGATTCAGGTAGGTGATAGCAAGCCAAACCCTATGAATAATATATGGTTGGAAGCATCATCGTGTCAGCTTTTTATTGATGTAGAAAGCCCTAAATTTTATCAAGTGTTCTGCGATAATTTTTGGTTTTAGTGGGAGCATGTCAGAACTAGGGTTATAACTGTTCCCTTTCGATTAAGTAGTAATTTCAGGCTGTAAACATAAAATTGATTCATGCATCTTATAGAGTGTTTCGTGCTCTTTCTATTGGTAGTAAAAGCCTCAAATTTAATACTTTATATCATGCGAATACCATGTTTTAGTCTAACCCTAGAAACCTCGCCGGAGTCGGGCTAGGCGTAGGGGGCAGCGATCTGTCTGGACTTGTGCGGCCACACGATAGACCGCATGTCCAAGATAGGCGTCCTGTTGTTTACCGTTTAAAGGTTTCTATCTCTGATCGTTTCCCTGGAACATGCGGCCGAATACTAACCGCATCTCTCTCTTGCGGCCAGTTCAAGACCGCACATCCTTCCCAGCGGCACCCTACCGACAGTCCATCTCCAACAGGGCTTCGGATCTGAGGGGCATGCGCGGCCTGTCTGTGACCGTCTATGGAGATGTAAGGTCCAGAACAGACCGCACATCTATAACAGAACAGATTAATTGTCATTACAGCATGTTATGTTAGTAGATTAGTGGTAAATGGCATGTTAGCGACACACCTAATAAACTATAATTCATGACAGTAAATAATTCTTTCTGATTTATTTAATTAGAGCTTGATCTCAATTCATCTTTCCAATGAACGTCAATCTAAATTGTGAATCATTTATAATTAAAATGGCTATTAGGTTTACACTTGTTATAACCTTAGACCTGAACCGTTAATCATGAACCATTATTATCCCTTAGAATTGAACTTGGACTCGATCGAACTACTGTGATACGAGTCTTAGTCCGAATTGGAATAACCGAGACATGCGCGGCCGTTAGTGGACTGCATATCCCCCTGAACGGCCCTGTGGCAACCATTTATCACTAGCTAATGCCAATTAGTTTTGGCCGATTATCCTTGATCCATCTTCGGCCAATTCCTGATTTGATCAGCCCAATAGACCCTAGGCTGACCAACAGACAGTGGCCTGGACCCTGGTTTAGTTCCACCCTACCTATGGCAGCCCAGGAGCCCACTTGGGTGAATTTATAGATTTTTGTTAGGCCCTGTGTTGTGCGGACAGTAATGGACCGTACATCTTACAGGCGGCCCTTAATGGACGGTTCAATTAATGAGCGGCTCTGTCAGGACCGCATATCATATCTTCGATTTTACAAACTTCTGGCCTTGTGCAGCCCAATACTTACCGTTCATGTTGAAGAGCGGCCCTTAATCAACAGTTCAACCTTGACCTCGCGAAGGCTGAACTTCAGCCCAGTTCCTGTTAGTGCGGCCCAGAGTCGACCGCACAAGTTCTTGAGCGGCCCAGTATTGACTGCATATCATCCAGAGACGAGTTTTCTCTGTGTTTTATGGTTTTGAATCAAAGAACATGATGGTTCTTGATAACTTGAACTGCTGGACAAAAATTCTGGACAGTATCCCTTCAACTTAGCCTTGGGATGTTCCGAGGTAAGTTTGTACTTGATTATAATTGGCCATTTTAACTTGATTAAAGTCTAGACAACTTGGGATCTTAGATCCAATAAGTCAATGCCAACGCATCATAGGGGCCCGGTCTGGTCCTAGGGAGAGTGCCCGAAAGGTACTTGTGCCCATGGGTGTTTGTAATGACATGGTGAGGCATTGCACCGAGTGCATGACTAGCGTGATGTCTATGATAATGATCTCTTAATCTCTTACTTGAATCATGTTCGACTTGATTATATTCTTGCTTATTGGCCAATCTCCTACAATTTCATGTGATTTATATTGTTCATAAACTTTCAATTCTTGAAGTTATATCATCCTACCATATTGTTATTCCATTTTGTTCTTTAGCACTTTCTTTTTATGTTGTTTCATCCGATCGTCATTTCTTTTCTTTCCGTTTGATATAAACATGTAATTAATTGGTTAATTACTTACACTTGCATGTTGTTACCTACTGAGCGTTCGCTCATATAGTTATTTTCCCCCCCTTTCCAGACAGCTCAGGAGAAGATTCACAGATGGATGGGAATGGGCCAGAGTGATGACTTGGAGTGTATCAGTTGATAGATATGTTGAGATTGTTATAGTTGTTTTACATCTAGCTATGCCTTAGAGTTTGTGTTAGTTATTGTAACGGAGTCAAGTAGAGGTTATGCTTGATTATGTTTAAGTCGGTTTGATGGTTATTGTAATAGATTTGGAGTTATTTTTGTTCATGACGTTATGTGAATTCTTAGCTTATCATGTTTTCTTTACTAGCATTTTCTACTGCCATTCCCGATATTCCGCATCGTGGCGTGACGGTTTGGTGGTATCAGAGCCTAGGTTTTCTGATATTTCTAGGTTCTCTAAGTTCTAGGATCCTAAGTGATATCATAGGGCCTATAGCCTTGTTATAAGTCTAAGGACCCAACCTGGTGAGATTTAGGTAGAAGATTGGGGTTGAGTTAATAATCTAATTGCATGATTATTCATTCTTAATTGAACCTAGCGTAACCTATTCCACGTGTAGGCTTTTGCAATGGCAGGAGAACGCGCGGAATGGAGGAACTTGCAGTGTACAGTTCAAGGACTTACTCAGGCCTTGCAACAAGTGGCCCAAGGAGGAGATGCAAACCATGGCATTGGCAACCTTTATCGGAACTTTTGTGGGATGAATCCCCCGCGATTTGGTGGCTCGACTGACCCTGATGAAGCCGAGCATTGGCTTGAAGAGATAGGGAGGATTTTTTAAGTGATGCAATGCAGCGATCATGAACGTGTCCTCTTGTCGACCTTTCAACTTGAACGTGATGCGAGGACATGGTGGGACGCAATGAAGGCTACACTTGGTGATAGACAAGTCACATGGGAAGAGTTCGAGGAATTCTTCAATGGTAAATATTTTTCTGATAGAGTATAAGAGAAGAAGGTGGCTGAGTTTGCTGCTTTGAAGGAACGAAATCTAACTGTAGCTGAATATGAAGCACAGTTCTCTCAGCTATCACGTTATGCTACTCACTTAATATCTACCGAGAAGATGAAGGCTAAGCGCTTTTTTAATGGGCTGAAGTTGCGGTATATCAACCAGTTGGCACCGATGGAAATTCAAACTTATTCCGAGATGGTGAGAAAGGCTCAAGTATTGGAAGATACTTTGGAAATGATGGAGAGAATCCGTGGGAAGAGTGCTAAGAAAGAACAACACCATACTGGTTCAGGGAGTATCAAGCCCGGTCATGGCAGGAAGAGGCCCATTAGCGGGTCTGGTTCATAGAAGGGCAAGATGCCGAAGAATGAAGATAAGAAGCCTGGCCCTATTGTTCCATTCAAGGGCATATGCAAGTATTGTGACCATCCAGGTCACAAGATGGAGGAGTGCTGGCGCAAGCTGGGCGCCTGTTTACGTTGTGGCAATAGGGACCACCGTATTCCCGAGTGTCCTCTTTTATCTGAGCAAGCTACCCCGGTGAAACCGCAAGGAATCAAGAAGCAGCAAGGCAAGCTTCAGGCTCTACAAGAAGACGAGGCAGGACCCGCCGAGGAGGGTGGACTCGTCGAAGGTACTCTTAATTTACATGATAAATCAGCTTTTATTCTTTTTGATACTGGTGCCACTCATTCTTTTATTTCTCAGAGATTTGGGAAGTCTTTAGCTGTGAAGCCAGTTTTGATGAATTCTCCGTTAGAGATTTTGACCCCTATTGGTTCCAGATCAGCAATTAAGTATTTCTATCCTTCCAGTAAGGTCATGATCAATGAACAAAACCTGCCAGCTGATTTAGTCTGTATGGACATGAAGGATTATGAGGTAATCCAAGGAGCAGATTGGTTGGCTAAGTATGAGGCCAATGTTCAATGCAGATCTAGTTCTGTGTCTTTCACTGGACACCCTAGACTTTCTTTTATAGAAATTAGACACCATAAGTCTGTTCCTCTTATTTCGACTCTTCGAGCTGATAAGCTGATGAGGAGAGGATGTCAGGCTTTTCTAGCCTTTGTTTATGTGACCCTTGAGCAGAAGATTGAGATTGAGGACTTTTCTATCGTCCGAGATTTTCCAGATGTCTTTCTTGAGGAACTGCCAGGACTTCCTCCTGAAAGGGAAGTTATCTTTTCTGTTGATCTAATTTCTGGTGCGACTCCTATTTCCAAAGCTCCTTATCGTATGTCTCCTGCGGAGCTAAGGGAACTAAAGCAGCAGTTGATGGAATTACTTGAAAAAGGGTTCATTCATCCAAGTACTTCCCCCTGGGGAGCCCCTGTATTATTCATCCAGAAGAAGGATGGTTCGATGAGGCTGTGCATCGATTATCTGCAATTGAACCAATTGACTATCAAGAACATATATCCATTGCCAAGGATTGATGAGTTATTTGATCAAATAGCAGGAGCTCAGTATTTTTCTAAGATCGACCTTCGATCTGGATATCATCAGTTACGAATTAAGGAAGATGATATCTATAAAACAGCCTTCCGCAGCAGGTATGTGCATTTCAAATTTGTAGTAATGTCTTTTGTGCTAACGAATGCACCTGCAGCTTTCATGCAGCTGATGAACGATGTGTTTCGGCCCTATCTTTATCAATGGGTCATGGTGTTCATTGATGACATCTTGATTTATTCTAAGAATGAGGAGGAGCATGCTGAACATTTGAGGATGGCATTGCAACTATTGAGAGATCATCAGTTATATGCCAAATTTAACAAGTGTGATTTCTGGCTGCAAGAGGTGTCCTTTCTAGGGCATATCATCACAAAAGAAGGTATTTCTGTTGATCCTTCGAAGGTAGAGGCAGTAAAGAATTGGGATAAGCCTACTAATGTGACTAAAGTGAGAAGTTTCCTAGGCCTAGCAGGTTACTACCGAAGGTTTATTCAAGATTTCTCTAGAATTGCAGTACCTCTAACAAGATTAACCCGCAAGGAGATCAAGTTGACTGGTCAGAAGATTGCGAGCGAAGCTTTCAGACCTTGAAGAAATGTTTGACTACTGCACCTGTTTTGGCTTTACCTTCTGGAGAAGGAGGTTTTGTTGTATACACTGATGCTTCAGGTATTAGTTTAGGGTGTGTACTCATGCAGCACGGGAAAGTGATAGCCTATTCTTCTAGGCAGTTGAGGAAGCATGAAGAGAATTATCCTGTTCATGATTTGGAGCTAGCAGTAGTGGTTTTCACCTTGAAGATATGGAGGCACTACTTGTATGGAGAGGCATTTACGATGTTTTCAGATCATAAGAGTTTGAAATACTTGTTTTCTCAGAAGGAACTCAATATGAGGTAGCAAAGATGGCTGGAGTATTTGAAGGACTTCAATTTCTTCATTGAGTATCATCCTGGAAAAGATAATGTTGTGGCAGATGCCTTAAGCCGCAAGCCTATAGCTAAGTTGTCAAGCCTCATGTTACAAGAATAGAAATTGCTAGAGCAGTTGGCTAGTTTGGATCTTAATGTTGACAAGGATCGGATTATGATTGCTCAGATTCAACTTAAGCCTGAATTATTGATGGAAATCAAGTCTCTGCAAGATGATGACCCAGAGTTGGTAGAGATCAAGGGAAGCTTGAGTAGCAGACCTGACTTCATGATGGCTGATGATGGAAGAATGTTATTTCAGGGATGAACTTGTGTACCTGATGTAGCTGAGATAAATAGTAAGATCCTCGAGGAAGCTCATAGATCCCGATACACCATTCATCCTGGAGGTACTAAGATGTTTAAGGATTTGAAAAGATCTTTTTGGTGGCCGAATATGAAAAGGGAAGTTGCAGACTTCTTAAGTAGATCCTTGGTTTGTCAGCAAGTTAAGGCTGAGCATTTCAGACCAGCATAGAAATTGAAACCCCTTGATATACCCCAATGGAGGTGGGAGAGCATTGGCATGGATTTCATTATGGGTCTACCTAGGACTCGTAGTGGATTTGATGCAATATGGGTGATTGTCGACAGATTGACAAAATCTGCTCATTTCTTATCTATTAAGTATACATGGATAGTTGATGTCTTGGCTGCTTTGTATATGAAAGAAGTGGTAAGACTACATGGTATACCAGTCAGCATTGTGTCTGATAGAGACCCCAGGTTCACTTCTCATTTTTGGAAAGGATTGCAAGAGTCCTTGGGAACTCGTCTGAATTTCAGTACCGCTTTCCATCCACAAATAGACGGACAGACTTAAAGGACCAACCAGATAGTGGAAGATATGCTTAGAGCCTGCATGATTGACTTTGGAGGTATTTGGAGTGATCACTTGGCGTTTGTTGAATTTGCCTACAACAACAGTTACCAGGCCAGCATTCAGATGGCTCCATTTGAAGCTTTGTATGGTAGAAGCTGTCGATCCCCGTCATATTGGGACGAGGTAGGTGAGAAGCAATGGCTTGGACCAGATCTCATTTTTGAATCGTCCAAGAACATCCGTATTATCAGAGATCGGTTGCAAGTAGCACAATCAAGACAGAAGAGTTATGCTGACACCAGGAGCAGAGCTTTGGAATTTTAGGTTGGTGAGCATGTGATTTTAAAGGTTTCTCCTATGAGAGGGATTCGAAGGTTTGGTATTCAGGGAAAACTGAGTCCAAGATACATTGGTCCATTCGAGATTCTGGAATGAGTGGGGGAGGTCGCTTACCGTTTGGCACTACCACCTCAGTTTTCTGGAGTATACAATGTTTTCCATGTGTCTATGTTACGAAAATATGTGTATGATCCCACTCACATTATTCAGCATATATACTTCTAATTGAAGGAAGATATGACTTATGAAGAAAGACCGATCAAGATTCTAGATCGGAAGCAACAGTAACTCAGGAATCATTCCATACCGATGGTTAAAGTGCAGTGGAGTCGGCGTGGAACTAAAGAAGCTACTTGGGAGTCAGAAGATACTATGCTGAGGCAGTACCCTGACTTATTCTAGGTGAGCTGTTTCACTCCCTCTTTTTATCATTAAGTGCATTGAATTTGGAGGACCAAATTCTTTAAGTGGGGGAGGGTGTAATACCCTGATTTTTTTTTAAGAAATTAATTAGAAATTCCCTAATAAATAGAATAAGTTAAATTTTAACCATTTTATAAAAATCCTAAAAAATTATATTCTTGTAGAGGATAACACGTTTAACAAACTTGTCTTCTGTGACGAACCCAAATAAAATCTGTAAATAGGTCGAATTTGTGGATTAAGCCCAAATTAAACACTTAGTTAACCATACCTTGAAACGCAAAATTTGAGCCCAATACTCCGTCAATTGAGCCCAAACTAGTGACAAATGAAAGGCCAGGATGAGAGGATCATTTCCCCTCTCTTAATTTCCTAAAACCCTAACCCTAGGAGATGCAATCGGTGGAGATTGGATCCCGTCAATAATTACGGCGGCGTTCGCATTAACCCAACTTACGTGGGCGAATACTCCGTGCATAGAACCCTCTAGAAGGCGTGTGACCTATAAAAATGAAGCTCTCTAACCCTAGAATCGTTTAGAACCAGTGGCGGCTGCAGAGGAGCTGGATCGAGGGAGATCTCCAGTGATTAGGGGCTGCGTGTACTAGCGCCTTGGGTTTTCTTTCTCCTTCCTTCTTCATCCGATTCAGGTAGGTGATAGCAAGCCAAACCCTACGAATAATATATGGTTGAAAGCATCATCGTGTTAGCTTTTCATTGATGTAGAAAGCCCTAAATTTTATCAAGTGTTCTGCGAGAATTTTTGATTTTAGTGGGAGCATGTTAGAACTAGGGTTATAATTGTTCCCTTTCGATTAAGTAGTAATTTCAGGCTGTAAACACAAAATTGATTCATGCATCTTGTAGAGTTTTTCGTGCTCTTTCTGTTGGTAGTAAAAGCCCCAAATTTAATACTTTATATCATGCGAATTCCATGTTTTAGTCTAACCCTAGAAACCTCGCCGGAGTCGGGCAAGGCGTAGGGGGCAACGATTTGTCTAGACTTGTGCGGCCACACGATAGACCGCACGTCCAAGATAGGTGGCCTGTTGTTGGCCATTTAAAGGTTTATATCTCCGATCGCTTCCCTGGAACGTGCGGCCAAATACTAACCGCATGTCTGTACTGCGGCCAGTTCCAGACCGCACATCCTTCCCAGCGGCACCCTACCGACCATCCATCTCCAGCAGGGCTTCGGACCTGAGGGGCATGCTCGGCCTGTCTATGACCGTCTATGGAGATGTAAGGTCCAGAACATACCGCACATCTATAACAAAACAGATTAATTGTCATTACAGCATGTTATGTTGGTAGATTAGTGGTAAATGGCATGTTAGCGACACACCTAATAAACTGTAATTTATGACAGTAAATAATTCTTACTGATTTATTTAATTAGAGTTTGATCTCGATTTATCTTTCCAATGAACCTTAATCTAAATTGTGAATCATTTATAATTAAAATGGCTATTAGGTTTACACTTGTTATAACCTTAGACCTGAACCGTTAATCATGAACCATTATTATCCCCTAGAATTGAACTTGGACTTAATCGAACTGCTGTGATATGAGTCTTAGTCCAAATTGGACTAACCAAGACATGCACGGCCGTTAGTGGACCGCATATCCCCCTAAACGGCCCTATGGCGACCGTTCATCCCTGGCTAATGCCAATTAGTTTTGGCCGATTATCCTTGATCCATCTTCGGCCAATTCCTGATTTGATCAGCCTAGTAGACCCTAGGCCGACCAGCAGACAGTGGGCTAGACCCTTGTTAAGTTCCACCCTGCCTATGGCAGCCCGGGAGCCCACTTGGGCGAATTTCTAGATTTTTGTTAGGCCCTGTGTTGTGCGGACAGTAATGGACCGTACATCTTACAGGCGGCCCTTAATGGACCGTTCAATTAATGAGTGGCTCTATCAGGACCGCATATCCTATCTTCGATTTTATAAACTTCTGGCCTTGTGTGGCCCAATACTTACCGTTCATGTTGAAGAGCGGCCCTTAATCGGCCGTTCAACCTTGACCTCGCGAAGGCTGAACTGCAGCCCAATTCCTATTAGTGAGGCCCAGAGTCGACCGCACAAGTTCTTGAGTGACCCAGTATTGACCGCATATCATCCAAAGATGAGTTTTCTCTGTGTTTTATGGTTTTGAATCCAAGAACATGATGGTTCTTGATAACTTGAACTACTGGACAGAAATTCTGGACAGTATCTCTTCAACTTAGCCTTGGGATGTTCCGAGGTAAGTTTGTACTTAATTATAATTGGCCATTTTAACTTGATTAAAGTATAGACAACTTGGGATCTTGAATCCAATAAATCAATGCCAACGCATCATAGAGGCCCGGTCTGGTCCTGGGGAGAGCACCCGAAAAGTACTTGTGCCCATGGGAGTTTGTAATGACATGGTGAGACATTGCTCCGAGTGCATGACTAGCGTGATGTCTATGACATTGATCTCTTAATCTCTTACTTGAATCGTGTTCGACTTGGTTATATTCTTACTTATTGGCCAATCTCCTACAATTTCCTATTATTTATATTGTTCATAAACTTGCAATTCTTGTAGTTATATCATCCTGCCATATTGTTATTCCATTTCGTTCTTTAGCACTTTCTTTTTATGTTGTTTCATCCGATCGTCATTTCTTTTCTTTCCGTTTGATATAAACATGTAATTAATTGGTTAATTACTTACACTTGCCTGTTGTTACCTACTGAGCGTTCGCTCATATAGTTATTTTCCCCCCCTTTCCAGGCAGCTCAGGTGAAGATTCACAGATAGATGGGAATGGGCCAGAGTGATGACTTGGAGTGTATCAGTTGATAGATATGTTGAGATTGTTATAGTTATTTTTCATCTAGCTATGCCTTAGAGCTTGTGTTAGTTATTGTAACGGAGTCAAGAAGTGGTTATGCTTGATTATGTGTAAGTCGGTTTGATGGTTATTGTAATAGATTTGGAGTTATTTCTGTTCATGACGTTATGTGAATTCTTAGCTTAGCATGTTTTCTTTACTAGCATTTTCTACTGCCAGTCCCAATATTCCGCGTCGGGGCGTGACAATTATCTACAAGAACATGTATATGAGGAACAGGAAAATCATTCTTAGGACAGGCACAATTAAGATCACGGAAGTCTATGCAGATCCGGACCCTACTGTCCTTCTTCATGACGGGATGATGTTGGCTGCCCACTGCGGATAGAAAACTACCTTGATGAACTTGGCCTTGTGGAGCTTGTCAACTTCCTCCTTGACCTTGAGAGCAAGCTTCGAGTGAAGCCGCCTTATCTTTTGTTTGATAGCTCTCGCCTCGGGCTTTAAAACAAGGTGATGTTCCACCAATGAGGGGTCTAAGCCCGGCATGTCCTCATAGGACCAGGCAAAGGCATTGGGAAACTCCTTAAGCACTGCAATAATGGATGCTTCTTCCTCGCTCTTCAAATTGGCACTTATCAGAATAATGTTTAAGTTATCCTTGGTGCCCAGGTTGACTTCCTTGGTTGATTTATCAACAAACATGCTAGGCTCGTCAAACCTTCTAGTCCCATCGACAAAAGGAGTTATGTGATCTGTGTAATCCTCTAGTTGATTTCCTTCCATTTCTTCTTTACTATCATCCTCCAAAATGTAGACCCCTAAGCCATCATCTAGTGGAGATCCTTCTACTTCATCTGCCCCTAGGGGAATGGGAGTCGATACGAAGTCGGAGACCTGACATAGCTGAGCGCACTTCTCCGCCAACTGGCTGATGTAGCGCGCGGGAACATGTTAGACCCTAGTTTTCTTGGAATGATGAGGGGAGGACACACTAGACTTATCTGAACCTAGACTTCATTCTATACTACTATGTACAAGGGGAGCGTGTAAGAGGGGGTTCAAGGTGGAAAGTGTCGGTCCTTGGCCAAGGGATCCAGGCTCCACAGAGAGGGTTTCTTCAATAGTGAGCTCACATGCCCACCTTTATGGATTGGCATATTATTTTGGTGGTCATGGCTGAATGTGCACACAACATGCGTTGACTGCTCCATTACCGGATAGGTAAGGAGCGGAGGAAAAGAAGGATGAAACCGAAATGAAATGAAGGAGACAAGAGCCGGCCTATCTAACGCTAAGAAGACACCTATAGGTGAGGCATTGTCCGGAGGTTTATCCAAGTGGAATAGAGACAGGAGCCCAAAGTCCTCTTCGAGCCATTGATTTTGAGGAGTTTCTTTTTGATTGATCTCATGGCTTTCACTCGGCTCAATCCGAGTCCCTGGCTGTATTGGGCCTTTGACCAAGTGGTCATAAAGCTTCCCCCTAGCTTGGGTGGTTTTAGATGCCTATTCAGCTGAATAGCCTAATCTAGTGCAACCTTTGGAGACCTTGAGCCTTGTCCTTTGAGTGGGACCTTGTTTGTACTAACCTAAACCTTTGCCCTTCACGAAACCCATTCTTGCCATTATCTCCCATCCTTTTCCTAACGGGATATTAGAGTGACTGTGTGGTCGGGGAAGGATGGAGTGACTTATTTGACACAGGGCTGCCGGCCCTACGGCACCCAATATGGAGAGGACAGGCTTCTTTCCCTTGTCTGGGATGGTCATGAAGGGAATTTGTTCGGACGTGATGGCATTGAGGGTTTCCACCAATGGGAAGCTCTTGATTTTGATCACTCTTCCATTGTAAGGAAATTTGAAACAATGATAGGCCATTGATGGGATCCCCAAGGTTTGTTCAATCCAGGGTCGCCCTAAGATGGCTTTGTATGCTGGGTCGACATCCATGACAAAAAATTTTGAGGACATGACGACAGGACCTAGGCTGAGCTGTAAGGTTACCTTGTTCTTAGCGCATCATCTTGAGTTATCATATGCCGAGATGGTGGTGAATACCTCTTCCAAATTCTCTTCCCGCAATCTGATCCTTTCGATGGTTTTCATGGGGCACACGTTAATCGAAGCTCCCATATCAATCAAAGTGGAGTCCACCCTGACCCCGTCGAGAGTGACGGTGAGGCATAACAGGAGTGACCTACTCTCGGGCGGAGTTAGGTCCTTGTCGAAGAAGGAGATAGAGGGGCCCTGGGTGATGGCTAGGATGGCGTCGGTCATGCCGCTGGCTGGGAGATCCTCGTTAACAATGATCTTTTGTAAGAACTGGAGCAAGGTGGATTGATCAGAAGGAGACCTCTTAATGAGCTCAAGAATGGAAACCTTAGCTGGAGTCCTATCCAAATGTTGAAGAATGTCATACTCCATCGGGGGAGTTTGGAAGTTGATGCCTTCCTTAGGCTGGGGTTGCCTTTGGGACAGGGGAATGATATGATTACAGAGAGTGACATTGAGAGTGGCTTCCTTTGGGAGTTCCAGTTCCAGAGGTTTTGGGCGAATCAATTGCAAAGGAGGGGACCTGAATATGAATGATGGGGAAGCTGATTCTTTGACAGGAGTACCCAGAACAGGAGGAGAGGCCAGCTTAGGTTGTGGAGGATTCAACAAAACCAGAGGGCATTCTTGCTCCGTCATGGTGTTCTTAGGGGTGGCTGACTCTTGGAATGGAGACCCTAGAGGTGTGATCAACGTGAGAGGGCCTTGATGGGGCGTTGGTGATTAAGCAAGAGGGGTGATTAATGTCCAAGGCTGGGACCCCTGCGTGAATGTGTTGACATTGGTCCACGGCTCCTAGACCTCTACTTCAAACCGCTCGTGCCATTAGGGAAAGCCTTCCACACCCCACATCTGGGCTCTTTTAAGAACACACAATTCTAACCCTATGACGGTGTTTACTCTTTCATGCTACTTCGAGCTCGATGGATCCTTGCTTAGTTGATGAGCAGGCAACGGATTTGAACAATGCCCAGGTCCCAGTTAGGCTTCTTAAGGTTGGCTTTGGCAAGCTTAACATCGGCCCAGTTGATTCTACCCTCATTGTTCATGTCGTACACCTAATCCCCGAATTGGAAGCAGTTATAGATATCAAGCCTGGGAGTGGGGTGGTACAGACAATACTTGGAAGTGTTGGCATTTGGGTGAACCCAATCCTTTTGGGGAGGTTGCTGAATGGCCTGGGAGGACATGAGAGCGAAGAAAATGTCACCCAAAGATTCAGGTAACAAAGGGTATGAGGCACGTCCAGGACCAGCTTGAGTGTAACTTTGTGGTGGAGGAACATTAGAGTACGGCCTTGAACCTACATGACCTTGGTTGGGACAGACCTGATTGGGCTGTGGAGTTTGGCAGTTATTGGGCCTAAAAGGTGGGCCAAAGGAATTGACTTGCTCATTCACGGTGACTCCTTCCGTGGTGGGAACGGCTAGAGCATTCCGACCCCTAGTGCGGGTCTTAAAGAAGGGTGGCAGGGTGGCATCCTTCATTTGAGCTTGGACGATCCTAGCTCGATTGTATAGCTGTGAGAAGGTGTGGAGTTCACTAAGCATCAGAATGGACCTAAGCTGTGGGGTGGCATTGTTCACCAGCATGCTAACCACCTAGGATTCGGGGATAGCGACTTCTGTCCGGGAAGCCATGATTCTCTAGCAATTAGAAAATTGAATGAAGTCCTCGTCATGCTTCATTTTCTCTATAACCAGATCAAACAAGGTGGGGGCTATGTTGGACATGTGTCCGAAATGAGCGAAGAACCGCTCGGAGAGAGTGTCAAAGTTTAGGAGATCAACTGTAGGGAGGGAGGAGAGCCAGTGTAGGGCCTCACCCTCGAGGGATTTTTGGAATAGATGGACCAAGAGAACCCGGTTAAACAACCATTTGTGGGAATCCATGAGGAAGCCCGAAAGATGATGGTGGGGGTCGATAGTACCGTCGTACTTCCGATACTTTGGAGCTTTAAAGCTAGGTGGGAAGTATGCATTGGGGAGCTTGCAATACTGATCCAGGGAATGAGAACAAGTGACCGGCATGTTTTCGGCAACTAGTTGCCGAACATAGCTTTGAATCTCCTACTTGGAGATTGAGTCAATCCCTCTTGGGGGAATGATTGTGATTATCGGATTTGGGGGTTGAGCAACCCCCTGAGAGGTAGTAGGGTAGCTGAACTGAGGCAGAATCTCTTGAACGGGCCTGCTCGAGGACCCTTGGAATGAGGTTTGAACCTGTTCTGGTGTGAAGTGGGAGGAAAATTGGGGGGTGGTAAGAACTTTTCCTCGGGAGGCCATAGTGACTAGATCCTCGGGTGTGTAGCGGGACAGAATGTTGATTAGTTCTTGATCCTCACGCGGAGATAGCGTGAGAGGCCTAAGGCTAGCTTGATCATGATTGCTATGGGATGACGTCGAGTCAACATGGGCGGCTTCATTAGGCAAAGCCAAGAACATGCCTATAAAGGAACCTAGATGACTATCCTCTATTCCGAATAGGGGGTTAGCCTTAAGCTCGGACTCATATGGAGGAGTGAACTCCTCTCATTGCAGGGGTTTGAAAAGACACATACCATTAATAATAAATCCTACTCAATTTTTAATTATTTGCACTTGGGAATTAAGCACGTTATCAAGAGGATGTGGTTTTCTAGAACAATCAAGTTTTCACAACAACGTCGACAATTTTTCTTCTTTGTTTCCTCTTTTTTGTTTCTTTTTTGTGTTTTTTTTTGGGTTCTCTCGTGAGAAGAAGAAGCTCTAAGGTGAAGGATTGTTGCTTCGGGGAACATAGCAGAAAGTACTCACTCAACCCCAGGGATCACTATCGGGACTTCGTGGGTATAACCTGCCTAGCGATCGTGTGGGAATCCACAGTTCACGAGAACTTATGTGTTGGGAATGGATGGACTCTATTTTTTTTCACCAAACACTGGCCAATCTGGAGTAGGGACCGGTCGAGTGCACCCTCCCTGAGAGAGGGAAAGTGTGCTCACTCCCCCAGGCTACACCAGGGCCCTAGGTTTTATTTCCTTAACTAAGTGTAATACATGGTCTAAGGGGCATACCCCTGAGAAACAATGAGGCATATAGAATAGCCCTTGAAGAACCAATGAAGTAAAGCTGACAAAGAATAACTAGAAGAATAAAAAACAAAAGGTAGGCAAACCTGCCCTATCCACTCTAAGAGCTCCCCTAGTGGACCTTGGGAGGTCTCTATCTCGAACAAAAATAGAATTGGTGGAGGTATTACATGCATAGGATGCCAAAGAGTCAGCCACTTGATTCCCCTCCCTGTATATGTGCTGTAGCTGGCAGCCATTTTCCTTCAATAAAATAAGGGTCTTTCTCCACCATGGGATAGTCATCCAGCTCGGGGCTTCTCCCTTCATACCTGCCACCACAAGAACAGCACAGTCCGAGTAAATTGTAGTCAGTCTAATGCCACATTGATTTGCAATGGCTAAACCATCATGTAGAGCTCTAGTCTCTGCTACTAGGCTGTAGCCCATGCCATAGGAGAAGGCAAAGGCTACTAGAAGTCTTCCAGCAGCATCTCTTATACAACCTCCTCCCCCACATATGCCAGGATTACCCTTTGATGCCCCATCTATATGTAGGGTATATCCATGAGCAGCCAATTTACAGATAATAACAGTGGGCTGTTTAACATCAACCTGGGGATATAAACTGAACGCAGCAAGGCTTCTGAATTGGATACAAGATATTGGCATATGAAATCTGAACCTGTCCAAGACCATAGAAATAGCAGCTATTATTCTTTTTTTGATGGTAGCGTGGTTAAAAGGTATACCTTCAAATCTGGCCGCACATCTACATTTCCAGATTTCCCATATCATCAGTATTACTGCCATCATTCCTATGAAGCTCAAGGCAGACTGCATATTAGAGATTGATATAATATTCCATAAACGGACAATGATGTGATCACTTAACCAAACTCTGTGGCTGATTAAGGGGGCGACCCAACCCCACAGCTCAGATGCCAATTCACTAGAAATAAAAACATGATCAAGATCTTCTTGGCATGGGAGAGAGCAACAATTGCATCTAGAGCCTATTATAATTCCACAATCCTTTATCTTGCTATCCGCATGAACAGCTCGGTGGAGAAGCTTCCAGGCAAATAGAGCTGCCCTTGGGGAAATGGAAGAATGCCACAGTTTAGCCCAAGCTAGCCTTTTAAGGCCTTTGGGCCTAATCATATTATATGCTGATTTAATAGAGAAATTACCCTTAAGAGTACCTGTCCATACACATTCATCTGCCTCATTAGTCAGCTGAATATTTGATAGGTAGGAAGAATCACTGAGAAGCCCCCTAGTAGCATGTTGAGGGTCCAGAAGAACATCTCT
Organism: Amorphophallus konjac; assembly: GCA_022559845.1. Classification (NCBI taxonomy): domain Eukaryota; kingdom Viridiplantae; phylum Streptophyta; class Magnoliopsida; order Alismatales; family Araceae; genus Amorphophallus; species Amorphophallus konjac. Next base: position 213,369,911 of record CM040125.1, on the reverse strand, counting down.
AACAGAAACCAAGGGAGAAATAGAACCAGCATTAGCTGAGGTGATTCATGAGAGAGGGCCATTTCCAGTCCAATTATCCCACGGGAATTCAATTTTTGTTCCATAGCCAACAAACCATCTACTATGTTATAATACAATGTCTTTTGTCTGCCTGAATAATGCTACATGCATACCAGCAGGAAAAGGTTTGATGCAATTAGCTAAGTGTACTTTAATAAACCGGCTCCGAGCATAAGAAGACAACAGGGAGGACCCATGAAGAATGTTCCATAACATCTTAACAGCCAAGGAAATTTGCACCCATTGCATGTCCCTGATGCCCAGCCCTCCCTCCAGCCGGGGTTTTTGAATGGCAGACCATGCAATCCAATGCCGACGATTAGTATTTTGGTCTCCATGCCAAAAAAAGTTAGCACACTGGCTTTCAATGAATTGAATAACCTTCTTAGGTATATTGCAAGCAGATGCAAGATATATTGGCATACTATGTAAGACAGAGTTGATTAAAACAAATCTTCCAGCAGCAGATAAAAGTTTGGACTGCCATCCCTCCAGCCTAGCTTGGATCCTTTCAATAAGAAACTGAAAATTACAACACAGATATATGCCTTTTTTGACAGGAACACCCAGGTAGTTCAACCCATCTGATTGATATTTATAACCTGTCAATGCCCGTATGGACTGTCTTAGAGAGACAGGGGCTTTAGATGAGAGGATAAAACTACTCTTAGCTACATTTACTTTTTGTCCTGAGCATCTTTCATAGCTGATGATAAACTGTTTGAATACCACAATATTATGCCTGCTCGCATTCAAGAAAACCAGTGTGTCATCTGCATAAAGTAAATGAGAAACAGGTATACTGTTCCTTGGCCCTTTATACTTTTTTAGCTGACCAGCTTGAAATAGGGCAGAAAGCCCCCTACTCAACACTTCTGATGCTATAATGAATAGAAAAGAAGCTATAGGGTCCCCTTGTCTAATACCCCTACTTGACTTAAAGTATCTAGTAGTCATACCATTAAAGTTGATTGAAAACCAGCAATTATAAAGAAGCATGCCAATAAGAGAAGTAAATCTGGTGCTAAAACCCATTTTCCTCATAACAGCATGAATAAAATCCCATTCCATCCGATCATAGGCTTTTGTCATATCCAGCTTAAGTATCACATTATGACCTCTAACTTTCCTATTGAGATCCATCATAAGTTGACGGGCTAATGCAACATTGTCCAGAATAAATCTGCCTTTTACAAATGCCCCCTGCTCTAAAGAAATTATATTGGGCATCAAAGGAGCCAGCCTTTCAGAGATGATCCGGGAGATGATCTTATATGAGAAATTGCATAGGCTGATTGGTCTAAAATCATTGAAAGATTTTGGTTCATTCACCTTGGGTACTAAGGTGATAAGGGATGAAGAAATACCTCATGGGAGAGGGAAGCCTTTAAAGAATGCACGAACAGCTTCAGTAACATCCTCCCCAACAATATCCCAAGAGGAAGTAAAAAATTCTCCTGTGAAACCATCCGGGCCAGGTGAGCTTGAGCCTTTTAATGACCAGACTACATTCCAGACCTCAGAATCATCTGGCAGAGCACATAGAGACAGGTTATGAGCCTCTGTAATAAGCTGCGGGATACAGTCCAGACAAGAGGATTCAACCAAATGCTCTTCAGAAGAGAAAATTTGTTTAAAATAGGCTTCAGCATGAGCCTTAAGTGAAACCTGATCATTGCACCACACAGCTGGAGAACCAACTCTGCCTAGTTATAAAATTCCTCTTTCTTTTACTTTGAGCAATAGCATGGTAGAAGGAGGTGTTTCTGTCTCCATTCTCTATCCAGTCCACCCTAGATTTCTGATTCCAAAACAGTTCTTCCCTATACAAAGCTTGACGAAGATTAGCATTAGCTACAGAGAGGCTCTCTCTATTTACAGGAGACGGGTCTGCATCAAAGATGTTCTGCTTAATTTCTATACCTGCTTCAGCTTGGCTTTTGTACAAAAAGATATCCTCAAAGACATCCTTCTTCCACAAACGAAGGGAATCTTTAACAACCTTCAATTTAGAAAAAAGCCTTACCAAGGCATTAGGATGATAAGTTTGGACCTTCTGCCAAACATTGGAAATCAATTGTTTGAAGGATGCATGAGTGCTCCACATTTTTTGAAATATAAACCGGCCATGATGTTTAGCTAAGTTGTCCATGGATATCAATAGAGGAGCATGGTCCGAAGGACCCCTTGGAAGATGTTTAACAGTTAAAAGAGGTGCCACAGTAAAGCTGTTGCAATTGATAAGAATCCGATCAAGCCTTGCACGAATATTAGCTGCACCAATTCTGTTATTTGTCCAAGTCATGCAAGAACCTTGGAAGCCAGCATCAATTAAGCCAGAAGAACATACAAAGGAGTGGAAGACCTGCATAGAGGTTAAGGATGGGGGGTCTCCACCCACCTTCTGAGACAATTTAGCTACACAGTTGAAATCTCCCCCAACCAACCAAGGAACTGAAACTGAGGTAGCAAAGAGAGCCAGGTCACTGAATAGTGTCTGTCTAATTCGAGAGTCACATGAAGCATATACAAAAGTATAGTATGTACTAAAAGAACTGTCAGTTTTAAGCCCCAAAGTAATATATTGTGGAGAAGAACCAATTACCTCCAGGTTAAAGTTGTCATGCCAAAAGACCCAGATCATAGAATCCTCTGCATTATTACCAGCACAGCCACCAAGTTTGAGGAACTTGCCCAACTGGAAAGCTTTATTGAAAGGAAGCATTGGTTCAGAAATGGCCACTAAACAAGCCTTATTGGAAAGCACTATATTATTTAAACATCTACGAGAATAGGTGTTCCCCACTCCTCGTATATTCCAAACTATAATGGGCTAGATCGTTGAGGGTTGCAATTAATATCCTCCATTGATCTAGCTCTAGATCTGGTAATAACCCCACCATCAGAAGGCCTATTTGGGTTCCCACCTTCTTTATCAACCAGTTTAATTTGCATAAGTGCATTATCTAAGTTCGCTTTGTCAGCCACAAGCATACAAGCTGATAGCATATCAAATTCTTTCATATTGCAAGGAATCTCCTCCTTATAACCTCTTGCCATAGCCTCAATATTCGGCTTCATCTTCAGATTCTCATGAATCTATTGACAGGTTCCAGCATCTATACCTGCTAGATCCGTGAGTGAGAGGGGAATGGGGTCCTCCTTACAAGCAAGGAGTACACAGTTTTCCAAGTCCTTTACAGGAAGAGGTCCCAGCTCCATAATTGAATCTGACCTGATCCTAGTAGGGGGATGTTGCTCCATAGCTGCAAACTGCAAAGGAATACCGCCATCAATTTCTTCTACCTCCTGCACCAGGTCCTGGGACGGTTCCATAGGACCGATAGCATCAGAGTTGACATGTTAAACATCCTGGTCCGCAGCCTGGTGAAGTAACTCAAAATTGTTATCCATTGCTACATTTTGTCGAGCAGTAAGGGGGGGGTTTGTCTGCCTGGGCCGAAATGCCTATCTAGATTTTAAGGATTCTTGATCCCTTGCCGACAGGATACGGGCATCTCTGCCTTGTTTCTTCTTGCATTTTTCAACAGGGTGACCAAGTTTGTGGCAATAAGAGCAAAGAGCAGGGACTCGGTTATAGCTTACTGCTTGCCAGAAACCAACACCATCAAGATCTATCCAGAGCCTCTCTCTACGTGGCGCTGATAAATCCATCTCCATACAGGCCAATGCCTCTAAAGCATCAGTCATGGCCAGAGTACGTTCATGAATGCACAAAACCGTTCCAAAGTTGCCAGCGATGGATCGCAAGTAATCTTCATGGTACAGATTGGCTGGTAGAGCTGGGAATCCTATCCATACCGGCACAGTAGGCAGATCTGCTTCAAAACTGAAGTCTGTCGTCCAACGGAAGAATCGAAAGAGAAATCCCTTGATATACAAATTCTTTTGTATCAACAGTTTTGTGAAATCTGATTAACACTCAAAACAGAGAAGCAGATGTCTAGGGTTAAGCTTGCTAATTACAAAGTCAGATGAATGTGCTAAACGCTGTGACAGGCAGCTCTTGATCTCAGCAAATGTCGGCCGTCCATATGAACATTTGGCTACTATAGCAAAGGATAAGAATCGAACAGATGCTTGAACCTCTTCTTTGGAAAAGAATACCACAGGCTCACCTCTATCTGTAAATGCTGGTTCCTTCACCGGAATTGCAATCCGAGGCCAATGCTTGGATTCAATTAAAGCTTGTGCAAAAGTCCGGCGGATGCTTACCTGGGAGGAGGCATTCCCTAGAGGTACCATAGAGGAGGGTGAAGGCCCAGCCTCACCGGCCATGGCCAGCGGGAGGGGTGCACCAGAAGAACGAACCTAGGCGGGAAGAAACACAAAGCTTCTCTCACTAGGAAAACTAGAGAGAGAAAAAATTTGACAGATATAAAGGGGGGTGAATAGATCTACCCTCTGAAACCTTCTATCCTCTAAAATTTGACTCTAGGATATAAAGGGGGGGTGAATAGATCTACCCTATGAAACCTTCTATCCTCTAAAATTTAACTGCAGGAGGTAAACAGATGTAGAAATGAGAGAATTACTACTGTTGAATTAAGTTCAACTTAAGGAAGAATATGTATACAAAGGAAAACAACCAGGTTCTGTATAATCAACTACACGTTGTTTGAACCAAAACACAAGCACAACGCATGCAAGCTACTGAGCAGACATCATACAACAATCACACAGAACTCAGAAGATTTTAGGTGGTTCGGCACAAGCCTACATCCACCCCACACTCAAACCGAGTGTGACTTACTGCTGATTCACAACTTCTCACGGCTGATCCATAGCTTCGGGGATTATATCCCTACACCTGCTGAGCTTCACAGCTTGCTACCAGAGGAATCCTCCTCTGTCCCTGAGATTTATAGCTTAACCTTTCCGCTGACACACAGCTTGAAGGACAGTGTTTCAAAGCAAAACAAAGGAAAGACAGAAAACCAAAAACACAACAAGACTATAGCTCTAGACAATGAGCAAGTCGGCTCTGGTTCTGAACCAAGAGACCGATGACGGCGAATCTCAATTGCTACTTCTCTCCAATCTCTCTCTCAACTCTCTCTCTGAACTTGCAGGCACTAGCTCTCCTGGATCGTGTTAGCTCTTCTTCTCTCTGCTTCTTTTGCTTCAATCTCTCGATCACAGTTTTCTTTGCATCGCAGTCTTCTGCATGAACAATTTCTTATTTATATGTGCAGCAGAAAGAGGGCGTGTCGAAACCACATTTCCCGCCCAAGCTTTTCGTCCAGATCTGAGATCCAAGGCCACGTGGCAGCATCTGAGCTTAACGGCTTTCCACGTGTCACGAGCATAGCTCAGCCTTCAGTCTTGGATCACGTGCCTTCCTTAAATTTTATGAACAAGTGTCTTGTCAAAATGTTAGACACTTAGTTAGCATAAGAGAGTTAGACAATCATAGGAATTGCACAGACTTAATAGAGCATGAGAGCAAAAGTGCACGGACTCAGATATGCGTGAATTATAACGTGCACTGACGTTATTAGGTTGTAAGAGAACCATGCACAGACATTATGTGTGCAAGAATCAATGATTGCACTGAGCCAACAAAGTATAAACCTATCGTGCATACACCTTGCGCTTGCAAGGGAAAAGGATCGCACAGACCTTCTGTGCACATACAAGAAATGTGCACCGACTCAGAAGTGCATTCAATAAGTTATGCACAGACTTCACTCGAGCAATATGAAGGTATGCACCGATGTGATTGTGCACGAAACAGTATTGCACATACTTTATGTGCAACACACAGTGAATTGCACCGGCTTATTATGCAACCTACGCATATGTATGAAATGCATGCACGGACTCATTTACGTGCAACAGCAACGGTTGCACCGACCTTGTGTCCCTTAGACACCAACATGCACAGAATCTCTATGGAATAAGCTAGGAATTGCACCGACTCAATTCATACCAGTATTTGACATGCACCGAGTATGAGTGCAGTTCGTCAGGAACTTGCAACGACTCATAGTGAGATTACAACATGAAAGTGCAGAGGAGTTTTAATGCAAGTGACTGATAATTATCTGACATTTATGAAAGATTCAACAAAATACACAACATCCTCATGGTCAAGGAAAACTAGTCAAAGTCAACTCTATAGTCAACCAAGTCAACCCTACTGTTGCCAATTAATCAAAACACATTCAGTACATGCAGTAGCACACACACTACTGATCAATCCAAGAGGAGGCCCAACATTCTCTCCCTTTTTGATGATGGCAATATCTAGAAAGTTGCTGGCAACTCTCCAAAAGAAATGTAGGAGAAATGATGTATTTTGATGAGACATTAAGCACAGTCAGATATTATTGACAAAAGCCAAACTCTCCCTAAATGAAAGACTCATCCCCCTATAAGCAAAATATCATGAAATCTTTCTCTTCCCTTCTCTCTCCCTTTAGCCATCAGAATCTCTCGCCCTATAAGCATAGTCTTTCCTATGATCTCAATCTCTCCCCTTTCATTCTAGAATAGAAAAGAATAGAGATAGAGTAGGATAGAGAAGGAGACACCTGAATAATCTCTCCCCCTTTGCCATCAGCAAACAAGGAGTGAGGGAGATAGAATAACACTCTTTGCAATGGTTCAGAATATAAGCAAATTATTGGATAATTCTTTAGATATAAGGATCAATCATTGTGCATTCTTGACAAATATCAGGTTTAACAGTTATAGAAGGTAGAGTAAATTTACTGACTTTCTGAAATAGGGTATAGTATATGTTTATAGCAATGAACCTAAGTCACATGATCATGATTGACTAGGTCAAGACTGTATCCTACTGATTTCAGACTTAATGAATATCAAGTAGAGTGACCTGAAAATGTATTGAGGTTAAACAATTGACACTTAGTGAATTTTGAATTCGAGGGTTACAACAAGTCCTTTTCACTTCTGATTTTGAATCTGAACTCAGTGAACAGAAAAGTGTCATTTATACCGTTGACATTAAGTGTACACGTGGGTTAGACGCCAGTACCCCCAGTTACTAATCATAAACTACCATATCTATCTCTGATCAAAACAACTACATAGATGATTTACACCTTTGACATTAAGGGTACACGTTTATCAGACGCCAGTACCCTAAGTTACTCAGTGAAACCAGCCCTATAGATTTGACCATATGAACAGAGGTAACATGAAGCACTTCATGACATAAGATCCTCTCCACTACTTTGATAGAGGGTTCAGTTTCTCAGTGCAATGCAGTCATTGCTCTGCCAAGTTATTCATTTCTTTTACGGATTATTTTATTGTTGCTGCCCTTTTTAATTTTCAAAGTGACTTGTTTTAAGACAATACAATTTCTAATTTTCTTAGCCTAGTCTTCACTAAGTCTGTCATTTTCAGATACTGTGAGGATCATATCTATCATAGTCATGAAAGAAAGGTTGAGAGCTATAAAAGGTTTTCTACCACCTTATTTTCTAAAAATAGTCTTTAAACTCTTCAGTCTATTAAAATTAAACCTTCGGTTCATTCAAAGAGTTAATGTGATTCTTATAAAAGAAGAGTTGTAATAATTGCCGCTCAAAATAATGAACCAATTTTAGGACAGTCAGCCATTCAGAATGAGGGAATAGACATTGAACCAAAGAAGCAGCTCATAAGGAGTTTCAAGAGGAGTGACAATGCCACTATTTGATGGGAGTAGTTTCAACCAAGGCCAATTGATGCAATTAATACCATGTGATGAGAATTTTTGAGAATGAAGAGAGAGTAGAATGAGTTGTACTCAGATCAGACTTTACTGAACTCCCCTTGACATCAGACCTTAGTAAGCATATGGCAAAATCAAGTGATGTGTGATCTAGAGGAAAAACTCCCCCTATCTATATGCAATTTTATTTAACAATGCATCTATGCACAACAACTGTTCAAAAAATCAAAAATTGTTTATTTAGAGACAAGCTGACACATATTTATTTTCAGACCACTATAAACAGTAATTCAAGAAAGAATTCTGAGTCAATCATCATGGAGAAATTTACATAAGCCTAATTCTCTTCTTAAGAATTTAAATCTTTCATTACCCAAAGGCTTTGTAAAAATGTCAGCAATTTATTTTTTAGACTCAATGAATTCAAGTTCAATTTCCTTTTCACTGACTTCATCTCTAAGAAAATGATGTTTGATTTCAATATGTTTTATCCTGGAATGATGAACTGGATTTTTAGTTAAGGAAATAGCACTAGTGTTATCACACATAATTGTGATGCAACCAAGATTTATATGATAGTCAAATAACTGGTGTTTGATCCAGAGGACTTGGGCAGCACAGTTCCCTACAGTCACATACTCTGCCTCAGCAGTGGACAAGGCTACAGTGTGCTATTTTTTAGAGGCCTAAGAGACTAGACACCCACTAAGGAATTGACAATATCCACTGGTGCTTTTCCTATCAATTCTACACCCAGCATAATCTGCATCAGTGTAAGCTAGAAGGTATAGTTCACACTTAGCAGGATACCATAATCCTAGGTCAAGGGTGCCAGACAGATATCTAAAGATCCATTTTACAGCAATTAAGTGTGAATCCTTGGGACATGCTTGAAATCTAGCACACAAACATACTGAAAATTGAATGTCTGGATGAGATGCAGTAAGATATAGTAAGGATCCGATCATACCACTGCAGTGTTTGGGATCTACCATTTTACTTGACAGATCAGAATCAAGACAGGTAGATGTCCTCATTGGTGTTGTGATTGCTTTGAGGTTTTCCATCTTGAATTTTTTTAACACATCCTTCAAGTACTTTTCTTGAGTTATGAAAGTTCCCTCTTTGGATCGATTAACCTGCAATCCAAGAAAGAACTTCAGTTCTCCCATCTAGCTCATTTAAAATTCACTAGTCATTAGAGCTGAGAATTCCTCACACATTAATGGATCAGTTGATCCAAACACTATATCATCTACATAGATTTGAATAATTAGAAGTTTGTCTTCACATACCTTTGTGAATAGTGTCTGGTCAACCTTACCTCTTGTAAATCCTTTTTTTGAGAGGAAATTGCTCAGTCTTTCATACCATGCTCGAGGAGGTTGTTTCAACCCATATAATGCCTTATCAAGTTTGTAGAAATGATCAGGAAAATCAAGACATTCAAAACTAGGGGGTTGTTTAACATAAGCATCTTCTTTTATTTCTCCATTTAAGAAGGCAGATTTGACATCCATCTACTTCAAAGTTATTCCTAGACTACATGCAGTAGCTAAAAGAATTCTAATGGCTTCTAGCTGAGCTACAGGGGCAAAGGATTCTTCAAAATCAATACCAAATTCTTGGTTGTACCCCTGAGCTACTAGTCTAGCCTTATTTCTAATGATGTTACCCTACTCATCAGATTTATTTCTAAAAACCCATTTTGTGCCAATTATGTTGCCATGTGAGTGTTTAGGAACTAGATGCCAGACTTTGTTCCTATCAAATTGACTAAGTTCATCATGCATGGCATTGATCCAGTGTTCATCCTTAAGGGCACTATCTATATTTTTGGGTTCAGTTTGAGATACTAGGGCAACTGAATTTAATTCATTTTGAATTCTTGAATGTGCTCTAGTTCTCATTGGTTCATTTACATCACCAATAATGTTCTCAAGGGGATGATCTCTAAGAAATTTAAGATTAATGACTTTATTACCTAAATTCTCATTTACCTCCCTCTGAGTAATTGGAGCCTCTACTTCACCTTCCTCAGCAGACTCTTCATTTTGTTTTTCATCACTCTTTAAAATTTCTCCATCACTTTTGTTCCTACACAAATCAATATCAGACTTAGTTGCAGACTCATCAAAGACAACGTGAGAAGATTGTTCAACATTGTTTGATTTGAGATTAAAAATTCTATAGGCTCTAGACTAATCTGAGTAACCTAAAAAAATTCCAGGTTCACTTTTTGGTTCAAATTTATCAAGGTCTCTTTTCGAATTAATATGAACAAAACATTTACTACCAAAGACCTTGAAGTGGGCTAGAGAAGGCTTCTTACCTTTCAGAATCTCATAAGGAGTTAATTGAGTTTTGGGTCTTACTAGGGCTCTATTAATTATGTAACATGCTGTGTTGATAGCCTCTGCCCAAAACTTCCTTGGTAAGTTACCTTCCACTAGCATGGTCCGAGCCATCTCAACTAGAGTTCGATTTCTCCTTTCCACCACTCCATTCTGCTCTGGAGTCCTTGGTAAGGAGAATCTGTGAGTGATGCCATTCACTATGCAAAAGTCATCGAATTGTGAGTTAACAAACTCACCACCTGTGCACCTTCCCGGCAGACAGGTCCCATCGTGCCGGAGTAAACTGAGGCGCCCGCACCAGTTTGTCTTCGGTCGGCAGCACCCCCTCAATCCCCAGAACTGGTTTCCACTCCCGGACTTCTCCCACCAGATACATCGGAATACTCCGGGGGACGCTGTACAATAAGATGTGACGGGCTTGCAGAATGGCCTGCTCAGCCTTCTTCACAACCCGGAAGTCTCGCCCTTCCCGCGAGCGAAAATGCTTCAGAAATCGAACCAAGTGTCTGTCCTTCGGGAAGTCCTTCCTGTACTCCTCGGTGACCTGGTCAAATGTGAAGCCGCTGTCAACTCTGGCAAGCCTCTGGAAATCTATGGTCTCCCCGTCAGACTCAGATGACTCTGCCAAAGCGGCTATTTCTGCATGCTCCCGATCCAAGTCCTCTACATTTAACCAGGTAACTACTGGCACCGGACCCCGTGGGATAAGGTCAGCACCGATAGCAGCAGCAGGAGCAGAGGAACCACTTGGGGCAGCCATTTATCTGCAAAGATACATAAACAGAAGATCAGAATAAGCCACATGCAAAATGAAGTGAAAGACTGTAAAAGAAGGGCTTTGCTACAAGTCAAATGAACAAAATATTGCCAATTTCTGACGAAATTTTGGCAGAGTTTCCCCTAGGCCAGAGGCGTAAGGGAAAACACGGGTGCGCGTCCATAAGGAGTGACGGCCCCAACAAGGCATGGTGGGCCCCGAGAGGCAACACCAGAAGTCCGCCGGTCGAAGGAGTCCTCTTCCTTAGCTAAAAACTCCCCCTGGAGACCCTCACCGGTACACTGCCCAGTGCCCTTCCCCGGCACACCATGTAGTTGCCCTCACTGGTACGCCCTAGAGGCCTTCACCGACACGCCCCTCCAATGCTTTGCTGGCACGCCCAGGGGAGGCCTTCCCCGGCACACTGCGCGCAGGCCTTCACCGGCGCGCTCCTCGCCTGCTTCACCGACAGACCCCTCACCGGCACACCCCAAGGGGTCTTCGCCGACACGCCCAAGGGTCTTCCCCGGCACGCTCGGGATCCCGATCGTCGGCACACCCGTGCTCGCCCTCCCCGGCACACCCCGCGTGGGGTTTCACCGGCACGCGTCTTTGCCCGCTCCCCGGCACACGGCTGGCGGCTCCGCCGACACACCTGTGGCCTCCTCCCCCGACACACCCCGTGTGGGGTTTCCACGGTACACCCGCGACCGGCGATCGCCCACGATAGCGGATGGAAGAGGGGAAGAAGAGAGAAGGAAAAGGAGAGCGAGAGGAGAGAGAAGAAGAGAAAGAGGAGGGGAGAGATAGGGAGAAGAGGAACGGGGAGCCCAGGGCTCCACCGTCCGCCGAACAGGGGGAGGAAGAGCGGAGAAAGAAAGAGGAAGGGGGGGAGGAACAGGGAGGAGAAAGGGGAAGAAGAGGAGAAGAAAGGGGGGGGGGGCGCCGTAACCCCATCCTCACCACGACGACGACGGCGGCGGCGTTGACGTCCGGCACCGGAGAAGAAAGGGGAAGAAGAGGAATGGGGGGGGAAGCTCGCCCATTCGGTCACCAAAAGAGAAAGAGAGAGGGAAGAGGGGGGGGCAATTCGAACGGAGTGACCGTTCGAAACACCCCCACGCCCCCTTTTATAAAAAGAAAAAGAAAGAGAAAAGAAAAGAAAGGTGAAAGAAGAAAGAAGAAAAAAGGTGGAGAAAAGAGAGAGGGGAAAATAAAAAAAAAGGAATGGAAAGGGGGGGAGAAAATACAAGAAAGGTAAAAAAAAAGAGAGAAAAGAAGAGAAAAAAATAGAAAGAAATAAAAAAGGGAGAAAAAATATAGAGAGAGATAGAAAGGATAATAAAAAAGAAAGAAAGGGGTGATGAAAGAAGAAAACAAAAAAGGGGAAAACAAAAATTATTATAAATAATATGTATACATACTTACATACATATATATATATGTATACATACATATATGCATCTACTTATATATATATATATAAATATATATATATATATACATATACATATATATATATATAGGTAGATATGCGCAAATGAGGCACAATAATAAGGTCCTTCCGAGGGGACGTCCCGTCCCCACGGTCTCGGGCGGACATGCACCCGTGCAAATGGAGGCGACGCTACCCCTGCACACTCCACCTTTGCGACGGTGCCATTCCCATGCCAACAAACGGGCCCGTCCCCGGCACGTGGCCTGGGCCTCAGCCACCCGCATCACACAATATTGCCATCACGGGCCCTACGCCCGGATCAGTAGAACCTCTATCCTTGCGTTGGCATTAATCCCTTGCCAACGAATAAGTCCTTTCCGGCGCAAGGCCCCGTGCCCTAGCCACCCACTCCGCACAATATGGCCATTATGGACCTTACGTCTGAATCGGCACAGATTCTCCCGTTGCGCTGGCATTCTATTCTTGCCAACGAATGAACCTTATCTTCCGGCGCAAGGCTTCGTGCCCTAGCCAACACTCGCATATCACTCACTCGTCAAAAAAAAAGAATAAGAAAATGGGGTTAAAAATAGAGATGCCCCGCCGGACTTTCCCCTACATGGGGACAAGGGCAAAAATGGCAACAACCCGGCTGTGGCGAAAAACTGAAAGGGCGCTACAGACAAAATTGGGTACCCCGCCACGTGAAAACCCGAAAGGGCGCGTGGGCAAAAGCAAGAGGCGGCCGGTACCGGTGAAAACCCGAAAGGGCGCTTGTATCGGTAATGTGGTTAACAAAAAAAAGGAAAGATAAAAGAGCAAAGAGACAACAAACCATGTCAGCGCCCGGCATCCTGTCGGCACTGACGAAGAGACCAAGAGACTAAGAGATCAACAAACCAGGTCAGCGCCCGGCATCTTGTCGGCACTGACGAAGAGACTAAGAGATCAACAAACCAGGTCAGCGCCCGGCATCCTGTCGGCACTGACGAAGAGACTAAGAGACAACAAAGCATGTCAGTTCCCGACACCCCGTCGGCACTGACGAAGAGACCAAGAGACTAAGAGATCAACAAACCAGGTCAGCGCCCGGCATCCTGTCGGCACTGACGAAGAGACTAAGAGACAACAAAGCATGTCAGTTCCCGACACCCCGTCGGCACTGGCAAAGAGACCAAGAGACCAGCAAAGCATGTCAGTTCCCGGCATCCTGTCGGCCCTGGCGAAGAGACCAAGAGACCAACAAAGCATGTTAGTTCCCGGCATCCTGTCGGCACTGGCGAAGAGACCAAGAGACCAACAAAGCATGTCAGTTCCCGGCATCCTGTCGGCACTGGCGAAGAGACAAAGAGACCAACAAAGCATGTCAGTTCCTGGCATCCTGTCGGCACTGGCGAAGAGACCAAGAGACCAACAAAGCATGTCAGTTCCCGGCATCCTATCGGCACTGGCGAAGAGACAAAGAGATCAACAAACCAGGTCAGTTCCCGACGCCCTGTCGGCACTACGAAAGAGACAAAGAGGCAACAAAACAAGTCAGCTCCCGGCGCCCCGTCGGCACTGATGAAGAGACGAAGAGACCAACATGCTGCTTCAGTTCCCGGCGCCCCGTCGGCACTGATGCATAGACGAAGAGACCAATATGCTGCTTCAGTTCCCGGCATCCTGTCGGCACTGATGGAGAGACAAAGAGACCAACATACTACTTTAGTTCCCGACACCCCGTCGGCACTAACAAAGAGACCAACAAACAACAAACCAGGTCGGCTCTCGACACCCCGTCGGCATCGACAAAGAGAGAAGAGACGAAGACACCCGCGGGCACCGCCCGGCTCATCTTTCGCCTGCGATACCCGTGGGTGGGGGGCATTTGTGGACACCGAAAATTGCACATCCAGATGTCATGCTCGGCCCAGCATCAACAACGGCACCGAGTGAAGAAACCCCGGAGAAATCAAGCACAAAAGGCCCCACAGCCCATGGGCCCCAAAGGAAATCAAACGGGCCATGACTCGTGCTCGCAACGGGCTCAGAATGAGCGCCATATACACACCCCATGGGGAGCCCTTCAGCGGCACGCCCAGCCCCCAAGGGGCCTCAACGGCATGCCCTGATGGAGCTCCAGCGGCACGCCCCTTCAGGGTCCCAGCGGCACACCCCATGGGGTGTTCAGCGGCACACCCCCTGGGGTGCTCAGCGGCACACCCATTGGGGCCTTCAGCGGCACGCCCTCAGCAGGCTTCAGTGGCACGCCCTCAGTAGGCCTTCAGCGGCACACCCTCAGCAGGCTTCAGCGGCACGCCCTCAGCAGGCTTCAGCGGCACGCCCTCAGCAGGCTTCAGCGGCACGCCCTCAGCAGGCCTCAGCGGCACGCCCTTTAGGGGCTTCAACGGCACATCGTTTTGGCTCCCCCACGGCATGCTTGTTCAGCCCGCCAGTGGCACAGCGTGAAGCTTTTCAACGGCAAGACGACGTGCATCCCATACCCTACGCATCCTTGGCGCGCAGTGGAGCCGTCTGAGGTGGCGGCCGATCGTTAGGCCACGTAGCCTACCCCACTGACACCCAGGACGGGGCAGGTCAGCCGCCATGATCGCAAGCCACTTCCCGCCCTCAGGGTCTTCTTCCAAAGGCTCCAGCGACCCGGGGTATAAAAAGACCCTCTGCTTTCAACAAAAGGAGGAGGGAGGACAGATAGAAGAAAAAAGCTCGGGCAGAAGAAGAGGGACATAGGAGAAAGAGGAGAAGAGAGAAGAGAAGGAGAGGCCCTCCCGGCTTGAGCCCCCTCCAACGACCACCGGAAAGAAGCCAGAGTAAGGGAGAGATAGCTTGATGTAATAGGGGAGAGAGTTGGGGGCAATGGCCGGCGTCCAAGCCCCTAACGCTTCCTGTCGTCTTGTATTCCGTCTCCCCCTTTCATGTTCTATTTTTCTTTGGGTTTTTTCCCCTTATCCACGGCCTCATCCTGGGCATTCCTGTTTGCTCTTGTAATATGCATATAGGGCCATGGCCTTTGGCCCCCCCCCCATGAATGAAAAACCACCCTTCTTGGGTCTCTCGTGTCTTTTCTATTGGTTTGCTCCCACCTTCATAATGCATAGTGTTTTGTTCATTTTCTCTTCTGCGGCGTTTTTGGAGTCTTCGTGGTGATGTGATCCTTCCCCTATGATCCTTAGTCTCCCGGGTTCTTTGCCCCCTCACGGGAGGGAGAGACCCTTACTTTCTTCCCGATTACCCAGTTACCAGTAAACCACTCCCGGCCTTGAAGCCCCCTCTTTTCTTCTTCTTCTCCTGAACAACCATTAAGTCTCCCAGCCTATACATTCAGCTCTTTCAAGCCCTCAGCGGCACACCCTTCTGGGCCCTCAGCGGCACACCCTGTTCAGCCCTCAGCGGCACACCCTGTTCAGCCCTCAGCGGCATGCCCTGTTCAGCCCTCAGCGGCACACCCTTCTGGGCCCTCAGCGGCACACCCTGTTCAGCCCTCAGCGGCACCCCCTGTTCAGCCCTCAGCGGCACACCCTTCAGTCCCTCAACAGCTCACACCTTGGCCTCCCCCCCCCGAACCCTCTCCTTCACGTTTTCCGAGGCTCTATAAAAGTGTTGCTCCCCCGGGGGCCCACCTCCAGTTGTCGGGTTCCGCCACTCCATGTGGGCGCGTTCCCTTTATCTCCCTTACGCCCCGGGTTAAGGGGAGATGCTGCCGAATTTTTGTAAGAGAATAACAAGACATTAAAAGAGGCAAAAGGAAGCAACAAACGAGTGGGATAATTAATGAAACCTTCCAACTCATCAAACCACTGTTGGCACCACAACGAGAACTGAACCGAACTAATTAACCACCCGGCAGCCCGAACGTCCGACCCGCAAGAAAAGAGACCGAACCGAACAAAGAGAACGGACAAAGGGAGGAATTTTGTATAAAACTACACGAAAATTAAGATAAGAAGAAAAGAAAAGCCTTAAAACAAATAATCGAAAACTGATCGAACCCCCGCCATCACGCCCCATTGGCCTTCAGCGGCACGCCCCCATTGGCCTTCAGCGGCACGCTCCCATTGGCCTTCAGCGGCACACTTTCCTTGACCCTTTCAGCGGCACGCCCCCTCCCTTCGCCGGTACACCCTCAGCCACTGCCTCAACGGGATCCAATGTATAGACTTTGGGCCAGCCAATGTACAGACTTCACGTTACAACGTACAGACTTTGGGCTTGGCAACGTATAGACTTCGAGATGCAGTCAAAGAGCCAATGTACAGACTTCACATTCCAATGTATAGACTTGGGCCAGCCAGCGTGTAGACTTCATGACGGCCAGTGTACAGACTTCAGACCAGTCGACGTATAGACTTCATATTGCAATGTGCAGACTTTGCTCCACTCTGCTCCAGTGTATGGACTTTGGGCTTGGCAGCGTATGGACTTCGAGCCCGGAGGGGGGGGAATGTACAGACTTTATATCCACCCCCACGCCCTGATTGGCTCCTTAGCCGGCATACTTCCCTAACCTTTCAGCGGTACGCTCATCCAATTCTCCCGCCGGCACACTTTTCCCAGCCTCCAGTAGCACGCTTTAAAGACCCTTCATCGGCACATGGCCTCCACTCTTCAATAGCCCTTTGCCGGCACACTTGTGCCCAACTTCCCCGGCACAATCTTTTAAACCCTCAGCGGTACGCCTTTTCCTTGCCCAGCGGCACACTTTCTTCCCCAGCGGCACACTCCTTTTCAAAGGCCCAGCGGCACACTTCCCTCCTCACCGGTACACCCCTATCTTCTCGTTGCCGGCACACTATACATATACACATATACAGCCTGATAAAGGCATTAACAATAGCAAACAAATTAATAAAAATTACGCTAATTAAAGGACTTCGAATGCGCAATATTAATCACAATAAAGAGGCGGGAGGGGTAATAAAAGAATAAATAACAAACGAATGATAATAACAAGAATAATCATGAATAAAAGAAGAGAAATCATCCCGGACAAAGGCACGAATAAACAGTAAACATCAAATCAGAAATCCCAGAAGATATAACTAAGAAAGCCCCAGATAAAAGACGCTAATGCCCACACTGCAACCCTCTCTCTCCCCGGGACCCGGGGCAAAAGGGAATAACAACGCCGCCCTTTCAGGTCGGGCCCGAGTCTCGGTAATTACCCTGATATGGCCAGGCTTTGATCTAACCTCGGGCCGACATCCTAATCGGACCGGATTTGTTTCCTCGTTTCGGATACCTTCCGAATCCTCATTAAAAAATTGCCGCATGCTCGGCAGACATTTGAAGGGATCTACCTCGGTTTTCTCATTGTGACGCTGCCACGGACCTGTGTCAGAATACAAAAGGTCTACGAGTGGCCGACACGGTCGACAGTTTATGGCCCTAAATACAACCTTCAGTGTGATCTATCCCTATCTCTCTCGCATAATTAGTATTACTCTTTTCGGCCGCGGGGCCTCTAATTTCGGCAATTAATCAAGGGTATTCCCTCGTGTGGGGGATGTAAATGACGTCGTGACCTTTATGGCGCGATGAGATTCGGTCCCGACACGAACCACACAATCGTCTGACAAAGTCAGATCGAGCGCACCATGGGCTCTTCGGGGCCCGAATAAATTGTCACCTCGGTGACTGGCACGCCCACGCACTTAATAAGACCAATAGACGAACCAGAACGGCGGTTCGACGAGAAGTGCGTCCACAACTCTGGCACGCCCGGTGGGACCGATCCACCCTTCATCTTTTTGTCAAAATTAGGGGCCCCGCGGCCCCCTTCTTGTAATACTAATTGGGCTACTTTCTTAAATGCAGAAAAAGAGAGAGGCATCATGGAACCAACGATGGCGGTCGTCTGTGGCCCTCAGCCCGTCCAGAACCACGTTCGGGGTGGCTACTTGGCGATCCCCCTCACCTTCGGGAGCTTCCCTCCCATCGTGGGCTTCCCCAACTTCCTGGGGGTGGCCTTCGTTGACATCCTCGACGCACGAGCGCCCGAGGAGCCCCAAACCAGATGTCATACCGGCTTCGACGACAGCCTCGCCGGTGGCCCCTGTCTTGTCCTTTGAGGAATTCGAAGCCACGCGGACCGAACCGAGCCACGAAGCTGGTGAGGTTCATCGGCCGCCTACGTCGTCTGCGATCGACTGGCCTCCCGAGTTGGCCTCGGATTCGCGCACGGCGACGATGCGCTTCTATCTTACGGGCGGCACGGAGGAACCGACGCCCGTGTTGCTCCCGGGCGAGAGCGGGGCTGTGGCTCCCACGAAGGCTCTGTCCGTCGAAGAAGCCGGCGAGTCATCCCGGACCGTATGGGCCAAAGGGGGTAAATATTTTCATCCATTCGGCTAGCTCCCCCCTTTTTCTTTGTCCTGGGGGCTAGTAGGTTCAACATGACTGATCTTCTTTTGCATGACAGGCGTTGCCGCAGCGGCCACCGAGTCATTGGGGCCTGATCCCGACCTCTCGACGGTGCTGACATATGTGAGGAGGAAAAAGGTCAGAGTGCGAGCCTCGCCTAGCCCGAGGGAGGACGTGCTGGGCAGAGACTCTAAAGTGGAAGCCCCTCTGCCGGCCCAGGCCGAGCCGGCGGCGGTCGAGTCTCCGTCTGGGGAAGAGGTAGATTACAACTATTCTTCCGACGAGGCGGCTCCTGGGGATGCAACGTTTGGGGCATCGGGGCTGCCCGAGCTGGCCCCTAAGGCCTCTTCATTTGCTAGCTCGCTAAGTTTGACGGAGGAGGCCGCTGTAAGCGTGATTCCATTTGCGTTGGCCTGCTTCTGTGGTCGCCTACTGAATCGTCCTCCTTGCGCCCGACCTTTTTAGGAATCAGCTGAGTCGGAGGCTGCGGAAGAGGCTGCTCCGGCTGCGTCGGTTGACCGCCCATCGGGGGTCGATGTCGGCATGGGCAAGCTGGCCCTTTTATTTGAAGCTCTTCGGGAGGAGGCGTCGGAGGAGCCTTTGGCGGGCGAACCTCTGGAGGAGGGGGAGATCGCACCCGAGAGCGGTACCGCCCCGGTGGCCGAGGTAAGGACATGGGTCTCATAACTCTTCTTGCCTTTTGGGCCTCGTGAGGTTCACTCCTGCTGGCAAGTGAGTAATCATGCTTTTTGTGGTCAGGTGGTGCCGACGCCCGGGAGGTCGTCTGGCCATGCCCGGAAGGCCGTTGCCAAGCGGCGGCCAAATATTGGTCCGCTAGCGGTGGCGGGACTGGCTCCGGTCGCGGGCTTGAGAGCGGAGGGCCTTACGGTGCTCGTGGAGGCGGGACGTCTACCCCGGCTAACGGTTCCGCTTCTGCCCCTTCCAAAGCTTCTGGCCCAGATGGAGGACCCCTTAGTGAAGCAAATATTCGCGGAGCTCCGCGCACATCTGGAGGGATCAGAGCCGCGGAGGTGGAGTCGGCCACTGATGGCAGCGGGCCCAGCCTTGCTTGAGGCCCCTCCTTTGATCGTAGCAGAGGCAGCTACACCCCTGCCCCTTAAAGCAGTGCCGGCAGCACACCGGGCGGAGGCGGAGGAGGCAGGAGATCAGCCGATGATAGCGGCGTTGGATGCTTCGGCAATGATCTCAGCCACCTCCCCAACAGTAGTTGGCCAAGGGTCTTTAGTCGAGCCACGCCGGCCGGGTGACATAACCCTTGCTCTCCCATCCTCTTCGGCCGCCGTGGATGCCGATCTGTGGGCGGAGGTGGACAGTGCCGTGGAATTCATCCCTCCGGTCGTGCCCTCAGTCAGTCATACGTCATCAGAGGCGCCAGTCCGTCAGATGCTGATCACTTTACGGACGATGCTCCTCGCCGATGCTTCTCTGTCGTATCGGGAGGTGCATACCATAGTGGCGCAGTTAACTGGGGCGTTGCAAGTGCTTGGCTGTCCCCTGGGGGAATGGTCACGGCGGGTCTTGCTATTATTGAAGTACGTCAAACGTCGCGAGTTCCTGGAGACCCAGGCTCCTGACGAACGTGCCGCCCTAGATGCCCAGGCGGACGAGTACCTGCAGACCTTGGAGGCCCGACGCCATAATAGAGAATGCCACGGAAAGGCCTTGGAGGAAGGCGAAGGCAGCGTTCGTTCCTTCAAGAACCGGATCGAGAAGCTGGAGGGCTACCTCGTTGCGGCTAAACTTGGCCTTGTCAAGGCAGAAAGGAGGGTGGCGGAGGAGAGGGAAGCTCTTGTCGTCACCGACGTTGAAATGGCGTCCGTCGAAGCGGAGCTCGCCCATCTTGAGGAATTGAGGGGCCGACAGCGCGATATGACGAACTTCCCTTGGGTTGGGATCCTCCCTCTCGGGGACATCTTCAGGGACATCGACTAAGCGTTGCATCCCTTAATTCCTTTTTTTTTTTGACTGTAACACAGGGGTATGCCCCACAGCACATGTAGTCCGGTTCCTTTTCTGAGTAAAGCAGAGCATTTATGATTCCATGCGTTCTTTGTGTATGCATTCGTCCCAGAGGGAGCTTTCTGACCCTTCTTTCTCTTCTGTGCATATTGTTTCCTTCTTCCTCTTCCCTTGCTCTTGTATCTTTCCCCCCTTTTGTGTTGAGACCCATTGGTAGGGTATGAGTCTTTGCGAAGATTTGCTTCGGGAGAACCAGGCGGGGACCCCTGTCAGGGTACAGGAGAGTGCTCGCCTTCCCAGGGGGAGGATGAGGGGACCACTCCACCATACCGAACGGGCGACTCCCTAGTTCTGCCACAATATTGAAAGCTTGTACTTGCCTCAGGTGGGGGGGCCACGGTTAGAGACCATTTTCTGGTCGTTCAGAGGGGACGGAGAGAAGAGTTGGTCTAGTCAATGACCCGGACGGGAGGTCCGAGCCAAAGGGGTATTCACCGCCCGGGGAGGACAGAGAGAAGAGTTTGTTTAGTTAATGACCCGGACGGGAGGTCCGAGCCAAAGGGGTACTCACCGCCCGGGGAGGACGGAGAGAAGAGTTTGTTTAGTCAGTGACCCGGACGGGAGGCCCGAGCCAAAGGGGTACTCACCGCCCGGGGAGGACGGAGAGAAGAGTTTGTTTAGTCAGTGACCCAGACGGGAGGCCCGAGCCAAAGGGGTACTCACCGCCCGGGGAGGGCGGAGACAAGAGTTTGTCTTTTTAGTCAATTTTTGATACCTCCGCTGATGCAGGGCGGTGGCTGGAAATGGGGGCGTTACCCTTTTCTGGTTCTTTTTTCTCTTTTTTTCTTTTTTTTTCTTCTCTTTTTTTTTCTTTCCTTCTTTTTTTCTCTCTTTTTTTGCTTCTTGCTTCTTTCTCTTTCTATTCTATTCTTTCTTCTCTCTTCTTTTTTTTTCTTCCCTTTTTTTTGCTTCTTCTCTTTTTTGTCTTTTTCCTTTTCTTTACTCTCTTTTTTCTCTTTTTTTTTTCTCTTATTTTTTTCTTCCTTTCTTTTTTTCTCATACATATATTTTTGTTCTCTCAACTTTTCTTTTTTTTTTTACTTTTCTCTTCTTTCTGCTCTTTTTTTTTTGAAGACGTGGATGGTAGTCAAGTTGTTTGGACATTAATCAGGCAAATCCGCCAAAAAATAGGGCGAAGAGTAATATTATTACCTGAATGGGGGCACCGGAGCGTGGTACAATCTCAAGTGCCTTCCATTAAGAGGCGGGAACTGAACTTCTCCGCGATGGTTGACAATTTCATAGGCCCCACCTTCGTAGACTTTTTGGACTACGTAGGGTCCGAGCCAGTTCTCATTCAGCTTACCCTTAGGGTTGGCAGCCATGAGGTCTCTTCTCTTGACCATGACGAGGTCGCCCTTCTTGAATTCGCGTTCCTTGACGAGCTTGTCAAAGGCGCGTGCAATCCGGGCCTGGTAGACTTGGATATTCTGTTGGGCTTGAAGCCGCTTTCCTTCCAGACTAGAGAGTTCATCGAGCCTTCGCTCGACGTTGGCCTGCCCTTCAGGGACGAGCCCATGCTGAATGGCGACTCTGAGGGAGGGTACCTCCAGCTCGACGGGGACGACCGCCTCCGAGCCGTATACGAGAGAGAAGGGCGAGCAGCCCGTTGGAGTCTTGTATACGGTTCGGTATGCCCATAGTGCCTCGTACATCTTTTCTTCCCAGTCTTTCTTGTTAGCGTTGACAGTCTTGGCCAGGAGGGTGCAGAGTGTTTTGTTAAAAGCTTCGGCCAGCCCGTTGGCCTGTGGGTTGTAAGGAGTTGACGTCCTCCAATCAATTTTATATTTTTCTGCTAGTCGGTAGACCTTCTGGTTATGGAAGTGGCTGCCATTGTCTGACACAATTCGGTCGGGCACGCCGAACCGGAATATGATATTGCGGAGGACAAACCTGGCCACGATCTCCCCGGTGACCTCGCGTAAAGCGACAGCCTCTGCCCAGCGGGAGAAGTAGTCGGTTGCCACCAGAATGTATTTGCAGCCTGTGGAAGATGCGGGTAAGGGGCCCACAACATCTGTTCCCCATTGGGCAAACGGCCAACTGGGCGCGGTTGGGTGCAGTTGCACGGGAGGCCTCCTGGGTATAGTGGCATGCTCCTGGCATCTCTGACACGACTTAGCGTACTCGCAACAGTCGTTGAACATTGCAGGCCAATAGTAGCCAAGTTTCTTGATTTCAATTTTCATCTTTGGCCCCGCCTGGTGTGCGCCAGCTGTGCCGGCATGGACCTCCTTCATAACCCTCCAAGCTTCTTCAGTGGACAAGCATCGGAGGAGTAGCTTCCGTTTGGCATCGGCCACAATCCGGAATAATATTCCGCTTCGGAGCTCATAGGAGTCCTTGGTTCTGACAAGTTTGATCTTTTCTTCTCTTCGGTCGGGTAGTTGCTGGTGTCTGAGCCACTGCATTAGGGGGTCTCTCCAGTCAGGCAGGCTGACGGCTTCTACTGTAGCGACCTGTAGGTCCTCTTCTTCTGGCTCTTCTTCTATCATACTGGGCATCTGGCGCTGGTTCACCACCTGGATGTTGAGAGATCCGTTTGGAGGTACTGCCAGTGAGCTTGCCAGTTTTGCCAGGGCGTCGGCTTGCGCGTTCTCCCCTCTGGCGACATGGCCTATTTCGAGGAGGTAGAACCGCTCCATGAGCCCCTTGGCCTTAGTGTGGTAGGGGAGTAGCTCAGGTTTCCGGACGTCAAACTGTCCCTGGACCTGTTTGACGACTAGCAGCGAGTCGCCGAACACTTGGAGCATTTTGATCTCCAACTGGAGGGCCACCTGGAGGCCGATGATCAGAGCTTCATATTCTGCCTCATTATTTGTGCAGGGTTTGCTAATGCAGCAGGAAGTATGCATGACCTCTCCGTCTGGGGATTTGAGGACGATGCCAGCTCCGGCCCGCACCTTGGCATGCCCGGACGGGGTCGCTTCTATTCTCGAGGCCCCGTCGAAGTATAGCTGCCAGATGGCTTGTTGTACTTGGTCTACCTCTAATGTCTCGTCTTCAGGTAGTTCGGTGGCCAAAGGGGAGTCTTCGGGCACGGGGTGTGCTGCGAAGAAATCCGCGACGGCTTGTCCCTTAACGGCCTTCTGTGGCACGTAGGTGATGTCAAATTCCATGAGTAGAATGGCCCACTTGCCAAGGCGCCCCTTTTGGACTGGCTGGAAGTGGATGTGCTTAATGGGGTCGGCCCTGGATATTAAGCTGACTTCATGGGACAGCATGTAGTGCCTCATCTTCTTGACTGCGAAGACCAAGGCAAGGCAGGTCTTCTCAATCGGGGTGTACTTAGCCTCTGCACCCACCAATCTTCGACTAAGATAGTAGAGAGCCTGCTCTTTTCCCTCATCATTGTTCTGGGCGAGCATTGCCCCCAGTGAATATTCGGTGGCCGCTATGTACAGAATCAGCGGTCTGCCTTTGACGGGTGCCCCTAGGACAGGCGGGGTCTTCAGGTACTCCTTTAGCTGGTCGAACGCGTGCTGGAATTAGTGGCCCCAGCTGAAGGGTGCATTTTTCATCATCAGCCTGTGGAAGGGTTGGCAGCGCCCTGACAGGTTGGAGATGAACCTGCGGATGTAAGCTAAACACCCCTGCAGGGACCTCAGCTCTCCCAGACTCTTCGGAGGGGGTAGCTCCTGGATGGCCTTTATCTTCAGGGGATCAATCTCGACCCCTCTGTGCCGGACAATAAAGCCGAGGAATTTCCCGCTGGACACGCCAAAGGCGCATTTCATGGGATTCATCTTCAGCCCGTACTGCCGGAGCCTTTGGAAGACGACCCTGAGGTCACCCAGGTGCTCATCTCTTTTCTTCGTCTTGACGACCAGATCATCAATGTAGCACTCGACCTTGCCGTACAGCAGCTCGTCGAAGATCTTGGTCATTGCCCATTGGTATGTGGCACCGGCATTCTTGAGGCCGAAGGGCATCCTCTTGTAGTGAAATATCCCTTTGGGTGACCGGAAAGCTGTATGGACCCGGTCGTGGTCGGCGATCTAGATTTGGTTATAGCCGGACGACCCATCCATGAAGGATAGGGCCTCGTGGCCAGTGGTTGCATCGATCATCACTTCGGTGATAGGCACCGGAAAGTCATCCTTCGGGCAGGCTTTATTCAGGTCGCGGAAGTCCACGCAAATCATGATCTGTCCATTCTTCTTTTTCACTGGTACAATATTGGCCAGCCATGTGGTGTATTGATTCTCCGCCACGAAGCCGACATTTATGAGCTTGTCGACCTCTTTGCAGATCTGGCTGGTTAGCTCCGGCCTCATGCACTGGGGGGTTGCTTCACTGGTTCCACCTTGGGATCAATGGCCAGGATGTGCTGAGTCACTTCGGTGCTGAGCCCAGGCATTTCTTTGTAGTTCCAGGCAAAGCAATCCCAGAATTCTTGCAGCAACTTCGTGTATTGTTCTCTCTCCTGTAGGGGCATGAGAGCACTCAGAAAAGTTGGCCTGGGGTCGTCTTCTGTACCAAGGTTGACCTCAATCAATTCGTCGACCGGGACCTGGCCGCCATTTTCAATTTCCGACGGGGCTGGCGACAGATCGACAAAATCTTGGTCTTCATTATCCTCGGGCTCGAGGATGCCATCTCTCTCTTCTTGTTCATCATGACTGGGCATGGAGGATGCATTCACCTCGCACTCCTCCTGGGCCGTAACCGCCGGGTACGTGAGGTCCGCTGGCTTAGAGGGGCATAGGTCCATCTCGGGCTCTTCTGTGTATTCATCATAGACCGCTCCTGCGGGGGCCGGGGTAGCCGCATCTTCCGGCACCTGGTATTGGATGGACACAGTGTAGGCTCCTGCCCTGGTGCTGTCCGCCACATGGGGGCGTGGCGGGGATACCACGTAGTCCCCCATTCTGAGCTCATCCCTGTCAATGAGGCTTTGAGCAATGTCTTTGAAGACATAGCAGTCTTCAATGGCGTGACACAGCATCTGGTGGTAAGGGCAAAATAGTGGGTCCCCACTTCTTCTGGTGTCTTGTGGCCTCTTGGACCGTGGGAGGGAGACCTTGCCGTAATGGCAGGCCCAGTCGAAGATGCCCCGGGTCTTCTCTCTCGGAAAGGAATAAGGCTTCTGCAGCTTCTCTCGGAGCGTCAGCCCTTGCCTGGTTGGCCGCTCGGTCAGCGAGCTTGCCGTGTCTCTCATTTCCCGCCTCGACAAGGCCGGGGTGTTGGCACTGGTGCCTCGGGGCCGAGGCATCCGGCCACCCCATGGGGGGAGGGAGCCCTGGATCAGGTCGGCGACTAGCGAGGTCAACTCAGCCAGTCGTACTTTTAGCGTCTCGATCTCCCGTTGCTGCCTATGGTACAAGGCGTACATGACGGGGTCGTATCGAGGGGATTTCGGAGCCTGGCCCATGCTTCTGCTCCTTGTTTCACCGGCCGGCCGGGGTGGAGGTGCCTCGCTGGTGTGCCCTCTCGAGGTCGACACTTCGGAGAAGGAGGGGGTCTTCTCTATGCTGCGGCGGCTGGGAAGCTTCCACAGGAATACTTCTTTGTCTTGTGCCTCCTCGGCCGGGGCCCCGGGACTTGTGTCTTGGTGGGTTTCCCGTGGATCTGCAGCTTCTGCGGGGTCGTCGCCGGGCCATGTCGAGACTGATATGACATCAGTCTCGTAGTAATCTTCTAGTGAAAAGCCCAGACCGGGGTGCTTGGTGATTTTCAGCAACCGTCGATCCAGGTTTGGTGGGTTCCACATTCTTTCAAACATTTCCTTCCGGCTGGAGGGCTGGTAGGGAGGAATCTTCTGCTTTCTGACCATTTTGGCTGCCTGGTCAGTCATGTGGGGAAGTCCCGTAATGGGGGCGTGCGGGTCGTGCAACTCGTCAGGCAACCGACAATCATCGTCTTCCCTGACTGGCTTTTCCCCGGCCACATAGAAGATAGTGGGCGGCCCCTCAGGGTTAGGCACCTCGAAGGTTCTCAGTTGTTCGGCTGCTTGGCATTCAATCTCCGCTATCGGCTTGACGATCCCTGGCGGGACCCTGACATCATCTAACAGGTCTTCGAGGCAGGGTGCCCCCGGTGTAGGGTAAATATCGAGAGGGGCTGCCCTAAATACCCCTTCTTCTTGTGCGATAAATGGTACATGTGGGGAGCCACATAGCCTGGGGGCGGCAGAGGAAACCAGCCTCCTGATTCCATTTTCTTCTTTCCTTTGTCTTGGATGACTTGAGGAGCTTGCTTCGCCTTTTCCAAGTACAGATTAGCATCTGACAAGTGACACTCGAACACCTCGAACGGGTGGAGGTCGGCGAAGATTCTGACTTCCTTTCCCTCGCAAGGGTACTTGATGCATTGATGCAGAGTGGAGGGTACCACCCTATTCTGGTGTAGCCAAGGCCGGCCAAGCAACGCCTTGTAGGAAGTGCTGGAGTTGATGACGTGGAACTGGACCTTGGTGGTGAAGTCATCAAAGGTCAAGTTGAACTCTGCAACCCCCATGGGCACCTCACATTTCTAGTTAAAGCCAGCAATCTTGACATTTTTAACCTCGACTAGGTGTACGTCGAAATAGTGTTTCTGGTACACCCGGTAAGGGAATATATTCACTGCTGCCCCTGGGTCGATCAGGACCCTATTGATGGGCTGGCCATTCAATTGCCCCTTCATGTAGAGGGGTCTATTGTGACTGCAGGTCGGCAGGAGCATGTCATCTTCCGTGAAGGCCACGGCCACTTTGGGTGACATCTCTACCAGGCAAGCTTCAAGATGTGCTGGCGTCTGGAGGGCGGCTATGATGGCTTGCCGTGTTTCCTCGTTCAAGGACAACATCTCCCACACGGTGAACTGGGTCGAGATCTTCTTGAGGTGTCTAACTATCCGTTCGGCGACCCGCACCTTGAGTAATTTCATCTCTTCGGGTTTGGCACGCCTGCCCCCATCCTGAAGTTGGGGTGCCTGATCGGGGGATGCCTCCTTTGCGGGATCTGCTGTTGCGCGTTGAGCGGGCGGGGCCTGTTGGGCTTCCTCTACTGCTCGCATGAATTCGGTGAGGTTTGGGGTGCCGCTGAATTCTTCCTCTGGCTGGGCAGGAGTTGTAGCTGGTAGAGCTTGGGGAATGCTTGTTTTACTGGTCGTAGAGGACCCTTGTGGGTGCACCCGCCTTCCTGCTCGGGCTGACAGGAACTCGACGAATGACGGGGCGCCTTGACTCTTGGTGCCTCCGGGGTATAGACCTGATGGGGGAGGGATC
The DNA here is from genome assembly GCA_022559845.1 of Amorphophallus konjac. Taxonomy (NCBI): domain Eukaryota; kingdom Viridiplantae; phylum Streptophyta; class Magnoliopsida; order Alismatales; family Araceae; genus Amorphophallus; species Amorphophallus konjac. The sequence continues at coordinate 213,341,978 of CM040125.1, read as the reverse complement.
TCGGTGCCTCGGACCTCGGGCTCGGGAACCTGGTATGGTTTTTCCCCCCTGAGCATGATGTTGAGGGTGCCCTGAGGAGGGTGCCCCCACTTCCTCCCTGACCTGGTGGCGTGCTGGGAGGTGGATGCTTCAGCTTGACTCACCTCTGCTGGCTCATGGGGTGGGTCTTCTTCTTCTTCTTCCAGGGAGAGAGCAGTGTCGAATAGCGCCGAGAGGGTGTTGCAGGCGAGGACGACCTCATTCTTCTTCTTACCCCTGAGTCTTCTCTTCTTCTTCTTCTTCCCTGCCGCGGCCAATGGCTGCTCCTGAGGAAGCTCGTCCCACAGGGGAGGCTCTTTTTCTGTTTCAGCTTTTGTTCCTGGAGCCAGCTCGAGTGATTCGAACTCCTCCCAGGGGACATATTCTTTTAGTTCTGCGGGCCGGATTTTGGGCTGTTCATAATCTTCAAGCCCGTCAATAATAGCCTGGAGTTTCTCCACCGCTGGGCTGACCTTCTTGTGCATCCGCAGCGGGACGGAACTCTTTTTATTATGGGTGGGCTGCCTCATGACCAGCCGAGGGGCTGTGTCAAGGCGAACTGGGCTCGCCGGTGGTGGTGCCGGCAGGGGTGTCACGTCCCTTGGAAGAATCCCTGGGGCGGACCGAGGGGCACGCGCCTTTCTGTTCTTTTCGGGCACGGTCTACCAACCCTCTTGATCTTGGGCCGGGGCCAGGACAAAAGTCTCATAAGTGGCGCGGGCACAGGCTTCCGCCCACTCTTCTAGAAACTCCTGATATAGCGAGATCATATTGACGGAGGAGGCTATGCTGGGCAGCTCGTGTGGCTGCGGGGGGTCTACTTTATGCTCCCCCATGTCCAGCTCCCCGTCCTTGATTAAGGACTCAATAACGTCCTTGAAGGCGTAGCAGTCTTCAATGGTATGCCCGAGCACCCGATGGTACATGCAGAAGCGCGGGTCATCCTTCTTCTTCAAGTCGCCAGGCCTTTTCGGCTCTGGCAGTGTGATTTTATTGTAGCTGGTCGCCCATTCGAACAGGAGCTTGGACTTGTCCCGAGAGAAGGAATATAACTTGTTTCTCATCTTCTCCCTTAGCGAGGGGCCCTCCCGCCGCTCTGTGGTTCTGGGCGGCGGAGGGTTGGCAGCTCCCTTGGCTTTCTCCTTCTGCTTTTCAAAAGCCTGGAAATCTAGTGCATGCACCTCCGGGGGAGCTGGCTTCTTCTCCGCCTGCCTGGCCCTCTAGCTTGACATGGCTGGAGTGGAGGAGTATCGGACCAAGAATGCCTCGATCTCCACTACCACATTGTTCAGACGGTCAAATGTCTTGACCTCAGTGCCAATCATCCTTTCTAGGATTTCTTTCTTTAAGTTTTGCTTGCAGATCTGCACTACGTCCTCCTGATGCGGGGGGCGTTTGCACCTCATACTAAGGTTCCTCCATCTTTTGATGTAGTCGAGGGCCGACTCATCATTCTTCTGCCTTGTGGCGTAGAGTTCAGCCATGGTAACTTCCCTCTCGGCAACATAGAACCTTTCCTTGAACTTCTTCTGCATGTCGGGCCAATCGGCCACCGACCCGGGTGACAAGCCGGAGTACCATTCAAAGGCAAGTCCGGTAAGTGTTGAGCCGAAGAACTTCAGGTGGTAGCCCTCATCAGCAGCCAGGTCTCCCATGACGTTCACATAGTAGGCAATGTGCTCTCTGGGAGACCCTTGCCAGTTGAACTTTTCAAATTTCGGCGGCTTGGTGACGCCAGCCGGCAACTTCCTGGCAGCATAATGAGCCGAGTAGGGTACCCGGTAGACGTCGAAAGGCGTCTGATCCCCATCGCCCCTCTCGGCCAGCTTCATCTCTATCATCTGCTCGAGCATCAACCGGATGACTACCGCCGGGTCGACTGGGCTCGGGTAGAAATGAGCGGGCTGCGCGCTCGGAGTGGCTACCACGGTCGCTCGGGGGGCCATGGGGGACCCTTGTGAGAGCGGAGCCTGTGGCGGGGTTACTGCTGTGCAATGTGCTTGCTGCGGGGGCGCGCCCCCGAGAGGATCGAGGGCCGCAGGAAGAGCTACCCCTGAAGACTACCCCCTGTCCCCGGGTACCTCGGGTATAACCTCGGTCTGCCAGGACATTGGGGGTGGTGTGTTTCGCTCATTCAGCTGCTTTTTAAGTGATTCGATTTCCTGCTGGAATCATTGTATCATAAGCAGCATTGCTGGGTCAGCTGTGGGAAGATTGGGCATGCCCCCTGTCTCTTCGGCCGGGGCGTCCTCGGATGACATCGAGGGTCCGCCACTCGTGTCGCCGGTGGTGACCACATTGGCCGTGAGGGCCGCAAGGGGCTCTTCAGGTACGGTCCCTTCGGCAGCTGTGGATGTCGCGCCGCCTGCCGCTCTCCCTCTTCTAGTGAGGGGTCCCGGCCTGACGGCTATTCTGGCTAATTCTTCCGGGTCGGTGGGTAAAGCCCCATACCGACCATGAACTCCTGCCATATTGCAGGTGAGTGACTGCCATTTCTTATTCTTATTTCTTCTTGACACCCTCCTAGATGATCTTCCTGGGAATGTCAGCCTGTCGAAGACCGACCGTCGGGGCGGCGCTTCCTCCCGTACAGGGGACTGGCGCGGCCCCTCCGGGCGGGTCCTCGACTCCATGCTAGGTGCAGGTCCCCCCCTTTCTTCCTGGAAGGCGGAGGCCATTGCCCTGAGTAGTCTCTAGCGGCCGACGGGAGTGCTACCCGGGCCTCGGAGGTAGTTCCTCATGGCCTGCTTGATCCCTTCCCATTCCTGGTCAGGGAGAGCGGCCTGGGGTTGCGCGTCGATGACAGCGGCAGGAGGGGAGTAGGCCTTGAGAGCCGGGCGGGCGGCATTGTGCCGGCGCCCTCGGCGACGGCGGTGAACATTCTCGGACGGCACCGGGATGACGGGTGCCGGTCGGAGAGTGGGGGTCACTACCTTGACCCTGTCATCGCGTCGGGCCCTCCTGGGGCGGAAAGTGCTGGGCCCTGCCTGGGTGGGTGCAGTGGGCTGGGTCTCTTTAGGTATCCAGACCTGCTTCAGCTTCGCCGACCTGTGGGTCGGCGCAGTCCTTGGTGATGTGGCGATAGCGGCGGGTGCTGCCTCCTCTTTCAACTTCCGGAGCTCTTGGAAGGAGTTTTGAACCGGCACGATCGGGACGACGCGGTCCGGTGCCACAGGGAATCTCCTCCCGTCCAGACGGACTCGGTGGGTCCCCACAGTCATGGTCTTCCCGGAGTCGGACATGCGGCGCCCCGGGCCGGCGCTAATGTTGTTTCTCCGGAACCTCCTCCGGTGAGATGCCGACCCCTGGTGGGATGGGCCGGTAGTCTGGTGCACATGGTGCACGTTGCAGCTCAGCGTCGTTGTAGGGACGCTGTTGTTGTTCTTGGCCACAGCTCGGCCGGCGGCAGCTTCGACGGGTCCCGGAGCGGGAGCGTTGGTTTGGGGCTCCTCGGGCGCTCGTGCGTCGAGGATGTCAACGAAGGCCACCCCCAGGAAGTTGGGGAAGCCCACGGTGGGAGGGAAGCTCCCGAAGGTGAGGGGGATCGCCAAGTAGCCACCCCGAACGTGGTTCTGGACGGGCTGAGGACCACAGACGACCGCCATAGTTGGTTCCATGATGCCTCTCTCTTTTTCTGCATTTAAGAAAGTAGCCCAATAAGTATTACAAGAAGGGGGCCGCGGGGCCCCTAATTTCGATAAAAAGATGAAGGGTGGATCGGTCCCACCGGGCGTGCCAGAGTTGTGGACGCACTTCTCGTCGAACCGCCGTTCTGGTTCGTCTGTTGGTCTTATTAAGTGCGTGGGCGTGCCAGTCACCGAGGTGACAATTTATTCGGGCCCCGAAGAGCCCATGGTGCGCTCGATCTGACTTTGTCAGACGATTGTGTGGTTCGTGTCGGGACCGAATCTCGTCGCGCCATAAAGGTCACGACGTCATTTACATCCCCCACACGAGGGAATACCCTTGATTAATTGCCGAAATTAGAGGCCCCGCGGCCGAAAAGAGTAATACTAATTATACGAGAGAGATAGGGATAAATCACACTGAAGGTTGTATTTAGGGCCATAAACTGTCGACCGTGTCGGCCACTTGTAGACCTTTTGTATTCGGACACAGGTCCGTGGCAGCGTCACAATGAGAAAACCGAGGTAGATCCCTTCAAATGTCTGCCGAGCATGCGGTAATTTTTTAATGAGGATTCGGAAGGTATCCGGAACGAGGAAACAAATCCGGTCCGATTAGGATGTCGGCCCGAGGTTAGATCAAAGCCTGGACATATCAGGGTAATTACCGAGACTCGGGCCCGACCTGAAAGGGCGGCGTTGTTATTCCCTTTTGCCCCGGGTCCCGGGGAGAGAGAGGGCTACAGTGTAGGCATTAGCGTCTTTTATCTGGGGCTTTCTTAGTTATATCTTCTGGGATTTCTGATTTGATGTTTACTGTTTATTCGTGCCTTTGTCCGGGATGATTTCTCTTCTTTTATTCATGATTATTCTTGTTATTATCATTCGTTTGTTATTTATTCTTTTATTACCCCTCCCGCCTCTTTATTGTGATTAATATTGCGCATTCGGAGTCCTTTAATTAGCGTAATTTTTATTAATTTGTTTGCTATTGTTAATGCCTTTATCAGGCTGTATATGTGTATATGTATAGTGTGCCGGCGAAGAGAAGATAGGGGTGTACCGGTGAGGAGGGAAGTGTGCCGCTGGGCTTTTTAAAAGGAGTGTGCCGCTGGGGAAGAAAGTGTGCCACTGGGCAAGGAAAAGGCGTACCGCTGAGGGTTTAAAAGATTGTGCCGGGGAAGGTGGGCACAAGTGTGTCGGCAAAGGGCTATTGAAGAGTGGAGGCCATGTGCCGATGAAGGGTCTTTAAAGCGTGCCGCTGGAGGCTGGGAAAAGTGTGCCGGCGGGAGAATTGGATGAGCGTACCGCTGAAAGGTTAGGGAAGTATGCCGGCTAAGGAGCCAATCAGGGCGTGGGGGTGGATATAAAGTCTGTACATTCCCCCCCCGGGCTCGAAGTCCATACGCTGCCAAGCCTAAACTCCATACACTGGAGCAGAGTGGAGCAAAGTCTGCACGTTGCAATATGAAGTCTATACGTTGACTGGTCCGAAGTCTGTACACTGGCCGTCATGAAGTCTACACGCTGGCTGGCCGAAGTCTATACATTGGAACGTGAAGTCTGTACATTGGCTCTTTGACTGCAGCTCGAAGTCTATACGTTGCCAAGCCCAAAGTCTGTACGTTGTAACGTGAAGTCTGTACATTGGCTGGCCCAAAGTCTATACATTGGATTCCGTTGAGGCGGTGGCTGAGGGTGTACCGGCGAAGGGAGGGGGCGTGCCGCTGAAAGGGTCAAGGAAAGTGTGCCGCTGAAGGCCAATGGGGGCGTGCCGCTGAAGGCCAATGGGGCGTGATGGCGGGGGTTCGATCAGTTTTCGATTATTTGTTTTAAGGCTTTTCTTTTCTTCTTATCTTAATTTTCATGTAGTTTTATACAAAATTCCTCCCTTTGTCCGTTCTCTTTGTTCGGTTAGGTCTCTTTTCTTGCGGGTCGGACGTTCGGGCTGCCGGGTGGTTAATTAGTTCGGTTCAGTTCTCGTTGTGGTGCCAGCAGTGGTTTGATGAGTTGGAAGGTTTCATTAATTATCCCACTCGTTTGTTGCTTCCTTTTGCCTCTTTTAATGTCTTGTTATTCTCTTACAAAAATTCGGCAGCATCTCCCCTTAACCCGGGGCGTAAGGGAGATAAAGGGAATGCGCCCACATGGAGTGGCGGAACCCGACAACTGGAGGTGGGCCCCCGGGGGAGCAACACCTTTATAGAGCCTCGAAAAATGTGAAGGAGAGGGTTCGGGGGGGGGGGGAGGCCAAGGAGTGAGCTGCTGAGGGACTGAAGGGTATGCCGCTGAGGGCTGAACAGGGTGTGCCGCTGAGGGCTGAACAGGGTGTGCCGCTGAGGGCCCAGAAGGGTGTGCCGCTGAGGGCTTGAAAGAGCTGAATGTATAGGCTGGGAGACTTAATGGCTGTTCAGGAGAAGAAGAAGAAAAGAGGGGGCTTCAAGGCCGGGAGTGGTTTACTGGTAACTGGGTAATCGGGAAGAAAGTAAGGGTCTCTCCCTCCCGTGAGGGGGCAAAGAACCCGGGAGACTAAGCATCATAGGGGGAGGATCACATCACCACAAAGACTCCAAAAACGCCGCAGAAGAGAAAATGAACAAAACACCATGCATTATGAAGGTGGGAGCAAACCAATAGAAAAGACAGGAGAGACCCAAGAAGGGTGGTTTATCATTCATGGGGGGGGCCAAAGGCCATGGCCCTATATGCATATTACAAGAGCAAACAGGAATGCCCCGGATGAGGCCGTGGACAAGGGGAAAAAACCGAAAGAAAAATAGAACATGAAAGGGGGAGACGGAATACAAGACGACAGGAAGCATTAGGGGCTTGGACGCCGGCCATTGCCCCCAACTCTCTCCCCTATTACATCAAGCTATCTCTCCCTTACTCTGGCTTCTTTCCGGTGGTCGTCGGAGGGGGCTCACGCCGGGAGGGCCTCTCCTTCTCTTCTCTCTTCTCCTCTTTCTCCTATGTCCCTCTTCTTCTGCCCGAGCTTTTTTCTTCTATCTTTCCTCCCTCCTCCTTTTGTTGAAAGCAGAGGGTCTGATGCGGGACGGAACTGACAAATGGACTAAACCTATGATGAAGACCAAGTGCGGCCAGCACTCACACGTGACAAGGCAAGCCGAGAGATCGACCTCCGTACTATTCCTCCGAAGAGAGGCGTCTCTCAACAAGAAACCCAAGTCCACGGCCGTCCCTATGAGGGAAACGAGTGGATCAAAGCGGCAAAGGGAGCCGACGCGCAACTATGGGAGTCTAGTCCGAGCTCGGTGCTCGACTAGGGCCACGGAATGGTGCTCTCAACTCGCAAAACCCACGGTGAATTGAATATGTAGCTAGGATCCTACACTCGCACGCGGCATAATCGAGAGCATACTAGCAAAGCAAATGCTAAGGGAAGGAACGTCGCACGTACCTCCACGCCTAGGCGTGGGGAAGGAACCCCGGCCGAGACCGACAACCCCGATACACACAATGAAAGAATAATTACAAGCCAACAAATGCCCACTCCACGCAGGGAGGTAACGGGCTACAGCAACTCTGTTCGGGGCGACCGGTACACGGGCTGACGGGCAGCACTCGGTGAAGGGGATGGCCGCGAGGAGGGTGTCGACGGTGATCTGCCAGTTCGCAGCAGCGCGTGACTCGGCGGTAACGGCTCCCACGACCTGGTCCGGTGTCCGATGGAGGCACCGTTAGCGAGGGCGCATAGCTGGGTCACGGGAGGAAGCCTCGGCCAAAGGGGGCACGCAGATTCCGCCCGTGGAAGCCGTGGCCGCACCTGCAAGTCGCGACGGGATTTCTGCTCGCAGAACAGCACACTCGAGCGGGGAAATTGAGAACTCGCAGTTATGGAAGGCGAATGGGGCGCCGCTTGAGGGAGGACGTCGGGGACGCAGAGCAGCAGGTCCCGGTCGAACGGCTTGGCCAGATACGTCCGGGGTTGGCCGGGAGAACGTCTGCAAGTCGTCGTTATCCCCGGCGCCGGACTGTGCAGATGGATCTGCGCGGCTCCACGAGGATCAACGCCACGCTCGGCACCGACGTCGGAACGAAGCGAGGTCGGCGGCGTTGGAAAGAGGAGGATGAGAGGTACCAACCCTGAAGAAATCAGGTCCAAACTCGGAGTTTGTCGCTCGGGAGAACTTCTGCAAGATGGCAGGCAGGATCTGGCTCGCAGTGGGAAGGGGTCCTGCGCGATCTCACGAGAAAAATCGATGCCGGCGATGTGGACCTCGGATCGAGGCGAAACCAAAGCCCACGCGTCGGGGACTCGCAGGGGTACCTCCAGAAAAAAGGGGACGAGCAGATTCGTCCGGATCTGGGCGGAGGCACTGCTGCAAGTCGGGGTAGAACTCAGGCGAACAGCTACGTGCACTTGTGACAGGGGATAAAGAAGGGGGAAGCCTCGGCGTCGCACCGAGGGATGGGGAGTCGCACCCCGAGGTGATCCCGTCGCAAGATCAGAGAGAGAGAGGAGGAGGGGGCGCAGCCACCAAAGTTCTTGATCAGCAAAATTTCTTCATTATCCTTCAAAGAAAAATACATAAGATCTTTTATATGCTAGGGTTGAAACCCTAGCCAAGAGGGGGGGGGGGAAAGGGGACGCACATGACATGGGGGAAAGGGGGGGGGGTGCGCAACAAGGCAAGGGGGAAAGGGGGGGGGGGTGCGAACCACTCCTAGATTCTAGGGATGGATTGGGGAAAGGGGGCGGCCAAGGAGGGAGGGAGGAGGTCGGATGGGGAAGGGAAAGGGGAGGGGCCGCACCCCTCTTCCTACAATCTAGGAGAGGGGCGGCTGCCACCTTCCAAGAGGAAGGAAAGAGGTGGGGGCGCCCAAAACCCTAAGCCTAGGTGGGCTAAGCAAGGGAGTGGGTGGCCAGCCCAAATGGGCCAGAAATTGAACCAAAGAAATGGCCCAATAGCCCTATCTCCTATCTAATAAGCATAAAATGGCCCAACTAAAGCCTAATTGGCTCCAAATGGCCTACAAAGGTCCATAACAATGCAAAAAGTGTCCACGCAGGGACTAAACTAAGGCCCAGCATGGCCTGAAGCATAAAAAGGGACTCTGCTAGTCCGCCAAGTGGCCGCCAAGCCAAAGGGATATCGGCAAGCTCCGTGTGCTCCGTCGAGTGATGCGGCGCGTGTCCTCACCAGGGTCTTTTTATACCCCGGGCACCGGAGCCTTTGGAAGATGACCCTGAGGGCGGGAAGTGGCTTGCGATCATGGCAGCTGACCTGCCCTGTCCTGGGTGTCAGTGGGGTAGGCTACGTGGCCTAACGATCGGTCGCCACCTCAGACAGCTCCACTGCGCGCCAAGGATGCGTAGGGTATGTGTTGCACGTCATCTTGCCGTTGAAAAGCTTCACGCTGTGCCGCTGGCGGGCTGAACAAGCGTGCCATGGGGGAGCCAAAACGATGTGCCGTTGAAGCCCCTAAAGGGCGTGCCGCTGAGGCCTGCTGAGGGCGTGCCGCTGAAGCCTGCTGAGGGCGTGCCGCTGAAGCCTGCTGAGGGCGTGCCGCTGAAGGCCTGCTGAGGGCGTGCCGCTGAAGCCTGTTGAGGGCATGCCGCTGAAGCCTGCTGAGGGCGTGCCGCTAAAGCCTGCTGAGGGCGTGCCGCTAAAGGCCCCAATGGGTGTGCCGCTGAGCACTCCAGGGGGTGTGCCGCTGAACACCCCATGCGGTGTGCCGCTGGGACCCTGAAGGGGCGTGCCGCTGGAGCTCCATCAGGGCGTGCCGTTGAGGCCCCTTGGGGGCTGGGCGTGCCGCTGAAGGGCTCCCCACGGGGTGTGTATATGGGGCTCGTTCTGAGCCCGTTGCGAGCACGAGTCATGGCCCATTTGATTTCCTTTGGGGCCCATGGGCTGTGGGGCCTTTTGTGCTTGATTTCTCCGGGGTTTCTTCACTCGGCGCCGTTGTTGATGCTGGGCCGAGCATGACATCTGGATGTGAAATTTTTGGTGTCCCACCGGCCGTGCCAGAGTTGTGGACGCACTTCTCGTCGAACCACCGTTCTGGTTCGTCTGTTGGTCTTATTAAGTGCGTGGGCATGCCAGTCACCGAGGTGACAATTTATTCGGGCCCCGAAGAGCCCATGGTGCGCTCGATCTGACCTTGTCAGACGATTGTGTGGTTCGTGTCGGGACCGAATCCCGTCGCACCATAAAGGTCACGACGTCATTTACATCCCCCACACGAGGGAATACCCTTGATTAATTGCCGAAATTAGAGGCCCCGCGGCCGAAAAGAGTAATACTAATTATGCGAGAGAGATAGGGATAGATCACACTGAAGGTTGTATTTAGGGCCATAAACTGTCGACCGTGTCGGCCACTCGTAGACCTTTTGTATTCGGACACAGGTCCGTGGCAGCGTCACAATGAGAAAATCGAGGTAGATCCCTTCAAATGTCTGCCGAGCATGCGGCAATTTTTTAATGAGGATTCGGAAGGTATCCGGAACGTGGAAACAAATCCGATCCGATTAGGATGTCGGCCCGAGGTTAGATCAAAGCCTGGCCATATCAGGGTAATTCCCGAGACTCGGGCCCGACCTGAAAGGGTGGCGTTGTTATTCCCTTTTGCCCCGGGTCCCGGGGAGAGAGAGGGCTGCAGTGTGGGCATTAGCGTCTTTTATCTGGGGCTTTCTTAGTTATATCTTCTGGGATTTCTGATTTGATGTTTACTGTTTATTCGTGCCTTTGTCCGGGATGATTTCTCTTCTTTTATTCATGATTATTCTTGTTATTATCATTCGTTTGTTATTTATTCTTTTATTACCCCTCCTGCCTCTTTATTGTGATTAATATTGCGCATTCGGAGTCCTTTAATTAGCGTAATTTTTATTAATTTGTTTGCTATTGTTAATGCCTTTATCAGGCTGTATTTGTGTATATGTATAGTGTGCCGGCGAAGAGAAGATAGTGGTGTACCGGTGAGGAGGGAAGTGTGCCGCTGGGCCTTTGAAAAGGAGTGTGCCACTGGGCAAGGAAAAGGCGTACCGCTGAGGGTTTAAAAGATTGTGCCGGGGAAGGTGGGCACAAGTGTGCCGGCAAAGGGCTATTGAAGAGTGGAGGCCATGTGCCGATGAAGGGTCTTTAAAGCGTGCCGCTGGAGCCTGGGAAAAGTGTGCCGGCGGGAGAATTGGATGAGCGTACCGCTGAAAGGTTAGGGAAGTATGCCGGCTAAGGAGCCAATCAGGGCGTGGGGGTGGATATAAAGTCTGTACATTCCCCCCCCCCCCCCCGGGCTCGAAGTCCATACGCTACCAAGCCCAAAGTCCATACACTGGAGCAGAGTGGAGCAAAGTCTGCACGTTGCAATATGAAGTCTATACGTCGACTGGTCCGAAGTCTGTACACTGGCCGTCATGAAGTCTACACGCTGGCTGGCCCACGTCTATACATTGGAACGTGAAGTCTGTACATTGGCTCTTTGACTGCAGCTCGAAGTCTATACATTGCCAAGCCCAAAGTCTGTACGTTGTAACGTGAAGTCTGTACAATGGCTGGCCCAAAGTCTATACATTGGATCCCGTTGAGGCGGTGGCTGAGGGTGTACCGGCGAAGGGAGGGGGCGTGCCGCTGAAAGGGTCAAGGAAAGTGTGCCACTGAAGGCCAATGGGAGCGTGCCGCTGAAGGCCAATGGGGGCGTGCCGCTGAAGGCCAATGGGGCGTGATGGCGGGGGTTCGATCAGTTTTCGATTATTTGTTTTAAGGCTTTTCTTTTCTTCTTATCTTAATTTTTGTGTAGTTTTATACAAAATTCCTCCCTTTGTCCGTTCTCTTTGTTCGGTTCGGTCTCTTTTCTTGCGGGTCGGACGTTCGGGCTGTCGGGTGGTTAATTAGTTCGGTTCAGTTCTCGTTGTGGTGCCAGCAGTGGTTTGATGAGTTGGAAGGTTTCATTAATTATCCCACTCGTTTGTTGCTTCCTTTTGCCTCTTTTAATGTCTTGTTATTCTCTTACAAAAATTCGGCAGCATCTCCCCTTAACCCGGGGCGTAAGGGAGATAAAGGGAATGCGCCCACATGGAGTGGCGGAACCCGACAACTGGAGGTGGGCCCCCGGGGGAGCAACACCTTTATAGAGCCTCAGAAAACGTGAAGGAGAGGGTTCGGGGGGGAGGCCAAGGAGTGAGCTGCTGAGGGACTGAAGGGTGTGCCGCTGAGGGCTGAACAGGGTGTGCCGCTGAGGGCCCAAAAGGGTGTGCCGCTGAGGGCTGAACAGGGCGTGCCGCTGAGGGCTGAACAGGGTGTGCCGCTGAGGGCCCAGAAGGGTGTGCCGCTGAGGGCTTGAAAAAGCTAAATGTATAGGCTGGGAGACTTAATGGTTGTTCAGGAGAAGAAGAAGAAAAGAGGGGGCTTCAAGGCCGGGAGTGGTTTACTGGTAACTGGGTAATCGGGAAGAAAGTAAGGGTCTCTCCCTCCCGTGAGGGGGCAAAGAACCCGGGAGACTAAGGATCATAGGGGAAGGATCACATCACCACGAAGACTCCAAAAATGCCGCAGAAGAGAAAATGAACAAAACACCATGCATTATGAACGTGGGAGCAGACCAATAGAAAAGACAGGAGAGACCCAAGAAGGGTGGTTTTTCATTCATGGGGGGGCCAAAGGCCATGGCCCTATATGCATATTACAAGAGCAAACAGGAATGCCCAGGATGAGGCCATGGACAAGGGGAAAAAACCCAAAGAAAAATAGAACATGAAAGGGGGAGACGGAATACAAGACGACAGGAAGCGTTAGGGGCTTGGACGCCGGCCATTGCCCCCAACTCTTTCCCCTATTACATCAAGCTATCTCTCCCTTACTCTGGCTTCTTTTCGGTGGTCGTCGGAGGGGGCTCAGGCTGGGAGGGCCTCTCCTTCTCTTCTCTCTTCTCCTCTTTCTCCTATGTCCCTCTTCTTCTGCCCGAGCTTTTTTCTTCTATATGTCCTCCCTCCTCCTTTTGTTGAAAGCAGAGGGTCTTTTTATACCCCGGGCCGCCGGAGCCTTTGGAAGATGACCCTGAGGGCGGGAAGTGTCTTGCGATCATGGCGGCTGACCTGCCCCATCCTGGGTGTCAGTGGGGTAGGCTACGTGGCCTAACGATCGGCCGCCACCTTAGACGGCTCCACTGCGCGCCAAGGATGCGTAGGGTATGGGCTGCACATCATCTTGCCGTTGAAAAGCTTCACGCTGTGCCGCTGGTGGGCTGAACAAGCGTGCCGTGGGGGAGCCAAAACGATGTGCCGTTGAAGCCCCTAAAGGGCGTGCCGCTGAGGCCTGCTGAGGGCGTGCCGCTGAAGCCTGCTGAGGGCGTGCCGCTGAAGCCTCCTGAGGGCGTGCCGCTGAAGCCTACTGAGGGTGTGCCGCTGAAGGCCTGCTGAGGGCATGCCACTGAAGCCTGCTGAGGGCGTGCCGCTGAAGGCCCCAATGGGTGTGCCGCTGAGCACCCCAGGCGGTGTGCCGCTGAACACCCCATGGGGTGTGCCGCTGGGACCCTGAAGGGGCGTGCCGCTGGAGCTCCATCAGGGCGTGCCGTTGAGGCCCCTTGGGGGCTGGGCGTGCCACTGAAGGGCTCCCCACGGGGTGTGTATATGGGGCTCGTTCTGAGCCCGTTGCGAGCATGAGTCATGGCCCGTTTGATTTCCTTTGGGGCCCATGGGCTGTGGGGCCTTTTGTGCTTGATTTCTCCGGGGTTTCTTCACTCGGCGACGTTGTTGATGCTGGGCCGAGCATGACATCTGGATGTGCAATTTTCGGTGTCCACAAATGCCCCCCACCCACGGGTATCGCGGGCGAAAGATGAGCCGGGCGGTGCCCGCGGGTGTCTTCGTCTCTTCTCTCTTTATCGATGCCGACGGGGTGTCGAGAGTCGACCTGGTTTGTTGTTTGTTGGTCTCTTTGTTAGTGCCGACGGGGTGTCGGGAACTGAAGTAGTATGTTGGTCTCTTTGTCTCTCCATCAGTGCCGACAGGATGCCGGGAACTGAAGCAGCATATTGGTCTCTTCGTCTCTGAATCAGTGCCAACGGGGCGCCGGGAACTGAAGCAGCATGTTGGTCTCTTCGTCTCTTCATCAGTGCCGATAGGGCGCCGGGAGCTGACTTGTTTTGTTGCCTCTTTGTCTCTTTCGCAGTGCCGACAGGGCGTCAGGAACTGACCTGGTTTGTTGATCTCTTTGTCTCTTCGCCAGTGCCGACAGGATGCCGGGAACTGACATGCTTTGTTGGTCTCTTGGTCTCTTCGCCAGTGCCGACAGGATGCCGGGAACTGACATGCTTTGTTGGTCTCTTTGTCTCTTCGCCAGTGCCTACAGGATGTCGGGAACTGACATGCTTTGTTGGTCTCTTGGTCTCTTCGCCAGTGCCGACAGGATGCCGGGAACTGACATGCTTTGTTGGTCTCTTGGTCTCTTCGCCAGGGCCGACAGGATGCCGGGAACTGACATGCTTTGCTGGTCTCTTGGTCTCTTTGCCAGTGCCGACGGGGTGTCGGGAACTGACATGCTTTGTTGTCTCTTAGTCTCTTCGTCAGTGCCGACAGGATGCCGGGCGCTGACCTGGTTTGTTGATCTCTTAGTCTCTTGGTCTCTTCGTCAGTGCCGACGGGGTGTCGGGAACTGACATGCTTTGTTGTCTCTTACTCTCTTCGTCAGTGCCGACGGGATGCCGGGCGCTGACCTGGTTTGTTGATCTCTTAGTCTCTTCGTCAGTGCCGACAAGATGCCGGGTGCTGACCTGGTTTGTTGATCTCTTAGTCTCTTGGTCTCTTCGTCAGTGCCGACAGGATGTCGGGCGCTGACATGGTTTGTTGTCTCTTTGCTCTTTTGTCTTTCCTTTTTTTTTAACCACATTACCGATACAAGTGCCCTTTCGGGTTTTCGCCGGTACCGGCCCCCTCTTGCTTTTGCCCACGCGCCCTTTCGGGTTTTCACGTGGCGGGGTACCCAATTTTGTCTGTAGCGCCCTTTCGGGTTTTCGCCACAGCCGGGTTGTTGCCATTTTTGCCCTTGTCCCCATGTAGGGGAAAGTCCGGCGGGGCATCTCTATTTTTAACACCATTTTCTTCTTCTTTTTTTTTTTTGACGAGTGAGTGATATGCGAGTGTTGGCTAGGGCACGAAGCCTTGCGCCAGAAGATAAGGTTCATTCGTTGGCAAGAATAGAATGCCAGCGCAACGGGAGAATCTGTGCCGATTCGGACGTAAGGTCCATAATGGCCATATTGTGCGGAGTGGGTGGCTAGGGCACGGGGCCTTGCACCGGAAAGGGACTTATTCGTTGGTAAGGGATTAATGCCAACGCAAGGATAGAGGTTCTGCCGATCCGGGCATAGGGCCTGTGATGGCAATATTGTGTGATGCGGGGGGCTGAGGCCCGGGCCACGTGCCGGGGACGGGCCCGTTTGTTGGCATGGGAATGGCACCGTCGCAAAGGTGGAGTGTTCAGGGGTAGCGTCGCCTCCATTTGCACGGGTGCATGTCCGCCCGAGACCGTGGGGACGGGACGTCCCCTCGGAAGGACCTTATTACTGTGCCTCATTTGCGCATATCTAACTATATATATATATATGTATATATATATATATATATATATATATATATATATATATATATAAGTAGATGCATATATGTATGTATACATATATATATATGTATGTAAGTATGTATACATATTATTTATAATAATTTTTGTTTTCCCCTTTTTGTTTTCTTCTTTCATCACCCCTTTCTTTCTTTTTTATTCTCCTTTCTATCTCTCTCTATATTTTTTTTCTCCCTTTTTTATTTCGTTCTACTTTTTTCTCTTCTTTTCTCTCTTTTTTTTACCTTTCTTGTATCTTCTCCCCCCCATTCCATTCCTTTTTTTATTTTCCCCTCTCTCTTTTCTCCACCTTTTTTCTTCTTTTCTCCTTTCTTTTCTTTTCTCTTTCTTTTTTTTTATAAAAGGGGGCGCGGGGGTGTTTCGAACGGTCACTCCGTTCGAATTGCCCCCCCCTCTTCCCTCTCTCTTTCTCTTTTGGTGACCGAACGGGCGAGCTTCCCCCCCATTCCTCTTCTTCCCCTTTCTTCTCCGGTGCCGGACGTCAACGCCGCCGCCGTCATCGTCGTGGTGAGGATGGGGTTATGGCGCCCCCCCCCCTTTCTTCTCCTCTTCTTCCCCTTTCTCCTCCCTGTTCTCTTCTCTGTTCATCCCCCCCCTTCCTCTTTCTTTCTCCGCTCTTCCTCCCCCTGTTCGGCGGACGGTGGAGCCCTGGGCTCCCCGTTCCTCTTCTCCCTATCTCTCCCCTCCTCTTTCTCTTCTTCTCCCTCCTCTTGCTCTCCTTTTCCTTCTCTCTTCTTCCCCTCTTCCATCCACTATCGTGGGCGATCGCCGGTCGCGGGTGTACCGTGGAAACCCCACACGGGGTGTGTCGGGGGAGGAGGCCACAGGTGTGTCGGCGGAGCCGCCAGCAGTGTGCCGGGGAGCGGGCAAAGAAGCGTGCCGGTGAAACCCCACGCGGGGTGTGCCGGGGAGGGCGAGCACGGGTGTGCCGGCGAGCGGGATCCCGAGCGTGCCGGGGAAGACCCTTGGGCGTGTCGGCGAAGACCCCTTGGGTTGTGCCGGTGAGGCTTCTGCCGGGGGTGTGTCGGTGAAGCAGGCGAGGAGCGCGCCGGTGAAGGCCTGCCCGCAGTGTGCCGGCAAAGCGTTTGAGGGGCATGCCGGTGAAGGCCTCTAGGGCGTACCGGTGAGGGCAACTGCAGGGTGTGCCGGGGAAGGGCACTGGGCAGTGTACCGGTGAGGGTCTCCAGGGGGAGTTTTTAGCTAAGGAAGAGGACTCCTTCGACCGGCGGACTTCTGGTGTTGCCTCTCGGGGCCCACCATGCCTTGTTGGGGCCGTCACTCCTTGTGGACGCGCACCCGTGTTTTCCCTTACGCCTCTGGCCTAGGGGAAACTCTGCCGAAATTTCGTCAGAAATTGACAATATTTTGTTCATTTGACTTGTAGCAAAGCCCTCCTTTTACAGTCTTTCACTTCCTTTTGCATGTGGCTTATTCTGATCTTCTGTTTATGTATCTTTGCAGATAAATGGCTGCCCCAAGTGGTTCCTCTGCTCTTGCTGCTGCTATCGGTGCTGACCTTATCCCACGGGGTCCGGTGCCAGCAGTTACCTGGTTAAATGTAGAGGACTTGGATCGGGAGCATGCAGAAATAGCCGCTTTGGCAGAGTCATCTGAGTCTGACGGGGAGACCATGGATTTCCAGAGGCTTGCCAGAGTTGACAGCGGCTTCACATTTGACCGGGTCACCGGGGAGTACAGGAAGGACTTCCCGAAGGACAGACACCTGGTTCGATTTCTGAAGCATTTTCGCTCGCGGGAAGGGCGAGACTTCTGGGTTGTGAAGAAGGCTGAGCAGGCCATTCTGCAAGCCCGGGATAGCTTATTGTACAGCGTCCCCCGGAGTATTCTGATGTATCTGGTGGGAGAAGTCCGGGAGTGGAAACCAGTTCTGGGGATTGAGGGGGTGCTGCCGACCGAAGACAAACTGGTGCGGGCGCCTCAGTTTACTCCGGCACGATGGGACCTGTCTGTCGGGAAGGTGCACAACGAGGCGCCTCGATTCGGCCTATTCTTGGCTCCCTTGAAGTGGGGCTATAGAGAAGAGCCGTTCATCTTGGACTGCTTCGCCGTCAGATTCAAGTATGAGCTGTCACTGGGCTGGTTTGGGGAGCTGAAGCTTCAGGATGCCCACAGCTTCCGGGAGAGGGCGGTGGAGTTTACGGAGCACGTGCTGTTCAACTATGCTCCGCTGCTAGTTCGGGTCGGCATTTATCACAGCGTGTACACTTCCCGGTATGGCTACCCCATCTCCAAGGGTCTCTGCTGCGGCATGATAGAGGTATTCAGCGCGGAGACCAACACCTTTTATACGGCAGAGGGCGAGACTTCACTTGATTTGTGGAGTCTTGGTCAGCTAAGTGGCTTGCCCATTGACGGGGAGCCTTATGAAGAAGTATGCCTCCCCGACTTGATCAAGGATGAGACCAACGGGGATGGCTATTATTCTCTGGGGTATTCATATCGGTACCTCATGAAGGCGTACCGGGAGCTGTACCAATGCTCGCATAAGGGAAAGCAGCCCGCTCGTGGGGACAGGAAGAGGGTACGCATGCCCTTGTGACTGGAGTATTTCTATGACGGGCCGAAGCAGTACGAGGAATTCCCCTGTGTCGGTACCGCTGTCACCCCCAAGAAGCGTGCGGAGCCCAAGCTCGATGTGAAGATCCCATTTAGAGGGCGTCGAAGCGGGTCTAACCCGATGGGCTTGGATCCCCAGACCCACTGCGCCGCCTATCTCACGTACTGGCTGTGCTCATTCGCCATGCCGTACGGCGACGAGACAGTGATTCGGCCGGATGCCATCTACCCGGCATGTCAAATGGCATGGGGTATCAGGCTGTCGCTGTGCCCGGCGACCCTTTGCTTGATTTACAAGGCCCTGGGGGACATCAACACGCATCAGTTCCCGCGGCAGGCCCGGTATGTGTGCCCACTGCACTTCTTCAACGCGTGGGTCTGTTCGCTGTTCCCGGAGTTTGCCCTGCGAGTTCTCCAGGACTGGGGGCTGGTGCCGAGGATGTTGGAATTTGCCAGTGCTGAGCCGGGCTCCACCTCCATGCGGATGTATGATATTCGGGGCCGGTTGACAACGGTTCCCCGAGATGCGGTCGGGACTATTCATTTCTGGACTTTGGCGGCACATTCGAGCCCTCTGGTGAACAACAAGAGGGAGTGCAAAGACGACCAGGTGGAGAGGTACGTCCACCCTATTAGCCAGGAGAATGTGATCCGCCCACTGCTGGAGCCGGAGCTGAGGGACTGGGCGATGTCGATTCGCCCGAGCGTGCTGGTGTTCAGGAAAGGGGAGAATGTGTTGCTGGAGCCGTATTACCCCTTTCGGTTCGGTCGCAATTTTGGGTATGACCAGCATATCCCTGCTTATCACGCACAGTTCGGCCTGCCCTTGCGGAGCGTCCGGGGGAGCTCAGTTGCTGAACACGCCAGGAGCTGGTGGGACTTCTTCCACCGGGCGGACCCCGCCTCCTTCAGAGTACCGGCCCCGGGTCGTGTTCCCCGAGTGACCCAAGATTATATTAAGTGGTGGAATAGCGGGACGGCCTTCTATCAGCTACACAAGACCGATTGCTGGGATGGGGCCGAGAGGAAGTTCCTTAGTCGGCAGCCGGTGCCGGTTCTTGACATTGAGCCAGTCCATCTTCTTCGGGTCAGGAATAGACAGGAAAAGGAGGTGGTAGCATATCTGGTGGCTCGCCGGGAAGCCCGGGATAAGAGGGCGACGCCGAAGGTGGAGCTACCCCCGGTGGCCAAGGATCAGTATCAGAAGACGCAGAGGGATCTGTGCCAAGTGGGGAGCGACCACCTGGACCTCATCAATTTTTCATTCCCCATAGAGGAAGAGGGGACTCCTGCCAGGAGCTGGCGTCCAGAGAGGGATTCGGCCTGCCCGTACCGCATGTTTATGAGGCGGGAGGAGAGGCAGCCCGAGAACTATAAGGATACCACGTGGCTATACGTCCTTCTCCGGGTGAATGGGATGAAGATCGAAGATCTGACGGCCTCCCTCTGGGCAAGCGCCTGCACGTCCCTTATTATTATGCTGACGGGTGGGGCATGGACCACTTTAACCTTTTCTGTCACCTCTCCTCAAAGAAGCACGCGGATCTGGCCAACCTTACGGACCGGTGCCAAACGATTGAAGACGTTTGCTGGCTTGTCCGGGAGGCGGCGCGTCGGGACAAGGAGACGTCCCTGAGCTACTGGCCGATCACGCTGCGGCTGTACACTGGCCCTCATGGTATTCAGTCTCTTCTTGCTTTTCGGTTTTATCTCTTAGCACTGCGGGCTTCGCGGTGAGTTGGGTACTAATCGTAAATGCATGTTCGTTCTTTCCCCTCTTTTCTTTGCAGACCATCCTGACAGCACGCAGATGGCCACGTATCGGAACCTTCTCCGGCTGGTGAAGAAGCCTGCGTATTTTGAAGCTGCGCCGCTGGCCTCGACCACGGCTCCTTTGCCCAAGGCTGCGAAGAGGCCCCGGGCTAAATCACCCGTGAAGAAGGCGGAGGACGCCGCCAAGGCGGCTAAACAGCGGGACACGAAGCGGAGGAACACGGAATCGGCTAAGGCTCCGACGACTGTTCCTCCGGCACCACGAGTCCCATCTTTCGAGGAATTTGAAGCTGCCCGTCCCGAGCCAGGTCAACCTGCCGGTCAGTGTTCCCGATCATTAGTGTGTCTCTTGAATCTCCCCCCCCCCTTTTTATTTTGGAGTGGAGCCCTAACACCTGGATACTTTTTTGTCTCAGCTTCTGTGGGAGAGCCCGTGCCCACGTTTGGCATGGGTGAAGTCTCGGTCCCAGCAAAGGCGACCTCGGCGGCGGCTCCGGCTCCCTTGCCGCAGGCAACGGGAAGGCCCCGAACACAGTCGCCCATTAAGAAGGCGTTGGCTGCTGCCAAGGTGGCCGGGCGACAGGCGGCAAAACGGGGGCGGACCGAGGCATCCCCGGCTCCGACGGCAGCCTCGCAGGTGGCCCCTGTCTTGTCCTTTGAGGAATTCGAAGCCACGCGGACCGAACCGAGCCACGAAGCTGGTGAGGTTCATCGGCCGCCTACGTCGTCTGTGGTCGACTGGCCTCCCGAGTTGGCCTCGGATTCGCGCACGGTGATGATGCGCTTCTATCTTACGGGCGGCACGGAGGAACCGGCGCCCGTGTTGCTCCCGGGCGAGAGCGGGGCTGTGGCTCCCACGAAGGCTCTGTCCGTCGAAGAAGCCGGCGAGTCATCCCGGACCGTATGGGCCGAAGGGGGTAAATATTTTCGTCCATTCGGCTAGCTCCCCCCTTTTTCTTTGTCCTGGGGGCTAGTAGGTTCAACATGACTGATCTTCTTTTGCATGACAGGCGTTGCCGCAGCGGCCACCGAGTCATTGGGGCCTGATCCCGACCTCTCGACGGTGCTGACATATGTGAGGAGGAAAAAGGTCGGAGTGCGAGCCTCGCCTAGCCCGAGGGAGGACGTGCTGGGCAGAGACTCTGAAGTGGAAGCCCCTCTGCCGGCCCAGGCCGAGCCGGCGGCGGTCGAGTCTCCGTCTGGAGAAGAGGTAGATTACAACTATTCTTCCGACGAGGCGGCTCCTGGGGATGCAACGCCTGGGGCATCGGGGCTGCCCGAGCTGGCCCCTAAGGCCTCTTCATTTGCTAGCTCGCTAAGTTTGACGGAGGAGGCCGCTGTAAGCGTGATTCCATTTGCGTGGGGCTGCTTCTGTGGTCGCCTACTGATATCATCCTCCTTGCGCCCGACCTTTTCATGAATCAGCTGAGCCGGAGGCTGCGGAAGAGGCTGCTCCGGATGCGTCGGTTGACCGCCCATCGGGGGTCGATGTCGGCATGGGCAAGCTGGCCCTTTTATTTGAAGCTCTTCGGGAGGAGGCGTCGGAGGAGCCTTTGGCGGGCGAGCCTCTGGAGGAGGGGGAGATCGCGCCCGAGAGCGGTACCGCCACGGTGGCCGAGGTAAGGACACGGGTTTCATAACTCTTCTTGCCTATTGGGCCTCGTGAGGTTCACTCCTGCTGGCAAGTGAGTAATCATGCTTTTTGTGGTCAGGTGGTGCCGACGCCCGGGAGGTCGTCTGGCCGTGCCCGGAAGGCCGTTGCCAAGCGGCGGCCAAATATTGGTCTGCTAGCGGTGGCGGGACTGGCTCCGGTCATGGGCTTGAGAGCGGAGGGCTTACGGCGCTCGTGGAGGCTGGACATCTACCCCGGCTAACGGTTCCGCTTCCGCCCCTTCCAAAGCTTCCGGCCCAGATGGAGGACCCCTTAGTGAAGCAAATATTCGCGGAGCTCCGCGCACATCTGGAGGGATCGGAGCCGCGGAGGTGGAGTCGGCCACTGATGGCAGCGGGCCCAGCCTTGCTTGAGGCCCCTCCTTTGATCGTAGCAGAGGCAGCTACACCCCTGCCCCTTAAAGCAGTGCCGGAAGCACATCGGGCGGAGGCGGAGGAGGCAGGAGAACAGCCGATGATAGCGGCATTGGATGCTTCAGCAATGATCTCAGCCACCTCCCCAACAGTAGTTGGCCAGGGGTCTTTAGTCGAGCCACGCCGGCCGGGCGACTTAACCCTTGCTCTCCCATCCTCTTCGACCGCCGTGGATGCCGATCTGTGGGCGGAGGTGGACAGCGCCGTGGAATTCATCCCTCCGGTCGTGCCCTCAGTCAGTCATATGTAATCAGAGGCGCCAGTCCGTCAGATGCTGATCACTTTACGGACGATGCTCCTCGCCGATGCTTCTCTGTCGTATCGGGAGGTGCATACCATAGTGGCGCAGTTAACTGGGGCGTTGCAAGTGCTTGGCTGTCCCCTGGAGGAATGGTCACGGCGGGTCTTGCTATTATTTAAGTACGTCAAACGCCGCGAGTTCCTGGAGACCCAGGCTCCTGACGAACGTGCCGCCCTAGATGCCCAGGCGGACGAGTACCTGCAGACCTTGGAGGCCCGACGCCATAATAGAGAATGCCACGGAAAGGCCTTGGAGGAAGGCGAAGGCAGCGTTCGTTCCTTCAAGAACCGGATCGAGAAGCAGGAGGGCTACCTCGCTGCGGCTAAACTTGGCCTTGCCGAGGCGGAAAGGAGGGTGGCGGAGGAGAGGGAAGCTCTTGCCGTCACCGATGTTGAAATGGCGTCCGTCGAAGTGGAGCTCGCCCGTCTTGAGGAATTGAGGGGCCGACTGTGCGATATGACGAACTTCCCTTGCGTTGGGATCCTCCCTCTCGGGGAAATCGTCAGGGACAACGACTAAGCGTTGCATCCCTTAATTCCTTTTTTTTTTACTGTAACACAGGGGTATGCCCCGCAGCACATGTAGTCCGGTTCCTTTTCTGAGTAAAGCAGAGCATTTATGATTCCACGCGTTCTTTGTGTATGCATTCATCCCAGAGGGAGATTTCTGACCCTTCTTTCTCTTCTGTGCATATTGTTTCCTTCTTCCTCTTCCCTTGCTCTTGTATCTTTCCCCCCTTTTGTGTTGAGACCCGTTGGTAGGGTATGAGTCTTTGCGAAGATTTGCTTCGGGAGAACCAGGCGGGGACCCCTGTCAGGGTACAGGAGAGTGCTCACCTTCCCAGGGGGAGGACGAGGGGACCACTCCACCATACCGAACGGGCGACTCCCTAGTTCTGCCGCAATATTGAAAGCTCGTACTTGCCTCAGGCGGGGGGGCCTCGGTTAGAGACCGTTTTCTGGTCGTTCAGAGGGGACGGAGAGAAGAGTTGGTCTAGTCAATGACCCGGACGGGAGGTCCGAGCCAAAGGGGTATTCACCGCCCGGGGAGGACGGAGAGAAGAGTTTGTTTAGTTAATGACCCGGACGGGAGGTTCGAGCCAAAGGGGTACTCACCGCCCGGGGAGGACGGAGAGAAGAGTTTGTTTAGTCAGTGACCCGGACGGGAGGCCCGAGCCAAAGGGGTACTCACCGCCCGGGGAGGACGGAGAGAAGAGTTTGTTTAGTCAGTGACCCGGACGGGAGGCCCGAGCCAAAGGGGTACTCACCGCCCGGGGAGGACGGAGAGAAGAGTTTGTCTTTTTAGTCAATTTTTGATACCTCCGCTGATGCAGGGCGGTGGCTGGAAATGGGGGCGTTACCCTTTTCTGGTTCTTTTTTCTCTTTTTTTCTTTTTTTTTCTTCTCTTTTTTTTTGTTTCCTTCTTTTTTTTTCTCTTTTTTTGCTTCTTCCTTCTTTCTCTTTCTATTCTTTTCTTTCTTCTCTCTTCTTTTTTTTCTTCCCTTTTTTTTGCTTCTTCTCTTTTTTGTCTTTTTCCTTTTCTTTTCTCTCTTTTTTTTATTTTATTTTTTTCTTCCTTTCTTTTTTTTCTCATACATATATTTTTGTTCTCTCAACTTTTCTTTTTTTTTTTACTTTTCTCTTCTTTCTTCTATTTTTTTTTTAAGACGTGGATGGTAGCCAAGTTGTTTGGACATTAATCAGGCAAATCCGCCCAAAAATAGGGCGAAGAGTAATATTATTACCTGAATGGGGGCGCCGGAGCATGGTACAATCTCAAGTGCCTTCCATTAAGAGGCGGGAACTGAACTTCTCCGCGATGGTTGACAATTACATAGGCCCCACCTTCGTAGACTTTTTGGACTACGTAGGGTCCGAGCCAGTTCTCATTCAGCTTACCCTTAGGGTTGGCAGCCATGAGGTCTCTTCTCTTGACCATGACGAGGTCGCCCTTCTTGAATTCGCGTTCCTTGACGAGCTTGTCAAAGGCGCGTGCAATCCGGGCCTGGTAAACTTGGATATTCTATTGGGCTTGAAGCCGCTTTCCTTCCAGACTGGAGAGTTCATCGAGCCTTCGCTCGACGTTGGTCTGCCCTTCAGGGACGAGCCCATGCTGAATGGTGAATCTGAGGGAGGGTACCTCCAGCTCGACGGGGATGATCACCTCCGAGCCGTATACGAGAGAGAAGGGCGAGCAGCCCGTTGGAGTCTTGTATACGGTTCGGTATCCCCATAGTGCCTCGTACATCTTTTCTTCCCAGTCTTTCTTGTTAGAGTTGACAGTCTTGGCCAGGAGGGTGCAGAGTGTTTTGTTAAAAGCTTCGGCCAGCCAGTTGGCCTGTGGGTTGTAAGGAGTTGACGTCCTCCAATCAATTTTATATTTTTCTGCTAGTCGGTAGACCTTCTAGTTGCGGAAGTGGCTGCCATTGTCTGACACAATTCGGTCGGGCACGCCGAACCGGAATATGATATTGCGGAGGACAAACCTGGCCACGATCTCCCCGGTGACCTCGCGTAAAGCGACAGCCTCTGCCCAGCCGGAGAAGTAGTCGGTTGCCGCCAGAATGTATTTGCAGCCTGTGGAAGATGCGGTTAAGGGGCCCACAACATCTGTTCCCCATTGGGTAAACGGCCAACTGGGCGCGGTTGGGTGCAGTTGCACAGGAGGCCTCCTGGGTATAGTGGCATGCTCCTGGCATCTCTGACACGACTTAGCGTACTCGCAACAGTCGTTGAACATTGCAGACCAATAGTTGCCAAGTTTCTTGATTTCAATTTTCATCTTTGGCCCCGCCTGGTGTGTGCCAGCTGTGCCGGCATGGACCTCCTTCATAACCCTCCAAGCTTCTTTAGTGGACAAGCATCGGAGGAGTAGGTTCCATTTGGCATCGGCCACAATCCGGAATAATATTCCGCTTCGGAGCTCATAGGAGTCCTTGGTTTTGACTAGCTTGATCTTTTCTTCTCTTCGGTCGGGTAGTTGTTGGTGTCTGAGCCACTGCATTAGGGGGTCTCTCCAGTCAGGCAGGCTGACGGCTTCTGCTGTAGCGACCTGTAGGTCCTCTTCTTCTGGCTCTTCTTCTATCATACTGGGCATCTGGCGCTGGTTCACCACCTGGATGTTGAGAGATCCGTTTGGAGGTACTGCCAGTGAGCTTGCCAGTTTTGCCAGGGCATCGGCTTGCGCGTTCTCCCCTCTGGCGACATGTCCTATTTCGAGGAGGTAGAACCGCTCCATGAGCCCCTTGGCCTTAGTGTGGTAGGGGAGTAGCTCAGGTTTCCGGACGTCAAACTGTCCCTGGACCTATTTGACGACTAGCAGCGAGTCGCCGAACACTTGGAGCATTTTGATCTCCAACTGGAGGGCCACCTGGAGGCCGATGATCAGAGCTTCATATTCTGCCGCATTATTTGTGCAGGGTTTGCTAATGCAACAGGAAGTATGCATGACCTCTCCGTCTGGGGATTTGAGGACGATGCCAGCTCCGGCCCGCACCTTGGCATGCCCGGACTGGGTCGCTTCTGTTCTCGAGGCCCCGTCGAAGTATAGCTGCCAGATGGCTTGTTGTACTTGGTCTACCTCTAATGTCTCGTCTTCAGGTAGTTCGGTGGCCAAAGGGGAGTCTTTGGGCACGGGGTGATGCGGGACGGGACGACGGACACGACAAGCTCACGATCGTCCCTTGATGAGGGAAGCGTCGGACGTGCACGGTTGAGAAACCGGCAAGAGCTAGGGTGGTCGATTTGCACTCTCGTGCCCGGATCGGGTCACGGGGACGGTCTTGCTCTCTCTTGCAGCAGCGGTGAATGATAATATAGCGAGCTAACGGACCTAAAGCATGCTCTCTAGCAGCGGCATAAACAAGTATATATGAAAAATAAGCAAATGCCGAGTGTAGGGAGCGAGAACGATACCTCCACGCGCTCGGCGTGGGGAAGACGGGCCCGGCCGAAAATCGTACTCCCGGAACAATATTACACAATATTACAGAAATGCAAGCCGCTGCCCACTCCACGCAGGGAGGTAAAGGGCTACACAATGGGGTCCGGGAGGACCGAATTCGGGTTGACGGGCGGCTTCTTGCGTTGATTCGGCAACACCCGAACACGTGACGGTGGGGTCCACGTGCTGTCCGGAGGGGCCGTGTGGGACCCGGTGGCACCGCTGTAGTGGTGGATGCCCGGAGGGTCGCTCCTGGGGATGGCGGCACGCTGGTTCGCCGGCCGGAGGCCCGGCGGCTCCGTTCGGCACCGGTCGGTACCCGATCGGAAATCTGCCGGTTCTGTATTTCGGCGCGCGGTCCGGCGAGAATGGGCGCTGCGATCAGCCCCGATGTCGGATCGACACGAGACTGGTGCCGTTGGAAAGCTAGCTTGAATCTCTTCAACCTAGGCCCAAAGATCTGGCCTGGATCTGTCTGGATCTTGACTTATGGAATTTTCAATCTCCTATTGTACAGTAACCGAAGACTCAGACCTGCAGAGAACTTAACTATGGATTGCCTTTGACTGTAAGGTAGACGTCCGAATCTGGGGTTGTGTTCTTCAGAGACGTTGTTGGAAATGGAGTTGGGAAGACAGAAAAATTGGTTTGGACACGTTTGGATGTGTCTATGATTTTCTGTGATTTGTTTACTGGATGAAGGTCGGATCTAGGATCTGACTGAAAGTACTGTAGCTCCGGTAGAACATGAATTATTAAAAATAGGTAGAAGGATGATAAAAATTTAAGAACAATTGTGATGGTAGGGGACGATGGACAGAACACCCAGTTAAATTAGGAGGTCTAACATAAATCAAAAGGGTGGTCGAAGATGGAGAACTCAGGGCTACTGTCACTGTAGATAGTGACAGAACAGATCTGAGATTGAGAGTTGAACGAATTGGTAAAGATATTAAACGGTGGATTTTGAACCTGGATTTTTTTTTGGAGAATGGTCTAGAAGATAGGAACCAACCCTCAAAATTTTAAATCGATCTGAGCTCGTGGCTGGCTTCAGGAATTCATGAACTGCACCTCTGTCCAGCAGGACAGAAAACCGAAGACGATCCCGTGGCGGCTCGAAGGCGGCACGAACGGCGGCGGCACAAACGATCACCGGAGGTTGAGAGGGGGAGATAGAAGATTGATACACTCTAGAACTTGAGGTTTGAATAGAAGAACACCAGGGGGAGAGAGGAGGGGCTCAAGAACACTCTTGATTTTCTAACAATTTTCTCTTCATTTCTTCATTAATCTCTAATGACACTATACATAGGTTTATATAGAAACTAGCAAGGGGTGGGGGGACTGATAATTTCATGGGAAATATGTCATTTTCATCCCCCATGTGGTCAAAACTCAAAAAAAAATAAATTACATATGAATGGAGCACTCCTTTGACTAGGTAGGTAAGGTAGGTGGCCTACCTTTGAAATTTTAACCCCTTTGTCTCCCATGTGGTCAATTAGCATTCAAACCTTCTAGATGGCCACCTAGGATGGTTGACCAGCCCCACATGAATTAGGTGGACCAATGGGGAAGGGGAGGGGGCCCCCTAACTGGACCTACTACACATTTGCACAAAAACCCACACAATCCAAGGGAATGACGCAGTGGCTTACAAAGCCGTACAATTGCGCTTATACTTTCCCATGGATATAAAAATAAACTAAAGGATACAAATGAAAAATAAAATGTACATGCTCGGCGTCGATTCCCATCAACTCTCCCCGGGTGGGAGGAACTCGACCCCGTCGAGTAGGGGTATGGATGCTCGAGTACTCCGGTGGATCCGTCACCGTGCCAAGTAACGCGGGTACGCTCCACTCCAAGTGATCGTCACCTGCTCATTCCATATATACTCGATATGCGCAAGCTGCCATGGGCTAGTGGTGGACACTCTGGGTGGGGCACTCTCAAAGGGGGAGGTGGCGGCTCGAAGACTCACTAGGAATCACCGC
The DNA here is from genome assembly GCA_022559845.1 of Amorphophallus konjac. Lineage (NCBI taxonomy): Eukaryota > Viridiplantae > Streptophyta > Magnoliopsida > Alismatales > Araceae > Amorphophallus > Amorphophallus konjac. Next base: position 213,314,057 of record CM040125.1, on the reverse strand, counting down.
TGAGTCCCTGTAGGTGACTAGATCCGGGTGTAGATATAGAACCGATCCCATACTCATCGAATGAGTCCACTCGCCTCTTACTCATAAGAGAACGACAACGAGCTTGCACAAGACACATGCAGACAAATAAACGACACACAAACCATGCAAACAAACCACACAAAGAAGAGACAATACCGACTCATATATGACCCTAGACATACCTAATGTTAGTCCGACCCGTACATGGGTGACGGCGGACCAGGACACCCGAATGTGTGCCATGCATGCATCTGACGTAACCGGTGGTTGACATTATGCGGAAATCCTAGACCTCCTAAGGTGGGCCATACATACATATGGGATGTGGATATGGGAGGGCCAAGAGTATCTCCCCTAGATGATGGTGTATCTTGTAAGGGTACGGGCTTGGTGGGCATAGACGACCCGGCCCGTGGGGAAGGGGTGTGGTAGCGGACTCCCTCGAAGAAGTGAAGCGAATGTGGAGGGTCTAAGGATCCACTAGGGAGTGGGTCAAAGGGATCAAAGAAGGTATGACCCCTTATGGTGGGTTCCCACAAGTCACGGTCCCACGTGTAGAAGTTTTGAAGGTGTGGTAGTCACTTTCTTGAATTGTGACGGGTGGGACGGGGATCATAGGAAAGAAGTATGATTCCTCCCTCGGACAAAAGGGTATGAATTCGGGCTCGTCCGGTAGCGGGAGAAGTAGAAGAACCTCCGTGGTGACACAACCCACGGTGCACTCGGAGGTAATGGACCCGAAGGCCGGATGGGTGAAGCTAAGACTAGCGGGTTGGTCAAAGCCTCGGGCCAAAAGATGCGTCAACTCCCATTGTGAATCTAATCTCATGACAAGATCATCCAACGTATCAACATAGTGACGAGATCGAAATGTGGTATGTAATGAGTTGACCGGCACTATAGGTAGGATGGGGTCCATGGATGGAAAGGGATGTGGGACCAAGCCATCCTTGAGCCAACTAAGAAGTGGCTCGGCTATGTAAAGTGTTCCCGTAAGAAACACGGGTGGCTCGGGCTTTGGTAGCTCCAAAGAAGAAGGTTCCGAATAGAGCTCGGAAGGAGCGGGTGGTGATGGAGCACCTATGAGAGGTGAAGAAGCACTTATCCTTTCCAACAAATCTGAAATCATTTTCTTGCATTCCTCAAAGGAGCGGGTTGGAGTAGGGACCTTGGGGTGGACTCGCTCCTCGTCCCTCGACCTAGGTGTGGTCCTAGGCTCGGCTATAAGCGGGGCTTCCACTCGGTTGGAGGTACTTGAGTGGGTTGGGATGGGGGTGCCAAGGGGAGGTTGGTTGGAGGTGCTTGGGCGGGCCACTAGATTGGGGTCGCTTTGTTGGGCTTGGACGGCGGTGAAGGGGTGGGATTGGGTAGCGGTGTGGCTCACTTGGTTGTGGGTGAGTTGGTGGGGTGGGTGAGTGGTATGACCTCCGTGGTTGGAGGTAGGTGGGCGGGCAAGTAGGCCCTCCTAAGCGCTCTCTTCATTTCCCACCATGACTCGATGGGCCTTAGATCCCTATCCCCCCTCCAATATTTGATGTTCCTCCAAGTTGCGGCGGCTTCACCAAAAAGTCACCTTTTGGCAACATCGACTTGCATGGGCCCGTACATAATGTACACCTCGAAGTAATCGTCCATGATGGCTTCCCATTCTAGATAGACACTCGGGTCATCGGACCCGTAGAAGTCCCTGGTCTCGGGCCTTGTGGGGTGGTTCGGGTGGTCCTTCCATTTGAGATAGTATCTCCACCATCCGGGTGTTTGGGAATCCATGGGGATTAGGGACTAGTGGTTGGGCATGTCGACACTAGTAGATGAACCACCTAGACAATGAACTACAACCCTAAGCATGACGACCAAGACTCGGTACGTGGCGGAGATAAGCGATCCGAAGATCACTCGCGCAAGTGTGCGGTCTTCCCGATAGGCGTAGCCTAACGTTCGGACAACACCTTTTGATATACCAAGTGAAGGGATGCGATGCCAAAAGACACATTTTTTTGTTTGTTTTAAAACAATGATGACCCTAAACACGACTTAGACAATGACTAATGACTAGACGTACATGACACTTTTTTTTTTGTTTTGGACACCCTAGACTCAAACTCGCTCTGATACCAAATTGATGCGGGATGGGACCACGGACACGACAAGCTCGCGATCGTCCCTTGATGAGGGAAGCGTCGGACGTGCACGGTTGAGAAACCGGCAAGAGCTATGGTGGTCGATTTGCACTCTCGTGCCCGGATCGGGTCACGGGGACGGTCTCGCTTTCTCTTGCAGCAGCGGTGAATGATAATATAGCGAGCTAACGGACCTAAAGCATGCTCTCTAGCAGCGGCATAAACAAGTATATATGAAAAATAAGCAAATGCCGAGTGTAGGGAGCGAGAATGATACCTCCACGCGCTCGGCGTGGGGAAGACGGGCCCGGCCGAAAATCGTACTCCCGGAACAATATTACACAATATTACAGAAATGCAAGCCGCTGCCCACTCCACGCAGGGAGGTAAAGGGCTACACAATGGGGTCCGGGAGGACCGAATTCGGGTTGACGGGCGGCTTCTTGCGTTGATTCGACAACACCCGAACACGTGACGGTGGGGTCCACGTGCTGTCCGGAGGGGCCGTGTGGGACCCGATGGCACCGCTGTAGTGGTGGATGCCCGGAGGGTCGCTCCTGGGGATGGTGGCACGCTGGTTCGCCGGCCGGAGGCCCGGCGGCTCCGTTCGGCACCGGTCGGTACCCGATCGGAAATCTGCCGGTTCTGTATTTCAGCGCGCGCTCCGGCGAGAATGGGCACTGCGATCAGCCCCGATGTCGGATCGACACGAGACTGGCGCCGTTGCAAAGCTAGCTTGAATCTCTTCAACCTAGGCCCAAAGATCTGGCCTGGATCTGCTCGGATCTTGACTTATGAAATTTTCAATCTCCTGTTGTACAGTAACCGAAGACTCAGACCTGCAGAGAACTTGACTATGGATTGCCTTTGACCGCGAGGTAGACGTCCGAATCTGGGATTGTGTTCTTCAGAGACATCAAAATTGGTTTGGACACGTTTGGATATGTCTATGATTTTATGTGATTTGTTTACTGGACGAAGGTCGGATCTAGGATCTGACTGAAAGTACTGTAGCTCCGGTAGATCATGAATTATTAAAAATAGGTAGAAGGATGATAAAAATTTAAGAACAATTGTGGTGGTAGGGGACGATGGACAGAACACCCAGTTAAATTGGGAGGTCTAACATAAATCAAAAGGGTGGTCGAAGATGGAGAACTCAGGGCTACTGTCACTGTAGACAGTGACAGAACAGATCTGAGATTGAGAGTTGAACGAATTGGTAAAGATATTAAACGGTGGCTTTTGAACCTGGATTTGTTTTTGCAGAATGGTCTAGAAGATAGGAACCAACCCTCAAAATTTCAAATCGATCTGAGCTCGGGGCTGGCTTCAGGAATTCACGAACTACACCTCTATCCAGCAAGACAGAAAACCGAAGACGATCCCGTGACGGCTCGAAGGCGGCACGAACGGCGGCGGCGGCGGCACAAACGATCACCGGAGGTTGATAGGGGTAGATAGAAGATTGATACACTCTAGAACTTGAGGTTTGAGGAGAAGAACACCAGGGGGAGAGAGGAGGGGCTCAAGAACACTCTTGATTTTCCAACAAATTTCTCTTCATTTCTTCATTAATCTCTAATGACACTATACCTAGGTTTATATAGAAAATAGCAAGGGGTGGGGGGCTGATAATTTCGTGGGAAATATGTCATTTTCATCCCCCATGTGGTCAAAACTCAAAAAAAATAAATTACATATGAATGGAGCACTCCTTTGACTAGGTAGGTAAGGTAGGTGGCCTACCTTTGAAATTTTAACCCCTTTGTCTCCCATGTGGTCAATTAGCATTCAAACCTTCTAGATGGCCACCTAGGATGGTTGACCAGCCCCACATGGATTAGGTGGACCAATGGGGAAGGGGAGGGGGCCCCCTAACTGGACCTACTACACATTTGCATAAAAACCCACACAATCCAAGGGAATGACGCAGTGGCTTACAAAGCCGTACAATTGCGCTTATACTTTCCCATGGATATAAAAATAAACTAAAGGACACAAATGTAAAATAAAATGTACATGCTCGGCGTCGATTCCCATCACGGGGTGTGCTGCGAAGAAATCCGTGACGGCTTGTCCCTTAACGGCCTTCTGTGGCACGTAGGTGATGTCAAATTCCATGAGTAGCACGGCCCACTTGCCAAGGCACCCCTTTTGGACTGGCTGGAAGATGATGTGCTTAATGAGGTCGGCCCTGGATATTACGCTGACTTCATGGGACAGCATGTAGTGCCTCATCTTCTTGACTGCGAAGACCAAGGCAAGGCAGGTCTTCTCAATCGGGGTGTACTTAGCCTCTGCACCCACCAATCTTCGACTGAGATAGTAGAGAGCCTGCTCTTTTCCCTCATCATTGTTCTGGGCGAGCATTGCCCCCAGTGAATATTCGGTGGCCGCTATGTACAGAATCAGCGGTCTGCCTTTGACGGGTGCCCCCAAGACAGGCGGGGTCTTCAGGTACTCCTTTTGCTTGTCGAACGCGTGCTGGCATTCGTGGCCCCAGCTGAAGGGTGCATTTTTCATCATCAGCCTGTGGAAGGGTTGGCAGCGCCCTGACAGGTTGGAGATGAACCTGCGGATGTAAGCTAAACGCCCCTGCAGGGACCTCAGCTCTCCCAGACTCATCGGAGGGGGCAGCTCCTGGATGGCCTTTATCTTCAGGGGATCAATCTCGACCCCTCTGTGCCGGACAATAAAGCCGAGGAATTACCCGCTGGACACGCCAAAGGCGCATTTCATGGGATTCATCTTCAGCCCGTACTGCCGGAGCCTTTGGAAGACGACCCTGAGGTCACCCAGGTGCTCGTCTCTTTTCTTCATCTTGATGACCAGATCATCAATGTAGCACTCGACCTTGCCGTACAACAGCTCATCGAAGATCTTGGTCATTGCCCGTTGGTATGTGGCACCGGCATTCTTGAGGCCGAAGGGCATCCTCTTGTAGTGAAATATCCCTTTGGGTGACCGAAAAGCTGTATGGACCCGGTCGTTGTCGGCTATCCAGATTTGGTTATAGCCGGACGACCCATCCATGAAGGACAGGGCCTCGTGGCCAGTGGTTGCATCGATCATCACTTCGGTGAGAGGCACCGGAAAGTCATCCTTCGGGCAGGCTTTATTCAGGTCGCGGAAGTCCACGCAAATCCTGATCTGTCCATTCTTCTTTTTCACTGGTACAATATTGGCCAGCCATGTGGTGTATTGATTCTCCGCCACGAAGCCGACATTTATGAGCTTGTCGACCTCTTTGCAGATCTGGCTGGTTAGCTCCGGCCTCATGCGCCGGGGGGGTTGCTTCACTAGTTCCACCTTGGGATCAATGGCCAGGATGTGCTGAGTCACTTCGGTGCTGAGCCCAGGCATTTCTTTGTAGTTCCAGGCAAAGTAATCCCGGAATTCTTACAGTAACTTCGTGTATTGTTCTCTCTCCTGTAGGGGCATGAGAGCACTCAGAAAAGTTGGCCTGGGATCATCTTCTGTACCAAGGTTGACCTCAATCAATTCGTCGACCGTGACCTGGCCGCCATTTTCAATTTTCGGCGGGGCTGACGACAGATCGACGAAATCTTGGTCTTCATTGTCCTCGGGCTCGAGGACGCCATCTCTCTCTTCTTGTTCATCATGACTGGGCATGGAGGCTGCATTCACCTCGCACTCCTCCTGGGCCGTAACCGCCGGGTACGTGAGGTCCGCTGGCTTAGAGGGGCATAGGTCCATCTCGGGCTCTTCTGTGTATTCATCATAGACCGCTCCTGCGGGGGCCGGGGTAGCCGCATCTTCCGGCACCTGGTATTGGATGGACACAGTGTAGGCTCCTGCCTTGGGGCTGTCCGCCACATGGGGGCATGGCGGGGCTACCACGTAGTCCCCCATTCTGAGCTCATCCCTGTCAATGAGGCTTTGAGCAATGTCTTTGAAGACATAGCAGTCTTTAATGGAGTGACCCAACATCTGGTGGTAAGGGCAAAATAGTGGGTCCCCACTTCTTCTGGTGTCTTGTGGCCTCTTGGACCGTGGGAGGGAGACCTTGCCGTAATGGCAGGCCCAGTCGAAGATGCCCCGGGTCTTCTCTCTCGGAAAGGAATAAGGCTTCTGCAGCTTCTCTCGGAGCGTCAGCCCTTGCCTGGTTGGCCGCTCGGTCAGCGAGCTTGCCGTGTCTCTCATTTCCTGCCTCGACAAGGCCGGGGTGTTGGGACTGGTGCCTCGGGGCCAAGGCATCCGGCCACCCCATGGGGGGAGGGAGCCCTGGATCAGGTCGGCGACTAGCGAGGTCAACTCAGTAGTCATACTTTTAGCGTCTCGATCTCCCGTTGCTGCCTATGGTACAAGGCGTACATGACGGGGTCGTATCGAGGGGATTTCGGAGCCTGGCCCATGCTTCTGCTCCTTGTTTCGCCGGCCGGCCGGGGTGGAGGTGCCTCGCTAGTGTGCCCTCTCGAGGTCAACACTTCGGAGAAGGAGGGGGTCTTCTCCATGCAGCGGCGGCTGGGAGGCTTCCACAGGAATACTTCTTCATCTTGTGCCTCCTCGGCCGGGGCCCCGGGACATGTGTCTTGGTGGGTTTCCCACGGATCTGCAACTTCTGCGGGGTCGTCGCCGGGCCATGTCGAGACCGATATGACATCAGTCTCGTAGTAATCTTCTAGTGAAAAGCCCAGACCGGGGTGCTTGGTGATTTTCAGCAACCGTCGATCCAGGTTTGGTGGGTTCCACATTCTTTCAAACATTTCCTTCCGGCTGGAGGGCTGGTAGGGAGGAATCTTCTGCTTTCTGACCATTCTGGCTGCCTGGTCAGTCATGTGGGGAAGTCCCGTAATGGGGGCGTGCGGGTCGTGCAACTCGTCAGGCAATCGGCAATCATCATCTTCCCTGACTGGCTTTTCCCCGGCCACATAGAAGATAGTGGGCGGCCTCTCAGGGTTAGGCACCTCAAAGGTTCTCAGTTGTTCGGCTGCCTGGCATTCAATCTCCGCTATCGGCTTGACGATCCCTGGCGGGACCCTGACATCTTCTAACAGGTCTTCGAGGCAGGGTGCCCCCGGTGTAGGGTAAATGTCGAGAGGGGCTGCCCTAAATACCCCTTCTTCTTGTGCGATAAATGGTACATGTGGGGGAGCCACATAGCCTGGTGGCGGCGGAGGAAACCAGCCTCCTGATTCCATTTTCTTCTTTCCTTTGTCTTGGATGACTTGAGGAGCTTGCTTCGCCTTTTCCAAGTACAGATTAGCATCTGACAAGTGACACTCGAACACCTCGAACGGGTGGAGGTCGGCGAAGATTCTGACTTCCTTTCCCTCGCAAGGGTACTTGATGCATTGATGCAGAGTGGAGGGTACCACCCTATTCTGGTGTAGCCAAGGCCGGCCAAGCAACGCCTTGTAGGAAGTGCTGGAGTTGATGACGTGGAACTGGACCTTGGTGGTGAAGTCATCAAAGGTCAAGTTGAACTCTGCAACCCCCATGGGCACCTCACATTTCTGGTTAAAGCCAGCAATCTTGACATTTTTAACCTCGACCAGGTGTACGTCGAAATAGTGTTTCTGGTACACCCGGTAAGGGAGTATATTCACTGCTGCCCCTGGGTCGATCAGGACCCTATTGATGGGCTGGCCATTAAATTGCCCCTTCATGTATAGGGGTCTGTTGTGACTGCAGATCGGCAGGAGCATGTCATCTTTCGTGAAGGCCACGGCCACTTCGGGTGACATCTCTGCCAGGCAAGCTTCAAGATGTGCTGGCGTCTGGAGGGCGACGATGATGGCTTGGCGTGTTTCCTCATTCAAGGACAACATCTCCCACACGGTGAACCGGGTCAGGATCTTCTTGAGGTGTCTGACTATCCGTTCGGCGGCCCGCACCTTGAGTAATTTCATCTCTTCGGGTTTGGCACGCCTGCCCCCATCCTGAAGTTGGGGTGCCTGATCGGGGGATGCCTCCTTTGCGGGATCTGCTGTAGCCCGTTGAGCAGGCGGGGCCTGTTCGGCTTCCTCTGCTGCTCGCATGAATTCAGCGAGGTTTGGGGTGCCGCTGAATTCTTCCTCTGGCTGGGCAGGAGTTGCAGCTGGTAGAGCTTGGGGAATGCTTGTTTTACTGGTCGCAGAGGACCCTTGTGGGTGCGCCCGCCTTCCTGCTCGGGCTGACAGGAACTCGGCGAATGACGGGGCGCCTTGACTCTTGGTGCCTCCGGGGTATAGACCTGATGGGGGAGGGATCTCGGTGCCTCGGACCTCAGGCTCGGGAACCTGGTATGGTTGTTCCCCCCTGAGCATGATGTTGAGGGTGCCCTGAGGAGGGTGCCCCCACTTCCTCCCTGACCTGGTGGCGTGCTGGGAGGTGGATGCTTCAGCTTGACTCACCTCTGCTGGGTCATGGGGTGGGTCTTCTTCTTCTTCTTCCAGGGAGAGAGCAATGTCGAATAGCGCCGAGAGGGTGTTGCAGGCGAGGACGACCTCATTCTTCTTCTTACCCCTGAGTCTTCTCTTCTTCTTCTTCTTCCCTGCCGCGGCCAATGGCTGCTCCTGAGGAAGCTCGCCCCACAGGGGAGGCTCTTTTTCTGTTTCAGCTTTTGTTCCTGGAGCCAGCTCGAGTGATTCGAACTCCTCCCAGGGGACATATTCTTTTAGTTCCGCGGGCCGGATTTTGGGCTGTTCATAATCTTCAAGCCCGTCAATAATAGCCTGGAGTTTCTCCACCGCCGAGCTGACCTTCTTGTGCATCCGCAGCGGGACGGAACTCTTTTTATTATGGGTGGGCCGCCTCATGACCAGCCGAGGGGCTGTGTCATGGCGAACCGGGCTCGCCGGTGGTGGTGCCGGCAGGGGTGTCGCGTCCCTTGGATGAATCCCTGGGGCGGACCGAGGGGCACACGCCTTTCTGTTCTTTCCAGGCACGGTCTGCCAACCCTCTTGATCTTGGGCCGGGGCCAGGACAAAAGTCTCATAAGTGGCGCGGGCACAAGTTTCCGCCCACTCTTTTGGCAACTCCTGATATAGCGAGATCATATTGACGGAGGAGGCTATGCTGGGCAGCTCGTGTGGCTACGGGGGGTCTACTTTATGCTCCCCCATGTCCAGCTCCCCGTCCTTGATTAAGGACTCAATAACGTCCTTGAAGACGTAGTAGTCTTTAATGGTATGCCCGAGCACCCTATGGTACATGCAGAAGCGCGGGTCATCCTTCTTCTTCAAGTCGCCAGGCCTTTTCGGCTCTGGCAGTGTGATTTTATTGTAGCTGGTCGCCCATTCAAACAGGAGCTTGGACTTGTCCCGGGAGAAGGAATATAACTTGTTTCTCATCTTCTCCCTTAGCGAGGGGCCCTCCCGCCGCTCTGTGGTTCTGGGCGGCGGAGGGTTGGCAGCTCCCTTGGCTTTCTCCTTCTGCTTTTCAAAAGCCTGGAAATCTAGTGCATGCACCTCCGGGGGAGCTGGCTTCTTCTCCGCCTGCCTGGCCCTCTAGCTTGACATGGCTGGAGTGAAGGAGTATCGGGCCAAGAATACCTCGATCTCCGCTACCACATTGTTCAAATGGTCAAATGTCTTGACCTCAGTGCCAATCATCCTTTCTAGGATTTCTTTCTTTAAGTTTTGCTTGCAGATCTGCACTGCATCCTCCTGATGCGGGGGGCGTTTGCACCTCATACTAAGGTTCCTCCATCTTTTGATGTAGTCGAGGGCCGACTCATCATTCTTCTGCCTTGTGGTGTAGAGTTCAGCCATGGTAACTTCCCTCTCGGCAGCGGAGCATAGTTGAACAGCACGTGCTCCGTAAACTCCAACGCCCTCTCCCGGAAGCTGTGTGCATCCTGAAGCTTCACCTCCCCAAACCAGCCCAGTGACAGCTCATACTTGAATCTGACGGCCAAGCAGTCCAAGATGAACGGCTCTTCTCTATAGCCCCACTTCAAGGGAGCCAAGAATAGGCCGTATCGAGGCGCCTCGTTGTGCACATTCCCGGCAGACAGGTCCCATCGTGCCGGAGTAAACTGAGGCGCCCGCACCAGTTTGTCTTCGGTCGGCAGCACCCCCTCAATCCCCAGAACTGGTTTCCACTCCCGGACTTCTCCCACCAGATACATCGGAATACTCCGGGGGACGCTGTACAATAAGCTGTCCCGGGCTTGCAGAATGGCCTGCTCAGCCTTCATCACAACCCGGAAGTCTCGCCCTTCCCGCGAGCGAAAATGCTTCAGAAATCGAACCAGGTGTCTGTCCTTCGGGAAGTACTTCCAGTACTCCCCGGTGACCCGGTCAAATGTGAAGCCGCTGTCAACTCTGGCCAGCCTCTGGAAATCCACGGTCTCCCCGTCAGACTCAGATGACTCTGCCAAAGCGGCTATTTCTGCATGCTCCCGATCCAAGTTCTCTACATTTAACCAGGTAACTGCTGGCACCGGACCCCGTGGGATAAGGTCAGCACCGATAGCAGCAGCAGGAGCAGAGGAACCACTTGGGGCAGCCATTTATCTGCAAGGATACATAAATAGAAGATCAGAATAAGCCACATGCAAAAGGAAGTGAAAGACTGTAAAAGGAGGGCTTTGCTACAAGTCAAATGAACAAAATATTGCCAATTTCTGAGGAAATTTTGGCAGAGTTTCCCCTAGGCCAGAGGCGTAAGGGAAAACACGGGTGCGCGTCCACAAGGAGTGACGGCCCCATCAAGGCATGGTGGGCCCCGAGAGGCAACACCAGAAGTCCGCCGGTCGAAGGAGTCCTCTTCCTTAGCTAAAAACTCCCCCTAGAGACCCTCACCGGTACACTACCCAGTGCCCTTCCCCGGCACACCCTGTAGTTGCCCTCACCGGTACGCCCTAGAGGCCTTCACCGGCACGCCCCTCCAACGCTTTGCTAGCACGCCCAGGGGAGGCCTTCCCCGGCACACTACGCGCAGGCCTTCACCGGCCCGCTCCTCGCCTGCTTCACCGACACACCCCCGGCAGAAGCCTCACCGGCACACCCCAAGGGGTCTTCGCCGACACGCCCAAGGGTCTTCCCTGGCACGCTCGGGATCCCGCTCGCCGGCACACCCGTGCTCGCCCTCTCCGGCACACCCCGCGTGGGGTTTCACCGGCAGGCGTCTTTGCCCGCTCCCCGGCACACTGCTGGCGGCTCCACCGACACACCTGTGGCCTCCTCCCCTGACACACCCCGTGTGGGGTTTCCACGGTACACCCGCGACCGGCGATCGCCCACGATAGCGGATGGAAGAGGGGAAGAAGAGAGAAGGAAAAGGAGAGCAAGAGGAGGGAGAAGAAGAGAAAGAGGAGGGGAGAGATAGGGAGAAGAGGAACGGGGAGCCCAGGGCTCCACCGTCCGCCGAACAGGGGGAGGAAGAGCGGAGAAAGAAAGAGGAAGGGGGGGGGAGGAACAGAGAAGAGAACAGGGAGGAGAAAGGGGAAGAAGAGGAGAAGAAAGGGGGGGGGGGGGCGTAACCCCATCCTCACCACGACGACGACGGCGGCGGCGTTGATGTCTGGCACCGGAGAAGAAAGGGGAAGAAGAGGAATGGGGGGGGGGAAGCTCACCCGTTCGGTCACCAAAAGAGAAAGAGAGAGGGAAGAGGGGGGGCAATTCGAACGGAGTGACCGTTCGAAACACCCCCGCGCCCCCTTTTATAAAAAAAAAAGAAAGAGAAAAGAAAAGAAAGGAGAAAAGAAGAAAAAAGGTGGAGAAAAGAGAGAGGGGAAAATAAATAAAAAAAGGAATGGAAAGGGGGGGGAGAAAATACAAGAAAGGTAAAAAAAGAGAGAAAAGAAGAGAAAAAAGTAGAAAGAAATAAAAAAGGGAGAAAAAAAATATAGAGAGAGATAGAAAGGAGAATAAAAAAGAAAGAAAGGGGTGATGAAAGAAGAAAACAAAAAAGGGGAAAACAAAAATTATTATAAATAATATGTATACATACTTACATACATATATATATATATGTATACATACATATATGCATCTACTTATATATATATATATATATATATATATATATATATATATATATATATATATATATATATATATATATATATATATATATATATAGTTAGATATGCGCAAATGAGGCACAATAATAAGGTCCTTCCGAGGGGACGTCCCGTCCCCACGGTCTCGGGCGGACATGCACCCGTGCAAATGGAGGCGACGCTACCCCTGAACACTCCACCTTTGCGACGGTGCCATTCCCATGCCAACAAACGGGCCCGTCCCCGGCACGTGGCCCGGGCCTCAGCCACCCGCATCACACAATATTGCCATCACGAGCCTTACGCCCGGATCGGCAGAACCTCTATCCTTGCGTTGGCATTAATCCCTTGCCAACGAATAAGTCCCTTTCCGGCGCAAGGCCCCGTGCCATAGCCACCCACTCCGCACAATATGGCTATTATGGACCTTACGTCCGAATCGGCACAGATTCTCCCGTTGCGCTGGCATTCTATTCTTGCCAACGAATGAACCTTATCTTCTGGCGCAAGGCTTCGTGCCCTAGCCAACACTCGCATATCACTCACTCGTCAAAAAAAAAAAGAAGAAGAAAATTGATGGGGACATCACCTCCCATGCCCACATTTACCGTTCATCTCCTCACCGCGGTTGCTTCCGGCATGGTTTAGTCATTTAATTTTGAGTCCTATGTAATTTTATTTGAGTCATTTGATGTATTTTCCCTTTTATTTGAGTCATGTTCCTAGGTCTTGCATTTATTTTCCTAAGTTTGAGTGTCATTAGATTGTGTAATGTGCTATTGGGCCCAATTCTTTGGGCTTGGCCCATGAGCCCCCCCTACCCCTTCGGTTATTTGTTATTGAGTCTTTTGTAAGGGACTTTTGTAGAAATGTGGGTTTTCTATATATAGGACCACATTCCCCCCATTTCAACTTAATGAATGAATCAATGAAAAATGCCATTTGAGTATCCAAAGCTTAGTTTAGTGGAGTGATTCCAACATTTTTTGGGTGAGAAACCCTAGGGGAGAGATTCCCCACCCTTCCCTCGCCTAATACCTCTTTTTCACTCCACTTTGTCTCTCCTCAACACCCAATTTCGAATTTTCTTCTCTCTCCTCCTTTCCCAACCACCTCAACCCCCACCTACCATCATTAAAGCCCTCCACTTCCCCATGGCCTCCATTACTCCACCCCCCTAGTCCCAAGGAGATCCCTCACCATTCCAACACCATCCTCCACATTCCAACACCACTTTCCCCATTCCAACACAATCAACCCCTTCCCCACACAACCCCACAACTTTCAAAGCATATTTGAATTTGAAATCCACCCTTCCCTCCACTCACTTGTGCCCCCCCTCACCTTCTCCTCTCACCCACCTTCCCAAATTCGTAGCTCCTCCTCCCACCACATGTTAGACCCCCTTCCAGACCCCATTCTTCCCTTCCCCCACCTTAGAACACCCCCTCCTAGACCCCCTCACAGCCCGGGCTTTCCCCACACTCATCCACCCCCATTTCCCTTCTCATATACCCCATTCCCCCACATCATCATCAACCTACAGCTCTCAACTGAAGATCTACAGCAGAGCAGCAGCTTGCAGCGGCCACCATGATCACCTCCGGACGAGTTTGAGGACCCAAAAGCCATCATCGGAAGCGTCTACCAGTCACCTTCGCAACCGAAGTGGTTTCATCTTCTTCCCATCTCCGAGCCATCCTGGAGGTCCATTCTTCCACAGCTGCAAAGCTCTGCCACGATGGACCCTGAACGAATCAGTCTTCAAGTTCTTCTTCAAAGTTCCTCTTTGGCCTGTCTAGTTTCAGATTCAAGAAGCGGAAGTTCATTCAGCATCCGAGAGCGGAAGTTACCAATTTTTTCCCCCGAACGCGCCGTTCTGCCTTCTACAGTCTGCACCGACCCCTCCTCACTCTTCTGGTTCCGCAGATTGTCTCCGACCTCTTCTAGTGTCCCCGTTTCCTTTTGCTGAAAAGAGGACTCACCCACGGTTCTAACGGCGCTGACGGCATCAAATTTGGAGTTCGGGAGAGGCCAGGACAGCCTCTGTATCCTATTGTTGGTGACCTACCCCTGCTAGTCCGAGAAACAGAGGCCATGTTCAAGCTCCTGCCCCGACCAGCAGCGACTCCAGAAGAAATTAAGATTTAAAGCAGATCTAAATCATCGTCAAAAAAATTCCTGATCAAGATCTAAAGCAGCAACACTGACTCTCTATCCCGGCTCGCAGATTGCAAGTAGATTCGGCATCCACCCTTATTCCTCGTTCTTTGCTTTAGTTTCCCCACCCCGCTTGACCGGCTGAAGGTCCCTCCCTGTGTGGAGGTAGTATTGATTGTAATTTCTATTAACCCCCACCCCAAGATCCCCCTCCTACGTGAGGTGTAGTGTTGTAACTTGTTTGGGCAGGTCAAGCGACACCGCCGCGGCGTGTGGGGATCCACTCGCCTCCCCGCTCGCCCTCGTCTCCGACCGGGACCGGTTTCTTCAATCCGGTCGAGTAAGTGCTCAAACCTTCACTCCACTTAGTGCTTGTCTTTCAATATTAGTTCTAATTCCGCTGGTTATGTGAGTGAGAGCCCGATCCTCAAGCCCCATAAACTTGAGTGATCACCGTGGGAATATTGCAACCGGTGCCTTTGGCACTTTGTCGGCCCCCTTGATTTGGGCATCCCCACCCTTTGGGAATCAAGTCTTGGCCTTGCTGGCCCTCTACCAGCAAGGGCCCAACCCCACATCCTCCCCTTGGCATTGCTAAGTCACCCCGGGCTTGGGTGAGTGACGATAGAGCGGTGGCCCAATTTGGCCCGTTTTGAATGCGATTGTGCTTGCTTGCATTAGGTCCGAGGTCGTGTCACATCAAAAATGAGGTTAAAAATAGAGATGCCCCGCCGGACTTTCCCCTACATGGGGACAAGGGCAAAAATGGCAACAACCCGGCTGTGGCGAAAACCCGAAACGGTGCTACAGACAAAATTGGGTACCCCGCCACGTGAAAATCCGAAAGGGCGCGTGGGCAAAAGCAAGAGGAGGCCGGTACCGGCGAAAACCCGAAAGGGCGCTTGTATCGGTAATGTGGTTAAAAAAAAATGAAAGACAAAAGAGTAAAGAGACAACAAACCATGTCAGCGCCCGGCATCCTGTCGGCACTGACGAAGAGACCAAGAGACTAAGAGATCAACAAACCAGGTCAGCGCCCGACATCTTGTCGGCACTGACGAAGAGACTAAGAGATCAACAAACCAGGTCAGCGCCCGGCATCCCGTCGGCACTGACGAAGAGACTAAGAGACAACAAAGCATGTCAGTTCCCGACACCCCGTCGGCACTGACGAAGAGACCAAGAGACTAAGAGATCAACAAACCAGGTCAGCGCCCGGCATCCTGTCGGCACTAACGAAGAGACTAAGAGACAACAAAGCATGTCAGTTCCCGACACCCCGTCGGCACTGGCAAAGAGACCAAGAGACCAGCAAAGCATGTCAGTTCCCGGCATCCTGTCGGCCCTGGCGAAGAGACCAAGAGACCAACAAAGCATGTCAGTTCCCGGCATCCTGTCGGCACTGGCGAAGAGACCAAGAGACCAACAAAGCATGTCAGTTCCCGGCATCTTGTCGGCACTGGCGAAGAGACAAGAGACCAACAAAGCATGTCAGTTCCCGGCATCCTGTCGGCACTGGCGAAGAGACCAAGAGACCAACAAAGCATGTCAGTTCCCAGCATCCTGTCGGCACTGGCGAAGAGACAAAGAGATCAACAAACCAGGTCAGTTCCCGACGCCCTGTCAGCACTGCGAAAGAGACAAAGAGGCAACAAAACAAGTCAGCTCCCGGCGCCCCGTCGGCACTGATGAAGAGACGAAGAGACCAACATGCTGTTTCAGTTCCCGGCGCCCCGTCGGCACTGATGCAGAGACGAAGAGACCAATATGCTGCTTCAGTTCCCGGCATCCTGTCGGCACTGATGGAGAGACAAAGAGACCAACATACTACTTCAGTTCCCGACACCCCGTCGGCACTAACAAAGAGACCAACAAACAACAAACTAGGTCGGCTCTCGACACCCCGTCAGCATCGACAAAGAGAGAAGAGACGAAGACACCCGCGGGCACCGCCTGGCTCATCTTTCGCCTACGATACCCGTGGGTGGGGGGCATTTGTGGACACCAAAAATTGCACATCCAGATGTCATGCTCGGCCCAGCATCAACAACGGTGCCGAGTGAAGAAACCCCGGAGAAATCAAGCACAAAAGGCCCCACAGCCCATGGGCCCCAAAGGAAATCAAACGGGCCATGACTCGTGCTCGCAACGGGCTCAGAACGAGCCCCATATACACACCCCATGGGGAGCCCTTCAGCGGCACGCCCAGCCCCCAAGGGGCCTCAACGGCACGCCCTGATGGAGCTCCAGCGGCACGCCCCTTCAGGGTCCCAGCGGCACACCCCATGGGGTGTTCAGCGGCACACCCCCTGGGGTGCTCAGCGGCACACCCATTGGGGCCTTCAGCGGCACGCCCTCAGCAGGCTTCAGCGGCACGCCCTCAGCAGGCTTCAGCGACATGCCCTCAGCAGGCCTTCAGCGGCACGCCCTCAGCAGGCTTCAGCGGCATACCCTCAGCAGGCTTCAGCGGCACGCCCTCAGCAGGCTTCAGCGGCACACCCTCAGCAGGCCTCAGCGGCACGCCCTTTAGGGGCTTCAACGGCACATCGTTTTGGCTCCCCCACGGCATGCTTGTTCAGCCGCCCAGCGGCACAGCGTGAAGCTTTTCAACGACAAGACGACGTGCATCCCATACCCTACGCATCCTTGGCGCGCAGTGGAGCCGTCTGAGGTCGCGGCCGATCGTTAGGCCACGTAGCCTACCCCACTGACACCCAGGACGGGGCAGGTCAGCCACCATGATCGCAAGCCACTTCCCACCCTCAGGGTCGTCTTCCAAAGGCTCCGGCGGCCCGATGTATAAAAAGACCCTCTGCTTTCAACAAAAGGAGGAGGGAGGACAGATAGAAGAAAAAAGCTCGGGCAGAAGAAGAGGGACATAGGAGAAAGAGGAGAAGAGAGAAGAGAAGGAGAGGCCCTCCCGGCGTGAGCCCCCTCCGACGACCACCGAAAAGAAGCGAGAGTAAGGGAGAGATAGCTTGATGTAATAGGGGAGAGAGTTGGGGGCAATGGCCGGCGTCCAAGCCCCTAACGCTTCCTGTCGTCTTGTATTCCGTCTCCCCCTTTCATGTTCTATTTTTCTTTGGGTTTTTTCCCCTTGTCCACGGCCTCATCCTGGGCATTCCTATTTGCTCTTGTAATATGCATATAGGGCCATGGCCTTTGCCCCCCCCCCCATGAATGAAAAACCACCCTTCTTGGGTCTCTCCTGTCTTTTCTATTGGTTTGCTCCCACCTTCATAATGCATGGTGTTTTGTTCATTTTCTCTTCTGCGGCGTTTTTGGAGTCTTCATGGTGATGTGATCCTTCCCCTATGATCCTTAGTCTCCCAGGTTCTTTGCCCCATCACGGGAGGGAGAGACCCTTACTTTCTTCTCGATTACCCAGTTACCAGTAAACCACTCCCGGCCTTGAAGCCCCCTCTTTTCTTCTTCTTCTCCTGAACAGCCATTAAGTCTCCCAGCCTATACATTCAGCTCTTTCAAGCCCTCAGCGGCACACCCTTCTGGGCCCTCAGCGGCACACCCTGTTCAGCCCTCAGCGGCACACCCTGTTCAGCCCTCAGCGGCACACCCCCTGTTCAGCCCTCAGTGGCACACCCTTCAGTCCCTCAACAGCTCACTCCTTGGCCTCCCCCCCCCGAACCCTCTCCTTCACGTTTTCTGAGGCTCTATAAACGTGTTGCTCTCCCGGGGGCCCACCTTCAGTTGTCGGGTTCCGCCACTCCATGTGGGCGCGTTCCCTTTATCTCCCTTACGCCCCGGGTTAAGGGGAGATGCTGCCGAATTTTTGTAAGAGAATAACAAGACATTAAAAGAGGCAAAAGGAAGCAACAAACGAGTAGGATAATTAATGAAACCTTCCAACTCATCAAACCACTGCTGGCACCACAACGAGAACTGAACCGAACTAATTAACCACCCGGCAGCCCGAACGTCCGACCCGCAAGAAAAGATACCGAACCGAACAAAGAGAACGGAGAAAGGGAGGAATTTTGTATAAAACTACATGAAAATTAAGATAAGAAGAAAAGAAAAGCCTTAAAACAAATAATCGAAAACTGATTGAACCCCCGCCATCACGCCCCATTGGCCTTCAGCGGCACGCCCCCATTGGCCTTCAGCGGCACGCTCCCATTGGCCTTCAGCGGCACACTTTCCTTGACCCTTTCAGCGGCACGCCCCCTCCCTTCGCCGGTACACCCTCAGCCCCCGCCTCAACGGGATCCAATGTATAGACTTTGGGCCAGCCAATGTACAGAATTCACGTTACAACGTACAGACTTTGGGCTTGGCAACGTATAGACTTCGAGCTGCAGTCAAAGAGCCAATGTACAGACTTCACGTTCCAATGTATAGACTTGGGCCAGCCAGCGTGTAGACTTCATGACGGCCAGTGTACAGACTTCGGACCAGTAGACGTATAGACTTCATATCGCAACGTGCAGACTTTGCTCCACTCTGCGCCAGTGTATGGACTTTGGGCTTGGCAGCGTATGGACTTCGAGCCCGGGGGGGGGGGAATGTACAGACTTTATATCCACCCCCACGCCCTGATTGGCTCCTTAGCCGGCATACTTCCCTAACCTTTCAGCGGTACGCTCATCCAATTCTCCTGCCGGCACACTTTTCCCAGCCTCCAGCGGCACGCTTTAAAGACCCTTCATCGGCACATGGCCTCCACTCTTCAATAGCCCTTTGCCGGCACACTTGTGCCCACCTTCCGCGGCATAATCTTTTAAACCCTCAGCGGTACGCCTTTTCCTTGCCCAGCGGCACACTTTCTTCCCCAGCGGCACACTCCTTTTCAAAGGCCCAGCGGCACACTTCCCTCTTCACCGGTACACCCCTATCTTCTCTTCGCCGGCACACTATACATATACACATATACAGCCTGATAAAGGCATTAACAATAGCAAACAAATTAATAAAAATTACGCTAATTAAAGGACTCCGAATGCGCAATATTAATCACAATAAAGAGGCGGGAGGAGTAATAAAAGAATAAATAAGAAACGAATGATAATAACAAGATTAATCATGAATAAAAGAAGAGAAATCATCCCGGACAAAGGCACGAATAAATAGTAAACATCAAATCAGAAATCCCAGAAGATATAACTAAGAAAGCCCCAGATAAAAGACGCTAATGCCCACACTGCAGCCCTCTCTTTCCCCGGGACCCGGGGCAAAAGGGAATAACAACGCCACCCTTTCAGGTCAGACCCGAGTCTCGGGAATTACCCTGATATGGCCAGGCTTTGATCTAACCTCGGGCCGACATCCTAATCGGACCAGATTTGTTTCCTCGTTCCGGATACCTTCCGAATCCTCATTAAAAAATTTCCGCATGCTCGGCAGACATTTGAAGGGATCTACCTCGGTTTTCTCATTGTGACGCTGCCACGGACCTGTGTCCGAATACAAAAGGTCTACGAGTGACCGACACGATCGACAGTTTATGGCCCTAAATACAACCTTCAGTGTGATCTATCCCTATCTCTCTCGCATAATTAGTATTACTCTTTTTCGCAATTAATTGCCTCTAATTTCGGTAATTAATCAAGGGTATTCCCTCGTGTGGGGGATGTAAATGACGTCGTGACCTTTATGGCGCGACGGGATTAGGTCCCGACACGAACCACACAATCGTCTGACAAAGTCAGATCGAGCGCACCATGGGCTCTTCGGGGCCCGAATAAATTGTCACCTCGGTGACTAGCACGCCCACGCACTTAATAAGACCAACAGACGAACCAGAACGGCGGTTTGACGAGAAGTGCGTCCACAACTCTAACGAGGCGCCTCGATTCGGCCTATTCTTGGCTCTCTTGAAGTGGGGCTATAGAGAAGAGCCGTTCATCTTGGACTGCTTGGCCGTCAGATTCAAGTATGAGCTGTCACTGGGCTGGTTTGGGGAGCTGAAGCTTCAGGATGCACACAGCTTCCGGGAGAGGGCGGTGGAGTTTACGGAGCACGTGCTGTTCAACTATGCTCCGCTGCTGGTTCGGGTCGGCATTTATCACAGCGTGTATGCTTCCCGGTATGGCTACCCCATCTCCAAGGGTCTCTGCTGCGGCATGATAGAGGTATTCAGCGCGGAGACCAACACCTTTTATACGGCAGAGGGTGAGACTTCACTTGATTTGTGGAGTCTTGGTCAGCTAAGTGGCTTGCCCATTGAGGGGAGCCTTATGAAGAAGTATGCCTCCCCGACTTGATCAAGGATGAGACCAACGGGGATGGCTATTATTCTCTGGGGTATTCATATCGGTACCTCATGAAGGCGTACCGGGAGCTGTACCAATGCTCGCATAAGGGAAAGCAGCCCGCTCGTGGGGACAGGAAGAGAGTACGCATGCCCTTGTGGCTGGAGTATTTCTATGACGGACCGAAGCGGTACAAAGAATTCCCCTGTGTCGGTACCGCTGTCGCCCCCAAGAAGCGTGCGAAGCCCAAGCTTGATGTGAAGATCCCATCTAGAGGGCGTCGAAGCGGGTCTAACCCGATGGGCTTGGATCCCCAGACCCACTGCGCCGCCTATCTCACGTACTGGCTGTGCTCATTCGCCATGCCGTACGACGACGAGATAGTGATTCGGCCGGATGCCATCTACCCGGCATGTCAAATGGCATGGGGTATCAGGCTGTCGCTGTGCCCGGTGACCCTTTGCTTGATTTACAAGGCCCTGGGGGACATCAGCACGCATTAGTTCCCGCGGCAGGCCCGGTATGTGTGCCCACTGCACTTCTTCAACGCGTGGGTCTATTCGCTGTTCCCGGAGTTTGCCCCGCGAGTTCTCCAGGACTGGGGGCTGGTGCCGAGGATGTTGGAATTTGCCAGTGCTGAGCCGGGCTCCACCTCCATGCGGATGTATGATATTCGGGGCCGGTTGACAACGGTTCCCCGAGATGCGGTCGGGACTATTCATTTCTGGACTTTGGCGGCACATTCGAGCCCTCTGGTGAACAACAAGAGGGAGTGCAAAGACGACCAGGTGGAGAGGTACGTCCACCCTATTAGCCAGGAGAATGTGATCCGCCCACTGCTGGAGCCGGAGCTGAGGGACTGGGCGCTGTCGATTCGCCCGAGCGTGCTGGTGTTCAGGAAAGGGGAGAACGTGTTGCTGGAGCCGTATTACCCCTTCCGGTTCGGTCGCAATTTTGGGTATGACCAGCATATCCCTGCTTATCACGCACAGTTCGTCCTGCCCTTGCGGAGCGTCCAGGGGAGCTCAGTTGCTAAACACGCCAGGAGCTGGTGGGACTTCTTCCGCCGGGCGGACCCCGCCTCTTCAGAGTACCGGCCCTGGGTCGTGTTCCCCAAGTGACCCAAGATTATATTAAGTGGTGGAATAGCCGGACGGCCTTCTATCGGCTACACAAGACCGATTGCTGGGATGGGGCCGAGAGGAAGTTCCTTAGTCGACAGCCGGTGCCGGTTCTTGACATTGAGCCAGACCATCTTCTTCGGCTCAGGAATAGACAGGAAAAGGAGGTGGCAACATATCTGGTGGCCCGCCGCGAAGCCCGGGATAAGAGGTCGATGCCGAAGGTGGAGCTACCCCCGGTGGCCAAGGATCATTATCAGAAGACGCTAAGGGATCTGTGCCAAGTGGGGAGCGACCGCCTGGACCTCATCAATTATCCATTCCCCATAGAGGAAGAGGGGACTCCTACCAGGAGCTGGCGTCCAGAGAGGGATTCGGCCTGCCCGTACCGCACGTTTATGAGGCGGGAGGAGAGGCAGCCCGAGAACTATAAGGATACCACGTGGCTATACGTCCTTCTCCGGGTGAATGGGATGAAGATCGAAGATCTGACGGCCTCCCTTCTGGGCAAGCGCCTGCACATCCCTATTATTATGCTGATGGATGGGGCATGGACCACTTTAACCTTTTCTGTCACCTCTCCTCAAAGAAGCACGCGGATCTGGCCAACCTTACGGATCGGTGCCAAACGATTGAAGACGTTTGCTGGCGAGTCCGGGAGGCGGCGCGTCGGGACAAGGAGACGTCCCTGAGCTACTGGCCGATCACGCTGCGGCTGTACACTGGCCCTCATGGTATTCAGTCTCTTCTTGCTTTTCGGTTTTGTCTCTTAGCACTGCGGCCTTCGCGGTGAGTTGGGTACTAATCGTAAATGCATGTTCGTTCTTTCCCCTCTTTTCTTTGCAGACCATCCTGACAGCACGCAGATGGCCACGTACCGGGACCTCCTCCGGCTGGTGAAGAAGCCTGCGTATTTTAAAGCTGCGCCGCTGGCCCCGACCACGGCTCCTTTGCCCAAGGCTGCGAAGAGGCCCCGGGCTAAATCGCCCGTGAAGAAGGCGGTGGACGCCGCCAAGGCGGCTAAACAGCGGGACACGAAGCGGAGGAAGACGGAATCGGCTAAGGCTCCGACGACTGTTCCTCCGGCACCACGAGTCCCATCTTTCGAGGAATTTGAAGCTGCCCGTCCCGAGCCAGGTCAACCTGTCGGTCAGTGTTACCGATCATTAGTGTGTCTCTTGAATCTCCCCCCCTTTTTATTTTGGAGTGGAGCCCTAACACCTAGATACTTTTTTATCTCAGCTTCTGTGGGAGAGCCCGTGCCCACGTTTGGCATGGGTGAAGTCGCGGTCCCAGCAAAGGTCACCTCGGCGGTGGCTCCGGCTCCCTTGCCGCAGGCAACGGGAAGGCCCCGAACACAGTCGCCCGTTAAGAAGGCGTTGGCTGCTGCCAAGGTGGCCGGGCGACAGGCGACAAAACGGGGGCGGACCGAGGCATCCCCAGCTCCGACGGCAGCCTCGCCGGTGGCCCCTGTCATATCCTTTGAGGAATTCGAAGCCACGCGGACCGAACCGAGCCACGAAGCTGGTGAGGTTCATCGGCCGCCTACGTCTTCTACGGTCGACTGGCCTCCCGAGTTGGCCTCGGATTCGCGCATGGCCACGATGCGCTACTATCTTACGGGCGGCACGGAGGAACCGGCGCCCGTGTTGCTCCCGGGCGAGAGCGGGGCTGTGGCTCCCACGAAGGCTCTGTCCGTCGAAGAAGCCGGCGAGTAATCCCGGACCGTATGGGCCGAAGGGGGTAAATATTTTCGTCCATTCGGCTAGCTCCCCCCTTTTTCTTTGTCCTGGGGGCTAGTAGGTTCAACATGACTGATCTTCTTTTGCATGACAGGCGTTGCCGCAGCGGCCACCGAGTCATTGGGCCTGATCCCAACCTCTCAACGGTGCTGACATATGTGAGGAGGAAAAAGGTCAGAGTGCGAGCCTCGCCTAGCCCGAGGGAGGACGTGCTGGGCAGAGACTCTGAAGTGGAAGCCCCTCAGTCGGCCCAGGCCGAGCCGGCGGCGGTCGAGTCTCCGTCTGGGGAAGAGGTAGATTACAACTATTCTTCCGACGAGGCGGCTCCTAGGGATGCAACGTCTGGGGCATCGGGGCTACCCGAGCTGGCCCCTAAGGCCTCTTCATTTGCTAGCTCGCTAAGTTTGACGGAGGAGGCCGCTGTAAGCGTGATTCCATTTGCGTGGGGCTGCTTCTGTGATCGCCTACTGATATCGTCCTCCTTGCGCCCGACCTTTTCAGGAATCAGCTGAGCCAGAGGCTGCGGAAGAGGCTGCTCCGGCTGCGTCGGTTGACCGCCCATCGGGGGTCGATGTCGGCATGGGCAAGCTGGCCCTTTTATTTGAAGCTCTTCGGGAGGAGGCGTCGGAGGAGCCTTTGGCAAGCGAGCCTCTGGAGGAGGGGGAGACCGCGCCAGAGAGCGGTACCACCACGGTGGCCGAGGTAAGGACACGGGTCTCATAAATCTTCTTGCCTTTTGGGCCTCGTGAGGTTCACTCCTGCTGGCAAGTGAGTAATCATGCTTTTTGTGGTCAGGTGGTGCCCGTCTGGCCGTGCCCGGAAGGCCGTTGCCAAGCGGCGGCCAAATATTGGTCTGCTAGCGGTGGCGGGACTGGCTCCGGTCGCGGGCTTGAGAGCGGAGGGCCTTACGGCGCTCATGGAGGCGGGACGTCTACCCCGGCTAACGGTTCCGCTTCCGCCCCTTCCAAAGCTTCCGGACCAGATGGAGGACCCCTTAGTGAAGCAAATATTCACGGAGCTCCGCGCACATCTGGAGGGATCAGAGCCGCGGAGGTGGAGTCGGCCACTGATGGCAGCGGGCCCAGCCTTGCTTGAGGCCCCTCCTTTGATCGGAGCAGAGGCAGCTACACCCCTGCCCCTTAAAGCAGTGTCGGCAGCACACCGGGCGGAGGCGGAGGAGGCAGGAGAACAGCCGATGATAGCGGCGTTGGATGCTTCGGCAATGATCTCAGCCACCTCCCCAACAGTAGTTGGCCAGGGGTCTTTAGTCGAGCCACGCCGGCCGGGCGACTTAACCCTTGCTCTCCCATCCTCTTCGGCCGCCGTGGATGCCGATCTGTGGGCAGAGGTGGACAGTGCCGTGGAATTCATCCCTCCGGTCGTGCCCTCAGTCAGTCATACGTCATCAGAGGCGCCAGTCCGTCAGATGCTGATCACTTTACGGACGATGCTCCTCGCCGATGCTTCTCTGTCGTATCGGGAGGTGCATACCATAGTGGCGCAGTTAACTGGGGCGTTGCAAGTGCTTGGCTGTCCCCTGGGGGAATGGTCACGGTGGATCTTGCTATTATTGAAGTACGTCAAACGCCGCGAGTTCCTGGAGACCCAGGCTCCTGACGAACGTGCCGCCCTAGATGCCCAGGCGGACGAGTACCTGCAGACCTTGGAGGCCCGACGCCATAATAGAGAATGCCACGGAAAGGCCTTGGAGGAAAGCGAAGGCAGCGTTCGTTCCTTCAAGAATCGGATCGAGAAGCTGGAGGGCTACCTCGCTGCGGCTAAACTTGGCCTTGCCGAGGCGGAAAGGAGGGTGGCAGAGGAGAGGGAAGCTCTTGCCGTCACCGACGTTGAAATGGCGTCCGTCGAAGCGGAGCTCGCCCGTCTTGAGGAATTGAGGGGCCGACTGCGCGATATGACGAACTTCCCTTGCGTTGGGATCCTCCCTCTCGGGGACATCTTCAGGGACATCGACTAAGCGTTGCATCCCTTAATTCCTTTTTTTTTTACTGTAACACAGGGGTATGCCCCGTAGCACATGTAGTCCGGTTCCTTTTCTGAGTAAAGCAGAGCATTTATGATTCCACGCATTCTTTGTGTATGCATTCGTCCCAGAGGGAGCTTTCTGACCCTTCTTTCTCTTCTGTGCATATTGTTTCCTTCTTCCTCTTCCCTTGCTCTTGTATCTTTCCCCCCTTTTGTGTTGAGACCCGTTGGTAGGGTATGAGTCTTTGCGAAGATTTGCCTCGGGAGAACCAGGCGGGGACCCCTGTCAGGGTACAGGAGAGTGCTCGCCTTCCCAGGGGGAGGACGAGGGGACCACTCCACCATACCGAACGGGCGACTCCCTAGTTCTGTCGCAATATTGAAAGCTCGTACTTGCCTCAGGCGGGGGGGACCTCGGTTAGAGACCATTTTCTGGTCGTTCAGAGGGGACGGAGAGAAGAGTTGGTCTAGTCAATAACCCAGACGGGAGGTCCGAGCCAAAGGGATATTCACCGCCCGGGGAGTACGGAGAGAAGAGTTTGTTTAGTTAATGACCCGGACGGGAGGTCCGAGCCAAAGGGGTACTCACCGCCCGGGGAGGACGGAGAGAAGAGTTTGTTTAGTCAGTGACCCGGACGGGAGGCCCGAGCCAAAGGGGTACTCACCGCCCGGGGAGGACGGAGAGAAGAGTTTGTTTAGTCAGTGTCCCGGACGGGAGGCCCGAGCCAAAGGGGTACTCACCGCCCGGGGAGGACGGAGAGAAGAGTTTATCTTTTTAGTCAATTTTTGATACCTCCACTGATGCAAGGCAGTGGCTGGAAATGGGGGCGTTACCCTTTTCTGGTTCTTTTTTCTCTTTTTTTTTCTTCTCTTTTTTTTTCTTTCCTTCTTTTTTTCTCTCTTTTTTTGCTTCTTCCTTCTTTCTCTTTCTATTCTTTTCTTTCTTCTCTCTTCTTTTTTTTTCTTCCCTTTTTTTTGCTTCTTCTCTTTTTTGTCTTTTTCCTTTTCTTTTCTCTCTTTTTTCTCTTTTTTTTTCTTTTATGTTTTTCTTCCTTTCTTTTTTTTCTCATACATATATTTTTGTTCTCTCAACTTTTCTTTTTTTTTTTTACTTTTCTCTTCTTTCTTCTCTTTTTTTTTTGAAGACGTGGATGGTAGCCAAGTTGTTTGGACATTAATCAGGCAAATCCGCCCAAAAATAGGGCGAAGAGTAATATTACCTGAATGGGGGCGCCGGAGCGTGGTACAATCTCAAGTGCCTTCCATTAAGAGGCGGGAACTGAACTTCTCCGCGATGGTTGACAATTACATAGGCCCCACCTTCGTAGACTTTTTGGACTACGTAGGGTCCGAGCCAGTTCTCATTCAGCTTACCCTTAGGGTTGGCAGCCATGAGGTCTCTTCTCTTGACAATGACGAGGTCGCCCTTCTTGAATTCGCGTTCCTTGACGAGCTTGTCAAAGGCGCGTGCAATCCGGGCCTGGTAGACTTGGATATTCTGTTGGGCTTGAAGCCGCTTTCCTTCCAGACTGGAGAGTTCATCGAGCCTTCACTCGACGTTGGTCTTCCCTTCAGGGACGAGCCCATGCTGAATGGCGACTCTGAGGGAGGGTACCTCCAGCTCGACGGGGACGACCGCCTCCGAGCCGTATACGAGAGAGAAGGGCGAGCAGCCCGTTGGAGTCTTGTATACGGTTCAGTATGCCCATAGTGCCTCGTACATCTTTTCTTCCCAGTCTTTCTTGTTAGAGTTGACAGTCTTGGCCAGGAGGGTGCAGAGTGTTTTGTTAAAAGCTTCGGCCAGCCCGTTGGCCTGTGGGTTGTAAGGAGTTGACGTCCTCCAATCAATTTTATATTTTTCTGCTAGTCGGTAGACCTTCTGGTTACGGAAGTGGCTGCCATTGTCTGACACAATTCGATCGGGCACGCCGAATCGGAATATGATATTGCAGAGGACAAACCTGGCCACGATCTCCCCGGTGACCTCGCGTATAGCGACAGCCTCTGCCCAGCCGGAGAAGTAGTCGGTTGCCGCCAGAATGTATTTGCTGCCTGTGGAAGATGCGGGTAAGGGGCCCACAACATCTGTTCCCCATTGGACAAACGGCCAACTGGGCGCGGTTGGGTGCAGTTGCACGGGAGGCCTCCTGGGTATAGTGGCATGCTCCTGGCATCTCTGACACGACTTAGCATACTCGCAACAGTCGTTGAACATTACAGGCCAATAGTAGCCAAGTTTCTTGATTTCAATTTTCATCTTTGGCCCCGCCTGGTGTGCGCCAGCTGTGCCGGCATGGACCTCCTTCATTACCCTCCAAGCTTCTTCAGTGGACAAGCATCGGAGGAGTAGCTTCCGTTTGGCATCGGCCACAATCCGGAATAATATTCCGCTTCGGAGCTCATAGGAGTCCTTGGTTCTGACTAGCTTGATCTTTACTTCTCTTCGGTCGGGTAGTTGCTGGTGTCTGAGCCACTGCATTAGGGGGTCTCTCCAGTCAGGCAGGCTGACGGCTTCTGCTGTAGCGACCTGTAGGTCCTCTTCTTCTGGCTCTTCTTCTATCATACTGGGCATCTGGCGCTGGTTCACCACCTGGATGTTGAGAGATCCATTTGGAGGTACTGCCAGTGAGCTTGCCAGTTTTGCCAGGGCGTCGGCTTGCACGTTCTCCCCTCTGGCGACATGGCCTATTTCGAGGAGGTAGAACTGCTCCATGAGCCCCTTGGCCTTAGTGTGGTAGGGGAGTAGCTCAGGTTTCCGGACGTCAAACTGTCCCTGGACCTGTTTGACGACTAGCAGTGAGTCGCCGAACACTTGGAGCATTTTGATCTCCAACTGGAGGGCCACCTGGAGGCCGATGATCAGAGCTTCATATTCTACCTCATTATTTGTGCAGGGTTTGCTAATGCAGCAGGAAGTATGCATGACCTCTCCGTCTGGGGATTTGAGGACGATGCCAGCTCCGGCCCGCACCTTGGCATGCCCGGACGGGGTCGCTTCTGTTCTCGAGGCCCCGTCGAAGTATAGCTGCCAGATGGCTTGTTGTACTTGGTCTACCTCTAATGTCTCATCTTCAGGTAGTTCGGTGGCCAAAGGGGAGTCTTCGGGCACGGGGTGTGCTGCGAAGAAATCCGCGATGGCTTGTCCCTTAACGGCCTTCTGTGGCACGTAGGTGATGTCAAATTCCATGAGTAGCACGGCTCACATGCCAAGGCGCCCCTTTTGGACTGGCTGGAAGAGGATGTGCTTAATGGGGTCGGCCCTGGATATTAAGCTGACTTCATGGGACAGCATGTAGTGCCTCATCTTCTTGACTGCGAAGACCAAGGCAAGGCAGGTCTTCTCAATCGGGGTGTACTTAGCCTCTGCACCCACCAATCTTCGACTGAGATAGTAGAGAGCCTGCTCTTTTCCCTCATCATTGTTCTGGGCGAGCATTGCCCCCAGTGAATATTCGGTGGCCGCTATGTACAGAATCAGTGGTCTGCCTTTGACGGGTGCCCCCAGGACAGGCGGGGTCTTCAGGTACTCCTTTAGCTGGTCGAACGCGTACTGGCATTCGTGGCCCCAGCTGAAGGGTGCATTCTTCATCATCAGCCTGTGGAAGGGTTGGCAGCGCCCTGACAGGTTGGAGATGAACCTGCGGATGTAAGCTAAACGCCCCCCCTGCAGGGACCTCAGCTCTCCCAGACTCTTCGGAGGGGGCAGCTCCTGGATGGCCTTTATCTTCAGAGGATCAATCTCGACCCCTCTGTGCCGGACAATAAAGCTGAGGAATTTCCCGCTGGACAAGCCAAAGGCGCATTTCATGGGATTCATCTTCAGCCCGTACTGCCGGAGCCTTTGGAAGATGACCCTGAGGTCACCCAGGTGCTCGTCTCTTTTCTTCATCTTGACGACCAGATCATCAATGTAGCACTCGACCTTGCCGTACAGCAGCTCGTCGAAGATCTTGGTCATTGCCCGTTGGTATGTGGCACCGGCATTCTTGAGGCCGAAGGGCATCGTCTTGTAGTGAAATATCCCTTTGGGTGATCGGAAAGCTGTATGGACCCGGTCGTGGTCGGCTATCCAGATTTGGTTATAGCCGGACGACCCATCCATGAAGGACAGGGCCTCGTGGCCAGTGGTTGCATCGATCATCACTTCGGTGATAGGCACCGAAAAGTCATCCTTCGGGCAGGCTTTATTCAGGTCGCGGAAGTCCACGTAAATCCTGATCTGTCCATTCTTCTTTTTCACTGGTACAATATTGGCCAGCCATGTGGTGTATTGACTCTCTGCCACAAAGCCGACATTTATGAGCTTGTCGACCTCTTTACATATCTGGCTGGTTAGCTCTGGCCTCATGCGCCGGGGGGGTTGCTTCACTGGTTCCACCTTGGGATCAATGGCCAGGATGTGCTGAGTCACTTCGGTGCTGAGCCCAGGCATTTCTTTGTAGTTCCAGGCAAAGCAATCCCGGAATTCTTGCAGCAACTTCGTGTATTGTTCTCTCTCCTGTAGGGGCATGAGAGCACTTAGAAAAGTTGGCCTGGGGTCGTCTTCTGTACCAAGGTTGACCTCAATCAATTCGTCGACCGTGACCTGGCCGCCATTTTCAATTTCTGGTGGGGCTGGCGACAGATCGACGAAATCTTGGTCTTCATTGTCCTCGGGCTTGAGGACGCCATCTCTCTCTTCTTGTTCATCATGACTGGGCATGGAGGCTGCATTCACCTCGCACTCCTCCTGGGACGTAACCGCCGGGTACGTGAGGTCCGCTGGCTCAGAGGGGCATAGGTCCATCTCGGGCTCTTCTGTGTATTCATCATAGACCGCTCCTGCGGGGGCCGGGGTAGCCGCATCTTCCGGCACCTGGTATTGGATGGACACAGTGTAGGCTCCTGCCCTGGGGCTGTCCGCCACATGGGGGCGTGGCGGGGCTACCACGTAGTCCCCCATTCTGAGCTCATCCCTGTCAATGAGGCTTTGAGCAATGTCTTTGAAGACATAGCAGTCTTCAATGGCGTGACCCAGCATCTGGTGGTAAGGGCAAAATAGTGGGTCCCCACTTCTTCTGGTGTCTTGTGGCCTCTTGGACCGTGGGAGGTAGACCTTGCCGTAATGGCAGGCCCAGTCGAAGATGCCCCGGGTCTTCTCTCTCGGAAAGGAATAAGGCTTCTGCAGCTTCTCTCGGAGCGTCAGCCCTTGCCTGGTTGGCCGCTCGGTCAGCGAGCTTGCCGTGTCTCTCATTTCCCGCCTCGACAAGGCCGGGGTGTTGGGACTGGTGCCTCGGGGCCGAGGCATCCGGCAACCCCATGGGGGGAGGGAGCCCTGGATCAGGTCGGTGACTAGTGAGGTCAACTCAGCCAGTCGTACTTTTAGCGTCTCGATCTCCCGTTGCTGCCTATGGTACAAGGCGTACATGACGGGGTCGTATCGAGGGGATTTCGGAGCCTGGCCCATGCTTCTGCTCCTTGTTTCACCGGCCGGCCGGGGTGGAGGTGCCTCGCTGGTGTGCCCTCTCGAGGTCGACACTTCGGAGAAGGAGGGGGTCTTCTCCATGCAGCAGCGGCTGGGAGGCTTCCACAGGAATACTTCTTCGTCTTGTGCCTCCTTGGCCGGGGGCCCAGGACATGTGTCTTGGTGGGTTTCCCGCGGATCTGCAGCTTCTGCGGGGTCGTCGCCGGGACATGTCGAGACCAATATGACATCAGTCTCGTAGTAATCTTCTAGTGAAAAGCCCAGACCGGGGTGCTTGGTGATTTTCAGCAACCGTCGATCCAGGTTTGGTGGGTTCCACATTCTTTCAAACACTTCCTTCCGGTTGGAGGGCTGGTAGTGAGGAATCTTCTGCTTTCTGACCATTCTGGCTGCCTGGTCAGTCATGTGGGGAAGTCCCGCAATGGGGGCGTGCGGGTCGTGCAACTCGTCAGGCAACCGGCAATCATCGTCTTCCCTGACTGGCTTTTCCCCGGCCACATAGAAGATAGTGGGTGGCCCCTCAGGGTTAGGCACCTCGAAGGTTCTCAGTTGTTCGGCTGCTTGGCATTCGATCTCCGCTATCGGCTTGATGATCCCTGGCGGGACCCTGACATCTTCTAACACGTCTTCGAGGCAGGGTGCCCCCGGTGTAGGGTAAATGTCGAGAGGGGCTGCCCTAAATACCCCTTCTTCTTGTGCCATAAATGGTACATGTGGGGGAGCCACATGGCCTAGGGGCGGCGGAGGAAACCAGCCTCCTGATTCCATTTTCTTCTTTCCTTTGTCTTAGATGACTTGAGGAGCTTGCTTCGCCTTTTCCAAGTACAGATTAGCATCTGACAAGTGACACTCGAACACCTCGAACGGGTGGAGGTCGGCGAAGATTCTGACTTCCTTTCCCTCGCAAGCGTACTTGATGCATTGATGCAGAGTGGAGGGTACCACCCTATTCTGGTGTAGCCAAGGCCGGCCAAGCAACGCCTTGTAGGAAGTGCTGGAGTTGATGACGTGGAACTGGACCTTGGTGGTGAAGTCATCAAAGGTCAAGTTGAACTCTACAACCCCCATGGGCACCTCACATTTATGGTTAAAGCCAGCAATCTTGACATTTTTAACCTCGACCAGGTGTACGTCGAAATAGTGTTTCTGGTACACCCGGTAACGGAGTATATTCACTGCTGCCCCTGGGTCGATCAGGACCCTATTGATGGGCTGGCCATTCAATTGCCCCTTCATGTAGAGGGGTCTGTTATGACTGCAGGTCGGCAGGAGCATGTCATCTTTCGTGAAGGCCATGGCCACTTCGGGTGACATCTCTGCCAGGCAAGCTTCAAGATGTGCTGGCGTATGGAGGGCGGCTATGATGGCTTGCCGTGTTTCCTCGTTCAAGGACAACATCTCCCACACGGTGAACCGGGTCAGGATCTTCTTGAGGTGTCTGACTATCCGTTCGGCGGGTCGCACCTTGAGTAATTTCATCTCTTCGGGTTTGGCACGCCTGCCCCCATCCTGAAGTTGGGGTGCCTGATCGGGGGATGCCTCCTTTATGGGATCTGCTGTAGCCCGTTGAGCAGGCGGGGCCTGTTGGGCTTCCTCTGCTGCTCGCATGAATTCGGCGAGGTTTGGGGTGCCGCTGAATTCTTCCTCTGGCTGGGCAGGAGTTGCAGCTGGTAGAGCTTGGGGAATGCTTGTTTTACTGGTCGCAGAGGACCCTTGTGGGTGCGCCCGCCTTCCTGCTCGGGCTGACAGGAACTCGGCGAATGACGGGGCGCCTTGACTCTTGGTGCCTCCGGGGTATAGACCTGATGGGGGAGGGATCTCGGTGTCTCAGACCTCGGGCTCGGGAACCTGGTATGGTTGTTCCCCCCTGAGCATGATGTTGAGGGTGCCCTGAGGAGGGTGCCCCCACTTCCTCCCTGACCTGGTGGCGTGCTGGGAGGTGGATGCTTCAGCTTGACTCACCTCTGCTGGCTCATGGGGTGGGTCTTCTTCTTCTTCTTCCAGGGAGAGAGCAGTGTCGAATAGCGCCGAGAGGGTGTTGCAGGCGAGGATGACCTCATTCTTCTTCTTACCCCTGAGTCTTCTCTTCTTCTTCTTCTTCCTTGCCGCGGCGAATGGCTGCTCCTGAGGAAGCTCGTCCCACAGGGGAGGCTCTTTTTCTGTTTCAGCTTTTGTTCCTGGAGCCAGCTCGAGTGATTCGAACTCCTCCCAGGGGACATATTCTTTTAGTTCCGCGGGCCGGATTTTGGGCTGTTCATAATCTTCAAGCCCGTCAATAATAGCCTGGAGTTTCTCCACCGCCGGGCTGACCTTCTTGTGCATCCGCAGCAGGACGAAACTCTTTTTATTATGGGTGGGCCACCTCATGACCAGCCGAGGGGCTGTGTCATGGTGAACCGGGCTCGCCGGTGGTGGTGCCGGCAGGGGTGTCGCGTCCCTTGGATGAATCCCTGGGGCGGACCGAGGGGCACGCGCCTTTCTGTTCTTTCCGGGCACGGTCTGCCAACCCTCTTGATCTTGGGCCGTGGCCAGGACAAAAGTGTCATAAGTGGCGCGGGCACAGGCTTCCGCCCACTCTTCTGGCAACTCCTGATATAGCGAGATCATATTGACGGAGGAGGCTATGCTGGGCAGCTCGTGTGGCTGCCGGGGGTCTACTTTATGCTCCCCCATGTCCAGCTCCCCGTCCTTGATTAAGGACTCAATAACGTCCTTGAAGACGTAGCAGTCTTCAATGGTATGCCCGAGCACCCGATGGTACATGCAGAAGCGCGGGTCATCCTTCTTCTTCAAGTCGCCAGGCCTTTTCGGCTCTGGCAGTGTGATTTTATTGTAGCTGGTCGCCCATTCGAACAGGAGCTTGGACTTGTCCCGGGAGAAGGAATATAACTTGTTTCTCATCTTCTCCCTTAGCGAGGGGCCCTCCCGTCGCTCTGTGGTTCTGGGCGGCGGAGGGTTGGCAGCTCCCTTGGCTTTCTCCTTCTGCTTTTCAAAAGCCTGGAAATCTAGTGAATGCACCTCCGGGGGTGCTGGCTTCTTCTCCGCCTGCCTGGCCCTCTGGCTTGACATGGCTGGGGTGGAGGAGTATCGGGCCAAGAATGCCTCGATCTCTGCTACCACATTGTTCAGATGGTCAAATGTCTTGACCTCAGTGCCAATCATCCTTTCTAGGATTTCTTTCTTTAAGTTTTGCTTGCAGATCTGCACTGCGTCCTCCTGATGCGGGGGGCGTTTGCACCTCATACTAAGGTTCCTCCATCTTTTGATGTAGTCGAGGGCCGACTCATCATTCTTCTGCCTTGTGGCGTAGAGTTCAGCCATGGTAACTTCCCTCTCGGCAATGTAGAACCTTTCCTTGAACTTCTTCTGCATGTCGGGCCAATCGGCCACCGACCCGGGTGACAAGCCGGAGTACCATTCAAAGGCAAGTCCGGTAAGTGTTGAGCCGAAGAACTTCAGGAGGTAGGCCTCATCAGCAGCCAGGTCTCCCATGACGTTCACATAGTAGGCAATGTGCTCTCTGGGAGACCCTTGCCCGTTGAACTTTTCAAATTTCGGC
Source organism: Amorphophallus konjac (assembly GCA_022559845.1). Taxonomy (NCBI): domain Eukaryota; kingdom Viridiplantae; phylum Streptophyta; class Magnoliopsida; order Alismatales; family Araceae; genus Amorphophallus; species Amorphophallus konjac. The sequence continues at coordinate 213,279,723 of CM040125.1, read as the reverse complement.
GGCTTGGTGACGCCAGCCGGAAACTTCCTGGCAGCATAATGAGCCGGGTAGGGTACCCGGTAGACGTCGAAAGGCGTCTGATCCCCATCGCCCCTCTCGGCCAGCTTCATCTCTATAATCTGCTCGAGCATCAACCGGCTGACTGCCGTCGGGTCGACTGGGCTCGGGTAGAAATGAGCGGGCTGCGCGCTCGGAGTGGCTACCACGGTCGCTCGGGGGGCCATGGGGGACCCTTGTGAGAGCGGAGCCTGTGGCGGGGTTACTGCTGTGCAATGTGCTTGCTGCGGGGGCGCGTCCCCGAGAGGATCGAGGGCCGCGGGAAGAGATGCCCCTGAAGACTGCCCCCTGTCCCCGGGTACCTCGGGTATAACCCGGTCTGCCAGGACATTGGGGGTGGTGTGTTTCGCTCATTCAGCTACTTTTTAAGTGATTCGATTTCCTGCTGGAATCGTTGTATCATAAGCAGCATTGCTGGGTCAGCTGTGGGAAGACTGGGCATGCCCCCTGTCTCTTCGGCCGGGGCGTCCTCGGATGACGTCGAGGGTCCGCCACTCGTGTCGCCGGTGGTGACCACATTGGCCGTGAGGGCCGCAAGGGGCTCTTCAGGTACGGTCCCTTCGGCAGCTGTGGATGTCGCGCCGCCTGCCGCTCTCCCTCTTCTAGTGAGGGGTCCCGGCCTGACGGCTATTCTGGCTAATTCTTCCGGGTCGGTGGGTAAAGCCCCATACCGACCATGAACTCCTGCCATATTGCAGGTGAGTGACTGCCATTTCTTATTCTTATTTCTTCTTGACGCCCTCCTAGATGATCTTCCTGGGAATGTCAGCCTGTCGAAGACCGACCGTCGGGGCGACACTTCCTCCCGTACAGGGGACTGGCGCGGCCCCTCCGGGCGGGTCCTCGACTCCATGCTAGGTGCAGGTCCCCCCCTTTCTTCCTGGAAGGCGGAGGCCATTGCCCCCAGTAGTCTCTGGCGGCCGACGGGGGTGCTACCCGGGCCTCGGAGGTAGTTCCTCATGGCCTGCTCGATCCCTTCCCATTCCTGGTTAGGGAGAGCGGCCTGGGGTTGCGCGTCGATGACAGCGGCAGGAGGGGAGTAGGCCGTGAGAGCCGGGCGGGCGGCATTGTGCCGGCGCCCTCGGCGACGGCGGTGAACATTCTCGGACGGCACCGGGATGACGGGTGCCGGTCGGAGAGTGGGGGTCACTACCTCAACCCTGTCATCGCGTCGGGCCCTCCTGGGGCGGAAAGTGCTGGGCCCTGCCTGGGCGGGTGCAGTGGGCTGGGTCTCTTTAGGTATCTAGACCTGCTTCAGCTTCGCCGACCTGTGGGTCGGCGCAGTCCTTGGTGATGTGGCGACAGCGGCGGGTGCTGCCTCCTCTTTCAACTTCCGGAGCTCTTGGAAGGAGTTTTGAACCGGCACGGTCGGGACGACGCGGTCCGGTGCCACAGGGAATCTCCTCCCGTCCAGACGGACTCGGTGGGTCCCCACAGTCATGGTCTTCCCGGAGTCGGACATGCGGCGCCCCGGGCCAGCGCTAATGTTGTTTCTCCGGAGCCTCCTCCGGTGAGATGTCGACCCCTGGTGGGATGGGCCGGTAGTCTGGTGCACATGGTGCACGTTGCAGCTCAGCGTCGTTGTAGGGACGCTGTTGTTGTTCTTGGCCACAGCTCGGCCGGCCTCAGCTTCGACGGCTCCTGGAGCGGGAGCGTTAGTTTGGGGCTCCTCGGGCGCTCGTGCGTCGAGGATGTCAACGAAGGCCACCCCCAGAAAGTTGGGGAAGCCCACGGTGGGAGGGAAGCTCCCGAAGGTGAGGGGGATCGCCAAGTAGCCACCCCGAACGTGGTTCTGGACGGGCTGAGGGCCACAGATGACCGCCATCGTTGGTTCCATGATGCCTCTCTCTTTTTCTGCATTTAAGAAAGTAGCCCAATTAGTATTACAAGAAGGGGGCCGCGGGGCCCCTAATTTCGGCAAAAAGATGAAGGGTGGATCGGTCCCACCGGGCGTGCCAGAGTTGTGGACGCACTTCTCGTCGAACTGCCGTTCTGGTTCGTCTGTTAGTCTTATTAAGTGCGTGGGCGTGCCAGTCACCGAGGTGACAATTTATTCGGGCCCCGAAGAGCCCATGGTGCACTCGATCTGACTTTGTCAGACGATTGTGTGGTTCGTGTCGGGACCGAATCCCGTCACGCCATAAAGGTCACGACGTCATTTACATCCCCCACACGAGGGAATACCCTTGATTAATTGCCGAAATTAGAGGCCCCGCGGCCGAAAAGAGTAATACTAATTATGCGAGAGAGATAGGGATAGATCACACTGAAGGTTGTATTTAGGGCCATAAACTGTCGACCGTGTCGGCCACTCGTAGACCTTTTGTATTCGGACACAGGTCCGTGGCAGCGTCACAATGAGAAAACCGAGGTAGATCCCTTCAAATGTCTGCCGAGTATGCGGCAATTTTTTAATGAGGATTCGGAAGGTATCCGGAACGAGGAAACAAATCCGGTCCGATTAGGATGTCGGCCCGAGGTTAGATCAAAGCCTGGCCATATCAGGGTAATTCCCGAGACTCGGGCCCGACCTGAAAGGGCGGCGTTGTTATTCCCTTTTGCCCCGGGTCCCGGGGAGAGAGAGGGCTGCAGTGTGGGCATTAGCGTCTTTTATCTGGGGCTTTCTTAGTTATATCTTCTGGGATTTCTGATTTGATGTTTACTGTTTATTCGTGCCTTTGTCCGGGATGATTTCTCTTCTTTTATTCATGATTATTCTTGTTATTATCATTCGTTTGTTATTTATTCTTTTATTACCCCTCCCGCCTCTTTATTGTGATTAATATTGCACATTCGTAGTCCTTTAATTAGCGTAATTTTTATTAATTTGTTTGCTATTGTTAATGCCTTTATCAGGCTGTATATGTGTATATGTATAGTGTGCCGGCGAAGAGAAGATAGGGGTGTACCGGTGAGGAGGGAAGTGTGCCGCTGGGCCTTTGAAAAGGAGTGTGCCGCTGGGGAAGAAAGTGTGCCGCTGGGCAAGGAAAAGGCATACCGCTGAGGGTTTAAAAGATTATGCCGGGGAAGGTGGGCACAAGTGTGCCGGCAAAGGGCTATTGAAGAGTGGAGGCCATGTGCCGATGAAGTGTCTTTAAAGTGTGCCGCTGGAGGCTGGGAAAAGTGTGCCGGCGGGAGAATTGGATGAGCGTACCGCTGAAAGGTTAGGGAAGTATGCCGGCTAAGGAGCCAATCAGGGCGTGGGGGTGGATATAAAGTCTGTACATTCCCTCCCCGGGCTCGAAGTCCATATGCTGCCAAGCCCAAAGTCCATACACTGGAGCAGAGTGTAGCAAAGTCTGCACGTTGCAATATGAAGTCTATACGTCGACTGGTCCGAAGTCTGTACACTGGCCGTCATGAAGTCTACACGCTGGCTGGCCCAAGTCTATACATTGGAACGTGAAGTCTATACATTGGCTCTTTGACTGCAGCTCGAAGTCTATACGTTGCCAAGCCCAAAGTCTGTACGTTGTAACGTGAAGTCTGTACATTGGCTGGCCCAAAGTCTATACATTGGATCCCGTTGAGGCGGTTGCTGAGTGTGTACCGGCGAAGGGAGGGTGCGTACCGCTGAAAGGGTCAAGGAAAGTGTGCCGCTGAAGGCCAATGGGAGCGTGCCGCTGAAGGCCAATGGGGGCGTGCCGCTGAAGGCCAATGGGGCGTGATGGCGGGGGTTCGATCAGTTTTCGATTATTTGTTTTAAGGCTTTTCTTTTCTTCTTATCTTAATTTTCGTGTAGTTTTATACAAAATTCCTCCCTTTGTCCGTTCTCTTTGTTCGGTTCGGTCTCTTTTCTTGCGGGTCGGACGTTCGGGCTGCCGGGTGGTTAATTAGTTCGGTTCAGTTCTCGTTGTGGTGCCAGCAGTGGTTTGATGAGTTGGAAGGTTTCATTAATTATCCCACTCGTTTGTTGCTTCCTTTTGCCTCTTTTAATGTCTTGTTATTCTCTTACAAAAATTCGGCAGCATCTCCCCTTAACCCGGGGCGTAAGGGAGATAAAGGGAACGCGCCCACATGGAGTGGCGGAACCCGACAACTGGAGGTGGGCCCCCCGGGGAGCAACACCTTTATAGAGCCTCAGAAAACGTGAAGGAGAGGGTTCGGGGGGGGGGGGGGGGGCAAGGAGTGAGCTGCTGAGGGACTGAAGGGTGTGCCGCTGAGGGCTGAACAGGGTGTGCCGCTGAGGGCTGAACAGGGTGTGCCGCTGAGGGCCCAGAAGGGTGTGCCGCTGAGGGCTGAACAGGGCGTGCCGCTAAGGGCTGAACAGGGTGTGCCGCTGAGGGCTGAACAGGCTGTGCTGCTGAGGGCTGAACAGGTGTGCCGCTGAGGGCCCAGAAGGGTGTGCCGCTGAGGGCTTGAAAGAGCTGAATGTATAGGCTGGGAGACTTAATGGCTGTTCAGGAGAAGAAGAAGAAAAGAGGGGGCTTCAAGGCCGAGAGTGGTTTACTGGTAACTGGGTAATCGGGAAGAAAGTAAGGGCCTCTCCCTCCCGTGAGGGGGCAAAGAACCCGGGAGACTAAGGATCATAGGGGAAGGATCACATCACCACGAAGACTCCAAAAACGCCACAGAAGAGAAAATGAACAAAACACCATGCATTATGAAGGTGGGAGCAAACCAATAGAAAAGACAGGAGAGACCCAAGAAGGGTGGTTTTTCATTCAGGGGGGGGGGGCAAAGGCCATGGCCCTATATGCATATTACAAGAGCAAACAGGAATTCCCAGGATGAGGCCGTGGACAAGGGGAAAAAACCCAAAGAAAAATAGAACATGAAAGGGGGAGACGGAATACAAGACGACAGGAAGCGTTAGGGGCTTGGACGCCGGCCATTGCCCCCAACTCTCTCCCCTATTACATCAAGCTATCTCTCCCTTACTCTGGCTTCTTTCCGGTGGTCGTCGGAGGGGGCTCACGCCGGGAGGGCCTCTCCTTCTCTTCACTCTTCTCCTCTTTCTCCTATGTCCCTCTTCTTCTGCCCGAGCTTTTTTCTTCTATCTGTCCTCCCTCCTCCTTTTGTTGAAAGCAGAGGGTCTTTTTATACCCCGGGCCGCCGGAGCCTTTGGAAGATGACCCTGAGGGCGGGAAGTGGCTTGCGATCATGGCGGCTGACCTGCCCCGTCCTGGGTGTCAGTGGGGTAGGCTACGTGGCCTAACGATCGGCCGCCACCTCAGACGGCTCCACTGCGCGCCAAGGATGCGTAGGGTATGGGCTGCACGTCATCTTGCCGTTGAAAAGCTTCACGCTGTGCCACTGGCGGGCTGAACAAGCGTGCCGTGGGGGAGCCAAAACGATGTGCCGTTGAAGCCCCTAAAGGGCGTGCCGCTGAGGCCTGCTGAGGGCGTGCCGCTGAAGCCTGCTGAGGGCGTGCCGCTGAAGCCTCCTGAGGGCGTGCCGCTGAAGCCTACTGAGGGTGTGCCGCTGAAGGCCTGCTGAGGGCATGCCACTGAAGCCTGCTGAGGGCGTGCCGCTGAAGGCCCCAATGGGTGTGCCGTTGAGCACCCCAGGCGGTGTGCCGCTGAACACCCCATGGGGTGTGCCGCTGGGACCCTGAAGGGGCGTGCCGCTGGAGCTCCATCAGGGCGTGCCGTTGAGGCCCCTTGGGGGCTGGGCGTGCCACTGAAGGGCTCCCCACGGTGTGTGTATATGGGGCTCGTTCTGAGCCCGTTGCGAGCATGAGTCATGGCCCGTTTGATTTCCTTTGGGGCCCATGGGCTGTGGGGCCTTTTGTGCTTGATTTCTCCGGGGTTTCTTCACTCGACGCCGTTGATGCTGGGCCGAGCATGACATCTGGATGTGCAATTTTCGGTGTCCACACCACCATGATCAGAAAGAATATTCAAGATGCCATGATCATTATACTACTTTATTTTATAAAAGAATTCCTGAAATTCTTCAAAAGCTTCATTTTTGTGAGACAAGTAGAAAACCCATGTAAATCTAAAAAAAGCATCAACAAGCACAAAATCATATCTTTTACCAGATAAGCTAACAGATCTTGTGGGTCCAAATAGATCCATGTGAATTAGCTCATACGGTTTAATAGATCGATTTTCTGTTCTAGATTTGAAGGAATTTCTAGTCTGTTTACATTGAGTGCATGCCTCACAAATTATATTGTCATTTTTGAATGATATTTCAGGAAGCCTTTTTACTAACTTATGCTTATTCAGTTTGTGAAGCACACTGCAGCTGACATGACCTAATCTACAATGCCACAGGAAGGCTAGGTCATCCTTATTTACACTAAGACAAAGATTAGTGTGTGCTACATCATCCAAATCTACCATATAGATGTTATCAATTCTCTTGCCAATGAATTACACAGATTCTGAATTTGGTTCAAATATGGTGCATGCAAGAGAATCAATGTCACGCCCCGAGCGCGGAAGGTACCCGGAGATGCGCGACGAGTTTATATCAATCATGTCAATCAGAGTAGTAGTGTATTCGACACAAAGACAGAGTGCACAAATATAAAGATAACCCAATCCATTAATTCCTTTAATAAGAATATGTCTATTACAAACCCTTGCAAATACTAGACTCAATAAAAGAAAAATACAACGCTTGACTCAAGGAAAATAGAGAAAAGACAGGACTAATTGATGCTTGAGTAGCTCTAACTCTTTCACTCTTAGCTTTCCCTATCAGATTGAATTCCCTCATCGTCGGACTTACCTGAAAAGTAGGGAAACACTGAGTGAGCGAACGCTCAGTAGGAAATTATATCTCAAGGACTAGCAAGGGGTTTAAGTAATTATATTTTTCCATGAATGCACTATAGCTAGGCATGCTCGCAAAACGACAAGATAGCAAGAGAATATAACAATAAGATGGCAAGAAGAACTAGTCATGAACTTTCAAGAACTTATAGCAAAAGATATCAAGATATTTAAGCAAGTAGACTCATCATGTCATGTTGGAATTTGGCTATCATGTTTCAAGCAAGCGAGTATACAATTACCCTTTCTCGGGCCACGCAAGTCATGTAATATCAAGTCAAGTACAAGATTTGTGGAATGTTCAATCAAGCTAGTCATGCACTTCGGTATAATGCCAATACCATGATCAATCAACTCCCATGGGCACAAGTACTTTCGGGTGCTCCTCCCAGGACCAGATCGGGCCCTATATGCGCAGGCATTAATCATGTATTTTAACATCCACTATTGTGTATAGCCAATATGAAATTTCAAGAATAAAGCTTGTAGTCATGTAGGATAGACTTTGATAGAATAGAGTCCAAAAATAGGACACTTGACATAGATAGGCGATAATAACGGTACAATCATGATTATCGATAAAATTAGGTGGAATTGGTTCCCTAACTTGGATACCATGACAAGTAAGTGCCCACAAGTAGATGGTCACTTCTTTTAATATAGAATTGAGGTCCACAAGAACATCATGTTTGATATAGAATTGGGGTCTACAAGAACAGCACATCAACGGCATGTTTTCCCCGTTTATTAAGATAATTCTCACATCATACCCATGGCATGACATGAGGGCCGGTTTACCATGTTTCTATAGAGTGACATGGCAAAGATTATGTAATGGGTTTTTATGGTACAACCAGCTCAGTCGGCCTTGAGGGAATCTAAGGCTCGAGGAGTCTTACAGAGGTCTCTATGACTAACTCGCTAGTCCAAAGGAACGGAATGTCCAATGGAGAGCTTGTATGTAACCGAGAATTGAGGGTAATGCGATAAGACATCATAAAACATGGGACTATATTCACGGACTGGAATATAGTGCCGATATATATATAATATACATATGAAACCCTTGGTTAACAGTAACAGTGTAAAATAGTATCACAGGAAACTAGCGACTTAATCTAAGTCATTAATCATGGAATTAACGCCTTACACAGGGGCGTTTATTTACAAATTGACGGCTTGTTAAACAGTCGTCCACTCTGTATTTCTATTTTTATAGAATTTAGATAATATGGAATTTAATAAAAACGCGCCTTGGACAGGGGCGTTACTTTTCAATTAGCGCCCTGTTCTGGGGCGTCACTTTTATAAGAGACGTCTTGCATCAGGTCGTTATTTCAAGATTTTACCAGATTTCAGATAATAAAATTTCAGGAACAATTTCATGGTCAAGACAAGAAAAATAGCAGGATTCGATAGGTATGATCATGCATTAATTTAGATTCATGATTTCATACTTATAGAATTTTAAACATGGATAATTATCAATTATATGAAATTGACGACTCCTGGGTAGGACGTCAAAACAAGAATTAGCGCCCTTGTCTTGGTCGCTTCTTTAAAATCACTCAGAAAATATTTGGAAACGCAGTAAAACTATATGCATGAGATCATGGATGAGTTTATTTCATAATTTATACTAGTTTGGCTACGTTCTTGAGAAAACCTACCTGATGAATGTTCTGGTGAAGGAAAGTGAAGAGAGTTGAAGAGAGACAATACTCTGTTCTAAACAGAGTGTTCTGATCACCGGAAGAAGAAGATGATGATGAAGAACTCCACGTCCTTCAACTAGGCAGAAGAGTTACTACTTACGGCAGACTTCCTGCAGCAAAGACGATGAAGAATCATTAATATTCTTCATGATTACGACCGAAGGCAGGGAAGAAGAACATTACCTATTCTTTACGTACGCAGTAGCAGAACCTCCTTCGACCAACAGCTTACTAGGTTCGACAGGAAGGGTTATTTATAGGATTTTGGGAATCCTAATAGAGTTAGAATTTGATTAAGGGTAGTATTCCCTTGATAGAGTCCTTACTATATTCTATCCTCGACGTAGTTCTCCAGAACTTGCTCTGGATAGTCTCCTGGGTCGAACGAAACTCGAACTGAATTGACGTCTTAAGTGAGGGCGTTGAATTTAAATTGACGCCTTTGCCTATGTCGTTTCTTGTGAAAAATGCGCCCAGGTGGAGGGCGTTACATTTACTTCCCCTTTTTTATTATTTTGACCGTTTGATAATTGACGCCTTGTCGTGTGGGCGTCCCTTTTTAATTAGCGCCTTATCTAGAGGCGTTTCTTAATGAAGTAGCGCCTTGACCAAAGGCATTATTTCCATTCTGTCGTTGTATTTATTCTTTCTGGTGTTTCTCATTCATTTATTTAATACTTTATCAAATTTGATTAATATGGGGTTTTTATTTCCTTTTAATTTTTTTTCCCAGGGTTGCTACACCCTCCCCCACTTAAAAGAATTTGGTCCCCAAATTCAATAGTATATATATATATATATGGAGAGTGTAGAGTATATACCTTAAAATAATTCTAGAAATCGCTTCCTCATGGATTCCTCGGTCTCCCATGTGGCTTCATGCTCGGAACTCTTATTCCATTGTACCTTTAGCATGGGAATAACCTTATTCCTTAGGGTACGTACTTCACGATCTAGTATCTTTATGGGCTTCTGTTTATATGTGAGATCCTTCTGGATAACTAAGTCTCCATGTTCAATAATATGTGATGGATCGTGTACATACTTCTTCAACATAGATATGTGGAACACATTATGTACTTCGGACAATTGAGGAGGCAACGCAATGCGATAAGCAACATCGCCTACTCTTTCCCGTATCTCGAAAGGTCCGATGAATCTTGGTGTAAGCTTGCCCTTAACACCAAATCTCCGTATTCCACGTCCAGGCGATATCTTGAGAAATATATGATCTCCGACTTGGAATTCAAGATCTCTTCTTCTTGTGTCAGCATAAGTCTTTTGTCTAGACTGAGCTACTTGCAGTCTTTCTCGGATCACTTGTATTTTCTCGGTGGTATCCCTTACCATATCTGGACCTAATAGTTATTTCTCTCCAACTTCGTCCCAGCATAAGGGTGATCGGAAACTCCTTCCGTATAAGGCTTCGAAAGGTGCCATTTGTATACTTGCCTGGTAGCTATTATTGTATGCAAATTCAACTCGAGGCAAGTGATCATGCCAGCTTCCTCCAAAATCAATGATGCAAGCTCTGAGCATATCTTCCACTACCTGATTAGTTCTCTCGGTCTGACCATCCGTTTGGGGATGAAAAGCTGTGCTAAAGTTAAGTCTCGATCCCAACGAATTTTGTAGTCCTTTCCAAAAATGCGAAGTAAAATGGGGATCTATATCAGACACAATCGAGACAGGGATACCATGTAATCTGACTATCTCTTTTATGTATAATACAGCCAGAATATCAACTGACCATCGACTCTTGATCGGCAAGAAGTGCGCTGATTTGGTCAATCGATCAATGATAACCCATATTCCATCATATCCTTCTTTTGATTTAGTTAGACCCATGATGAAATCCATACCAATATCCTCCCACTTCCATTTGGGAATATCCAGAGGATGTAGCTTTCCGGCAGGCTTCTGGTGTTCAGCCTTAACTTGTTGACATGTGAGACAGCGAGACACAAAATCCGCTATTTCTCTTTTCATATTGGGCCACCAAAAGATCCTTTTTAAATCTTGGTACATCTTAGTAGATCCTGGATGGATTGTGTACCTTGATCTGTGAGCTTCATCTAAGATCTTCTTCTTTAATTCTGGACAATCCGGTATACAAGTTCTATTTTAGAATAACAACCTTCCATCTGAAGCTAGTTGGAACACAGATTGTCCTTCTAGTTTGCCCTTGATTTCCACTAATACCGGGTCACTACCCTGAAGTCCTTGTATTTCAGGTAGCAAATCTTGCTGTATGCTCATATGGGATAAGGTGACACACCTACTGTCCTTGTCCATGCTTATATTAAGTCTAGTAAATTGTTCAAGCAACTTCCACTCCTGAACCATACAATTGGCTAATAATGCTCTCGGCTTTCGACTAAGGGCATCAGCTACCGGATTACCCTTTCCAGGATGATATTGTATAGTAAAGTCAAAGTCCTTAAGATATTCTAGCCAACATCTTTGCCTCATATTCAATTCCTTCTGAGAGAAGAGATACTTAAGACTTTTATGGTCAGAGTATACAAGAAACTGCACTCCATAAAGATAATATCTCCATATTTTTAGTGCAAATACGACCGTAGCCAATTCTAGATCATGAACTGGGTAGTTCTCTTCATGCTTCTTCAATTGACGTGAAGAATAAGCTATAACTTTTCCTTGTTGCATTAGGACACATCCGAGGCCAATGTCAGAAGCATCAGAGTATACCTCGAATTGCTCTCCTTCCACTGGTAAAGCTAAGACCGGGGCTGTGGTCAGATGATCTTTGAGAGTTTGGAAGCTTTTTTCACATTCCTCACTCCATTCATAGCGGATCTCTTTGCGAGTCAACCTTGTAAGTGGCACGGTGATCTTAGAGAAATCTTTGATGAACCGCCGGTAATAGCCCGCAAGACCTAAGAAACTTCCGATCTCGCTAACATTGGTCGGTCTTTCCTAATTTCTTACAGCTTCCACTTTTGATGGATCTACAGACAAGCCATCTTTTGATATAACATGTCCGAGAAAAGTCACTTCTTCGAGCCAGAACTCACACTTACTGAGCTTTGCATATAATTGGTTTGTCCTCAATATCTGTAATGCAATCCTTAAATGTTCCTCATGCTCTCCCTTGGTCTTGGAGTAAATCAATATATCATCAATGAAAACCACCACAAATTGATCTAGATAAGATCTGAATATACTATTCATCAACTGCATAAAGGCAGCAGGGGCATTTGTTAGTCCGAAAGGCATAACAACAAACTCATAATGGCCATACCTGCTTCTGAATGCGGTCTTATGAATATCATCGTCCTTGATTCTTAGTTGGTGATATCCTGACCTGAGATCAATCTTTGAAAAATACTTGGATCCAGATATTTGATCAAATAACTCATCGATTCTCGGCAGTGGATACTTGTTCTTGATAGTGAGATGATTCAACTGTCGATAGTCGATGCATAACCTCATGGATCCATCTTTCTTCTTTACAAATAGCACAGGTACTCCCCACGGGGAAGTGCTTGGTCTAATAAATCCCTTCTTGAGAAGTTCCATCAATTGCTCCTTTAACTCCTTGAGTTCGGCAGGTGACATTCTATATGGTACCTTAGAAACTGGTCCAGCACCAAGAATTAAATCGATAGTGAAGGCCACTTCTCTTTGTGGAGGTAATCCAGACAATTCCTCCGGAAACACGTCCGGAAATTCTTGCACAACTGGGATATCTTCTATCTTAGTCTCCTTATTCTCCTTAAGGGTGACAAATGCAAGGAAAGATACACATCCTTTCCTGATTAGCTTGTTAGCTCGGAGAGTTGAAATAAGTGGCAATTTGCTTCGACTCTTGAGGCTAGTAAAGACTAATTCCGGAAACTCTTTGAAAGTAACCTTGCTATTGCGGCAATCGACAGTTGCCTGGTATTTGGATAACCAATCCGCTCCTAGTATGACATCATACTCCTTTAGATCTAAACATATAAGATCAATAGGGAGATTCCTACCCTGAACCAATACTTCACAGTTTTGGTAATGGTGAGTGATATCAGTTTCGTTACCAAGAGGAGTAGACAAAACTAATTTTATCCATTCCGGTTCTAAGGGTAACAGATCAGCAAACTTTTTGGAAATAATTGAATGTGAAGCACCCATATCAAATAAGACATATGCAGACTTGGAGCAAACTTTCAATGTACCTTCTACTAGTCCGCCTTCTTCTTCTTCGGTCTCCTTAATTGCGTGAAGACGAGCGTTCTTGGTTACCGGGCGCTTTCCGTCATCGGCTTGATCATTAAGTAATGGGCAATCGGGAATCCGATGCTCACGGCTCCCGCAACGGAGACATGCTCCAAGTTTCCTCCAGCACTCTTCGACTTTATGACCAGCCTTGTCACAATGCTTACATATTATATTCAAAGGTGTAGTAGTGATAGAGAATGGCTTGGTCTTCTTAAATTTTTGGTCTTGAGAAGAAGTACCTCCAGTGCTAGGCCTCTTCTTGAAGTTGGGTTTAAAGGAACCCGAACTTGTAACTTGTTCTTTCTTATCCTTCCCACGGATTCTATCTGATAGCTCCGTGGCATCTTCTAACAATTGAGCTCGGCGTACTAACTCTGAGTAGACCTGAATATCCATTGGCGCCAGCTGGGTAATATATTGGGGCCTGAGCCCATTAAGGAACCTCCTAGCTTTCATCTTCTCGGTGCTAACTAAGTGCTTAGCATACCGAGACAATCTAGAGAATTATGCCTCGTACTCCGCCACCGATAATGACCGTTGCTTGAGTGCGGCAAATTCGGTAGCTTTCTTTTCTTGGACTCGGTCTGAAAAATATTTATTGTTGAAATGTTCAACAAATTCTTCCCAAGTAATTTGGTCCGGATTTATAGTGTCTTCGACTGCCTCCCACCAGCATCTGGCATCTCTCTCTAACTGAAAAGTAGCTAATAAGACTTTCTCTTGATCCGTGCATTGCATAACATGGAATATACGCTCCGTCTCCCTGATCCAATGCTCTGTGTCGTCTAGATCAGTAGATCCCATGAATTTGGGAGGGTTCATGTTTTTAAAGTTCTGGTGGAGACTCCCGACTCGCTGTGTACCTCCCTGTGCTACATGTTGCAGCACCTGGGTGATTCCTTGGAGTGTACGCTGCATGTTGCGCCATTGAGCACGTTCGGCAGCCATTATCCTACAATTGTAATAGCTATATCAGTGTGCAATTTCGTGAAGAACTTTTAAATTTTCCAGGTTAACTCCACCCTTGGTTCCACCCAATCTCACTGGTTAATGGTTTAAACCTATCCTTGGACTTGGGTTTCCTAAGAATTGAACAACCTAGGCTCTGATACCACAAAAACTGTCACGCCCCGAGCGCGGAAGGTACCCGGAGATGCGCGACGAGTTTATATCAATCATGTCAATCAGAGTAGTAGTGTATTCGACACAAAGACAGAGTGCGCAAATATAAAGATAACCCAATCCATTAATTCCTTTAATAAGAATATGTCTATTACAAACCCTTGCAAACACTAGACTCAATAAAAGAAAAATACAACGCTTGACTCAAGGAAAATAGAGAAAAGACAGGACTAATTGATGCTTGAGTAGCTCTAACTCTTTCACTCTTGGCTTTCCCTATCAGATTGAATTCCCTCATCGTCGGACTTACCTAAAAAGTAGGGAAACACTGAGTGAGCGAACGCTCAGTAGGAAATTATATCTCAAGAACTAGCAAGGGGTTTAAGTAATTACATTTTTCCATGAATGCACTATAGCTAGGCATGCTCGCAAAACGACAAGATAGCAAGAGAATATAACAATAAGATGGCAAGAAGAACTAGTCATGAACTTTCAAGAACTTATATCAAAAGATATCAAGATATTTAAGCAAGTAGACTCATCATGTCATGTTGGAATTTGGCTATCATGTTTCAAGCAAGCGAGTATACAATTACCCTTTCTCGGGCCACGCAAGTCATGTAATATCAAGTCAAGTACAAGATTTGTGGAATGTTCAATCAAGCTAGTCATGCACTTCGGTATAATGCCAATACCGTGATCAATCAACTCCCATGGGCACAAGTACTTTCGGGTGCTCCTCCCAGGACCAGATCGGGCCCTATATGCGCAGGCATTAATCATGTATTTTAACATCCACTATTGTGTATAGCCAATATGAAATTTCAAGAATAAAGCTTGTAGTCATATAGGATAAACTTTGATAGAATAGAGTCCAAAAATAGGACACTTGACATAGATAGGCGATAATAACGGTACAATCACGATTATCGATAAAACTAGGTGGAATTGGTTCCCTAACTTGGGTACCATGACAAGTAAGTGCCCACAAGTAGATGGTCACTTCTTTTAATATAGAATTGAGGTCCACAAGAACATCATGTTTGATATAGAATTGGGGTCTACAAGAACAGCACATCAACGGCATGTTTTCCCCGTTTATTAAGATAATTCCCACATCATACCCATGGCATGACATGAGTGCCGGTTTACCATGTTTCTATAGAGTGACATGGCAAAGATTGTGTAATGGGTTTTTATGGTACAACCAGCTCAGTCGGCCTTGAGGGAATCCAAGGCTCGAGGAGTCTTACGGAGGTCTCTATGACTAACTTGCTAGTCCAAAGGAACGAAATGTCCAATGGAGAGCTTGTATGTCACCGAGAATTGAGGGTAATGCGATAAGACATCATAAAATATGGGACTATATTCACGGACTGGAATATAGTGCCGATATATATATATATATAATATACATATGAAACCCTTGGTTAACAGTAACAGTGTAAAATAGTATCACAGGAAACTAGCGACTTAATCTAAGTCATTAATCATGGAATTATACGCCTTACACAGGGGCGTTTATTTACAAATTGACGGCTTGTTAAACAGTCGTCCACTCTGTATTTCTATTTTTGCAGAATTTAGATAATAAGGAATTTAATTAAAACGCGCCCTGGACAGGGGCGTTACTTTTCAATTAGCGCCCTATTCTGGGGCGTCACTTTTATAAGAGACATCTTGCATCAGGTCGTTATTTCAAGATTTTACCAGATTTCAGATAATAAAATTTCAGGGAACAATTTCATGGTCAAGACAAGAAAAATAGCAGGATTCGATAGGTATGATCATGCATTAATTTAGATTCATGATTTCGTAGTTATAGAATTTTAAACATGGATAATTATCAATTATATGAAATTGTCGACTCCTAGGTAGGACGTCAAAACAAGAATTAGCGCCCTTGTCTGGGTCGCTTCTTTAAAATCACTCAGAAAATATTTGGAAACGCAGTAAAACTATATGCATGAGATCATGGATGAGTTTATTTCATAATTTATACTAGTTTGGCTACGTTCTTGAGAAAACCTACCTGATGAATGTTCTGGTGAAGGAACGTGAAGAGAGTTGAAGAGAGACGATACTTTGTTCTAAACAGGGTGTTCTGATCACCGGAAGAAGAAGAAGATGATGAAGAACTCCACGTCCTTCAACTAGGCAGAAGAGTTACTACTTACGGCAGACTTCCTACAGCAAAGACGATGAAGAATCATTAATATTCTTCATGATTACGACCGAAGGCAGGGAAGAAGAACATTACCTGTTCTTTACGTACGCAGCAGCAGAACCTCCTTCGACCAACAGCTTACTAGGTTCGACAGGAAGGGTTATTTATAGGATTTTGGAATCCTAATAGAGTTAGAATTTGATTAAGGGTAGTATTCCCTTGATAGAGTCCTTACTATATTCTATTCTCGACGTAGTTATCCAGAACTTGCTCTGGATAGTCTCCTGGGTCGAACGAAACTCGAACTGAATTGACATCTTAAGTGAGGGCGTTGAATTTAAATTGACACCTTTGCCTATGTCGTTTCTTGTGAAAAACGCGCCCAGGTGGAGGGCGTTACATTTACTTCCCCTTTTTTTATTATTTTGGCTATTTGATAATTGACGCCTTGTCGTGTGGGCGTCCCTTTTCAATTAGCGCCTTATCTAGAGGCGTTTCTTAATGAAGTAGCGCCTTGACCAAAGGCGTTATTTCCATTCTGTCGTTGTATTTATTCTTTCTGGTGTTTCTCATTCATTTATTTAATACTTTATCAAATTTGATTAATTTGGGGTTTTTATTTCCTTTTATTTTTTTTCCAAGGGTTGCTTCAATCAAAAACAACTTTATGGCCTTTATCACATAATTGACTAATGCTCAAAAGATTGTAAGCTAGACCTTCAACTAATAAGACTTCCTCAATGCAGGATGTAGAGCACTTACCAACCATTCCTGAGCTAATTATTTTACCCTTGGTATTACCTCCGAAAGTAACATGACCATCATCTTTCTTTACCAAAGTGCAGAATTTAGCTTTGTCTCCGGTTATGTGCCTGGAACAGCCACTATCCAGATACCATTTGTTGTGATTGGCTGCCAGGCATACCTGCAAGGGAATTAAGTAGAGTGATTTGGAACTCAGAGTTTCTTGGGTCCCAACAAAGAACTCATCTCATGCAGACAACAAACAAGATGTTTAGGTATCCACATTTATTTTGGTGTCTTTCTAAGCATTGTAGATTTCTTGCTTTTAAGATTAGTCTGCCTTTTCTTGCCACTTTCATTCTTTTGACCTTGTTTCTGAGGTGTGGCATTTTGTTTCTTTTTTAAATCATTTTTAGAATTTCTTTGCCAGCGTCTGGCCCAATAGATATTGGGAGTAGTAGGTGACCTGTAGACCTTGGACTGACCAGTCATGAAATCAACATAGCCATAGGAATTTTGACTCCTGAAGTTATTATTCGTGGTCTGCCTGTAGGAGTTCCTGGGGTGAGACTGCTGCCACTGATTATGATGCATTGGGAAGTATTGTATGGGTCTCATGTAACTCTGACTTTTCCAATTCATCAATTGATTTATATTGTGGAATGCAGAGTAAGTGGGTCCAGTCTTGTGGTGCATTGGACCAGTGGTGGTTCTACCCAGACCTGTCTGTGGAAGTTTGGTAGATCTGGTCTTGGGTTTCGGTTGAATCTTAGCTTTGGTGGTCTGACCACTACCCTTGCTTTTGGTCTTGAATGTAGAAGCATATGAACATGACTCACCAGCCACCCATATCTTCCCTTTGCCTTTGTCCTTGGCGTTGGGCTTGATTGTCTTAATAATTTTATTCTTATTCTCATCATGACTTCCACTTGAAGTCATTTTTATCAGGGGCTGAAATGTCCCCTTTTCAATCACAAAAGAGGTAGTTCTCACATCAAACGTCTTTTTATTTGTTGGGTTAAAACCCAATCTTTCCTTTCTGAAGTTACTTTTTGTCCCCAGTATGGCATTCAGATTTTCAGTGTCTTGTGCCATGCCTTCAAGGGTATTTTGTTTATCTTTGTTTTCTTTTTCAAGATTTTCTATTGTTTTCTTCAGCTCACTGTTTACACTACTAACAACATTGTATTTCTCAGTGGCTATGTTTGTTTCATTCTGAAATTCATGAATCTTTATCTTGAGATCATCAATGGTCTTTTCTAGATTCTCATTTTCAGCTTTCAAATCAATCAAAATAGTTTTATCATTCTCAATTTCACAAATAGAGTTTTTCAAATTTAAATTCTCAGCTTCTAGACATGCAAGTTTATCAGACAGGGTAGAATCATTGACTAAAGAATTTACTTTCTTTTTTAGGTGTTTGTTCTCCCTACGCATGTCTTCATACTTTTCAAGCAGTTCAGCATAAACATTTTCCCATTCAATTTGAGTAAAATTTTCAAATGGGGAAGTTACCTCATCGTCGCCTTTTGCCATCAGGCAAATCTTCTCATCTTTATCATCGTCAGAGGAGCTGCTATGACTTTCCTCTTCCTCATCACTCCAGGTGCTCACCATTGCTCTTCCCTTTTTGTTTTTCCACCTAGTCTGCTTCTCCTTGAGTTCAGGATAGTCCGCCTTGAGGTGTCCTTCTTTCCTGCAGTTATAACAAACAATAGAGTCAAATTTCTTTGCAGGTTCTGATTTATGTTTGGGCTGTCTCTTTCCTGAGAAATACTTTCTTCTCAGCCCTTTCCCTTCTTTCCTCAAGAATTTCTTAAATTTCCTAGTGATCATAGCAAACTCATCAGCATCCTCCTCAGAACTCGTGCTGCTACACTCACTGGATGACCCTTTGCTCAAATTAGCTTTAAGGGCAAGGGGTTTTCTTTTCTTCTCACTTTCATCAGTTTTCTTGAGGTTGAGCTCATACGTCATGAGAGAGCCTATAAGTTCATCTACAGTTGTTTTGGTCAGGTCCCTAGACTCTTCAACGACGGTGGCCTTGGTGTGCCAGCAGGGACCTCAGAATCTTTCTAACCAATTCATAATCACTGTAGCCCTTTCCCAGACTTCTCAAACTATTGGTGATAACATTCAGACGATCATACATATCTGAGACAGTCTCATCAGGCTTCATCTTGAAAGCCTCATATTCAGAGACAAGCATATTTGCTTTTGTCTCTCTGACCTGGAAAGTCCCCTCGTAAATTGCTTCTAGCTTATCCCACATCTCCTTAGTAGTCTTCCAGGACGAGACTCTGGAGAACTCAGTGGGATGGAGTGCACATTGTATCGCGTTAATTGCACCCCAATTCAACGTGGACTTACGGATATGCTTCTTAGTCCAGAACTCCTCATCTGGAGGTAAATCAAAAGGTCTTTTACTCACTACCTTCCTGATCTCATAGTCCTTAGCACGAAGAAATACTTGCATCATGTTCTTATAATATGCATAATCGCTACCATTGAAGGATGGTGGCTTACTCATCGAATGCCCCTCAGCAACCATTCCTTTAGAATCCATCTCTTCTCTCCGGGATGTGAAGCCCTACGGGAGAGTATAGCTCTGATACCACGTGTTGGGAATGGATGGACTCTAGGATCTAAAGGGGGGTGAATAGATCTACCCTCTGAAACCTTCTATCCTCTAAAATTTAATTGCAAGAGGTAAATAGATGCGGAATTGAGAGAATTACTACTATGAATTAAGTTCAACTTAAGGAAGAATATGTATACAAAAGAAAACGATCAGGTTCTGTATAATCAACTACACACTGTTGGAACCAAAACACAAGCACAACACATGCAAGCTACTGAGCAGAGATCACACAACAATCACACAGAATTGAAAAGATTTTAGGTGGTTCGGCACAAGCCTACTTCTACCCCACACTCAAACCGAGTGTGACTTACTACTGATTCACAGCTTCTCACGGCTGATCTACAGCTTCGGGGATTATATCCCTACACCCGTTGAGCTTCACAGCTTGCTACCAGAGGAATCCTCTTCTGCCGTTGACGTTTACAACTTAACCTTTCCCCTGACACACAGCTTGAAGGACAGTGTTTCAAAGTAAAACGAAGTAAAGACAGAAAACCAAAAACACAACGAGACTGTAGCTCTAGACAATGAGCAAATCGGCTCTGAATCTGAACCAAGAGATCGATGACGGTGACTCTCAATTGCTTCTTCTCTCCAATATCTCTCTCAGCTCTCTCTCTGAACTTGCAGGCACTAGCTCTGCTGGATCGTGTTAGCTCTTCTTCTCTCTACTTCTTTTGCTTCAATCTCTTGATCATAGATTTCTTCCCATCACAGTCTTCTGCGCGAACAGTTTCTTATTTATATGTGCAGCAGAAAGAGGGCGTGTAGAAACCATATTTCCCGCCCATGCTTTTCGTCCAGATCTTAGATCCAAGGCCACGTGGCAGCATCTGAGCTTAACGGCTTTCCACGTGTCACGAGCATAGCTCAGCCTTCAATCTTGGATCACGTGCCTTCCTTAAATTTTATGAACAAGTGTCCTGTCAAAATGTTAGACACTCAGTCAGCATAAGACAATTAGACTATCATAGGAATTGCACAGACTTAATAGAGCATGAGAGCAAAAGTTCACAGACTCATATATGCATGGATTATAATGTGCACCGACCTTATTAGGCTATAAGAGAACCATGCACACACATTATGTGTGCAAGAATCAACGATTGCACCGAGCCAACAAGCTATAAACCTATCATGCACAGACATTGCGCTTGCAAGGGAAAAGGATTGCACAGACCTTCTGTGCACATACAAGAAATGTGCACCGACTCAGAAGTGCTTTCAGTAAGTTATGCACAAACTTCACTCGAGCAATATGAAGGTATGCACCGATGTGATTGTGCACGAAACAGTATTGCACATACTTTATGTGCAACACACAGTGAATTGCACTGACTTATTATGCAACCTAGCATATGTATGAAAGGCATGCACGGACTCATTTGCATGTAACAGCAACGGTTGCACCGACCTTGTGTCCCTTAGACACCAACATGCATAGACTCTCTACGAAATAAGCTATGAATTGCACCAACTCAATTCATACCAGTATTTGACATGCACCGAGTATGAGTGCAGTTCGTCAGGAACCTGCACCGACTCATAGTAAGAATACAACATGAAAGTGCAGAGGAGTTTTAATGCAAGTGACTAATAATTATTCAACATTTATGAAAGATTCATCAAAATACACAACATCCTCATGGTCAATGAAAAGTAGTCAAAGTCAACTCTAGAGTCAACCAAGTCAACTCTGATAGGATCAGTGCGATGGATTCAGAGGGGGGGTGAATGAATCCCACCCTTAAAAAACTTTTCGCTCAATAAAAGACTAGAACACTTTCAAGGCAAAACAAACAATCTGAAGAACAAGTTGAATTCTCTTTTAAACCAATGATCAAATATATATAAGGCGCGCCTAAACAATCAACTAACAGAAGCAGCATAGATAGAAATAAGAGTGCTCAAGGCAACCTGTGAAGGAGGTAGAAGACAAGGAAAAAGCGCACAAACCCAACCACACTGCATAAGAGATTTTTAGGTGGTTCGGTCACCAAGACCTACGTCCACCCCTCACTCCCAACCGGAGTGAGGCTTCCACTAGCAACGCTAGAACAGTAGACTCAGTCTGCAAACACTTGCTGCCAAATAGCTTGACCAGGGGAACAACCTCCCCTCTTCCTCCCAACCAGAGGGAACCACTAGTGACACCCAGTCACTAGCAAACCAGAGACCAAGGTCTCTCTTCCTCTGAAACCCAGAGGGAACACCTGGACTTGCAACCCACAAGACCAGAATCGGAGACGAATCTCCCTTCCTCCAACCCGGAGGGAAACCCACAAGTGACTCCCAGCCACTTGCAACCGGAGACCCAATGTCCCCCTTCTCCTGAGTCCACAGGAGGAGCCCGACCTCAGTCCAGAGGATCGGAAGAACGACAAGCCGAGTGAAAGAAAAGAAAATAAGAAACGAAAATAGAGCAAACAGAAAGCTGGAAATTCAATGCACAAAGTGCAGCTCTCGCAGGAGCAAAGCTGGCTTGGATTTGATCCAAATGCCAGTGAATAAAACTTCTAATGAATCCTCTTTCTTCTTCTTCACGAACCCTCTCTCTATCTCTCTTTCTCTTTTTCATCTTCTTCACGAGCTTTCAGTCTATCTTCACTCTTCTTCTTCTTCTTCTTCTTCTTCTTCTTCTTCTTCTTCTTCTATTTTCTGCCTCTTTGCGGCTCTTTTTCTCTATCACTCTCTACTGCTCACTTCTTCTCTGCTGCTCTCACCTTCTTCTATCACAGTCTCTATCTTTTCTCTTTTCTTTCGTGATCTCTCTTGCTCGATCGCTACTATTTATATCAGCAACAAATGTAGGGCGTGTGCAGGGCATGTCCCCTCTCTATCCAGATAACCTAGGATCACGTGCCAAGTTCCAACCTCAGATCACGTGCCCATTAATCAGCCTGTACAATGAAAGAATTACTTCAGTCGATCAACAAACAATGTATAGACTTAATTAAATAATGCATAAGCGTGTACAGACTTTAAATGCAGCATATAGGCAAGTATGTACATTGGTGAGAGTGTATAGACTTGAAGCCCTTCAAGCGACCTCAATGTACAGACTTGCGGGGGATGCAAGAACAAGCGATAGCAAATGTATAGACTTTGCTGCATGTTGTGGGACGCAATGTACATACTTTACGGCAGGCAACTGGACGTTGTATAGACATGCTATGCAGGCTGTGGGACGCAATGTATAGACATTGCAATGCTGGCTTCCAGCGATGTATAGACATTGCAGTGCTACCGTGGGACGTTGTATAGACTTACTGTGCAGACTGCCAGATGCAGTGAACAGACTTTGCGTGTGTGTGCTGAGACAATGTGTAGACTTAGTTCGAGCAACATACTGACTGTATAGACTATATGAATGCAAAGCTAGACCCATGTATAGACTTCATACATGCAAGACTGAAGCGTGTACAGACATGATGTGAAGAACAATGCCCAAATGTAGTGTACAGACATGCTGTGAAGAACAATGCCCAAAGCAGTGTATGGACTTAGAATGCACGAGACAGCAGTGTACAGACTTTGTGATGCACAAGCATATCTAATGTATAGACTTTGAAGTAAAGGCTGGAGTTACAAAAGCAATGTATAGACTTCAAAGTATGCACAATGCAAAGGCTGTACAGACTTCAGACTCAGCTACAAACTGAGTTAAGGAGTGTATAGACTTGATGAATGCGATGTAGACACACTGAGTGTATAGACTTGATGAACAATGCACAAGGCATATAGGAGTGTGTAGACTTTGTGTGCAAGGTATGCAACAGAATGTATAGACTTTGTTGTGCTGCCAAGCTAAAGCATGAAGGAAGCCGCTGTACAGACATGAAACATGGGAGTGTATAGACTTTAGTGAAATGCCTTGGACAGACTCACGATGTACAGACTTTGTAAGACGATGCATGCACAAGACGCTAAGTGAGAAAGAACTGGCTATACAGACTTAGAGAGAGATGATGCATGAGACGATTCACTGTTCGCTAATGTATAGACTTTGGAAAGCTCCAAGGTGATGTACAGACTTGGTGAGCGCCAAGGCGATGTATAGACTTGGTGAGCGCCAAGCGATGTACAGACTTCAGTGACTCATGCAAGCTACAGGACAGTGTGTAGACTTGTGTTTTGAACGTAGGCAAAGGAAAGGAATGTATAGACTTGCTCAGTTCAGAATGTAGGTAAAGATGGGAAGGAATGTATAGACTTGCTGAATTCATGAACATGCTATCAACCAGTGTGCTGCTATCAACCAGTGTGCAGACTCTATATGCAGTGCACTAACTTTATGCTCAATGCAATCATGCTGACTCTGTTACATGAATGCATCGACCAGATGTCAGACAGATATAATGGAATGTCATTCACAAGCACACATTCACAAAACATGAACACATATGAATGCACTAAAATGAATCAACAAGAACACATGCATATGGTGACTTATAGTGTTTGCTATCATCAAAACCATAGGGGCACAACAATCTCCCCCTTTTTGATGATGGCAACACTATGAGTCACACTGACTCAAGTCAAAAACATTCTCCCCGATTGACTTCAGCAAAAAGACATTAGTCAGAGAGAGAAAAAATAAGCAGGTATGAAACGATTGAAATAACATTTCTCCCTTTAACTACATGAAAGCACATTCTTCCCCAAAGAGCAATATGACTCATACCAATTTCTCTCCCTTTGTTTTTTTTTTAAAATCATGGGAGAGATATGAATGCAGAGATGCAGATGCAACAAGAAATGCAAGAACTCCCCCTAAAAATATGAATGCAAGACAATTCTCCCCCTTTTAAGAATTTCCATGCTGCATGATTCATATGACAAGGAAGCTCCCCCTCAATAAATGGAACCTTATGAAATGAATGAGAAGGAGACCACAGGGGCAATCAAGGACAAGTTCAGGTCATGATGAATCAAGGACAATGAGTAAAGAATTTCCAATAGGCTCCAATCATAAGAAATTCAACAAGATTTTCAGAGAGATATCAATCTCATAAATCTAAAACATAAGTTTTCAAAGTCTACCATTATAAGGGCTTATGAATGAATTTTATTGATCAGCAGGGTTTAAACATGATGTATGCTAAGTTTGTGAATAAAATTCTGTATTTATATCTAAAGTCACGGTTTAATAAAAATTAACCAAGCCCTCATATATATATCTTGATTAATCTCCCTTTCTCTTACACAATCAAAATTATTGACTTCTTTCGGAATTACATGCACTAGTATTGAGATCAAGCAATTATGAAGTCATATGATTTTGTCTAGGGTTGTAGCAATTTGATTTTTGCATCAATATTCAAATATAGTAATTTGTTCAACAAATTTTCATGTTACAAATTTTATGAGCACTCTAGTTCAGTGTACACCTTGTAACTAGAGGATATACGTTGATCAGACGCCAATATCCTTAAGCACTTAGTGTGACTAACAGTCATGCTTTATATTAACAGAGGTAACATTTACACCTCATGACATATCTCAACTCATTTCTTGATGAGTGAGATGTATTTCTCAGTGTGCATGCCAGTGCTCTGCCAGATTAACACTCATTCTTAAGCAGAGTTAACTATGGCATCTCATGACACAGTCCTTTTGACATGTGTTTCTCAGTGACCAAAGTCATTGCTCTGACAGAAATTACCCTTTAGACATTTCAGAAAAATACATTTGCTTCAAATCAATAATAATTTCATGTACTTAACCAAATAAAGCCATGTATTCAATAATGCAGATTTCAGAAGATTTTACAAGACACAGTATGAAGCAGATGGTTAAAGTTTATTAAATATGATTCAGATATTTTTAAGAGATTTTAAAATCAAACTCAATGAATACATTAAACTTAAATCACCTGAGTTATTTCAGACATTCATAACAACGTATAATAGAAGATTCATAGTTCAAGTGTTTTTCAGATTTATGATCGAGATAGCCCCATTGAAATCTTCATGAAAGACTGATAGAATTCTGATACCAAATGATAGAAGAGATTTTGAAGCCCAGTGTTTCAAAATATGATCAAGGTTTGTCAACAAGTGTAATGAATTCTGACAAGTGTATGCATTTGACAACCTGCATGCAATGCATTGACTCCCCCTGACAATATGCATTCAGTCAATCTTTTTGGCAATTTCAATGTAATGAAATGTAATTAACTATATGTATGCAAAGTCATGCAAAGACTCAACATTGAATGCTATACAAAGACATGCAATTAACTACCCCTGAAAACATGCAATGTTTGCCATGAGAACTGAACATATGTCTTTGAGACTCATGCACATTCAGACTGCCCTATCAAGCAATATGACCCATGGTACTAGGCGGAGAACTTGGTCTAAAAGACCATCTCACACATAGTAAGAACCTCCAGACAGATTTCCCTGTCTTTTAGTAGCTTACTATTTGATATACCATAGTGGTCAATCATGATAATTCAACATGCAGTCCTATAAGCAATCCAGATTTTCGGTGAGCTATGCAACAGATAGATTCCATTATCAAACTACATTCATATGCAGTTCAGATTATCAAAAATTACAAGTTTATTCTCATTTCAATATCTAAACAACCAATTCATATGAGCATTGAGAGACATGAATACTCATAGTGTCCAAAAAATGACAAATATGCATGAACACATCAAAGAAGATATGCAATGAATTTCAAAAATTTCAGATGACAAGGTTTAAAGAGAGTTCACGTAACTGACCTGAAAAGTGTAGACCTGGGGTTTTTCATACTTGAGTGCCTTAGTTTATTAACCCCTGTTTATTTTCTCAGTCCCAAGGCACACCTGCAAAACAATGTTCATTTTGCACAAACAAGTACCCAAGAGGTCTTGGGTCCTGAATTAAAAGTGACATTCCTAGCAGGTTTTCTCAACAATGTTTGTGCATGAAGGTCATCAGATTTCATCTAATAGCAATTATTCATTGAATAACCAAAGCCACCACAATAACGACATGAAACCGAATTTTTGTTCTCATTGTACACATTAGCATGATCATGAAATCTATGTGTATGAGAATTAAAGTTTCTGTTGTTTGCATGAAGGTTCTGTCCTTTGTTATCATTCGGCCAGCAATTTACAGCCTTGTAGCCAGACTTTTTATATTCAAAGTGAGAAGAGTGATTTCTTCTCTTAATAGGTGACCAGCATTCTCTAGCCAGATGGCCTGGCTTCCAACAGTTAGAGCATGCAAAATATTTTCTGTTTTCAACAACCTTATTCTTATTTAGACCATGTTGGCTTGCAGGGAATTTAGCATGATGTGGAAAAGATATTTTCTTACCATTTGCAAACCAGCATTTTGTAATTATGTGTCCTAGTTTGCCACAGTGCAGACATTCAGTTTTCTTTTTCTAAGGTGAAGGATTTTTATCATGAAATTTCCTAGCATTCATATCATCCTTCTCCATCAATTTACACTCATGCATCAGATGTCCAAATCTATGACAGTAATGACAGATCATTTTCCTTTTTAGATGCATGTGAGTGTGTGTGAGGACTGTGATCAACATGCACTGATGAACCTTTTTTTATTTATTTTACATTTTCCAGTCTTTTTCTGATTTTTCCCTATTTTTATGTTTTCTTAGCCTTGTACTGAGGTGGAGATGAGGTAGAAGACTTTTCTTGTTCTGAAGATTTAACAAAAATAGTTTTCAGGTTGGATCCATCAACCTTCCTCATGACTGGATTGTAACCCAGTCCCTCTTTCTTACAATTAACCTTTGTTCCCAGCATTTTCTGAACAATGGGCTGTTTACCTTTTGATATTGTGACTACATTTGAAGCATTTACAAATGATGTCATTACTTTGTTCTGAAAAGCCTTTTTATTTAGATTATTGTAGCCCAACTCTTCCTTCCTGACATTGACTCTTACACCTAGTAGCTTGTCTAGTTTTCTTGCCCATCAACAAACTTAGACAGAGAACTCTTCAAATCTTGAATTTCATTTTCGAGAGAGGTAATGTGTAACTCGTAACTGGCAATCTCTTGCTCACTGCAATTCACACATTCAGTTAGCACCTTGTTAGCAGTTTTATATTTCTCAACTTCCTGTTCCAAATTGCTCAGTTTATCAAGATCTTCAACGCAAACAGTTTTTCCTCTTTCTAAAGCTAGAAGTCTCTCAGACATAGTGGAGTTTAGCTATTTTAACTTCTCATTTTCTTCCTTAAGCTTATCATTTTGAATTAACTCATTTATTAAAGTCTGATCTTCTGAGTTAACCTTGCTTTCTCTCCCAGCTTCAAACTCCTTCAATTCTTTTTGTTGTTTTTCAAAATCTTTCTGTTATTCTATATTTACAGAATTTATGGCACCAAAATTTTCAATCAGCAAATCATTCTCTCGTTTAAGTTTCTCTAATTTGTCTTCATTTTCTTTGCAGAATTTTCTGAGAGAATCTTTTTTAGACTTCAGCTTGTTTAAATCTGAGTTAACACTTTTGAAATTTTTCAATAATTTTTCATACTAGTCATGGTAGTTAACAAGTGTCTGATTATCATTATTTGAACTGAGTTTCTCTTTGAGTTCAGATATCTCATTTACATGATCTTGATTCTTAATTTTCAGCAACAAAATTTGTTTTTTCAGTATTTGAATATCAGACATAAAAGCATCATCAGATTGTTTCAACTTTGAACAATTTTCACATGGAGAACTCGAACTACCCTGATCACTTTTTTTTTTCAAGTTCTTGCATTGTTTTCTTAAATGTTCATGAGATTCAAGCAACTCAGCACATGCATTCTCCCAATCATCTAAAGAAAAATTCTCGAAGGGATTTACCTCATCATCATCCTCTGCTTCATTTTGGCTGCCACTTTGATTACTTCCATTAGCCATCATGCAGCTTGTTTGATTTCCTTTCTCGGCTCTCTTCATCATCTTCAATATATCCCTTGCAGTTTTGCAACCAAGGAAACATGAATGAAGAGCTCGATTAGTCACGGCCTTCATTAACTCCAGTGCTTTCTAATTTTCTGCACACATAGATCGATGCTTGTTAGTTCATTTGGACTGATCTTTTGGTAGTCTATGTGGACCATGTGAAATCACTTTCTACAGGTCTGGATCAACAGATTTAACATGAGCACGGAAAGCACTGTGCCACTGATTGAAATCAGAACCACTAAAGACGGGTGGATGAGCCATTGAAGCAGATCAAAACTAATTCAAAGCAGTGGATTCAAACCGATAAACCAAATCTAACAAAAATGCACCGAAGACAGCAGGGTCGGATCTACAGGTCGCTGGACCTACTATGCAGACACCGCTCTGATACCAATTGATAGGATCGGTGCAATGGATTCAGAGGGGGGATGAATGAATCCCACCCTTAAAAAACTTTTCGCTCAATAAAACACTAGAACACTTTCAAGGCAAAACAAACAATCTGAAGAACAAGTTGAATTCTCTTTTAAACCAATGATCAAATATATATAAGGCGCGCCTAAACAATCAACTAACGGAAGCAGCACAGATAGAAATAAGAGTGCTCAAGGCAACCTGTGAAAGAGGTAGAAGACAAGGAAGAAGCGCACAAACCCAACCACACTGCACATAAGATTTTTAGGTCATTCGGTCACCAAGACCTACGTCCACCCCTCACTCCCAACCGGAATGAGACTTCCACTAGCAACGCTAGAACAGCAGACTCAGTCTGCAAACACTTGTTGCCAAACAGCTTGACCAGGGGAACAACCTCCCCTCTTCCTCCCAACCGGAGGGAACCACTAGTGACACCTAGTCACTAGCAAACCAGAGACCGAGGTCTCTCTTCCTCTGAAACCCAGAGGGAACACCTGGACTTGCAACCCACAAGACCAGAACCGGAGACGAATCTCCCTTCCTCCAACCCAGAGGGAAACCCACAAGTGAATCCTAGCCACTTGCAACCGGAGACCCAATGTCCCCCTTCTCCTGAGTCCACAGGAGGAGCCCGACCTCAGTCCAGAGGATCGGAAGAACGACAAGCCGAGTGAAAGAAAAGAAAATAAGAAACAAAAATAGAGCAAACAGAAAGCTGGAAATGCAATGCACAAAGTGTACCTCTCGCAGGAGCAAAACTGGCTTGGATTTGATCCAAATGCCAATGAACAAAACTTCTGATGAATCCTCTTTCTTCTTCTTCACGAACCCTCTCTCTATTTCTCTTTCTCTTTTTCTTCTTCTTCACGAGCTCTCAGTCTATCTTCACTCTTCTTCTTCTTCTATTTTCTGCCTCTCTACGGCTCTTTTTCTCTATCACTCTCTACTGCTCACTTCTTCTCTGCTGCTCTCACCTTTTTCTATCACAGTCTCTATCTTTTATCTTTTCTTTCTTGATCTCTCTTGCTCGATCGCTACTATTTATATCAGCAGCAGATGTAGGGCGT
Organism: Amorphophallus konjac; assembly: GCA_022559845.1. Taxonomy (NCBI): domain Eukaryota; kingdom Viridiplantae; phylum Streptophyta; class Magnoliopsida; order Alismatales; family Araceae; genus Amorphophallus; species Amorphophallus konjac. The sequence continues at coordinate 213,249,907 of CM040125.1, read as the reverse complement.
GTGCAGGGCATGTGCCCTCTCTATCCAGATAACCTAGGATCACGTGCCAAGTGCCAACCTTGGATCACGTGCCCATTCATCAGCCTATACAATGAAAGAATTACTTCAGTCGATCAACAAACAATGTATAGACTTAATGAAATAATGCATGAGCGTGTACAGACTTTAAATGTAGCATATAGGCAAGTATGTACATTGGTGAGAGTGTATAGATTTGAAGCCCTTCAAGCGACCTCAATGTACAGACTTGCGAGGGATGCAAGAACAAGCGATAGCAAATGTATCGACTTTGCTGCATGCTGTGGGACGCAATGTACAGACTTTACGACAGGCAGCTGGACGTTGTATAGACATGTTGTGCAGGCTGTGGGACGCAATGTACAGACATTGCAGTGCTGGCTGCCAGCGATGTATAGACATTGCAGTGCTGCCGTGGGACGTTGTATAGACTTTCTGTGCAGACTGCCAGATGTAGTGAACAGACTTTGCGTGTGTGTGCTGAGACAATGTGTAGACTTGGTTCGAGCAACACACTGACTATACAGACTATATGAATGCAAAGCTAGACCCATGTACAGACTTCATACATGCAATACTGAAGCGTGTACAGACATGATGTGAAGAACAATGCCCAAATGCAGTGTATAGACATGTTGTGAAGAACAATGCCCAAAGCAGTGTATGGACTTAGAATGCACGAGACAGCAGTGTACAGACTTTGTGATGCACAAGCATATCCAATGTATAGACTTTGAAGTAAAGGCTGGAGTTACACAAGCAATGTATAGACTTCAAAGTATGCACAATGCAAAGGCTGTACAGACTTCAGACCCAGCTGCGAACTGAGTTAAGGAGTGTATAGACTTGATGAATGCGATGCAGACACACAGAGTGTATAGACTTGATGAACAATGCACAAGGCATATAGGAGTGTGTAGACTTTGTGTGCAAGGTATGCAATGCCAAGCTAAAGCATGAAGGAAGCCGCTGTACAGACATGAAACAGGGAAGTGTATAGACTTTAGTGAAATGCCTTGGACAGACTCACGATGTATAGACTTTGTAAGACGATGCATGCACAAGACGCTAAGTGAGATAGAACTGGCTATACAGACTTTGAGAGAGATGATGCATGAGACGATGCACTGTTGGCTAATGTATAGACTTTGGAAAGCTCCAAGGCGATGTACAGACTTGGTGAACGCCAAGGCGATGTATAGACTTGGTGAGCACCAAGCAATGTACAGACTTCAATGACTCATGCAAGCTACAGGACAGTGTGTAGACTTGTGTTCTGAACGTAGTCAAAGGAAAGGAATGTATACACTTGCTCAGTTCAGAACATAGGTAAAGATGGGAAGGAATGTATAGACTTGCTGAATTCACGAACATGCTATCAACCAGTGTGCTGCTATCAACCAGTGTGCAGACTCTATATGCAGTGCACTAACTGTATGCTCAATGCAATCGTGCTGACTCTGTTACATGAATGCATCGACCAGATGTCAGACAGATATAATGGAATGTCATTCACAAGCACACATTCATAAAACGTGAACACATATGAATGCACTTAAATGAATCAACAAGAACACATGCATATGGTGACTTATAGTGTTTGCTATCATCAAAACCATAGGGGCACAACAAACTCTACTATTGCCAATTAATCAAAACACATTCAGCACATGCAGCAGCACACACACTGCTGATCAATCCCAGAGGCGGCCCAACGTTATGGAGGTTCCCGATTGAAAGGGACTAGTTACACCCGAGTGGGAATCCCCATGTGAATAGTCCGATCCAATGAGAGGGTATTCCTATAGATGTCATGCCGACTCTTCCTAGGCCCACCCGCACATTAGCACCCTAGAATAAAAGCTAGAACAAGTAATAGACAACAATCAATTAAACAGAAAATGAAAATAGAACTGAAACAAAAATGGGTATGAGGCTGCCAAAGTCCTTATGCTTGGAGGACCAAGGTGGCCAAATCGATGGACTCCCAAGGGACTTGGGCGGCCAGACTATGGGCCGTTCAGACCTTGGAAGGCGGCCAATACTTGGGCCATTCAGAGAACAAGGCGGCCAGCTTTTTGGCCATTCTCAGATGGCCTGGGCGGTCAATGCTTGGGTCGCCCAGGTGTTTAGGCGGCCAAAGATGCGGCCTTCTTCCACCTGCAGACAATGTTAATCTATGCAAAAATTAAACAAACATGTGCCCGTAAATCTTGGACTTTCAACACCGTAGACTCACACAGTAGACAGCAACAGGTCCCACCGTGATCGCTAGAGAGCTGTAGGTGCCAGAAGTTGGGGGTGGTGCACATGCGGCCTCGAATGTGATGGAATGGTGTTCGAAGGTGGTGAATGGGGAAGATAAACGTGGTCGGGGTCAGATGGATGGGGCTGATGAGGGGCTCTCGGCCACTTAACCTCCTCCTTCCTCCTCCGAGGCATTAGTTTCTCCTCTGGTGCTACCAATGCCCTGAAAACATAAGACGTAAAATCAGAAAAGTAGGATGTGATTGCCAGGGAATTTTACTTGATTCTAACAGGATGAATGATCGCGCGGCGGTGCCTCAGGGAGGGAGTTCATTGGGACCCGACTTCTCCATGCTCGGCCGGCCAAGAACGGAGAGCCATGCATAGTCTAAGGTGCCGAAAGTTGTACGAGCAATGTTAAACTCAAGAACATAAAAAGAAAATGCCGATTAGAACCATGAAGTACAGTAAGAGTTTGAAGCAATGTAAGGACTCAAAATAATGGTGGGGGGATTACCTGGAGGGTGGTTGGGAAAAGTGATGGTCGAGGCTTTCGACCACCCGCCTTGTCGATTGTTTAAGTTTAAAACCTCTACGATAAGAGATCTACGAGTTGCTTAAAATGCAATGAAAATGCAAGTACACATGGGTGTATGTAAACAAAAGCGACAGAGTAGCAGATGAGAAACCAGGAGGCGGCTTAGGTGTTGGCTGCTCAAAAGAATAGACGGCCTAGACGATGGTTGCCTATCTTCCGAGTGGACACATGCTAGGTGGCGCGTAGAGAAGCTGAAAGGGCCAAAAGCGCAACCTTCTATCGAAACTCTCTCTTGATCTTCCTTCCTCTCCAAACGCTTTCCTCCTCAAAAACCTCTCCCTTCATCCATCCCTTCATTTTGTCCTTTTCCTCCTTTAACCACCTCTGATCCCCCCCTTTCGAAGTTTTATCCCTGGGACTCCCTTCTAGGGGCTTCTAGCTTTGTGCCTGGGGACGTGGGCGATGAGGCCGAGAGTGGGGATCGAACGGGGCACGTTTGAAGCAGGAGAAGCAGACGTGGGGCACGGACTTTTGACCAACGGTTGTAGGAAGGCGGCTAGAGGACTGGCCGCTTACCAAACCTGGGCGGCCAGGGTCTTGGCCGCCCAGCCAACCAGGGCGGCCATCGACCTAGCCGCCCAGCCAATGGGCTTTTCAACTCCCAACCCTTCGATCAGGGCCTAATAATGCAAGGTGGGCTGGACTTAAAACGCTAGACGTCGATCAATCCAAGGAAAAATGATAGTGTTATCAATATGAAAGTCTAACTGGGGATCTGCGGGATGTCCAAAATTAGGCGTCTACAATTGGCATTGTTCTTCTATCACCAGAGGGTGTCACCATTCCACAAGCCTTTCAACTTGCATTCCCTATTACCAATAACATAGTTGAATATGAGGCTCTTCTGGCCAGGCTAGAGGTCCCCCATCTATATGGTGTCACACAATTGCAGATTGTAGGGGATAGTCCGCTCATTCTTCGCCAAGTGCTCACCAAATGTCACACTCTTGATTCTAAGCTTAAGCCATATTAGGAACTCACCTCTATCTACTCCATGCTCTTTTCTAGACTGATCTTTGTCCATGTTTATTCTAGCTGATGCTCTTGCTTCCCTAGCTTCTTCTTTGACATTCCCTCTTGGTAGGCACTTCGAATCTATCATCATTAATAGATGTCTTACTCCTGCCACTAAGGATGATGCGTTCCTTAAGGTTAAGAAAGAGCTATTAAAGAAGGTCAATGAAGGTGAAATTGTTGAGAAGAAGGAAATCATGCTACTAGAATTGGAGGAAGAGTTGGTTGACGAGGAAAAGCCTTGGTACTACTAGATTGCAAGATATTGTAAAGATCAGTCTTATCCCGAGGAAGTCACGGTAGAAGAAAAGAGAGCTATAAGGAGAGTTGCTCAGAGATATACTTTGGTTGGAGGCGTATTTTATAAAAGAAGTCTCACTAGTGTTCTTTTAAGATGTCTTGATGATGACGAAGTATGGAAGGTCATTGATGAGGCACATTTAGGAGTGTGTGGTGGCCATGTAAATAGCCAGATGCTTGCAAAGAAGATTCTTAGATAAGGCTTCTCCTGTCCTACTCTAGAAGAGGACTATGATATGTATGTCTGTAGGTGTGTCAAGTGTCAGCTTCACGCCGATAAAATCTATTCTTATGCTTCTTCACTCGATCCCATGTCCTCCCTATGGCCTTTCTCCGTGTGGGCTTTCGATATCCACTACAAGAAAATAGACCTTTAGGGGCATTTTTAAACTGTCCCAAAAATTAGAGATAAATGCCCTAATAACTTTTATGGGCAATTTGATTAGTTTTAGGGGCAATTTAAAATGTGCTCCTATTGCCTCTGTCCCTAAAGGTTTTTAGGGCACTTATTGAAAAATGCCCATAATGTTGTCATTAGAGGCACTTAAAAATGCCTCTAAATATTCTAAAAGGGGCAATTTTGCTAACCAAATGCCGTTGATAAGCATGTTTTAGGGGCAATTCCTCCTTCAAACTGCCCCAAATAACCTATTTTAAGAATAGTCATCGAAAAATCACACTGAAATAATCACTTGAAAGAATGTGTTTTAAGGGTATTTTCTTCCACAAACTACCCCAAACAACCAATGTATAGGGGCTCTAGTTTTAAAATGTTGCACCAAAATAACAATCCTAAAATGCAAAAATTAAAGTCAACATTACTAACATGCAATAAGTACACAGATCCTATTCTTTGTAATTCACTGACATACATAGACACCCACCATTATAGAACACATGTGTATATAAATTGTCCACCTTTTAACAAAGGAATAAATAGGATATGATACTCGTTGACAAAGACAATGTCTTAATAGAGCTGTATTATAAAATGAAATTATGAAAATATTCAAATTACACATAGCATCCATGACTTATAAATACAACTCGGACCATAGAATTTCAATTTTGCACTCTACAACTAAAATATAGAAACTCGGTAACTCTTTAACATATATAAAATAGTTTCCCTTGGTTCTCTTTAGGTACAAATAATTTCTTGCTAGTGGACATGTAAGGGAAGTCAATTAGCATGATAGCTTGGCATGCAGTCAAGACACTTGCATCCTCTCTACCAATGCATTGCAAAGACCTTGTGGGTGATAAGATTATCTATCCTGCAACAAAAATAGCAACGTAAGCACAGCTAGAGAGCTAGAGAAGAAAAACAAGGTAGAATATGTAATAGAATAAGGCTCTAGAATGGGGAAACTAGTATCCATGAGAAGACACCAAAAGAAAAAACAAAGGAAAAACCAAATAAAAATCATTGAACCACTATGCACACATATGCACACATTTGTGCCTAGAGTACATGCGTTTTGTAGTTAATATATCTCAATCTCACTAGGAAATGTTTGAAAATGTCATATAAAGCCTTTAACATCAGCATTGTTCAACAATAAAATTGACCAACCTAAAAGTCCGCACAAAGATCTCTGCGGCCTTCCCCCATGATACCATAAAAAATTATATTGCAATCCCCCATATCTTAAAATTACCTAACTTTAGGTTAGGCATGCCAGACAAAAAATATTTTATGAGAATCTTCCCGATGACATCACAACATAGAACACTTCCTATAATCATGATGGAATAGAATAGATATACTCATGAAGGTGATGTTGTTAAAGCAATTTATACCATTTTTCATTTCTGACATTTCTGAAACTGGCCTTGTCAACCTTCTGTCACTTTTAGCAGTTATGCTCATATTAGAATCTAAAGACTGGGCTACAAGAAACCTATTTATGAAATCAAAGCATAGTTATCAAGGAAATGCCAACTAGAGATTGAGGTTGAATAAAGTATGTGCAAGACTCACATATAGGGCCATGTTTAAGAAAACATAAAAGACAATGCACTGTGTAATATTCCTCGTTGAAGACATGAGACAGAGGTCAAGTAAGATCAAGGCAAAATGAGAAATGAATAAACTTTACTGAAATAAAGATTAAAGAAGATTCTATGCTAGACATATAGGGTCATATGTTTAAGAAAATGGAAAAATGAATGACACCATGTGACATTCCTTTTTGAAGTAAACAACCCCATTAAATGTACACTGTTAACCAAATATGAGCATATTGATATCTAAGATTACGTGAAGTTCATTAATCTGATTTTCATCCCATATGAACATTTATTCAATGATAGTGAGAAGAGGACTAAAAATTTACTTGAAGTACCTGACAACTAGAAATATCCTGCATAGTAGAAGGATCGAGATGCTTCACCATTCTATGGGCCCATCTGTATTGGTAAATCCCCATGTGAGAAATTTGGAGTATTTTCACTCTCAGAAATATCCTGGAAATGCAAACTCTGAGCTATAAGCCATGTCAGGAATTTGTACTAACAAACTTGAACCCCTAACCCTAGAGTAACATTGTGATCTCACCTCAAGGCTTCACATGTGTGAAGGTAATGAAATCCATTGACCCCATGCCTGACTAGGCCAGGGCCATTATTAAACCATTGTTAATTCAATCACATAGGGGAAAGAATTGAGTAGCTCTAAAACCTAACTAACTGAAGTGCTAAATTTAGAAACCAGCAGAAGAAAAATGCTTACATTAACATTATCACCAGCACCACTACCGGCTTCCTATTACCTACTGCAAAAGGACAGTATTGTCCCCTTCAAATGTCTGATATATATCATGGTCATTCCTTAGACTGCCAAATTGATTCACAGCTGCATATCCATGATCACCACAAGCTTCTCTGTAGATTCTTAATGATTGTGCTGTGTATGATGTAATATAAGACTTAAGGTCTGCTGACAGAGCATGGACATCACTGACAATATGTTCATCATGGGTTTTCTGCTGACAGAGCATGGACATTACTGACAATGTGTTCATCATGGATTTTCTTTATTTCAATATATTTCTCAACCATGTAAAGAGTCGCAAAGTGGAAAGCATATGTGGATACCAGCATAGGCATAAGCTTGTACTGCTGAGACTATTAATCCAATATGCGGACTTCAGGATGTTGAGGAGGACCAAACTACCGGCGAAGTAAAGAGTATCTCACAGTAATGGTGACTACAATTTTTAGGACATAAACTAAGGAATATCCAAGGCCAACCATTCCCTTAACCAATTCTCCTAGTGTAGCAGCAAACCTTTTGGAAATAGAAGGAAGACTGCTTAGCTCATCTTCTTTTATATTGATTCAAAAATACCCTTCTGAGCTAACTACATTTTTAAATTGATTCAGAAATGTCAAGAAAATCTTCAATTCAGGTGGTAAAAGACACCACAATAGGCTACCTAAAGCACACATGCATTCGAGAGCCCTGGAATGTAATGGACAAATATTTTTGCTTTTAAATTAAGAAACAAACACAAATTTTTTATAATAAATATGATATCACTCAAACTCCTTCCACATTCAGCCATGCCTTGATATGAAGGTAAAATCATACCCTTGTTTCACATTAAGTCCTTTTGCATTCAAATGAAGAGTTTCTAATGCAGCAACAAAAGCCAGGCAATACCTTGTCAATGTACTCATGAACCAATCCAATGACAAGTATATTAGTCTATCAATAATTTTAAAAGGGTTAGTTGCATATCTAGGAAATGTACTTTGGAATTGACTTAGAAATACCCTAGAAAATACCATTTCTACATATCATCCATGCTTGAGTTATGGCTTGACCAGTAACACAATGAAAATACCCAATACATGGTCAAGGATTGGACACTAGAACTGGGGTCTAGATTGGCAAAAGTAATTAGTCTATCAATAATTTCAAAAGGATTAACTGCAAATGCAAGATGAGATAGGCAAGAATCAGAAGACAACAAAAAAAACACATAAATGTAGCGGTGACAATGTTGTGCTCTTACCCCAAGATTCCAAGTTTCAGTGTCACTTGAATGGAGAAGAAGATTGGTGCACTGGTGTATTAAATCTTCTTTTTTTTTCATAAACACAGTCATCTAATAGATCAAAGGGAGAGTGCACCCCCATTCCAGAGGAAGGGAATGTTCTCACTCCACCTTCAAACCATTAGATGCTTTTTTTATTTAAATAATATAATGATTCAAAAAGGTACATCATTGCACACCGGCCATCCTCAAAAGACCAATGAGAGAAGAAAGAAAGACCTATACAACCAACTAATCAGGAGGAAAGATAGCCTTGTGCAAGACAAAAACCAAAGAGGAACCCAATGAACCACAAACATACTTCGTTCCAAACAGGCACCATGCAACCCAAACCTAAGAATAAACCCAATAAGACCATGTTTCCACTGCAGTCACAGCTCCAAGACCCCATGCAACAGTTCCAGCAAACCAAGGCTCGTGAAGAACAGAAATAGCCCCGTGCAGCTTCCTCCAACATAGCCTCCTCCCAGATACATGGTGCAAATTAATAAGCAGCAAATCACTAGGGTGCATGCCTGAAACTAGGAAGCCCAATTTTATCCACCATGACCGCCCCTCGTGCGTGGAAAGGAAGCTCCTTGACATTGCAGAAAACCTTCCTCGCGCTGGGAACACAGGCATCCTTGGCCAAACAGTCGGCCACCGAGTTGCCCTCACGATAAATATGCACAATTGTGCAATTTAAACGCTGCAACATCCTAGTGATTCCCCTCCACCAGGGGTATATGGACCAGTGTGGGACATAACCCTTATGAATCGCCTGCACCAAAGACTCACAATCAGACATAACAATTGAAATAGCATAGTCCAGTTCCAGCGCAATGCTTAGGCCATCATGCAGCGCCCGAGCCTCTGCCAGCAAACTTGAACCAAACCCGTAGTAAAAGGAGAACCCAGCAAGGAATTCTCCTCTCCTGTTCCTAATGCAGCCTCCACCCCCACTGTGACCAGGATTACCTTTGGAGGCGCCATCAATATTCAGACAGTAACCAGAGGAAGGAGGTTTCCAAAGAACAGGGAAGGGATGGCGCACCTGCACCTTGGGCCAAACATTAAATTGACTAAGAGTGCTGACCTCACTAATGTTAATCAGCTGGTGAAAGGTGACATTCTTGAAAGCAAATGCCAGACTATTACTAATCCGGAATTTAATCTGTTCTATGTCAAGTACAACACTATCAAAGCGAGATGCACATCTTGCCTTCCAGATTTCCCAAATGAGGAGCATGAAGGTATAAAGAGCAGCAAATTGGGAAGCAGATTTCAAGGATGAATTCTCTATAAAACTCCAACTGCGGATGGTAATCTGACTACTCATATTAACCTTTGGGCCGATAAGAGGCGCCATCCAGGTCCAGAGAGACATGGCAAGATCACTACTGATGAATAGATGATTTAAATCTTCAATACTAGCAGAATGACAGCAAACACATTTAGAGACCATCAGAACACCACATTCACCAATTCTAGAGTCAACAGGGATTGCCCGATGAACCATCTTCCAAAAGAAAATAGCAGCTCTGGGGTTGAAGGCGTTGTGCCATATCTTATGCCAGGCTACCCGCTGGATGCCTTGTGAGGATGCCAGTTTATATGCAGAAGAGGAGGTGAGCAGACCAGAACTACTACCCGTCCAACAGCAAAAATCCTGATCATTGGTCAGCTGGACCTGAATTTCTTCAACATTGATAGTGAGACATTGCCACAGAGGATGCTGTGGATTTAGCATCATCTCCCGGACAGTAATACGTTGGGCATTGGTAACGCAAGCAGCATTAGTCAAAAACCGCATTAGTGGCCGATCACCAATCCAGAGATCCCGCAAGAAGTCAATGTCATCCCCACGACCAACCATCCATCTAGAATGAGATAGCACAATATCCTTGGCTTTGCTGAAACTGCTGGTAGAGATGCCACGGGGGAAGGGTTTAACAGTATCCATGAGATGTAGAGTAAGAAACCGCTATCTGGCATACCTGGACCAAAGGGAACTCCCATGTATAATATTCCATAACTGCTTAGTAGTGAGAGATATCTGCTTGTCCTCCAGCTTCTGAAATCCCAGGCCACCCTCAGCCTTGGGCTTCTGAACACTGGACCAGGTGATCCAATGCCTTTTCTTATTCTCAATGGTGCTACACCAAAAGAAATTAGCACAAATCCTATCAATCTGCTTACAGATATTAACATGGATAGTCATAGAGGAAGCTAGAAAAATTGGCATACTCCTAAGCACAGATTTGATCAAGACAGCCCTTCCAGCTTGAGAAAGTAAAGCCGTGCGCCAGCCAGCAAGCCGCAAACTGATCTTATCAAGTAGCGGCCGGAAGTCAGCAGACACAAGCTTGCCTGCCTTTAGAGGAACACCCAGGTAGCTGATAGTGCCCTTGTGATGCTTGTAGCCAGTAGAACGATGTATTCTCCGTGCAATAGTGGTAGGTGCCTTGGAAGATAAAATAAAACAGCTTTTCCCAGCATTAACTAGTTGCCCCGAGCTGTCCTGATATTGCTTCAGAAACCAAAGAAGTTTCCTAATATTCCTGTCTACCGCATTGGTGAAAATCATCGTGTCATCAGCGTATAAAAGATGGGAAACCGCAAGGCAGCCACGTGGGGAGTGGAAATGCTGGATAATGCCATTCTGGTAGTGTTCCTTCAAGCCTCTACTGAGCACCTCAGAAGCAATAATAAAAAGGATAGGGGCCAACGGATCCCCTTGTCTAATCCCCCTGGACGACTTAAAGTAACCAGAGATGCTCCCATTGGAAGAAATAGAAAACCAACAGTTAGCAAGAAGCATACCCATGTAGGATATGAACCGATTACTGAAACCAAACCTCTGCATTACCTCGAATAGAAAGTCCCATTCCAATCTGTCATAGGCTTTAGCCATATCAAGTTTAAATATAACATTATGTCCCCGAACCTTCCTGTTAATATCTGCAACTAGTTAGCGGGAGAGAGACACATTATCAAGGATATAACGCCCCTTAACGAAGGCACTTTGTTCTTCAGAGATGAAATTAGGCAACAAAGGCGTCAGCCGACCACATATGATGCGCGAGATAATTTTGTATGCAAAGTTGCAGAGACTAATGGGACGAAAATCACTAAATGTGGAGGGCTCTTTAACCTTGGGAACCATAGTAATAATGGATGAAGTGATACCTCGAGGTAGAGGGTATCCCTGGAAGAAACCCTGCATAGTCTTCACCACATCATCAGAGACAATATCCCAACATGTAGTGAAGAAGACCCATGTAAAACCATCAGGCCGAGGCGCACTTGATCCTTTTAAGGCAAAAACGGCCTCCTTAATTTCCTCCCTGGACGGGACAGCACAAAGGGTCAGGTTATGAGTATCAGTAATAGCCAAAGGAATGCAGTTCAGCAAGTCATTATCCACAGAGTGCGGAGCCGACGCTAGAAGGTCAGAGTAGAAATCCATGGCCTTAGCCTTAAGCACCTCTTGGTCCGCACACCACTGGTCATCGATCTTCAGTCTCGAGATGAAACCCCTCCTGCGATTAACCTGAACTATGGAGTGATAGAAAGAGATGTTCCGATCACCATTGTCTAGCCAATCAACTCTAGATTTTTGTCGCCAAAAAATCTCCTCTTGGCGAAGAGCCAAGCGCAGTCTAGCATTAGCTTCATTCAGCGCCATCCTGGTACGGTCAGTAGGTGCATCATCAAAGTTAGACTGGCATCTAGCAACGTGATCCTTCGCATCACAGACATTCTGAGTAACATTCCCAAATACCATTTTGTTCCAGCTACGTAGCGTAGCTTTAGTTTCTTTAAGCTTTACCTGAAGCCTGACAAAAGCATTAGGATGAGCCCAAATGGCCCCTTCCCAGGCACATCGAACAACGTTCAAAAAATCCATATGTGAAGTCCACATTTCCTGAAAAATGAATCTGCTTGGCCCTTTTGTAGGATCCAAAGCAGAAACGAACAAAGGTGCATGATCCGAAGGACCTCTTTGAAGATGGGTGACTTGGACAGAAGGATGTGAAATATGCCAAAGGTTATTGTAGAGAACACGATCAAGTCTAGCACGGATACAAGCCCCACCCGTGCGATTATTCGACCAGGTAAAAGCAGAGCCCACGAATCCGGCATCAAATAGCCCTGCCCCACCCATAAAGGTATTAAAATCAGACATAGCATCCAGATTGTAAGGTAGCCCACCACACTTCTCAGAAGACTGGGAGATACAGTTAAAATCCCCACCAATTAACCAAGGGACGGTGACAGAAGAGGCAAAGTGACTAAGCTCAGCAAAAAGGGCCCGCCTGGAGTCTCTAGAGCAACCAGCATAAACAAAGGTGAGATACTTAGAGAATGAATTCAAATCTACATACCCCAGGGTAATGTGTTGTGCTGATTGGGAGACCACCGAGATGGCCAAAGAAGTTTGCCAAAAGACCCATAATTTGGAGCTGTCACTCTCATTACCAGCATAATTGTCCATGTGTAACAGCCTAGCCACCGAGGTCGCCTTAGAGAAGGGAATCTTTGGCTCACTAATAGCAACAACCATCGGACGAAATTTCAGAACCAGCCTACGGAGACATATCCTAGAAGCACCATTACCAATCCCCCGAATATTCCATACAAGGACATAATCCATAATCAATGTATAGTAGGACAAGCACTTCCATCCACTGATCTCGCCCGAGATCGAGTGATCACCCCTTCAACGCCACTTACCTTCAACGAGGTATGTAGGGAATGTTGTGGCATTAGACTATTATCCAAAGCTGCGCGAGAAGCAGTTCCCACAGCAGGTGGTCCCGATGATGAGGCGATAGTATGGTCACCAGGATCTATCGTAGCAGGCCTGGATGCAAGTAACAGATCCGGCGCACCCAAGCAAGACGCAAGATTCCCCTCAGACCTCCCCTTCGGTGCAATACCTGTAGTGACCAGGATGCCGTCATCCGCTATAGCAGTCTCTTGATGAAAACCTCCCTACGTACCATCTGCAGGGCCCACCATAGAACTAGAAACCCGTCCGTCCGGCAATGGAGATGGGGCCAAAAGACCATCTGGCGCTCCCAGATATCCTGAAGAGGAGCCCACTAATATCCCCTTCAACATGGCTACCTCCGCAGCCAAAGTATCCTTCCTTACAGTATTACCGTCAAAAGAAATAATCTCCTGGTGAGTAGGTGAAACACTACCTCCCGCCACCGGTGCAGCGGGATCAATGTTATGAGGCAGCAAGGGAACACAGCCGACCAAAGCCTCCTTTCCTCTATCCAAGGCAACCGCAACCCCAGAATCAACGTTACCCAAACATGCACGCTCCTTCTCCTTGCCTTTGACGACAGGGATCCAAATTTCATCTGAGGTTTGTTTCCCAGCGTCTTTAGGAATCACCCTGGAGTCCACCTTGACATTAATTCTGCAAGTATCCATATTATGACCCAGAAACTTACATGTAGTGCAGTAAAGCGGCGCATTAATGTAATGAATATCTTGCCAGAATCCTCCATAATCAGGACCCATACCAATCCAGAGACGATCCGAGCGGCTTTTAAGGAGATCCAACTCCACACAAACCCTAGCTGCTTTAGTGTTTATCAGGAGTTCCGTGGCATGTGCAACCTGAAGGACAGGACCAATGTTTGCTGCAATCGACACTAAGAAGGACCTCTGGTAAAGATTAACTGGCAGATTAGGAAGTTCAATCCAAACCGGACAGACTGACGGCTCTTCCTCCGGACGGAACAGCGGCGTCCATTTAAAGAACCGAAACAGCTTCCCTTTCACATGCAAGGCTTCACGTAGTAGAACACGGAGATAATCATCATTAGTCTTGAACCGCAACAATAGATGCTGATTATCTAAGGCACTAATAACAAAGGAATCCTTCAACCCACAGCGAGCCGCAAGATGCGATCTAATCTCAGGGAACGCCGGATGACCAAAGGGAGTTTTAGCCACGACCGCAAACAGCAAAGGCTGAAGAGAAGCAGCGATCTCTTCTTTGGAAAAGAAGCAGGCTGGTTCCCCCCTGTCAGTGGACGTCGGAGGGTGCAACTCGATGTCCACCTTAGGAAGCGCCAAGGACGCCGCCAGCACCTACGCAAAGGACCTATCTCCAGAAACACCAGACTTACTAACAGGCAGTACGACCACCTCCTCCCCGGGAGGGACCCCAGGGGAAGCCATGGCCTCCCCCGGGCGGGAGGCCCCACCGAGGACAGCGAGCAGCAGAAGGACGCCGCCAGAGCACTAGGGTTTCACCTTCTCACTAAACCCCCTCTGTACTAAATCTAAGCAGACCATGTGTATCTTTAAATGTCAAAAAATTGAAGCACACTTACACCTTTTTTTAGTTTTCATCAATATTCTTTTATGTGATTAAGGCATGAAAATTTGTCATCCATCCTTGTATCTGAACATAGTTATGGTTGTTGAACACCCTGTAGCATTGCAATGTTAAGGAAAGTGGGTGGGGGTCAGAAGGCCAGTCCCCTTTGCTACAAGAGGGGTTTCAATGGGTTAAATGGCAATTCATTTTTTGATGCTAGAGTGCACCTCTAAATTATGCTCTTAATCAAATAGTTGCATAGAAACATACATGCATGTATTTTGAGCTTGAGTATAGATTCTGAATGAAGTTATTGTTGGGTCTCCTCTAGAGTTGATCAGCAGTGTGGAGACTGTTGTGTGTTGATTGTTTTTTGAATGATTGGCAATAGTAAAGTTGACTTGGTTGACTGTAGTGTTGAATTTGGTGACTTTATCTTGACCATGGTAATATTGTGTATTTTGATGAATTTTATATATGTCAGATCTTTACATAAAACACTTCTGCACCTTCATACTGTAGCACTGTATAGGTCCGTGCATGTGGTCAGTGTGACCATCTCATGTCGGTGCTAGTCACTATTGATTGAATAGTCAGGTCGATGCATACACAGACTCATTCAGTCATTTCGACAAATGGTTTGCATACATGAGCATTTCTGTTCTTAAGGTCGATGCATGCTTCAGAAGTTCTTTACTGAGGTCGGTGCCAAGTCCTCATAAGGTCGGTGCATGCATCAGACATGGTTAACTAAGGTCCATGCATATGCTCATGAGGTCGGTGCTAGCCTGTTGTGCATTGTCATAAGGTCAGTGCTAGCATTAGTTAGGCTACACAAGGTCGATGCTAGTTGCAAAATACTTGGAGTTAGGTCGATGCCAGCAGTGTCTTACACTAAGTAAGGTCATTGCAAGTTTAGCTGTCAAAGGCTCATGGTCGGTGCATACTCGAAGTCGATGCACTTCTTCACTAGCAGCATATCAGGTTAGTGCATGCTTTGCATCGCACATAACCAAGGTCGGTGCATACTTGTCTTATGCATATTGGAGGTCGGTGCATGTCCTGATATACGGATGCAAGGGTCGGTGCATTGTCTGCTTCATGCATATAAAAGTCTATGCATGTTTTCATACATGCGTAATAAGGTCAGTGCACACTTGTATCTTGCATAACCAAAGTCAGTGCATTGTTTGCCTTACCAGTGTAGATGGTCAATGCACTATCTGTTCTATATCATAACAAGTCAGTGCTAGTCAGCATCTCTTCATGTACTGAGGTCGATGTTAGTTGATACTAAGGTCAAGACGTGTATATCAGGTCTGCATCAGTAGCATACCTTGAGTCATAGCATCATGTAGAAGTCGAAGCTAGCTGCATTATATAGTCTGTGCTAGTTCTATATCCTTGCATTTGTGCCTATACACATAGACATGTGAGCTGTCTAAGTTCATAACATGTGACTAATATCTTTGTTCGTTACAATGACAGGTAAGACTCATGATCAAGCACCTTACGCGTGTCCCAACTACCTACGAACTCTAAGTCACGAGCAACTTAAGTACCAGGATAAAAGGCACGTGATCCAAGGCAAAAGGCTAAATGATGTTCATGACACGTGGAAAGCAACCCAATCAAGATGCTGCCACGTGACTATCTCAATTCAGATCTGAACGAACTTTTGGGCGGGAAACGTGGTTTCCACACGCCCACCATCTGCTGTCTTATAAAAGGAGGCAAATCGCCCAATCTCAAAATAACACATAGAAAAAGAGGAGAGAGAAGCAACAGCCAAGTCAAGAGGAAGTTCCAGCAAGATGAAGAGAGCGAACCAGAGAAGAACCCAGAGATAGCTGGTACTTATGATAATGGGATTTATCATTTCATTGATAAATACAAGGATTATTAGCACAATATTGCTAAGCCATACTTATGATATGGGTGTGTAGGTGCCATATTTCTATAAGAGATCCTGGCCATATGATAATGGGATTTATCATTTCTTATCGAGACCTTGCGTCGACGGGTATTATGGAAGAACCAGAGTAGGGCCACCCTGGGAGAGGCTGCAGGTGGACGCGGTACCCCCTCATAGTCGGTGCAGACCAGAGGGTCTTTAGCCTTCTCATTGAGGGAGCTTCTAGGACTCGGTCTTTCTCCTCCTCAGGTGCATCGACCAGTTCAGCCAGTGGCCTCGGGGGCCTCTTGGCCTCCGAGGTTAGGAGCGAGACGTGACCGGGACGATGACGAGGTGAGCAGCAGGCGCAGCCGACCTCGTCCCGATGAGGAGCAGGAAGGTGGAGAAGAGTGAGATGATTAGGCAGATGACTTGTACACTGGGGGTATGCCCCTAGAGATTCTGTAAACAATGGAATGCAATCGACATTTTTTGGAATGAGATGAATGATCTTTAGTGTACTTGCTTGCTTGATTGGCGTCGTCGATTCACTTTTTACTTATTCCAACCACACTAAAAGGGAAAAAGGGTAACCACACTAAAAGGGAAAAAGGTTAGTGTAGTTTTGATTTTAGCCCCTTGCCTGAAAAAATTTGTACGTTCCTTGATGCAAGGTAAGGGGGCTAAATCTTATGAACAAGATTGCGACGAAAGTAAACGTGAACGTGAGATGCACATACATGCAAACAAAATGCGAGCAAGAAATAAAACGTGATCATGCGATACACAAACGGATGCAATGTATATTTTTGATTTTGATTTTTTTGTTGTTTGTTATTTATTTATTTATTTATTTTTATTTTTTATTTTTTATTTTTGTTTTGGTTATTTTTTGTTTGGATTTTTGTTTTGGTTGTTTTTTTTGTTTGTGTTGCTGACTCGAGACTCACTCTTTTTGATGCCAATGCCTGGTGACCATCCATATGGCACCCGACCTAAATGAGGATAGGGGTCCCCTAATAACCTCCCAGGTATCCTGAGCACGCATCTAGGTTGGTTTGGGCCTCTAGAAGGATGGCTTAGCAATATTGTGCTAATAATCTTTGTATGGCCAATCTTGTAGAAGTTGTCGTAGCCTTAGACCTGCACAGACTTGTGCTCGCGGCGCTCGAAAAACTGCACCGGCTTGAGCTTGCAGTGAAAACTTGCACTGACTTGGGCTCGCAGCAAGGTTTGTACTGACTTGGGCTCGTGGCAAGGTTTGCATCGTCCTTGAGCTCGCAGTTAAAAATTGCACCGATAGTGAATATACGTTAGATGAGAAAACCTTGCACAGACCCTGTATACAACTAACACTAACCTCAGTATGCACATAGTACAACTTAGCACAGACCTTATAAATGCATGTAACAGAGTATGCACGGACTTTGTTCTGCGCAAGGAAAAATGTGCTCGGACTTAATTGATGCATAGACCTAAATTTTGCACGGACTTCAATTTCACTGCTACAGGGATATGCACGGACTTGGATAGGCTTGCTAGAATGAAGTGCACTGACCTCATGTTCCTTAGCACAGGCGTTGCGTATGCATGATGCAAGCTATGCACAGACCCTATATGTGCGGTACAATGGCTTGCACCGACCTTATGTTCCTTAAGCAAAGCAATGCACTAACCTTTTGTTTGTTTGGCCAAAACAGGCACCGACTGTATATATTGTAGATACAAATGAATGAGGCACTCACAGCAAAGAATATGCACCGTCCTACATGCGTGCGCATGGCAAGAGTGTGCACCAACTTGACATCTGCACCGACCATTGCATGCGCCAAACAATACACCGACCCATGAATGCTTATTGCATGAGACCTAAACATGCATTGACTAGATGCTCACTATATGCATCGACCTTGAGGTATGCACAGACACGAAACGTACTCAGACCTGGGTATGTTGAGACACAACATGAGACACTAAGTGAGACGGACACAGAATGTGCACCAATTTGAACAGTGAAGTGCACGAACCTTTATAATCCTTAGCACCAACTTCATGTGCAAACATGAACTGACTTCTAGACACTTAAGCCAAAACACACACATACGTTGCGTTATGAATGCATCGACCAAATGTTTGACAGAATGCAATGCATCGACCCAATGTTTATCAAAAAGTCAGACCCAAGGAAATGACATGCACACAAGGAAATAATATGCACATAGTGTATATGATGAAATCTCATTCACAAGCACACATTCACAAATGCATATTCACACATACGAATCATCTCAAAATGCATTCATATGAATCATCATGGTCTTTCATGCACACATGCGCACATATGAATCATCTTGGTATTTGCCATCATCAAAATCACAGAGACACAACAACGTGCAAGTGTTGCACTGGGGGAGCTCAACGTGGTTGAGAGAGGTATGGGGAAATAACAGAATGAAATGATCTATGCATGTGCTATATGCAGTGAAACAAAAGAAGAAGAAACAGAGAAGGATGAAAAGAGCCTGGGCTTATTCTCCTTTGGTTGTGACTTTGGATGAGCGCTCGGGAGGAAGTCCTCAGTGGGATGAAGCTTTATGCACAGAGAAGCTCCCTCCTTCAGCCAATACACAGGCAGCACCTCCCCTCTGTTGATGGAATCAGCCCCTTGAACAAGAGCCACAAGGCTTAATTTATAGGGAGAGAGGGAGAGATTCGATGATCAATTCTCAGCCATTAGGATAATCAATTTTAGTAAGAGATGGCAAGAGATAAGCATAGCAGGAAACCTTGAATAGTTAGGACTCTTTCCCTACTTGAAAAATGACTCTAGAATGATGAAAGGAGAGCTACGAAATCCTCCAAGAAAAATGACGTCCAATGCTATTGACGTTTATAAAATAAACTTCCACCGCACCAGATGTACATTAGTAATATAAATAAGGGAAGCCCAATATTTCCAAAATTCACAAAAGAATGTGCGTCACATGTAGTCGACGTTTATAAAAATAATGTCAACCGCAACAGCCGCTATTTCAACACAAAAAAAGGAAAGCACCGTTATTTCAAAGAAAATCAAGAAAGAATTGGCGTCACATATAGTTGATGTTTATAAAATAAATGTCAAACATAACAGACGCTATTTCAACACAAAATAAAGAAAGCCAGATTGTTTCCAACTGTTCAAAAAAGAATTTGTGTCACATATAGTTGACGTTTATAAAAATAAACGCCAACCATAACAGACGCACAAACAAAAATCAAACCAAAAATCAAAAAGAATTGGTGCCCAACTCTCTGGGCACCATTTCTTTTTCCATTTTTAGTTCTTTTGATTTTTTTGGTGAAGGTGCTTCTGATTGAGCTAAGTCCAAATATATATTTTTACATTTTTTCGACCTAAAAAACCCACTCAAAAATGGCCTTGAATGATCGCTCGGAATAAATAAAAAAATTCAGGAATGGGCATCCAACCTTGTTAGCGCCCATTCTTTTTTCTTTTTTTTAATTCAAAAAAAGAAATGGTGTCAACTATTGCAGCCACTATTTCTTTAAAATCTGTAAAAATGGGGAAAAATATCCAAAAAATCTAGAAAAATAGAGGAAAATAGGGAAAAGCAAAAAGTATAAGAAAAGTGGGGAAAACCACTCAAACAAGGTCAATTTGAGGGTCAAATTGGGGCATCACAAGTAATATGAGATGCACTCACAGTAATGTCAATTTTGACGTGTCTACAACTGCCCCGCCTTGGCGTCTGCTTTGCAAGGGAGCAGAGCGGACTGAAAAGCAGATGCCAAGGTGTGATGAGATACGCGATCAACATCCTTGATGAGAATCAAATCAAAAGCTCGAGATGAAGCAATCTCGGGAGGTTTTAAAGAAATCAACAATGTTTAGATAAAGGAGGGAATGTGCACGGAGGCACGAAGGAGATAAAAGATGATCAACTTCCAGCGCGGTGGAAGTACGCCATGTCACAAACTTGTAGCTTTCACCCTTGAGAAGTGGTTGCCAGTCAACGTGGATGTGCTGCAGCCAAGGTGGATCAAAGGAAAAGAGAGTGGAAATAAGAGGATATAAATCTAAACAAAGGAGTTTTCGAGAAAACTGTCCAAAACAGTGACAGGACGAACTGAGGACTCAATTCGGCAATGAATATCTCATATTTTGAAAATTCAGATCATTTGACTCTCAAAAATGGCCTTATCAGAATGTTTTCCCAAAGTTGATTCAACTTCCTACATGAATGCATGCTGGGCTTAAAGGGAAAAAATTAAATCAAATTAAAATAGAAGATAATCAAGGGTAATATTGTTAAGCTGTCCAGACTGAGTCAAGAAACTAATTTTGTGAGCTGACTAAGCTGAAGCCCATTTATCCGCGCACCAGCTCGCAAAAGGGCACCATCGTCCCCAGTCTTAGAGGACTCAACGGACTATCCGTGTGACTAAGATTCCTATGGAATTATCATTATTTTTTATGAAGGGAAACTCAAATTCCAGATTTACCAAAGTCACAAGGTCCTTGATATAATCTAGTAGCATAGATAACATATCGTAAAATGCATATAGGGAGAGATGGTGATAGCCATAAGCATGAGGGGGAACTGAGCACAAAGATGCAGAACACCATGGGGCTTGGATGATGATACCCAGTTGGTGGGACCGAGAGCTTCTTCCTACGCTCAAAAATTCGTTAGCCAAGATATAATGAAGCGTAAAGTAATTTAAGCATGTATAGCACGAATGATACCAAGGCATCATTAAGCATATCAAAGCATGGAATAGTAAAACATCATAGCATTGATCATTATGGCACGATATCAAAAGCGTGAAAGCATATCATCAAAGCTTTGGCATTGTTTCTTTTAAGTCATGAGGAGGACCAACTTAGCTAATCAGTTGATTGATATGGATTGGAATGATCAGAATGCCCAAATAAGAATTGGCAAAAATGCGTTGTAGGGGAATGATGTGCAGGGTGGAAGGAGTAATCAGGAGATTTGGCAGTGAATTGCTCAGAATGACAAGAATAATCAGACTCGACATAAATCATCAAGAATCACTCTAAAGAATAGGGAGATGATAATTGAGAATGCCGAGAATGGCAAATTATGGAGCTAATGTGAGTCATTAATGACATGGGTGAGAAGAGGATTCATCCCAAGTTGTTGGTCCCTATAAAAGAAGTGTACCTGCTAAACAACACCATCAGAAGAAATATAATGCAATGCATTTTTTTTGGATATTTGAAGTATGCAAATTTTTATGGGTTTTGAAATTTTTTAATTTTTTTTGAGTTTTGAAAAATATTTGATTTTTTTGGGTTTTAGATATTTTTTTGATTTATTTTGGAAATATTCAATAAAATTTGATTTTGGTTTAGGCATTACTAGTTACAGCATCCAAGGGATGTTTAAACCACTGGCTAGGGGTCCTCGTTCCTTCCCCTTTTGCTAAAAATATACCTAAAGTTAGGCGTGCATTGAAGGTGGCGCCCTATAGATGATTACCCATGGTTAACGGTGCCCCTACCAAGGCCATACCTGAGAAACACTCAGCCTCGGAGGGAGAAGAGAAGAACAATTGGAGATAAGTCTTATGCAAGATGGGAGATATCAGGACTCGAAATCCTTCCAAGGTACTACCCCTTAAAGAGGTTGTATGTTGCGTCGGGGCTTTGTGCCTTTGATTTTTAGACCCTTGATATGCATACGACCAGGGTTTTCCCTGCGGGGATTTTGCCTCTCTTGACATGCCTTTATTTCATAATTTTGAATTTATTGAATTTTGACTTTGATAATAGCCCTTTTGGCTAGATATATCATGAAAAGCTCATTTTGATTTGTGTCAAGATTGCCCCTATTTGAGACTTCTCCCGTATTGGAGATTACCTAGGTTGGTCCTCTTATCCGTCAACCTCTTGCACCTGCACTCAGCCAAATAAAGAAGAAAAAGACTTTCATGCATACCCATGGCATGGCCAAAGCAGCAACGATGTTTTACCAAAGGAGGCCGACTGAGAACGCCGTGAGATGTGTGGAGTGCCCAGCTAAGGGTTACCCTTAACAAGCAAGGAGGGAATGTCGAACTCCTAGCACGGGGTTCTTATAGCCAAAGTGCTGCAAAAGCAAGCCTAAAGACTCTTTTTTTTATTTTTTTTGAGATTCAATAAAGATAAAGACTTAAGTGAAAGGCCTACCACTCTTAATCATATTAAGAAGCACTTTATTTCAAAAATAGTGCGTGAAGAATGATGAAATCCGGAATGCAAATCTTACGCAAAAATGTTAACTTACAACCTTATGAAGCAGCAACCGTCGGAGGTGATCTTGATTATCATGGGATTTGTCCTCAAGTGGCAGATAAAAAGATTGGAAGCCAGGGTTTGAAGTGGCTTAACAAGAAGAAGTGGTACCCATACCGGACTCAAACGAATAAGGATAAAAGGAAAAGAGGCGAGGGCTAGAACTCCCTCGCTAAGGTGATGAGACCCTGATCACAAGGAATGTCTACAGAAGAAACGTAAAATTAAGAGGAAGGATGAGGACTGAAGCCTCGGAAGCAATGGGAGAACGGACAGGTGCCCAGAGTGGTTGATGCGGAAGAAGTTGGGCCGGACCCAGGATCAGGAGGAATTAAGAGAAGAAATTGATAAATGGAGAGTGGGGAATCCGGAGGGTCTGGAGGGAAGGGAGGAGAATCACAATGATGAGAGGAATCCGGAGGCTCCGGAGGGGGAAAATGATGAGGGATGTGATGCCCCCGAGAAAGGTATGGGAAGAGATGATGGAAAAGGAAGAAGAGGATAAAGGACACGATGTCCCGAAGAAGCAGAAAGATGAATGGGAGGAAAGATGGAGGGTTCAGAGGTTCCGGAGGTTCCGGAGGAATAGAATCAGAAGGGGCGTGATGCCCGGGAAGAAGATAGAGAGAGTAGGATGGAGAATCCAGAGGTACTGGGGGAAGATAGAAATGGGTGTGGTGCCCTGAGAGGAAGTCCGGAGGTTCTGGAGGAGGAAGGTAGAAAGGGGCGTGATGCCCCAGGAGAATAAGTGAAAAGCCTGAGGGACCCGGACATGAGGGTGTATAGGGGCGCGATGCCCAAGGAGGAAGGTCCGGAGGTTCAGGAGGAATAAGACACCATGGGCGCGATGCCCCAGGGGGATGAGAGAGAAATCCGAAGAGTCCGGATGCAAGAGTTGGGAGTGGGCGTGATGCCCTGTAGGAAAACTAGAGGGGGCGTGACGCCCGTCAAGCAGAGAAAGATCCGGAGGATCCGGATATGAGAGGTGGAAAGGGGCACGATGTCCCGAGAGAATATTGGAGGGGGCGCGATGCCCTACAGATAGAGGAAAATCCAGAGGGTCAGGATATAAGAAGTGGGAGAGGGCGCAATGCCCTGAGAGAAAACTAGCAGGGCGCGACGCTTGGGAAGTGTAAGGGGACCCGGAGATCCCGAAGATAGAGATGAAT
Source organism: Amorphophallus konjac (assembly GCA_022559845.1). Taxonomy (NCBI): domain Eukaryota; kingdom Viridiplantae; phylum Streptophyta; class Magnoliopsida; order Alismatales; family Araceae; genus Amorphophallus; species Amorphophallus konjac. Next base: position 213,225,974 of record CM040125.1, on the reverse strand, counting down.
AGGATGGGGCATGCGGAGGATCCGAAGGTTCCAGTAGGCTGGGAAGATACGGGTCCAGAAACTTGAGAAAGAGGAAATGCAAATGCATGCAAATGCAATGTAATGGATGTATGGAATGCAATGAACACAAAGGGTGAGAGGATGAGAATCCCCTCCTCACCCGACGGGTGACCCATAAAGATGAATCGGTGATAGACAACAGTGTGGATGAAGTAGAACTGAAGGTGGAGAGGGTAGCATAAGGCCCCTTAGCAAAAGAATAACCGCCCTGCCATAGCAATGAAAGCGTACAACCAAACAACCCAATGGATAAAGCAAAAGCCCAAGATGAAGCTTCAACAATAAATGATAACTCTTTTGGAGGGTGAAGAGCAATAATGTGAGAGAGTTGAAAAGTTAAAATGGGAAGCAGTTGCCCAAGGATTGTGACGTGTAAAGAGTGCTGACTAAAATGGACATTTGCCCCTCGTGCGGAGGAATGGGTTTGAGATTGGAAAGTTGGAACGAGGGTGCCCTGCTCGGCCCCTGGGCATGGACTTACATGGCATCAAAGGTTGACATTTGCTTCTGGCGAGTAGCGGCGGGGACTTGGCCTCTTCAACCATGCTCAGCACAAGAATGCAGATTAACATCCGGTAAATAAAGTCTTGTATCTTGAACAGCTTAGCCATGACCAAATCCTTCTTGCCCGGCTCTAGATCCTCTTCGGCATAAGTGCTTGCAACAATGCGCCCACTCCGAGTGGTAAAAGGAGATGCAGCGGAGGAAGAAGGTGTTGGGCCTCCTCTGGGGTTGATCAGCAGACTGTGTTTTGATTGATTGGCAATAGTTAAGTTGACTTAGTTGACTGCTGAGTTGACTTTGGCTACTCTATCTTGCAACTCTATCTTGATCATGATGATGCTATGTATTTTGACATGCTTTATATGTTAGATAATCACATAAATAATGTCTGCTCATTTGTACTTAAAAAACGTTCTGTTAACATGTGCATATGCGTCTCAGTGCATGTGCTATGTCTAAGGTTGCGTCTCATTCTATGTCTAAGGGAGCACAAACAAAGTCGGTGCATGCTTGTCACAAGGTCTGTGCATATCACTATTTCGCATTGCACTTATGGTCTGTGCAATTCACTGTTCAACGTCGATGCTAGTGTTGCTTTCATGCACACTTAGAGTCGGTGCATGTGTCCGTCTCACCTTGCGTCTCATGTGGCATAGAGTTAGTGCATGTGTGCGTCTTACCTTGCGTCTCATGCGACTTAGAGTCAGTGCATCTTTTGTCTCGGTGCAACTTCTATGAAAAGGTAGGTCAAGGTCGTTGCCAGTTTTGCTTCGGTGCAAGTGTTGCATTAGACATAATAAGACATCGCCTCGTGCATGTCTACGTCTAAGCATGTTTTGAGGTCGGTGCTTTTTCTCGATACATCTATCGTCTTCTTGAACTAAGTCTTTGCATCTCACTATTGATGTCAGTGAATGTCGTGTATTGCAAATGACTCAGGTCGGTGCATGTTTGCCTTTAAGTGAATATAGGCTCAGTGCAGTTTACTGTTGCACTTATCATAAGAGTTGGTGCATATCTTGCAATGCATTCAATCAAGGTCTGTGCAGGCCTTCGGACATGCTAACTAAGGTCTATGCATGATACATTTATGGCTCTTTGAGTCGGTGCATCCTTGGCATCTTGCACACACGAAGTCAGTGTACTTTTAGTTCCAATGTCATATGAAGTCCGTGCAAATTTGTTCTAATGCTCTATCAAGTCTGTGCAATTCCTATATTTGTCTGACTATCTTATATTGACTAAAAGGCTGATATACTGATAGGAACTTCACTAACGAAGGTCCAGAGAATGAAGACAAGGGTTTATAAACTTTAAGGAGGGCACGTGATCTAGGGCTGAAGACAGCACTGCTCGTGCCACGTGGAAATATTTCAAATCCTAATCCTGCCATGTGGCCTTGTGAAAATTCAGATCTGGGTAAAAAGCTTGGGCGGAAAATGTGGTTTCCACGCACCCATCTCTCAGAATCCTCCATATATATAGATGCAGTAAGAGAGAGAGCAGAGTACGATGATAGTTGACGAAAGAAGAGCCTTCGCAGAGAGATACAAGCAGAGATAGGAAGAGCAAGCACGATCAAGCCAGATTGAGAGAGAAGATCTGTGAGAGAGCCTTGAGAGAAGTGTTTGTGAGAGCTTTTGTTATGAGTCTCTTAGTTCAAAACTAGAGCTGATCCGCTCATTATCTTTTGATTTTATGTTTTCTTCGTTTGTTTTTTAAAACTCAACTCTTCAAGCTGTGTGTCAGCGGCAGAGGAGGATTCCTCTGGACAGGTTAAGCTGTAAACCTCAGCGGCAGAGGAGGATTCCTCTGGATAGCATAAGTTGTAAGGCTCAGCGGTGTGTAGGGACTCCTTCCCTGAAGCTGTGGATCAGCGGCCAAGCTGTTTCTTAGTAGTGAAGCCACACTCGGTTGAGTGTGGGGTGGACATAGATCTCTGCAGGAGATCGAACCACCTAAAAACATATTGTCTTGTGTGGTTCATTAATTTACTCTCGCTTGATCGCATAGATGCATGCATAGGATCGATTGAGCACCGATCTACTTGAGTTGTTCTAGTCTGGTTGTGGTTAAGTGTGTCCAGATCATCCTACAGTAGTTCGATTTTATTCCGCATTTTTTTCAGCTGCTATAGAATTTTTAATAGGTGATTGATCTATTTACCCCCCTCTAGATTCACATCACGTGGTATCAGAGCCTAACTCTTCTGCAGGGACTAACATCCTGAAGAGGTAGCAATCATGGATGCTAGAGGGATGACAGCAGAGGGACACTCCACTACCAAGCCTCCGTACTTCGACGGATCCAACTATGCATACTGGAAAAATCGTATGCAAGTGTTTCTGAGGGCTAAGGATTACGAGATATGGAAGGTCGTGAGCAAGGGACCGTTTGAGCTACATCCGAATGAGGACGTATGGACAAAAGAAGAGATCCGTAAGTCAACACTGAACTGGATTGCTATCAACGCCATCCAGTGTGCCCTTCGTCCCACAGAATTCTCCATGGTATCATCATGCTCTACGGCTAAGGAGATGTGGGAAAAGTTGGAAGTTATCTACGAAAGAACCTCACAGGTGAGAGAGACTAAAGCGAATCTGCTAGTTTCTGAGTATGAAGCATTTAAGATGAAGCCGAATGAGACCATCACGGAAATGTACGCTCGTCTTACAATCATCACCAATGGTCTCAGAAGTCTTGGCAAGACCTATTCTAATTATGAGATAGTGAGGAAGATTCTGCGTTCTCTAACTCCCATTTGGCACACCAAGGCTACAGTTATTGAGGAGTCTAGAGACCTGAAGAACACCAAGGTAGATGAGTTGATCGGTTCACTCATGACATACGAGATGAACCTACCAAAGACCGATGAGCTGGAGAAGAAGAAGAAACCTATCGCCTTGAAGGCCAGTTCCAGTCGATCCAATCATAGCGGATCCTCCAGTGATCAGAGTCTTTCTGGATCAGAATTTGGAGGAGATCAGCTAGCTATGTTGACTATAAAATTCAGAAGATTCTTGAGAAATGACGGAAGATATTTCGGAAGAGGACAGTAGAGAGGCAGGAGACAAACCAAGTATAACTCTTACCCTGCCAAAAAGGTTGACACTAATGTCTGTTATCACTGTAGGAAAGCTGGCCATATGAAGGCTGACTACCCGGAGCTCCAAAAGATGAAAGATAAATCAAAGAAGAAGAATACCAAAGGGAGAGCTATGGTGAGTACCTAGAGCGACGCGGACGAAGGTAACTTAAGCTGCACTTCTGAGACTGACGGAGAGGAAAGTCAAATCTGCCTGATGGCCAAAGATGATGATAAAGAAGATGAAGCTGATGAGGTATCCTCTCCTTTTGAACATTACACTATTGCTGATTGGGAGGATGCATATGGTGACTTGTTAGGTAAAGTAGATGAAATCAGAAAAGAAAACAGACATCTAAAGAAGAAAGTTAATTCTCTCATGAATGATACTATATTGTCTGATAGAATTGCGTATCTTCAAACTGAAAATGATGTCTTAAAGAAATCTTGTGTTGAAATTGATGATTTGAAAAATGCTTTGATTGATGCGAGGGAAGAAAATGGAACACAAAAAATGTTATTGATGATTTGAAATTGAGATTGCAGAAATATGAAAATGAAATGAAAATTATAAATGAAAAGTATGATGCTGTGTTGGGTGTTAACACTGAACTTAAGAAATCAATTGAAAATCTAGAAAATCAAAACAATGATAAACTTCAAGTTATTGAGAACATGACCCAAGGGACTGAGAATCTGAATGCCCTTTTGGGGTCTAAGGTTAACTTTAGAAAAGAGGGTCTCGAATTCAATCCTACAGCTAAAAGGAGTTTTGAACTGAAGACTATTTCATTTGTAGCTGAGAAACAAAAAGGACCCCTTATTAAAATGCACAGTGGGAATACTTCAGAAAAATCTGTTAACTCCAAAATGCCCAGTGCCAAGGACAAGGGGAAACAAAAAATTAGTGAGTCTAGTCATGTGAGCACATATTGCCCCACACCTCAGGGCAGAGTTCAGGTTAGGGGTGAACCGTCACTCACACCCAAATCCCAGACTAGGTTATCAAAGACTCAACAGAAAGGCCTAAAAAAGACCCAAACTACACCCATGCACACGTCAGGTGGGTCTAAGATATTCGGGAGATACAATTCAGATAGGGGTCAAACCAGTCAATCTTACCATCCCAGAGTTCAGACTTATCACACCTACTTTCATGCTCAGCCACAATAGTTTAATAGGTCTAGAAGGGATAGAATTCAAGGGAGGTCTGGATATCATTCATATCCCACTCAAACTTATAGACCTCAGGCCAAAAACTGGGTTAGGCAATCCATGACATGGAATTCTAGAAAACAAACTTCCTATGGTCAGCCTAGGACCACCACTGGCCACACAACTCTGAATGCTTATTGGTCTAGGCACTGGCACAACCATGCTCAAGCGACTAATAATAATGGTGCCAGGACTCAAAACAAGAAAGGAAAGACTCAGTCTGTTAATGTCGAAAAGAAGAAAAATAATAAAAAGAATGTGAACAAATCCACCAAACAAACATTTCTCAAACAAATGTGGATTCCCAAGAACTTGTTGTCATGTTTGAATAGTTTTACTTCTATTCTGGAGCCCAAACATTTTTGGGTTCCAAACTCTACTACGTGATTGTCATTGTAGGTATGCCTGGCAGCCAAGCACAACATGTGGTACTTGGATAGTGGCTGCTCCAGGCATATGATAGGGGACAGGGCAAAGTTTTGCATGCTGGTTGAGAAGAATGGAGGCCTTATCACTTTCGGAGGAAACACCAAGGGTAAAATTGTCGGTTCAGGTAAAGTAGGTAAGTGTTCTACCTACTGTATTGATGAAGTCATGCTGGTTGAGAGTCTTGCTTATAACTTGTTAAGTATTAGCCAGCTCTGTGACAAAGGTCACAAGGTAGTGTTTGACTTGTCAGGCTGTAATATTTATGAGCCTAATTCTAATAAGATTAAATTCTCTGGTAAACGAGTCAATAACATATACCTAGTTGACCTAGATGATATAGCTCATTCTAATCTTTGTCTCACTGCAAATAAAGATGACTTGGCATATCTGTGGCATCGTAGATTAGGCCATGCCAGTTATACTGTTCTCCACAAACTGAATAAACATTGCATGGTTAGAGGACTCCCTAAAATGTCATTTAAAATTAATAATGTTGTATGTGAAGCATGCACCCAGTCCAAACACACTAGGAAGTCTTCCAAATCCAGAACTCAGAACAGTCTTCCAAGCCTTATGAGTTGATTCATATGGACCTGTTTGGACCTATAATATCAATCAACTTATCAGGAAGAAGATATGGATTTGTATTAGTTGATGACTTCTCTAGATTTACTTGGGTGTTTTTCCTCTCACACAAGAATGATGCATTCACTGAATTTCAGGAGTTTTATCTGAAAATAAAATAGAATAATAAAAATTCAATTCAGAATATTTTATCGAATCATGGTGATGAGTTTGAAAACTCACAGTTTGATGATTTTTGCAGGAGCAATGAAATCACTCATTGGTTCTCCTCACCTAGGACACCTGAGCAAAATGGAGTAGTGGAGAGGAGGAACCGAACACTTGTGGAGATGGCTCGTACACTGTTGGTGGAAGGTAACCTACCAAGGAAGTTTTGGACTGAGATAGTCAATACTGCATGCCATGTAATCAACAGAGCCATGGTAAGACCATTTACCCAGAAAACACCATATGAAATTCTCAAGGGTAAGAAACCTTCAATTGCTTACTTCAAGGTATTTGGCTGTAAATACTTTATTCATGTCAATGATAAAAGAGACCTTGATAAGTTTGAACCTAAAAGTGATCCAGAAATTTTCCTAAGATATTTAGAAACCACTAGAGCATATAGAGTGTACAACTTAAATTATAAAATAGTTGAAGAGTCTCCACATGTAGTCTTTGATGAAACCATTACTAAACCTGAAAATGGTATGTGCAGGGAACAAGATGATGGAGAAATTCTGAAAGAAGGAAGCTCTGTAGATCAATCTGATGATGAAGATGCAAAGGAGCCTTGTAGTCACGGGGTGGTAAATGAGGGTCAAGGTAATCAGGTTATCAATGTGAGATTTCTTAGAGATCATCCTATAGATAATGTAATTGGTAACTTGCATGAACCTCCTAGGACCAGAGGTTATTTTAGAGCTCAGAATGAACTAAATGCTTTTGCTTTAGTGTCTCATGTTGAACCCAAGAACATTGATAGTGCCCTTAATGATGTGCATTGGATCAATGCCATGCACGAGGAATTGAATCAATTTGATAGAAACAAGGTATGTCATCTAGTTCCACCTCCTGATCATGTGACTATCATTAGAACTAAATGGGTGTTCAGGAATAAAACCGATGAGCAAGAAAATATTGTTAGGAATAAGGCTCGATTGGTAGCTCAGGGGTACAATCAAGAGTTTGGTATTGACTTTGAAGAGTCATATGCCCATGTGGCTAGGATAGAGGCCATCCAGATTTTACTAGCTTATGCATGCTCATTAAGAATTATCCTTCAGCAAATGGATGTAAAGTCTGCTTTCCTAATGGAGAAATAAAAGAGGATATCTTTGTAAGACAACCTCCAGGATTTGAATGTTTAGATTTTCCAAATCATATCTATAAACTAAATAAAGCTCTCTATGGTCTGAAACAAGCTCCTAGAGCTTGGTATGACAGGCTCAGCAAGTTTCTTACAGATAAAAAGTTTTCTAGAGGTGAAATTGACCAAACTTTGTTCACAAAGGTATGTCATCCAGACATTCTCATTGTTCAAATATATGTGGATGATATAGTTTTTGATTCAACTAACCCAATAATGTGCAAAGAATTTTTTGATTTGATGACACATGAATTTGAGATGAGCTCAATGGGTGAGCTGAAATTATTTCTTGGACTGCAGGTGACCCAAACAAAAGAAGGAACCTACATCACTCAGTCCAAGTACATAAGGGATATGCTGAAGAAATACAAATTTGAAAACCTCAAGGAGATTACAGCACCAATGGGTACATCAACAAGTCTTGATGATGACCCAAAAGGTAAACCAGTTGATAACAAGCTGTACAGAGGTATGATCGGATCCCTTCTCTACCTTACTGCATCTAGGCCTGATATTCAGCTTGCTGTGTGTTTATGTGCTAGATTTCAAGCCAGTCCTAAAGAGTCACATTTTTGTGCTGTCAAGAGGATTTTTAGATATCTGTCAGGCACCCAAGAGCTAGGTCTTTGGTACCCTGCTAGGTGTGAGCTAGACCTATTAGCATACACTGATGCAGACTATGCTGGGTGTCAGATTGATAGGAAAAGTACTAGTGGATACTGCCAGTTCTTAGGTGGTTGTCTAGTGTCTTGGGCCTCCAAGAAGCAACACACAGTTGCTTTATCCACTTCAGAGACAAAGTATGTCACTGCATGAAATTGTGCAGCCTAGGTACTATAGATTAAGCACCAACTTAATGATTATCAGATAAATTTTGGATGCATTCTAATTTAATGTGATAATACTAGTGCCATATGCTTGACTAAAAATCTTGTTCATCACTCTAGGACTAAACATATTGAAATAAGACATCACTTTCTTAGAGATGTAGTAAGCAAAAATGAAATTGAATTGAATTTTGTTGAAACAGAAAAACAAATTGCTGACATTTTTAAAAAGCCCTTGGGAAATGAAATATTTAAATTCTTAAGAAGAGAATTAGGCTTGTGTAAATTTCTTCATGATAATTGACTCAGAATTCTTGCTTGAATTGCTGCTTGTAGTGGTCTAAAAATAAATATGCGTTAGCTTGTCTCTGAATAAACATTCCTGAATGTTTGAATAATTGATGGGTATAGATGCATTGTTAAATAAAATTGCATATAGATAGGGGGAGTTTTACTCTAGATCACACATCAGTTGAGCTTGCCATATGCAATACTAAGGTTAGTGCAGGTCTTTGCTATGAGCATTTGAGTTCGATGCGCGTTTTTGCACCGAGTATATGTCAGTGCATGTCTTGCACTTAGTCGATGCACAGTGTGAGCATTCTGAATAGAAAGTTAGGGCACCTTGTGTCTAAGCAGCATGTAAGTCAGTGCACCTTATATCTATTCACATAACAGGTCGGTACATTTATCTACCATACGCATGCATAATCGGTGCATTGTCCGCTTTATGCATGTTAAAGTCGGTGCATCATGATGTCAGGGGGAGTTTAGTAAAGGCTGATCTGAATTCAACTCATTCTACTCTCTCGTCATTCTCACAAATTATTAATCTTATCATTCTGAATGGATGACAGTCTTGTATTTGATTCATTATTTTGAGCGACAATTATTACAACTCTTTTATTATAAGAATAACATTTGTTCCTTGAATGAACTTATGGTTTAATTTTAATAGACTGTAGAGTGTAAAGACTACCTTCAGAAGAATAAGGTAGTAGAAAACCTTTTATAGCTCTCAACCTCTCTTTCATAACTATGACATATAAGATCTTCACAGTATCTGAAAACGACAATCTTAATGTAGTCTAGGCTGAGAAAATCAGAAAGTGTATTGTCTTTAAACAAGTCACCTTGAAAATTAAAAAGGGCAGCAACAATAAATTATCAGTAAAAGAAATGGATAAAGTGGCAGAGCAATGACTGAGTTACACTGAGAAACTGAACCCTCCATCAAAGAAGTGGAGAGGACTTCATGTCATGAAATGCATCATGTTACCTCTGTTCATATGGTCAAATCTATAGGGTTGGTTTCACTGAGTAACTAGGGGTATTGGCGTCTGATAAATGTGTACTCTTAATGTCAAAGTTGTAAATCATATGTATAACTTTTGATCAGAGACAGATATGGTAGTTTATGCCTAGTAATTGGGGGCACTAGCGTCTAACCCACGTGTGCCCTTAATGTCAACGGCATAAATGACACTTGTCTGTTCACTAAGTTCAGATTCAAAAATAGATTATGTGAAAAGATTTACTGTAACCCTTGAAATTCAAAATTCACTAAGTGTCAATTGTTTAACCCCAATACATATTTAGGTCACTCTCCTTGATACTCATTGATTGTGAAATTAGTAGGATACAGTCTTGACCTAGTCTCTCATGATTATGTGACTTAGGTTCATTGCTATAAACTGATTCTATAACCCTATTTTAGAAAGTCAGTGAATTCACTTTACCTTCTATAACTATTAAACCTGATATCTATCAAGATTGCACAATGACTGATTCTTATATCTAAAGAATTGTCCAATAATTTACTTATCTTCTGAACCATTGCATAGAGTTTTATTCTGTCTCCTACATCTTCCTGCATCCCTTCTTATCTTCCCCCATCTCCCTTACTTCTTATTTGCTAATGGCAAAGGAGGAGAGATTCGATAGGTGCTTATAGGGGAGAGATTTTGTTGGTAAAGGGGGAGAGAAGGGAAGAGAAAGATTTCTTGTTATTTTGATTAAGGAGGAGGAGTCATTTATTCAGGGGGAGTTTGGCTAGCGTTAATATATGTATGTGCTTCATGTCTCATCAAAATACATCATTTCTCTTGCATTTTTTTAGAGTTGTCAGCATTTTTTGGGGGTGTTGCCATCATCAAAAAGGGGGAGAATGTTGGGCCTCCGCTGGGGTTGAACCGCAGAATGTGTTTTGATTGATTGGCAACAGTTAAGTTGACTTAGTTGACTGCTGAGTTGACTTTGGCTACTCTATCTTGCAACTCTATCTTGATCATGATGATGCTATGTATTTTGACATGCTTTATATGTTAGATAATCACATAAATAATGTCTACTCATTTGTACTTAAAAAATGTTCTGTTAACATGTGCATATGCGTCTCAGTGCATGTGTTGTGTCTAAGGTTGCGTCTCATTCTATGTCTAAGGGAGCACAAACAAAGTCGGTGCATGCTTGTCACAAGGTCTGTGCATATCACTATTTCATAATGCACTTAAGGTCTGTGCAATTCACTGTTCAACGTCGATGCTAGTGTTGCTTTCATGCACACTTAGAGTTGGTGCATGTGTCCGTCTCACCTTGCGTCCCATATGGCATAGAGTCAGTGCATGTCTGCATCTTACATTGCGTCTCATGCGACTTAGAGTCAGTGCATCTTTTGTCTCGGTGCAACTTTTATGAAAAGGTAGGTCAAGGTCGTTGCCAGTTTTGCTTTGGTGCAAGTGTTGCATTAGACATAATAAGTCATCGCCTCGTGCATGTCTACGTCTAAGCATGTTTTGAGGTCAGTGCTTTTTCTCGATACATCTATCGTTTGCTTGAACTAAGTATGTGCATCTCATTGTTGATGTCAGTGCATGCCATGTATTGCAAACGACTCAGCTCAGTGCATGTTTGCCTTTAAGTGAATATAGGGTCAGTGCAGTTTACTGTTGCACTTATCATAAGAGTCAGTGCATATCTTGCAATGCATTCAATCAAGGTCTGTATAGGCCTTTGCACATGCTAACTAAGGTCTGTGCATGATACGTTTATGGCTCTTTGAGTCGGTGCATTCTCGGCATCTTGCACACACGAAGTCAGTGCACTTTTAGTTCCAATGTCATATGAAGTCCGTGCATATTCGTTCTAACACTCTATCAAGTCTGTGCAATTCCTATATTTGTCTGACTATCTTATATTGACTCAAAGGTTGATATACTGACAGGAACTTCACTGACGAAGGTCCATAGAATGAAGACAAGGGTTCGTAAACTTTAAGGAGGGCACGTGATCCAAGGCTGAAGACAGCACTGCTCGTGCCACGTGGAAATATTTCAAATCCTAATGCTGCCATGTGGCCTTGTGAAAATTCAGATCTGGACAAAAAGCTTGGGCAGGAAATGTGGTTTCCATGCGCCCATCTCTCAGAAGCCTCCATATATATAGATGCAGTAAGAGAGAGAGCAAAGTACAATGATAATTGACGAAAGAAGAGCCTTCATAGAGAGATACAAGTAGAGAGAGGAAGAGCAAGCACGATCAAGCCAGATTGAGAGAGAAGATCTGTGAGAGAGCCTTGAGAGAAGTGTTTGTGAGAGCTTTTGTTATGAGTCTCTTAGTTCAGAACTAGAGCTAATCTGCTCATTGTCTTTTGATTTTATGTTTTCTTCGTTTATTTTCTGAAACTCAACTCTTCAAGCTATGTGTCAGCGGCAGAGGAGGATTCCTCTGGACAAGTTAAGCTGTAAACCTCAGCGGCAGAGGAGGATTCCTCTGGATAGCATAAGCTGTAAGGGTCAACGGTGTGTAGGGACTCGTTCCCCGAAGCTGTGGATCAGCGGCCAAGCTGTTTGTCAGCAGTAAAGCCACACTCGGTTGAGTGTGGGGTGGACGTAGATCTCTGCAGGAGATCGAACCACCTAAAAACATATTGTCTTGTGTGGTTCATTAATTTACTCTCGCTTGATGGCATAGATGCATGCATAGGATCGATTGAGCACCGATCTACTTGAGTTGTTCTAGTCTGGTTGTGGTTAAGTGTGTCCAGATCATTCTACAGTAGTTCGATTTTATTTCGCATTTTTTTCAGCTACTATAGAATTTTTAATAGGTGATTGATCTATTCACCCCCCTCTAGATTCACATCAGAAGGCTCCATGGATGGCGGAGATGTGATGGAAGGTGTTGGAGGGAACACGTCGAGCCTCTCCCTTTGCTCAGAAGCGGATGGGGTTGGCTCGAGTAAAAGGGGTGGATCTTGCTCAGGATTTGTCACGGGTTCGGGTGAAGGGTTAAGTGGTGGTGGGATAGGCATAATTTGTTTTGGGGTTATGGAAATAGTGGAGGGCCGAGGTGGCGACAATGGGAGGTTAATTGGAGAAGGTTTGGTTGTGGGTTCGGCGAGGGCCAATGGAGTGGAGGTTAATGAAGGTATTACTAGTAGAGGTTTAGTGGAAGGTTCGGTGGAGGCCGGTGAAGTGGAGGCTAATGGCGTGGTGCTTAGAGGAGGTATAATGGGAAGTGTAAAAGAAGGAGGTTTGGTGCGGAGGAAGCGCCGGATGAGGCGAGAAGTGTTAGGGGTAGGTGACAGGTCTTGATACGCCGGCGTGGGTGATTGGAGTATCGACCCATCATCGTAACACTAATAAGTCTCAAAAATGGGGGTTGGATCGGGGACGGTGGCATTGTCTTGAGCAGGAGGTTCAACTGGCGGTAGTGGAGGGAGAGAAAAACGTAGGAAACATGGAAGGGGTGCCTTTAAAACTTCATCATCACGTGCCATCTTTGATTCTTCATCTGTGGGCTCTTCATTGTCAGGCTCAAGTGGACGCCGTAGTGGAGGCGTATTAATGGGTGATGAAATATAATGCGGAGGATTTTATATACATGGATGTGGAAGCGGAGGCGGAGGGCCATATGAATGAATGGAGTGAATAGGGGGAGGGCGGACGACGTCCACTTGATCGTTAAAATCTGCCGACTTTTGCTCACTTGAACTGTTGATGCCATAATCGTCTCTCCTATCCTTCCATTCTCTTTCCATCTTCATAATGTTGTTCAGCAAGGCGTGAAGAGGATTGATTGGAGAAGGAGGAGGAGGAGCGGGCCGCGAGCTCGCAACCCTCTTAAGTTGTTCCTCCAATGAAGCGACTTTATTAGCGAGAAAATGTTGGAGAGGCATAACTTGAGCAACGGAGGGTTGGCACGGCAACCTTGAAGGAGGGGCTGCATATGAAGGCCATGGAGAGGGACTAACAGGATGACCCAGAAAGGGACCCTGTCGAGCCGGGTTGCAAGGAATAGATGGGCCTTGGGGCCATGAAAGAGGAGGAATAGATGGAGGCGGGTGACAGGCCACCCGAAGAGGAGTATGTACGGAAGGAGGCGACGGATGGGCCACCCGAATGGGAATATGAAGAGGAGAGGGAGGTGGGCGATGGGCCACCCGATTGGGAGCAGAAGGAGGATAAGGAGAATGAGATGCATCCTCAACAACAGCCTTAAGGGCTTGAATTTGTTGAGGGGTGAGATGATCTATAGCATGCAAGATCTGGGAGACCTTCTCGTCATCGGGAGGAGACAGTCCCGAAGGAATAGTGGCTCACGATTGAAGCGAGGGACCACAAGATTAGAGATTGCCCATAGGTCGGGCAAGACCATGGGAATAAGGGCGTGGTCCCTTGAAAGAATTTTGGTGAGTATTATGGTGAACATGTTGAAATTGAGGAGTGTAGGATGTGCTGGGTTAGGCATCCTCATGATTATAATTAGGATTAAACATGTTGGTTTGATTATCAAAGCGAAACATCATGCCAATAATCAATATTCAATCAAATTGATTTGCAAGAATAGCAAACAAGTTGGAATGTTACGCTTGATTTTTCTTCTGTTGAACCTTGGTGAATTAAGGATTTTTACATATTTTGATAGATCCACTCAAGGTCATGAATTTAGTTTCAATAAGGTATTCTTCAATGCCAACTAGGTGCACTCTCACCACGTTTTAGGCCAACTAAACTCAGAGACTTCAAAAGGTACAACCTACCCGGCATCCGTGAGGGAATCCACGGGTGTGGGGACTTACGGAGGCCTTGGTTTAAGAATTCCCGGTCTAAAGAGATGAAATGCTCAATGGAGGGTCCTTCCTTAACCAAGAGGGGGGTAGGGTCCCTAGAAAGTATAAGGAGAGGAGGTCTCCCAAACCGATATGCAGCTAGATGCAAGCTAATGCAGATGCTAATGCAAAAGGAGAGATAGAACACCATAATGGATGCTAAAGCAAAAGATGACAGAATGTTGATGCATAGGGTAAAAGGGAATGATGACACACACACACCAAAGAAATGCTGCTGCAAAAAAATGATGATAAAAAAATGGGTAGCAGAATAGTGCATGCAATAATTCTATCTCAGCAAAGCAATAGAATATAACTACGATACCCAATACATGCACACAAGAGATGAATATGATATGCACAGAAAATGTAAATGGACGTGCGACAGAGAGTGCACATGCGGTAAATGCAATAGATGCAGAATGACTTCAGAAGTGAAATGGGCGTCTGATGCACTGGACACCCATTAAATGGGTGTCCATTATGGTGGACGCAATTTTGTTGGTTTTTGTTTTGAAGATATCGGCCAGAGATTTGTAAAAGATGCACAGAATCGATGGAAGATGAAAATTCACACTCACAAACCCATGGCAATCAATATAGGTATGGCATGCTCAATAAGAAATGAGCGTCAGCCACTGTGGGCGCTCATTCACTGTGGGCGCTCATTCAATGAGCGCCCAAAGTGGTGGACGCTATTTTTTTTTAAACAGGATAACAGAAGTGGAATTTTAGTAAAATCTATTGAATTGGTCTATCACGTTGGTACACAAAATGATAAACAGAGATGAAAAGAGTGCTCGTGGAGCACTCATGGAGCTGCACCGTGGGTGCAAAAGGGAGATGCCACACATGGGTGCCCAATGGAGAGGGTAATCAAAAGAAAATAATAGAAAGTCCCACCGTGATCGCCAATTTGTAGATCTATTTAAAAATCCACTTAGAATAATAATGAAATAAGTTGAGGAAAGAAGAGCATACGATGGATGCTATGATGCAAACGTGATCGCCAGAGGACGCGAGGGGCCTCAAACGATATAATAATAATAATAATAACAAGGAGGGATCATGATATTACCTTAAAGCGTGGGAGATGTGGGTGTACTTCCTCCTCTTCCTGTCGGCCGGCCGAAGGAGAGGGTCTCTTTAATTACCCTTGCAATAAACACAACACCAAAAGAATATGGAATTAGAATCAACGTTTAGTATCAAATCCCAAGTGATGTATGTATAACGTAATAATATAGAAGATGACACACCTGTCGGGCGCTAGCCCTTCAAACCCCTATGCGAAGGGTTGGGAAAAACATGATGAATGAAGATATAAAATGGGACGTGCAAGTGTTGCACTGGGGGAGCTCAACGTGGTTAATCCCTAGAGTCCTAAATTGGAGTAGAGTTAATCCCTAGAGAGTATGGATTTTTGGTTTGATTTTTGTTTGTGCGTCTGTCGTCACCTCTCCTTGTGATTATTATTATTATATCATTTGAGGCCCCTCACGTCCTCTGGCGATCACGTTTCCATCATAGTATCTCTCGTATGCTCTTCTTTCCTCAACTTATTTCATTATTATTCTAAGTTGATTTTTAAATAGATCTACAATCACCTTAGATCGAAGCTACCTGGCGTGGAAGACTCTCTAAAACTCTCTAGGGATTAACTCTACTCCAATTTAGGACTCTAGGGAGTGCGGTTGTCAGCCAATGTGGACGTGCTGCAGCTAAGGTGGATCAAAGGAAAAGAGAATGGAAATAAGAGGATATAAATCCAAATAAAGGAGTTTTTGAAAATTTGGATTTTTGGTTTTATTTTTGTTTGTGCGTCTGATATAGTTGACGTTTATTTTATAAACGCCAACTATATGTGATGCCAATTCTTTTTTGAACATTTGGAAACAATGTGGCTTTCTTTATTTTGTGTTGAAATAGTGTCTGTTATGCTTGACGTTTATTATATAAACGTCAACTATATGTGACGCCAATTCATTCTTGATTTTCTTTGAAATAACGGTGCTTTCCATATTTTGTGTTGAAATAGTGGCTATTGCGGTTGACGTTTATTTTTATAAACGTCAACTGTATGTGATGCACATTCTTTTGTGAATTTTGGAAATATTGGGCTTGCCTTATTTATATTACTAAGGTACGTCTGGTGCGGTGGACATTTATTTTATAAACGTCAATAGCATTGGACGTCATTTTTCTTGCAGGATTTTGTAGCTCTCCTTTCCTCATTCTGGATCATTTTTCAAGTAGGGAAAGAGTACTAACTACTGAAGGTTTGCTTCTATGCTTATCTCTTGCCATCTCTTACTAAAATTGATTATCCTAATGGCTGAGAATTGATCATCGAATCTCTCCCTCTCTCCCTATAAATTAAGCCTTGTGGCTCTTGTTCAAGGGGCCAATTCCATCAACAGAGGGGAGGTGCTGCTCGTGTATTGGCTAAACGAGGGAGCTTCTTTGCGCATAAAGCTTCATCCCACTAAGGACTTCCTCCCGAGCTCTCATCCAAAGCCACAACCAAAGGAGAATAAGCCCATGCTCTTTTTATCCGTCTCTGTTTCTTCTTCTTTTGTTTCACTGCATATAGCACACGCATGCGTCATTCCATTCTGTTATTTCTCGATACCGCTCTCAACCACGTTGAGCTCCCCCAGTGCAACACTTGCACGTCCCATTTTATATCTTTTTTCATCATGTTTTTCCCAACCCTTCGCATAGGGGTTTAAAGGGCTAGTGCCCAACAGGTGTGTCATCTTCCATATTATTACGTTATACATACATCACTTGGGATTTGATACTACACGTTGATTCTAATTCCATATTCTTTTGGTGTTGTCTTTATTGTAAGGGTAATCAAAGAGACCCTCTCCTTCGGCCGGCGGACAGGAAGAGGAGGAAGTACGCTCACATCTCCCATGCTTTAAGGTAATATCGCAATCCCTCCTTGTTATTATTATTATTATATCATTTGAGGCCCCTCGCATCCTCTGGCGATCACGTTTCCATCACAGCATCCATCATATGCTCTTCTTTCCTCAACTTATTTCATTATTATTCTAAGTGGATTTTTAAATAGATCTACAATCACCTTAGATCGAAGCTACCTGGAGTGAAAGACTCTCTAAAACTCTCTAGGGATTAACTCTACTCCAATTTAGGACTCTAGGTTCGATCTAATCCCTTAAACTCAAGATGAACTCTATAAATAGACCCTAACTTCGACTCATGCGAATGGAACCCTAATGTTGGCTCGCATATTTCGAAGGTAAGGAGACGTCTACTCAGGTTGATTCTTCAGAAGAAATTTAGTTTTATCTAACACGCCTTCAATTTTCGTGCTAGAAGCCCCAGTCGTTTCAAAGTTAGAGTCTCTGCAAGTCGCTGGATCGCAACAGACTGCACAGGAACCAGTGCGACAGTCCGGTGAAGATCAGGAAAATAGAAGCCCTAATCGAGGTATTTAGGAGTTGATCCTTTAGAACTTTCTGTTCCCCTTCGTATCTTCTACCTACCCTCCAATTTTCATAGATTTAGGTCAAGAGGATTATGAGATAGAGGGACGAGAAGTTACTGGTTTGACATAGGGCGAGCATGAACTAGGGTCTACTTCCAGTCATAAATCTGAAGTCTAGGGATCGAATCAAAGGTAGGTTATCTCATGAAAATGCTAAATTAACGTGATAGAAACTAAATCCCTTTGTTTCCTTCTATTTTTATTGATTGTACATGATGAATTTGACGTTTTATTATGACTCGCATATAGGGTTAACATAGCATGCATGAACCTTGCCCTTAATAAGAAAATTGATAATTTAGGCTTACTTTACTCAAACCATGTTTTAAGAATGTTTTATCATGCCATATTTACCATATGGCATGTTTTACCATACATTTATCTGCCCTAGATTAGCATATATTTCAGTTTTATTACTTTTTATAGTAGACAGGAAGGAAATGGTATTCTTAAGACCATATGAGTCCCTTAGCGGCCCTACGATAGACCGCTAAAGCCCATAAAACGGTCCTCCCGAGACCGCTTTCATTTTCTGAGTTCTGTATTATTGTTAACCCGAAACATAATGCAGAACAGCCCTATTTATCATATGATAAGCCTAGCTAATTAGGTCTTACTCTTTTTTTAAGTACTGTATTTATACACTTGGTTATGTTAATTGTTCATCCTAGTAGATTTCATGTTCTTAATGCACTTTGGACTTATTTTAAAGTTATGTTAAATTCATGTCAAAACCATATACTCTTGTATTAACTCTAAATTTCATATGGATTATGGACTTATCTAGTTTTGATTTGATCGTTGTTTTATCACGATCTCACTCTCATCTTGAGTCTTTTCTTAAGTATATGGCACGTATTCCAGTATGATGTCATTAGATACACTTTTCACATTAAGCACACAATCTTGGACGTGTGATCCTCTCCGTTGGATATTCCTTCCACTGGACTAGGTGATCTTGTATCAAGGCCTCCATAAGACTCCGCGAGCCTGGGATTCTCACTAGGATGTCGAGCTAGTTGTACCCTCAAAACCCAATTATCTAGAAATCACTTTATCGGTGTTTTATGTGTTCTGGACCTTAGCGGCCTTCTGGAGACCGTCAGAGATACCTAGCGGCCATTTACCTGACCGCCAAGGATGCCTAGCGGCCCTGCCTTGACCGCATGGTTCCAGTTCATTCGTTTCATCAACTCTGTTGCTAAACGGTCCAGTCATGACCGCATAGATCCACATATGGTCTAGTAAACTATAGGGAGAATGTTGGGCATGTGTGTAACATGCTTAATTCTATTGTTTTGATGATGTCTGACTATGACTCATTGATAAGTCTAACATGCATTTGATAAACACATATTCATACATTTTAGGTCATGACAACTTAAGCAAGAAGACACATCTTTGTGCCATCACTGATAAGTGTAAGAAATCAAGGCATTGGCAACACAGAATTCAAGGCAACATGTTTCACATAAGTCCATGCAGTCAGGTCAGTGCAGCTACTGATGTTGGTGCACATGATGAAGAAAGAAGGTGTTACAAGAGAAGTGTCGACACCTGCTATAGAAGTGTCGACACCACGGCCATTCCTCAGCAAAGGAAACTCAATGCTACATTGCTGTCAAGGTCAAAGCACACAAATGGTCAACGCAGGTCAACGTAGTAAAGTCTGTGCATGTTCATGACTTGGTCATCAGTAAGGTCGGCGCTTGTTTGCTTCTCAACGCAGCAAAGGTCGGTGAACATCCAAGACTAGCACAGACCATGGTCGATGCAAACTTCTAGCTAGCACAACCAAGGTCGGTGCACATCAGTCAAAGTCGGTGCACATTTGAAAACAAGGTCTGTGCACGTTGCAGAAGGTCGGTGCACGCTTGGTTTCAATGCTTCAAGGTCATTACACATAGCCGAAGTTTGAGCACATGTGACTTCCAGAGTCGGTGCAAGTTTTGCTTCGGCATATAAAGTCTGAGCACATGTGACTTCAAGGTCGGTGCATGTTTTGGTGTCAACACTATAAGGTCTGTGCACATTCACTATTTGATAAATCAAGGTCGGTGCATGTTCTCCTTCAACACTAGAAGGCATGTCTATGTTTACCTTATGGCAAGATAAGGTCTGAGCACATATGAAATCAAAGTCTGTGCAATGTCTGCTTCCAACCTCAAAAGGTCTGAGCATATTCGTAAGAAGGTCGATGCACATCTACAAAGAAGTGTCGACACTGCACTTATAGAGTGTCGACACCTTGTTCCAGCGTGCCGGCACATTAGCCCTTCCAGAAAGTACTGAAGACCGGATCCTTAAAGAAGTGTTGACACCTTAGTTATCGTAGGTCTACACTTTGGGCTTCCAGAGACAGTCATACAAGAAGACTTCATAAGAAGTGTCGACACCTCCTTCACAGCAGGTCGACACCTTTATGATCCCAGAAGCTAAATACTAAGGAGTGTCGACACGTCCTTCACAAGAGGTCGACACTATGGCATTCAAGAGAGCGTTATATTGGCTACTTTACCAAGAAGTGTCGACACTTCCTTCAGAGGAGGTCGACACCTCTGTTCTTCCAGAAGCTTTCAAGCTAGTTGTCTGTCAAGTGAATGGAAGATCCAGAGAGAGAAAATAGATATCGCAAATGTCTAATTTCACGGATTTTGAGGTCTGGATGGAGTACCCAAGTTTGACTTTTTGTTCCTATCAACATGTCACTTTCTTGGAGATACTTTTGTCAGAAATCCAGCTGGAGAAAGGACACCTCACAGTCTGCCACTGGGAAAAGTCAACATAGTCTGCCATCTATTTACTATCACCCCATGTGACTCTAGTCCTAGCAATCCTCAGCAAGATAGAAAGTAAATTTCAGCCAATGAGAGGACCACATGTCTAAAGGGCATTTAATGTGATGATCTTATGATCTGCTATCAGTCTGCCACCGTCCTATCCTCGGACAAGAAGCAATGCTAGCTCAAGCAAAATCCTGCAGAGTATCTTCCTCAAAGACTAGAAAAGCTTTTGAAGGGAAAATTTGGAGGGAAAGTTTTTCACTACATTTCCTTGTGGCTCAGCAATAAATATCAAGCTTCCTCAAGAGAGGAAGCTGCTGCTGCCCAGAGAGTGCCACGCCCTAGAGCATCTGCAAAGAACATCCTTGAAAGGCATGAGAGAGCAGCCTAGCACTGATTCTCAGTTCAGTGCTGTGAAAGAAGAATAAGAGAGAGTAGCCTTGAGAGAGAAGAGAACACCCCTGCAATCTTCCTGAGCTTGAAGAATCAGATCTTTAGATCCAGAATATGTAGCTGCAGTCCCGAGTTGGCAAATCATCATCTAAAGCTCCAGCTGGCATTTTTCTTCTTGTTCTTGTGTTTCACCCACTGCACTTGCAGTGTCTTCTGCTTGTGTTTTTTGTTCCACTTATTTCCACCTCATACTTTGTTCCATCCCTACTGCTTGTGTGTAGGAAGACATACGGAGGTTTACTTCGATCTGTGGAGAACCGTCCCTACCGGTTTTGTGTGTAGGAAGACAGACGGAGGGTTTTCCATTCTGAGGTTTTGGGGCGTGTCCCCTGTCAAGCTGTAAGTCAATAGGAAAGCCTCACCGGGTTTGGTGAGGGGTGGACGTAGGTTGTGGGTTTACAACCAAACCACCTTAAAATCCTTGTGTTGTGGGTTGATCACCTTGTGGGTTTGCTCCGTATCTTCTACCCCCATTCACAGGTGTGTGTGTTTGCTGTATCAATGGAATCCTAATTGCTTTCTATAGCACACATCGTCATATTGTGCACACACATACACACGGGGTTCAACAAGCAACCAATCTCAATTCATGAGATTCTGGTTGATCTCTAAAGTTCACACATATAGCTAGTTATCATCCTTAGTTGATATGTGTTGAGATCCCTACTGTCCAGTGCAATATATTACTCTTACCCTTTAACCACGTTGAAGCAGCATCAACCTCGCTGCTGTGCAGCGTTGATCTTAGCTGTCTACTTAGGTGTGCTCCGTTGGGCTTAAGCTTCTACCTGTGCAGTCCTTTGACCTGCTTTGCTGTCTTCACTTAAGCCACTCTGTCTAAATCCGCTGTGTTTTGTGTCTAAGTGTTTTATTGTCTTTATAGGAGTGGTTTATACTTTTGGCAGTCAAGTTTTAAATAGGCCATAGTTCGTGAGAGGATCTATTCAACCCCCCCCCTTCTAGATCCCATTGCACCGCGCGGGACCTAACAAGTGGTATCAGAGCCAAGCTCTGCTATTCTCAGATCCTACGATCTGTAGGGAAAGATCCCAGTGCATTTTGAGAAAATACCTTCATTTGCTACACATGCTTCGATGGCTTCTCCGCCTATTTATGATGGCTCAGATTTTTCAATATGGCTAGGGAGAATGTTCATCTATGTCAAATCTATATATCCATAATTGTGGAACCTCATATACAATGGTCCTCATGAGCTGCCATCAAACCCAGATGAATGGTCTGCTGAACAAGAGACCAAACATATTAATAACTTTACTGCATTTAACTTGATAAAGGTAGAAGTTGATTTCAGGTTATCTCTTCTTGTGTCCACTTGCAGCACAGCCAAACAAATCTTGAATAGATTGGTGAACAGCCATGAAAAAGGAGAACAAAGAAACTATGCCTCATGGCCGACCAACCAGAACAGTCAAGCAATTCATCCTCAACTCAGGTAAGCTCTGAATCCGAGGACTTTACTTTTGAAGAACTTATAGAAGCCTATGATGATTTAACCAAGCACTTCAAAAAGCTAAAATCAGAAAATAGAAAACTGAAAAAGGATTTGAAGAAAAACAATCAAGGTGAGAGTTCCTTCTGTAAAAATTGTTCAGCTTTTGAAGAGCTCAATGATACTATTATGGTTGATATGGATGTACATAAAGAAACCATTGCTTGCCTAAAAGATGAAAATAGAATCCTTCAAGCTGAGATCAGTAGATTAGAAGAAATAATAAGAAGGCCTAAAGATAAGTCTAAATCTACATCAAATGATCAAAGCTTGACTGAAAACAAAGCTCTCACCGAAGTAAATCAAAACCTTAAGAATGAGAATGAAAATCTAAAAAATAAAAACATTGAGTTGCTTGAAAGATTGTCTATCTGTGAAAAAGGCAAGGGCATTGTTAATGGTAGCCTTGAGAAATTGAATGAACTTCAATTGGAAATTAAAAATTACAAGGGGGTGAATGCCATGCTCAATGAGCACTTTGCTGAGTGCGAAGAAGACCTTGCTGAGTCTGAACTACATGTCTCCTCATTGGATAGTGAAAACAAAGACTTAAAGAATTCTCTGTCAAAGTCTGATTGGGGCAAAGATAATTTTGACAGAATTCTGGGAACTAGGGTCAACCTTCAAAGAGAAAGTTTGGGGCACAAACCTATGAACAAAAAGTCCCTTGAAAGCAAGGTGTATACCTCGTTTGTCTCTGGCTCACTTGAATCCAACACTTCTTATGGTCATCCAAAATCGCATGCTGCTCAAAAGAAAAACCAAAATGAAAATGGTAATCTAAAAAAGAATGTTTCCTGGCATAAACAGAAATATGATCTTGCTAATGTGGAAATACATGCTAGGAAATCTCATGCTAAGTACCATGCTTCTTATAAAATGAATGGTTATTGTTTCTATTATGGTATGCTTGGTCACACTGTGCATGATTGCCTCACCTTGAGTAATGATGAACTAAGAGCAGGCAAAAATAGAAGATTTGTTGTTGAAAATAATGGCAAGGGACAGGTCAACACTGGGAGGAAGCATCTTCTGCACACTCATGCTCAAAGGCCCAGGTATGACCCTACGTGTCGACACACTCATCTGAATAGGTCGACACTCTCCAAGGTTGAACAGTCAGCAAATAGAAGAAACCATCCTCCTTGTTGCTTCCACTGTGGAAGGATTGGCCACACAGTCAAAGACTGTTGACGTCTGAAAGGTAAGACTCACCCTCATGATCAACACAGTGGTATCCATGCTCACCCACCACTCAATGCACCTATACAAAGAAAGAACGGTAAATTCTATGTGCGTTGCTTCTAATGTGGTGCATATGGACATACATCTAATCACTGTCCTTGGACGAGAGTGGGTGACTAAAAAGCAACAAAGAAAATAAAGTCATTTGCGAGAATTGTTGCTAACCATCCAGGACCCAAGCAAGCTTGGGTACCAAAAAATTTCAAATGAAAATTTTGGATGTAGGATGTCTTGGAGCTAAACATTGGATGCTCAAGTAAATAAAAGCTCAAGGCACAGGTATGTAAATATTTTTTTTTCAATCTTGCATGAAAGGCTTGCATTTTAGTTTCTGCATCATAAGTCTGTCTTGTTGTCAATAAGTGTTGAAAATTGAATTGATCTCCTTGAACTGCTAAAGTTTCCCCCATGGTGTGAGATGCTAAACTATATTAGATTACTTGCTTACACCATGTTTTGATCCTTGGTATATTAAATGGTGCAGAGTAGAAGGGCAAGTTAAGCTTGCTCAGAACTCCCACTATGCATGAGCAGGATCTCAGATCCAAACCTCTGCCATGAACCAGAGATCAAGTAATTCAGCTTCGTAATCCATGAAAAATCTTTCATGCTGATGGAATTGCTATGATGATGAATTGTTGTTTGATTCATGCTATCTTTTAACAGCCACGTGAACCATTGTGGATCATTATTTTTGATGATGTCTTCTATGGCTGCATATATTTCAATTCATCACTCTCATGGACAAATAACATGCTGAGTGTCTATCTCAACTTCCCTGAGCATTAAACAGAGGGGGAGTTTAAGTGTTTGCACCTAAGGGTAGAAATGCATTGCATATGGATGAATCTGTATGTGTTGTGGTCTTTAAGCATCATATTGAAATTTCAAGCACTATCATGCATTTCATGATCAAGGGACCCATTTTATGGCGGCGGTACAAAAAGGGGTGGCTTGATGCGTAGGGTGAGACTCGAACTCGGGTGGCCCGGTAATTGCTCAGCTCTCCATACCACTCCGCTAGATTCCCCGTTACCAAAACAAAATGATCAAGGGACCCAACTCCGAATGACCTCTTAGTATATAAAATGGTAAGCTAGGAGAAGGGCAGATCTCTTCTGTCTGGAAACCCACATCATGCGTGAGGTGGTCTTAAGACTTCAGTTCTCCGCCAGGTACCAAGGGTCGACCCATCATGAGAACAGTCTAGACGCTTATGTGAATAATTCATCAAATTCCCTGCATTGATTCCATTGCATGTGCTGCACTCAGAATTCAGACATTCAATGCACAAAGTCAGGGGGAGTTCCAGCATTTCATAGTTTACCCATGTGCATTTATTATCATGCTTATGCTAATTTCAGAATTGATTGCATACCATATTGAAATAATCAAAAAGAGGGAGTAAGTAACATGTATCCATCTGCACATGATAAAATGCAATTTGCCTCTCAGTATAGAATGCATAGCAAATAATCTATGATTGTATCATACTATGGTCTCATTCACGCCAATGCACACCATGTTAAAAGAGACCCAAAGATTGCATATTAAGTGGTATCATTTTTAATGCATCTTGTGTTCACTTAAGTCATTGGTTGCATACTCCATTGTCAACCCATGCACATGTTTAAGGGGGAGTCAACATCAAAATTTTAGTCTACGTTCATGCATTCATTCTTGTTGACCTATGTACAGTCTGCACCTTCTTAGGGGGAGCTTGCCTAGCTTAAAGATCCTTGTTGATCAGGCAGACCTTAGACCTACTCAGGTCAAACTCTCAGCTCATTCTGTTAAAAAACTGCTCTCTATCTAAGCTCAGTGTGTTGACACCTTGAAGTGCAAGTGTCGACACTCTTTTGAGGTTGTTGGTCCTATTTCACTTATTTAAGCCTGAGCTTACTGCATATCCTCAGGGGGAGTGTTCCTTATTCTGTCTCACTGTGTGATCATCTGTCCCCTCTGCTGAAATCAAACCCTGCTTCATAATGATGTTACACTAAATTCCATCTAGGGTCAGATTGCTTTGGATTATCTGGAATCTGCCACTTCTTGAATCATTAGTTAAATGTTTCCAGAATTCCTTGAATGCCTTGAACTTCTTGGAGGATCTTCGGTCTGATTGTTGAATTCATTTATCAGAATAAATCTTCTAGAAAAATTCTCCTTTATGGAGCTTTATGACTGCCCTGAATATGAAAAGTATTGGTTTAAAATTAATGATTTCTTGTGCTTTAATGTCTAATTGCCCTAAAAATGGTTGCACTAGGTCTTAATAGGCTTAAACTAGCTTTTCATGTTTTAACATGATATGCCTTCTTATATCTGAAAGTTTATCTTTAGTACAAAGGCTTTCTTGTTTGAGAAACTTAAGCTAAGTATTGCATTTAAACAATCTGATTTGCTGGAATTTATAAGAGCTAATTATGTCAGAGCAATGACACTGTTTCACTGAGAAATATGTCTCCTCATAAAAAATGAGGTAAGATATGTCATGAAGTGCCATTGTTATCTCTACAGTAATGTAAAAGAAAAATCAAGGCAGAGCAATGACAAAGTTGCTGAGAAATATGTCCCCTCATCAACAATATGAGGTTCGATATGTCATGAGGTGACAAAGCTATCTCAGTTCTAATTGTGGCATGATAGTCAGTCACACCAAGTACCTAGGGATACTGGCATCTAACCAACGTGTATCCTCAAGATACAAGGCATGACTGGACTTAAATGCTCATAAAACTCCTTTTGTGCTCAATGAAAATTATGAGTGTGATAGCAAAAGTTAAAAACATATCTTCTGAAACACTAAAATTACATTTAGTCTTCATGTTTGTTTAATCTCAATACTTTTTATAGTACCTCTCAAAGAGCTAATGGAATTGAATGAGTAAGGTAAGAGGAGGTTAACCTCATTTTAGTATGCATTTCTGGTTCATTTCTATTAATACTGAATGCAGATGTTTTCAAGCGGTTTTATTGAGACGATTAGAATTCATCAATGTTAAACCAATCTTACCATAAGGGTTGCTTTACTAAATCTCCACCATCGGAAATTCTGAAAAATCTGTAACTCTATATTTATGAACTTGGCTTCAGAATGAGGAACCCTCATCTTATCAGTTCTTGGATTCTCTACCTCAAAAATCTCCAAGTGTCGACCCTTGGTGTCGACCCCTTGCATCCAGAATTCGGTCTAGCTGTCTTGATATCTGCCATTAAGGCAAACTGGCCTCATGTCGCTTCATGCTCCAATGATTTCTGCCCTATCTGGACATTTGCATAACTCATTCAGGCTGCCATGAATGCATCTTCATTCTTAACAAGTAGTATCTGAATTCATTGATGTCCCCTTGGGCTGCCTGCATTTCTGATCTCCATGCATTTCATAAAGAATCTGAAATCCCTAAAAATCTAAAAACCATAAAACCATTAAAAACTCAAAAAATCTGAAAAACAAATTTGGTTTATGGCTGCTACATCTCTCTCATACTGCATCATGATTGTCATGGTTAAATGTCATGCACATGTCTGCCTCTCATGATTCACTATATGTTGTTGTGCTGTGCCTTCATGGCATATGATGTCTAATTGTATAAATGTGTCTCTACCATGCCAAAACACCTGACCATTTATATTGTACTGATCATTAACAATTGGTATCACTTGCTTTCTAAACACTCAGCATCACTCCTTAACAAGTGGTATCATCCCCTTGTCTACACGGCCTCCTATCTGCATATTACTTGCGTTACTTGCATTCACAAGGGACCCAACAAGTGGCATCATGCTATGCCTTCAGTGTACAACCATTGGCATGTATTTCCACATCAATTTGTGTACACTGATAAGGTATCTCAGGTTGCTACACGTTTCCTTGCTACCCACAGGTATATACTCACTTTCACTCTGTACATCATGTGCTAATAATCTCCTACTTTACTCCTTACCTTCCTAACTGTGCCACATATTCACTTTCTTGTGGTATTTTGATGATGTCAAAGGGGGAGAGAATTATATGTGTCATTAACTAGGGTATGCATAAACGGGAGAGTCTTATATGGGGAGAGAATGTCATTGTGCTTCAATTCATGCTGATATTTCCTTGCACTTTGACTAATAATGACTCATAGTTGCCATCATCAAAAAGGGGGAGAATGTAGGGAGAATGTTGGGCATATGTGTAACATGATTAATTCTATTGTTTTGATGATGTCTGACTATGACTCATTGATAAGTCTAACCTGCATTTGATAAACACATATTCATACATTTCAGGTCATGACAACATAAGCAAGAAGATACATCTTTGTGCCATCATTGATAAGTGTAAGAAATCAAGGTATTGGCAACATAGAATTCAAGGCAATAGGTTTCACAGAAGTCCATGCAGTCAGGTCAGTGCAGCTGCTGAAGTTGGTGCACATGCTGAAGAAAGAAGGTGTTACAAGAGAAGTGTCGACACCGGCTACAGAAGTCTTGACACCACAGCCATTCCTCAGCAAAGGAAAGTCGATGCTACATTGCTGTAAAGGTCGAAGCACACAAATGGTCAACATAGGTCAACTCAGTAGAGTCTGTGCATGTTCATGACTTGGTCATCAGTAAGGTCGGCGCTTGTTTGCTTCTCAACGCAACAAAGGTTGGTGTACATCCAAGACTAGCACAGACAATGGTCGATGCAAACTTCTGGCTAGCGCAACCAAGGTCGGTGCACATTTGAAAAAAAAGGTCTGTGCATGTTGCTGAAGGTCGGTGCACGCTTGGTTTCAATGCTTCAAGGTTGGTGCACATAGCCGAAGTCTGAGCACATGTGACTTCCAGAGTCGGTGCAGGTTTTGCTTCGGCATACAAAGTCTGAGCACATGTGACTTCAAGGTCAGTGCATGTTTTGGTGTCAACACTATAAGGTCCGTGCACATTCACTATTTGACAAATCAAGGTCGGTGCATGTTCTCCTTCAACACTAGAAGGTCCGTGCATGTCTACATTCTGGCAAGATAAGGTCTGAGCACATATGAAATCAAGGTATGTGCATGTTTACCTTCTGGCAAGATAAGGTCTGAGCACATATGAAATCAAAGTCTGTGCAATGTCTGCTTCCAACCTCAAAAGGTCTGAGCATATTCGCAAGAAGGTCGATGCACATCTACAAAGAAGTGTCGACACTACACTTATAGAGTGTCGACACGTTGTTCCAGTGTGCCGACACATTGGACCTTCCAGAAAGCATTGAAGACCAGATCCTTAAAGAAGTGTCGACACCGTAGTTATCATAGGTCTACACTTTGGGCTTCCAGAGACAGTCATACAACAAGACTTCATAAGAAGTGTCGACACCTCCTTCTCAGCAGGTCGACACCTTGATGATCCCAGAAGCTAAATACTAAGGAGTGTCGATACCTCCTTCACAAGAGGTCAACACTATGGCATTCAAGAGAGCGTTACATTGGCTGCGTTACCAAGAAGTGTTGACACTTCCTTCACAGGAGGTCGACACCTCTGTTCTTCTAGAAGCTTTCAAGCTAGTTGTCTGTCAAGTCAATGGAAGATCCATAGAGAGAAAATAGGTATCATAAATGTCCAATTTTACAGATTTCGAAGTCTGGATGGGGTACCCAGGTTTGACTTTTTGTCCCTATCAACATGTCACTTTCTTGGAGCTACTTTTTTCAGAAATATAGCTGGAGAAAGGACACCTCACAGTCTGACACTGGGAAAAGTCAACACAGTCTGCCATCTCTTTACTGTCACCCCATGTGACTTCGGTCCTAGCAGTCCTCAGCAAGACAGAAAGTAAATTTCAGCCAATGAGAGGACCACATGTCTAAAGGGCATTTAATGTGAAGATCTTATGATCTGCAATCAGTCTGCCACCGTCCTATCCTCGGACAAGAAGCAAAGCCAGCTAAAGCAAAATCCTATAGAGTATCTTCCTCAAAGACTAGAAAATCTTTTGGAGGGAAAATTTGGAGGGAAAGTTTTTCACCACATTTCCTTGTGGCTCGACTATAAATATCAAGCTTCCTCAAGAGAGGAAGCTGATGCTGCCCAGAGAGTGCCACGCCCTAGAGCATCTGCAAAGAACATCCTTGAAAGGCGTGAGAGAGTAGCCCAACACTGATTCTGAGTTCAGTGCTGTGAAAGAAGAAGAAGAGAGAGCAGCTTTGAGAAAGAAGAGAACACCCCTACAGTCTTCCTGAGCTTGAAGAATTATATCTTTAGATCCGGAATATGTAGCTGTAGTCCCCAGCTGGCAAATCATCATCTAAAGCTCCAGCTGGCGTTTTTCTTCTTGTTCTTGTGTTTCACCCACTGAAGTTATAGTGTCTTCCGCTTGTGTTTTTTGTTCCACTCATTTCAACCTCATACTTTGTTCCATCTCTACTGCTTGTGTGTAAGAAGACATACGGAGGTTTGCTCCGATCTGTGGAGAACCGTCCCTACCTGTTTTGTGTGTAGGAAGACAGATGGAGGGTTTTCCATTCTCTAGTTTTTGGGCGTGTCCCCTGTCAAACTGTGAGTCAGCAGGAAAGCCTCATCGGGTTTGGTGAGAGGTGGACGTAGGTTGTGGGTTTACAACTGAACCATCTTAAAATCCTTGTGTTGTAGGTTGATCACCTTGTGGGTTTACTCCGTATCTTCTACCCCCATTCACAGGTGTGTGTGTTTTCTGTATCAATGGAATCCTAATTGCTTTCTATAGCACACATCGTCATATTGTGCACACACATACACACGGGGTTCAACAAGCAGCCAATCTCAATTCATGAGATTCTGGTTGATCTCTAAAGTTCACACATACAGTTAGTTATCACATTTAGTTGATATGTGTTGAGATCTCTACTGTCCAATGCAATATTACTCTTACCCTTTAACCACGTTGAAGCAGCATCAACCTCGCTGCTGTGCAGCGTTGATCTTAGTTGTCTACTTAGGTGTGCTCCATTGGGCTTAAGCTTCTACCTGTGCAGTCCTTGGACCTGCTTTGCTGTCTTCACTTAAGCCACTCCGTCTAAATCCATTGTGTTTTGTGTCTAAGTGTTTTATTATCTTTATAGGAGTGGTTTATGCTTTTGACAGTCAAGTTTTAAATAGGCCATAGTTCGTGAGAGGATCTATTCAACCCCTCCCCCCCCCTTCTAGATCCCATTGCACCGCTCGGGACCCAACATAAACGACCGCTATTTCCAGAAAATGGCCCTGATATGTCCGTTTGATGCCTAAGTATTGATTAACCCAAGGTTTGACCCAAGGGTTGATTTTCCTAGGATCTTAGATGGTCTATGATTATCTAGAACCTAACACCTTGTTTTCAAAGCTATCTAATGAATTATGGAAATTAAAGAATATGCCGTTATGCTGCCAATTTTTCTTCATGCCATAACCTTGTTCTAAATCAATTTTGAACTCTCATATTCTTAATTGAAGCATTCTTACCTTGATATTTGTTATCATGGAACTATAGTTTGCACCTGTTACACTATTGGCCTTATTTATATTTCTCGCGGAAGTAACTTGATTTATAACTTGAAGATGTAAAAGCGGGCACGGACAGTGTCCAAGGGCTCAACTCTAGTCCCCTCGACAGATAGTGGAAAACATACAATAAACCATAGGGTATGATGAACACTCGCGTCGTATTGTGCTGGGAGTACTTTTTTTATAAATGAGTGAAGATCCACGATGCAATCTTGTGAAATTACATGCTTGCTAGTACATTCTCGTTACATGATTTTCTAGTACATAGCCTTTATGGTTATGAAAAAGTACATTCTTGTTCATGAAAGGCCAAATTACATTCATGTTATATTCTTGCTTAATCATATTCTCAGTCTACATGAACTCTCACATCTCACCTTGATCGTATCTTGTTATTTGTGTTACTTTGGTTTATTCACGGGTTTCATCGTATTTTCATGACTTATCTTATACTCTAGAGCTAAAATGTTAATCACTTAAACATTGCCTTCATGTTGATACGGAGATACCTATTGGGCATGTGTGCTCATTCCCTACTTTTTTAATCTTTTTCAAAAAATTCTAGCACGTCAGATTCAGACTATTCGAGTGGTGGATCCGAGAGTGATTAAAGGAGTGAAGCCTTAGATTGTCATTAGTTGATAGTCAAGTGTCACGCCCCGAACCGATAACAGCGGAACGTGTAGTTCGGAACGTGGCAGTGATACAGTCGTGAATAATCAGAGCAAATATAAGTCATAATATTCCAAGACTAGACCATGTTGACAAAATATAAACCTCTATTGATAATCAAATGTCAATTACATAACTTGACTCCACTTACATGAGAAAAAGAAAAGGCTCAAATGCTTTAACAAGGGAAAAAGACTAAAGGACCAGATAAGACTCAAGAAAACTAAAAGACACCGGCTTGCTTTTTTCACAACACTCAACACTCTTGCCCTTCCCCATCTGATGGACTATCTTCAATGTCATTACCTGAAAAATGTTGAAAATAGACTGGTGAGCAAAAAGCTCAGTAGGAATTACATCTCTCATCAAGCAGAATATAAGTGATTAGCCAATTACTCATGTTCATGACAAATGCAATGCGCATCGTCGTCAAATTTTTAATATATATATATATATATATTGTATGTATATCTTTGAAAATTCATATCTATTAAAATATGCAACAGAAAATTATAAAAAATATATATTTGGAATTCTTACATTTTTCTCCTAATTATCATATATTCTAGTTTTCTAAATTATTTTATATAAATAAATGTGTCTTTGAATGTATGTTTTAAAATTATTCAATGAAGATGTCAGAATTTATGTTTTTGAAATGACGACATTGAGAATGTCGTTGATTTATTTAGACGACATTTTGTAATGTCGTCATATCTTTAATATATATATATATATATATATATATATATATATATTTGTAACTATATCTTTGAAAATTCATACCTATTAAGATATGTAACAGAAAATTATAAAAAATATATTTCTGGAATCCTTGAATTTTCTCCTAATTCTCATATATTTTATTTCTCTAAATTATTTTAAATAAATAAATATGTCTTTGAATGTATATTTTTAAAATTATTCAATTAAATAGATATTGAGGTGAATTCTCGTTAAATAAATTAAGTTAAAAATCATAGAATTAACGTCCCTCCAAGTGGACGCTAATTAATAAATGACACTACTTACGGACGTCAATTAAAATAAGTTTATTTAATTATAGTTAATTATAGAATTGGATTGATGTGAATTCTATAATTAACGCATTCATGTTCTCACTGTTTTCTTCCGATTTTGACCCATACCTCGGGTCCTTTGGCACTCTCATCTTACGTCCGTAGATGGAGCCCTTTTTCATGATTGGTTCACGTTATACACCTCAACTTTCGGTGACATACGAGTCCTCCGTTGGACATTCCGTTCCTTCGGACTGGCAAGTTAGTCATTGGGACCTCAGTAAGTCTCCGCTAGCCTTGGATTCCCTCAAGACAGCCGAGCTGGTTGTACCCTAAAAATCTCGGGATCCGATCTGTGTCACTTTAGTTTTCCGTTAGTCTTGACACTCTACTCCTTTTAGAATCTTCTTGTCATCGATTCGAGAACATAACCCCTTTGACTCTATATTTGGCCAAATCTGATTCTGAAACATTAAGGGCTGTGGGTCCGCGACTTTTCAGTGCCAGGTAGGACGGAAGTCCAATTCTGTAAACCATGGGAATTCTGGGTGTGGCATTGCACCAAAGTCTGTACATCTTTTATATTCTGTTATTCTGTTATATCTGTCATTCTGCAAATTCTGTTAATTCTAGAAGTTCTGTTATTTTGATATTTTGTTGTTCGGTTATTCTGATAATTTAGATATTCTGCTAGATTATTTAATTCTGCTTATATTTATTGAAACTTTGTTATATTCTGGCCAATTCTGAAGTTATGTTCATCTAAGTATCTATCCTTGTTATATTCTGATAGCTTGTCCTTGACTCTGCATGGGAAATTCATCCCTATTTCTCTTGAGCTCGTAACTGCCTTTGGCCTTGATATTTATCCTTTCTGCTAGATCAATTGTCATGATTTTCAAGTTATACCATTTCCTGCATTGCATTTGTCATGAACATGAGTAATTGGCTAATCACTTATATTCTCCGTATCAACATGAAGGCAATGTTCAAAATAAATCAACGACATTCACGGGTTTCATCGTATTTTCATGACTTATCTTATACTCTAGAGCTAAAATGTTAATCACTTAAACATTGCCTTCATGTTGATACGGAGATACCTATTGGGCATGTGTGCTCATTCCCTACTTTTTTAATCTTTTTCAAAAAATTCTAGCACGTCAGATTCAGACTATTCGAGTGGTGGATCCGAGAGTGATTAAAGGAGTGAAGCCTTAGATTGTCATTAGTTGATAGTCAAGTGTCACGCCCCGAACCGATAACAACGGAACGTGTAGTTCGGAACGTGGCAGTGATACAGTCGTGAATAATCAGAGCAAACATAAGTCATAATATTCCAAGACTAGACCATGTTGACAAAATATAAACCTCTATTGATAATCAAATGTCAATTACATAACTTGACTCCACTTACATGAGAAAAAGAAAAGGCTCAAATGCTTTAACAAGGGAAAAAGACTAAAGGACCAGATAAGACTCAAGAAAACTAAAAGACACCGGCTTGCTTTTTTCACAACACTCAACACTCTTGCCCTTCCCCATCTGATGGACTATCTTCAATGTCATTACCTGAAAAATGTTGAAAATAGACTGGTGAGTAAAAAGCTCAGTAGGAATTACATCTCTCATCAAGCAGAATATAAGTGATTAGCCAATTACTCATGTTCATGACAAATGCAATGCGCATCGTCGTCAAATTTTTAATATATATATATATATATATATATATATATATATATATATATATATATATATATATATATATATATTGTATGTATATCTTTGAAAATTCATATCTATTAAAATATGCAACAGAAAATTATAAAAAATATATATTTGGAATTCTTACATTTTTCTCCTAATTATCATATATTCTAGTTTTCTAAATTATTTTATATAAATAAATGTGTCTTTGAATGTATGTTTTAAAATTATTCAATGAAGATGTCAGAATTTATGTTTTTGAAATGACGACATTGAGAATGTCGTTGATTTATTTTGACGACATTTTGTAATGTCGTCATATCTTTAATATATATATATATATATATATATATATATATATATATATGTATGTATATATTTGTAACTATATCTTTGAAAATTCATACCTATTAAGATATGTAACAGAAAATTATAAAAAATATATTTCTGGAATCCTTGAATTTTCTCCTAATTCTCATATATTTTATTTCTCTAAATTATTTTAAATAAATAAATATGTCTTTGAATGTATATTTTTAAAATTATTCAATTAAATAGATATTGAGGTGAATTCTCGTTAAATAAATTAAGTTAAAAATCATAGAATTAACGTCCCTCCAAGTGGACGCTAATTAATAAATGACACTACTTACGGACGTCAATTAAAATAAGTTTATTTAATTATAGTTAATTATAGAATTGGATTGATGTGAATTCTATAATTAACGCATTCATGTTCTCACTGTTTTCTTCCGGTTTTGACCCATACCTCGGGTCCTTTGGCACTCTCATCTTACGTCCATAGATGGAGCCCTTTTTCATGATTGGTTCACGTTATACACCTCAACTTTCGGTGACATACGAGTCCTCCGTTGGACATTCCGTTCCTTCGGACTAGCAAGTTAGTCATTGGGACCTCAGTAAGTCTCCGCTAGCCTTGGATTCCCTCAAGGCAGCCGAGCTGGTTGTACCCTAAAAACCTCGGGATCCGATCTGTGTCACTTTAGTTTTCCGTTAGTCTTGACACTCTACTCCTTTTAGAATCTTCTTGTCATCGATTCGAGAACATAACCCCTTTGACTCTATATTTGGCCAAATCTGATTCTGAAACATTAAGGGCTGTGGGTCCGCGACTTTTCAGTGCCAGGTAGGACGGAAGTCCAATTCTGTAAACCATGGGAATTCTGGGTGTGGCATTGCACCAAAGTCTGTACATCTGTTATATTCTGTTATTCTGTTATA
This sequence comes from Amorphophallus konjac, assembly GCA_022559845.1. Taxonomy (NCBI): domain Eukaryota; kingdom Viridiplantae; phylum Streptophyta; class Magnoliopsida; order Alismatales; family Araceae; genus Amorphophallus; species Amorphophallus konjac. Next base: position 213,190,176 of record CM040125.1, on the reverse strand, counting down.
TCTGTCATTCTGTAAATTCTGTTAATTCTAGAAGTTCTGTTATTTTGATATTTTGTTGTTCTGTTATTCTGATAATTTAGATATTCTGCTAGATTATTTAATTCTGCTTATATTTATTGAAACTTTGTTATATTCTGGCCAATTCTGAAGTTATGTTCATCTAAGTATCTATCCTTGTTATATTCTGATAGCTTGTCCTTGACTCTGCATGGGAAATTCATCCCTATTTCTCTTGAGCTCGTAACTGCCTTTGGCCTTGATATTTATCCTTTCTGCTAGATCAATTGTCATAATTTTCAAGTTATACCATTTCCTGCATTGCATTTGTCATGAACATGAGTAATTGGCTAATCACTTATATTCTCCGTATCAACATGAAGGCAATGTTCAAAATAAATCAACGACATTCACGGGTTTCATCGTATTTTCATGACTTATCTTATACTCTAGAGCTAAAATGCTAATCACTTAAACATTGCCTTCATGTTGATACGGAGATACCTATTGGGCATGTGTGCTCATTCCCTACTTTTTTAATCTTTTTCAAAAAATTCTAGCACGTCAGATTCAGACTATTCGAGTGGTGGATCCGAGAGTGATTAAAGGAGTGAATCCTTAGATTGTCATTAGTTGATAGTCAAGTGTCACGCCCCGAACCGATAACAGCGGAACGTGTAGTTCGGAACGTGGCAGTGATACAGTCGTGAATAATCAGAGCAAACATAAGTCATAATATTCCAAGACTAGACCATGTTGACAAAATATAAACCTCTATTGATAATCAAATGTCAATTACATAATTTGACTCCACTTACATGAGAAAAAGAAAAGGCTCAAATGCTTTAACAAGGGAAAAAGACTAAAGGACCAGATAAGACTCAAGAAAACTAAAAGACACCGGCTTGCTTTTTTCACAACACTCTTGCCCTTCCCCATCTGATGGACTATCTTCAATGTCATTACCTGAAAAATGTTGAAAATAGACTGGTGAGCAAAAAGCTCAGTAGGAATTACATCTCTCATCAAGCAGAATATAAGTGATTAGCCAATTACTCATGTTCATGACAAATGCAATGCAGGAAATGGTATAACTTGAAAATCATGACAATTGATCTAGCAGAAAGGATAAATATCAAGGCCAAAGGCAGTTACGAGCTCAAGAGAAATAGGGATGAATTTCCCATGCAGAGTCAAGGACAAGCTATCAGAATATAAAAAGGATAGATACTTAGATGAACATAACTTCAGAATTGGCCGGAATATAACAGAGTTTCAATAAATATAAGCAGAATTAAACAATCTAGCAGAATATTTAAATTATCAGAATAACCGAACAACAAAATATCAGAATAACAGAACTTCTAGAATTAACAAAATTTGCAGAATGACAAATATAACAGAATAACAGAATATAACAGATGTACAGACTTTGGTGCAATGCCACACCCAGAATTCCCATGGTTTACAGAATTGAACTTCCCTCCTACCTGGCACTGAAAAGTCGCGAACCCACAGCCCTTAATGTTTCAGAATCAGATTTGGCCAAATACAGAGTCAAAGGGGTTATGTTCTCGAATCGATGACAAGAAGATTCCAAAAGGAGTAGAGTGTCAAGACTAACGGAAAACTAAAGTGACACCGATCGGATCCTGAGGTTTTTAGGGTACAACCAGCTCGGCTGCCTTGAGGGAATCAAAGGCTAGCGGAGACTTACTGAGGTCCCAATGACTAACTTGCCAGTCTGAAGGAACGGAATGTCCAATGGAGGACTCGTATATCACCGAGAGTTGAGGTGTATAACGTGAACCAATCATGAAAAAGGGCTCCATCTACGGACGTGAGATGAGAGTGCCAAAGGACCCGAGGTATGGGTCAAAATCGGAAGAAAATAGTGAGAACATGAATGCGTTAATTATAGAATTCACGTCAATCCAATTCTATAATTAACTATAATTAAATAAACTTATTTTAATTGACGTCCGTGAGTAGTATCATTTATTAATTAACGTCCACTTGGAGGGACGTTAATTCTATAATTTTTAACTTAATTTATTTAACAAGAATTCACCTCAATATCTATTTAATTGAATAATTTTAAAAATATACATTCAAAGACATATTTATTTATTTAAAATAATTTAAAGAAATAAAATATATGAGAATTAGAAAAAAAATTCAAAGATTCCAGAAATATTTTTTTTTAATTTTCTGTTACATATCTTAATAGGTATGAATTTTCAAAGATATAGTTACAAATATATACATACATTTATAAATATATATATATATATATATATATATATATATATATTAAAGATATGACGACATTACAAAATGTCGTCAAAATAAATCAACGACATTCTCAATGTCGTCATTTTAAAAACATAAATTCTGACATCTTCACTGAATAATTTTAAAACATACATTCAAAGACACATTTATTTATATAAAATAATTTAGAGAAATAGAATATATGATAATTAGGAGAAAAATGTAAGAATTCCAAATATATATTTTTTATAATTTTCTTTTGCATATTTTAATAGATATGAATTGTCAAAGATATACTTACAAGATACATATATATTAAAAATTTGACGACAATGCATTATGTCGTCACAAGGATTGGACAACACTATTCATGTCGTCATTAACAAATTGTCCTAATTTTTAGTCTTCTCGTTTCTCTACGTAACTATGTCAGAATTGAGCTTATGATATATCGAAATGACGGGCTCGAAAAACTCCACCTAATCGGAGGTTCAAAATAATTTTTCGTTGAGAGATAGGAGATCTTGAGATAAGGGGCATAAAAAATGGTGCAACCACTCTCACTACCTCGGTGTCCACCCCAATAGTACGCCTATAATTTTTCATGGCAAAAGGAGACTCCGATACCCATGAACAAACTATTAATGCGAAAACTCCATAACTAACTTCTATGTAATTGACGACTGATTAGTAGGTCGTTGAATTAAAATGACGCCCTAGATTGGGTCGTCATTTTCATTCTTGTAGTAAAATAAATAAACCTCAATCAAGAATGAAGTCTGTACTTATTACAGACTTATATGCATGCTTAACATGATTACAGAAGCTTGTTAAATACTTGTTTAGCCATCAGAGAGAACACCTACCAAGTGAAGATGAACGCGAGAGAGATAACTAAAGCAGCCAACGTGAATAAACGCAGCTGCACTTAGCAAGGATGGTGCGATGGCTACTCCACAATATGACCACGGCAGATGATAGAGAGATGAGGAGCAAAGCTCCTTTACGCACAGCAGGGGAAGAAGCAGTTGCAGTAGCAAACCGCAGGTAGCTACGACGGAGGAGAAGATGAAGCAGCTTCAGCAGCACACACCCATGCGACAGAAGTTGGATAAGAAGAAACAGCAGGGACCAGACCGGAAGAAGAAACAACCCTTCTCCCCCGTATATCGATGGAAGGCAGTAGCAGAGGGAAACAACAATAGCAAGGACTTATTTATAGGCTTGAAGGTTTATTTGTTTACTACTAGGTTTAGGATTTCCCAATTACCACTCCTAACAAGTTCCAACTTTCCATTGATTAATCCTAAAAGACTTCTGACTACCCCTGTGAATCACCTTATCTGCTGCCAACTACCTCAAAGGGAAACCTTTCCATAGCTTCGGCTATTTACAGAAACTTATTTAGTTATTTATATATATACATATCCCTTTTAAGCCCACTTTATTTGTAAGGCCCATAGTAAGTTAAGTTTATAATATTAATTTAAGACTTATATACATACATATTACTCCTACGCAGGTGGGTTTAGCGGAAGGCCCATAGGTTGGGTGTCAAGGCCCTCTCTCAGGTGTGGTACTTGAGAGCTTTAGATGAGTGTATACATTTATATACGTCGTGACATACATGAAACCCATAAATATGGATATATCCTAAAAGCCCTTAACTTAAGGCCCAACGACTTAGTGTAGTTTTATATATATAGGTTTTGTATATACGTTTTGTATTAGATAGATGCTATACAATGAATTTGTATATATGATTTAATATATATATATGTAGGTTTTCTTAGTTCGATTTGGGGCCCATTAGGGATGTTTAAAGCTTTCTAGCCCACGTATTTCCTAGACTTAAGAAAGAGTTGGAGTTCTTGGAGTTGAATAAAAAAATATAGATATATGATTATATACTAACCCTTAAGGCCCATTTGGCCCTTTTTGATTTCACTTGCTTAGTTAGTTTGGCCTGAAAATGTGTATGGCTTTCAAAAGGGTCATGGCTTAATATATTTTTGCTTCTTTTTCTTTTTTTTCCCTTCTTGGGTACTTATTTAAGGATTTTATTTATTTCAAGGGGGTTTACTTTATATAGCTAAATCCGGGGTGCTACATCCTCCTCCACTTAAAAGAATTTGGTCCTCAAATTCAAATAATATTCATTTTCCAAAATAATAGTGGGGTATCTAGCTCTACAAGACATAAACAATTTCATGTAGGATTATCAAGTAATTCTCGTGAAATTTTACTAAGCTATCATCATAAACTAATCTTATTAGTATTTTAATTTCCTTTTTAGCCCTTAACCCAAGGTTCTACCCAATCTCACCGGGCAATAATGGGATTGAACCTAGAATTTATGGCAACCTATAGTGAAGACCTAGGATTTAATATACCTAGGCTCTGATACCACAAACTGTCACGCCCCGAACCGATAACAGCGGAACGTGTAGTTCGGAACGTGGCAGTGATACAGTCGTGAATAATCAGAGCAAACATAAGTCATAATATTCCAAGACTAGACCATGTTGACAAAATATAAATCTCTATTGATAATCAAATGTCAATTACATAACTTGACTCCACTTACATGAGAAAAAGAAAAGACTCAAATGCTTTAACAAGGGAAAAAGATTAAAGGACAAGATAAGACTCAAGAAAACTAAAAGACACCGGCTTGCTTTTTTCACAACACTCAACACTCTTGCCATTCCCCATCTGATGGACTATCTTCAATGTCATTACCTGAAAAATGTTGAAAATAGACTAGTGAGCAAAAAGCTTAGTAGGAATTACATCTCTCATCAAGCAGAATATAAGTGATTAGCCAATTACTCATGTTCATGACAAATGCAATGCAGGAAATGGTATAACTTGAAAATCATGACAATTGATCTAGCAGAAAGGATAAATATCAAGGCCAAAGGCAGTTACGAGCTCAAGAGAAATAGAGATGAATTTCTCATGCAGAGTCAAGGACAAGCTATCAGAATATAACAAGGATAGATACTTAGATGAACATAACTTCAGAATTGGCCAGAATATAATAAAGTTTCAATAAATATAAGCAGAATTAAATAATCTAGCAGAATATCTAAATTATCAGAATAACCGAACAACAAAATATCAAAATAACAGAACTTCTAGAATTAACAGAATTTGCAGAATGACAGATATAACAGAATAACAGAATATAACAGATGTACAGACTTTGGTGCAATGCCACACCCAGAATTCCCATGGTTTACAGAATTGGACTTCCGTCCTACCTGGCACTGAAAAGTCGCGGACCCACAGCCCTTAATGTTTCAGAATCAGATTTGGCCAAATATAGAGTCAAAGGGGTTATGTTCTCGAATCGATGACAAGAAGATTCTAAAAGGAGTAGAGTGTCAAGACTAACGGAAAACTAAAGTGACACAGATCGGATCTCGAGGTTTTTAGGGTACAACCAGCTCGGCTGCCTTGAGGGAATCCAAGGCTAGCGGAGACTTACTGAGGTCCCAATGACTAACTTGCCAGTCCGAAGGAACGGAATGTCCAACGGAGGACTCGTATGTCACCGAAAGTTGAGGTGTATAACGTGAACCAATCATGAAAAAGGGCTCCATCTACGGACGTAAGATGAGAGTGCCAAAGGACCCGAGGTATGGGTAAGAACCGAAGAAAACAATGAGAACATGAATGCGTTAATTATAGAATTCACATCAATCCAATTCTATAATTAACTATAATTAAATAAACTTATTTTAATTGACGTCTGTAAGTAGTGTCATTTATTAATTAGCGTCCACTTGGAGGGACGTTAAATCTATGATTTTTAACTTAATTTATTTAACGAGAATTCACCTCAATATCTATTTAATTGAATAATTTTAAAAATATACATTCAAAGACATATTTATTTATTTAAAATAATTTAGAGAAATAAAATATATGAGAATTAGGAGAAAATTCAAGGATTCCAGAAATATATTTTTTATAATTTTCTGTTACATATCTTAATAGGTATGAATTTTCAAAGATATAGTTACAAATATATACATACACACACACATATATATATATATATATATATATATATATTAAAGATATGACGACATTACAAAATGTCGTCAAAATAAATCAACGACATTCTCAATGTCGTCATTTCAAAAACATAAATTCTGACATCTTCATTGAATAATTTTAAAACATATATTCAAAGACACATTTATTTATATAAAATAATTTAGAAAACTAGAATATATGATAATTAGGCGAAAAATGTAAGAATTCCAAATATATATTTTTTATAATTTTCTGTTGCATATTTTAATAGATATGAATTTTCAAAGATATACATACAATATATATATATATATATATATTAAAAATTTGACGACGATGCATTGTGTCGTCAAAAGGAATTGACGACACTATTCATGTTGTCATTAACAAATTGTCCTAATTTTTAGTCTTCTCGTTTCTCTACGTAACTATGTCGGAATTGAGCTTATTATATACCGAAATGACGGGCTCGAAAAACTCTACCTAATCGGACGTTCAAAATAATTTTTCGTTGAGAGATGGGAGATCTTGAGATAGGGGCACGAAAAATGGTGCAACCACTCTCACTAGCTTGGTCTCCACCCCAATAGTACGCCCGTAATTTTTCATGGCCAAAGGAGACTCCGATACCCATGAATAAACTATTAATGCGAAAACTCCATAACTAACTTCTATATAATTGACGACTGATTAGTAGGTCGTTGAATTAAAATGATGCCCTAGATTGGGTCGTCATTTTCATTCTTGCAGTAAAATAAAAAAACCTCAATCAAGAACGAAATCTGTACTTATTACAGACCTATATGCATGCTTAACATGATTACAGAAGCTTGTTAAATACTTGTTTAGCCATCAGAGAGAACACCTACCGAGTGAAGACGAACGCGAGAGAGATAACTAAAGCAGCCAACATGAATAAACGCAACTGCACTTAGCAAGGATGGTGCGATGGCTACTCCACAATACGACCACGACAGATGATAGAGAGATGAGGAGCAAAGCTCCTTTACGCACAGTAGGGGAAGAAGCGGTTGCAGTTGCAAAACGCAGGTAGCTACGACGGAGGAGAAGATGAAGCAGCTTTAGCAGCACACGCCCATGCGACAGAAGTTGGATAAGAAGAAACAGCATTGACCAGACCGGAAGAAGAAACAACCCTTCTCCCCCGTACATCGATGGAAGGCAGTAGCAGAGGGAAACAACAATAGCAAGGACTTATTTATAGGCTTGAAGGTTTATTTGTTTACTACTAGGTTTAGGATTTCCCAATTACCACTCCTAACAAGTTCCAACTTTCCATTGATTAATCCTAAAAGACTTCTGACTACCCCTGTGAATCACCTTATCTGCTGCCGACTACTTCAAAGGAAAAGCTTTCCATAGCTTCGGCTATTTACAGAAACTTATTTAGTTATTTATATATATACATATCCCTTTTAAGCCCACTTTATTCGTAAGGCCCATAGTAAGTTATGTTTATAATATTAATTTAAGACTTATATACATACATATTACTCCTACGCAGGTGGGTTTAGCGGAAGGCCCATAGGTTGGGTGTCAAGGCCCTCTCTCAGGTGTGGGACTTGAGAGCTTTAGATGAGTGTATACATTTATATACGTCGTGACATACATGAAACCCATAGATATGGATATATCCTAAAAGCCCTTAACTTAAGGCCCAACGACTTAGTGTAGTTTTATATATATAGGTTTTGTATATACGTCTTGTATTAGATAGATGCTATACAATGAATTTGTATATATGATTTAATATATATATGTAGGTTTTCTTAGTTCGATTTGGGGCCCATTAGGGATGTTTAAAGTTTTCTAGCCCACGTATTTCCTAGCCTTAAGAAAGAGTTGGAGGACTTGGAGTTGAATAAAAAAAATATAGATATATGATTATATACTAACCCTTAAGGCCCATTTGGCCCTTTTTTATTTCACTTGCTTAGTTAGTTTGGCCTTAAAAGGTGTATGGCTTTCAAAAGGGTCATGGCTTAATATATTTTTGCTTCTTTCTCTTTTTTTTTCCTTCTTGGGTACTTATTTAAGGATTTTATTTATTTCAAGGGGGTTTACTTTCTATAACTAAATCCGGGGTGCTACATCAAGAGTCGCTATGTAATTTTCTATTTTATTGAGTCTAGTTAGTCAAAGAGTCAAGAGTCATCTTATGTACTTTTGATCATTATTTAATAAAGCAAAGATTTTATCCAATTGTTGTGCATTCATTTCTTATGTGTGAATGTGTTAGCGCTCTGATTATATTGCTCGCTTGAGACGTACTAGCTGGCTATTCACGTTCCCGATTGTTTCTGCTGCATATTCTCGGGGCATGACATGACTTGATTTCATATTGGGCTGCTTGATTTTGAGGTACTTGAATATAGAATGAAGGTTGATATTGATTTAGCAAGAAATATTCCTTCATTTGCTTGGGAGCTACTTGTTGTTAATCGTTTTGGTCCACCATCAGGTTAGGTTGATGGTGATTTCTAAGATGCACTAACCTCTCAATCTCTCCTATGGGTCCTAGCAATGGTGGGTGTGAGGATCTCCTACCTTGCATGCAATGCAAAAAGAGCCCAAAGGGAATGTTCTTTTTCTTTCAAGATAATGCAAATGCAACAATAACTATATGAGTAATGTATGTAAAAAATGATGGTTTTTTTATTTTTATTTTTATTTTTATTTTTTTACAAAAGAAGAATTGGCACTCACTACCAAATTGGTCCACCTGTCAAGTAAGAGGTGAGATTGTGGGAGACTCCCCCTACTTTCCTAGGGACCTAATTAAATAATCACAAGTCCGCTTAGGCGTTTGCCACTTGACCTCTAGCCAAGACACTGATTTTCTAAAATAGTAATAAAATCTAAAAATCCTCTCTTTTTTGTGTCACCTTCTAAGGGCAATCTAACTTCGGGGTACTTCGTGGCACAATCTTTTTATTATTATTAAAATGGTGAAGAATACATAATTAAAGGGGCATACCCCTGGGATACAAACGAGCCAAAGGCCGGTAAAAATGAGGAAAACCTTCTAAGAGCAATGGAAAGAAGGCAGACCTAGCCTATCAGTCACAAGAGGACCAAGACAATGCCTAGGAAGCTCGGAAGTGGAGTGGAGGACTGTGTTAGCACGGTGCATGCATGCACAGGAAGCTAGGGCATCCGCAACATGATTAGCTTCTGTGTATACATGCGAGATGGTAATGCTAGAAGACTTAACATACTCCATGATTTCTCGCCACCACTTCAAGCAATCCCATGCAGGAGCAGTCCCCGCCGTGAAGGAAGAGGCCAAGATCATCGAGTCCGTGCGTATGTCAGAGAGAAGGGTGCCACACTCGATAGCAATTCTAACACTGTCGCACATGGCTCACGTCTCAGCAACTAAACTGATGCCAACTCCATAGAAGTGCATGAAGGCCAGAACAAACTCCCCATTGCAGTCCCTGATGCATCCACGACTACCGCTATGGCCCGGGTTGCCTTTGCTGGCGCCATCGACGTTAAGCACCAAGCCATGGATCGGGGGAATCCATCTAATCATCTTAACAATAGTAGGAGACAAATGATGGGTATAACCAAAATCAGAAATGAGCTGAAGTTGTTGGCTAGTCGACCGATGTTTAAAGACTTTCTTCTCAAGAGCAAAACTGATATTGGAATGGATGCTGCGGATAATGTTAGCTCCGGGTATATTCTGACCCTGGAAACGCATGGAGCACCTAGCCCTCCAAATCTCTGAAACTATGAGGATGGAGGCATAAATAGCAGTAAAATAATGAGGGTTATTTGGATTGTACCGGTTGAGAATATCCCAAAGGCACTGAGTGATATGAGCATGAGTACCAGGGCCGACGTCCAACAGCGGAGTGACCTAGCGCCACAAAGTAGTGGCCAGATCACCCTCCATGAAAAGATGATTTAGGTCTTCAGAGCGGGGGTGTCTGCAGCAGCTGCAGCGAGAAGCCATGGCTATCCCACATTCGGAAACTCTAGAGTCCATAGGGACTGCTCTATGCAGGACCCTCCAAGCAAACAAGGAAGCACGCCAATGGTAGAAACGATTCGAGATGAACTTCAGGCTGTTGCGCTTAATGCCCATCGGTCTCAGAATTTCGTAAGCTGACTTAACAGTGAAGTGGCCAGACGGGGTAGTAGACCAAATGCATTTGTCTTCATGAGCTGAGAGTTGGATACCATCCAAGGATAGGTAGTTTGGTAGGGACACTCTGATAGGGTGCCGTGCATTTGAGAGAACCTCACAGATGGTAGCAGGGGGACCTTGATAAGGTTGAGGAAGATGAAGCCTTAGGGGTTCGTTACCGAACCAAATGTCGTCTAGGAAATCAGTTCGGTTTCCATCTCCAATGATCCATCGGTTATTGTTGTAGACCACTTCAAGCGCAGCAGTAAAGACTTTCCTGGGAACACCATGAGGATAGCAGGAGAGCTGGGTGGAACCATGAATCAGCTTGAAGCGTTGCCGCACATATGCGGCCCAAAGGGAGGAGCCCTGTTGAACGGACCAGGCAAGCTTCACCGCAAGGGACAACGAGAGGTGCCAGAGACTGTGGATGCCAAGGCCACCCTCAGTAGTAGGCCGATGGATGACGGTCCAGGGAACCCAGTGGTAATACTGGTGCCCTTCCATTGCACCCTAGAAGAAGGACGCGCAAAGCCGTTCAGTGAAAGCAAGGATAGATTTGGGGATAGAGGAAGCAGCCGCAAGATAAATAGGAATGGAACTCAGGATGGAATTAATGAGGGTCACTCTGCCAGCCTGAGATAACATCTTGGAGTTCCATGAGCCAATTCGGGCACTGACCTTCTCGATAAGGTGCTTATAATCCGCCACCAAAGTTCTACCTTGATGAAGGGGGACGCCAAGATAAGTGATCACACTACTTTGCTGCTGGAAACCAGTGAGCTCATTGATCTTAGAAGCAACCCTCTTGGGGGCCGTCCTAGATAGGAGAAAGCTGCTCTTGGAGGGGTTGATTTTTTGCCCTGAGGAGTGTTCGTAGGCCTTCAGAAAAAATATTAGACAGCGGATATTTGAGGCATGGCCATTAAGAAAAAGAAGGGTGTCATCAGCATAGAGAAGATGCGTGATAGTAGGGCAGCCTCTAGGGCCCGAATAAGGCTTGAAAGTTCTTTGGAGAAGTAGGTTTGAGAGGCCTCTGCTGAGGACTTCTTCCATAATAATAAAGAGAGCTAGCGCCAGGGGATCACCTTGTCTAATGCCCCGAGTAGAGTGAAAAAAAATAGCGATGGCTCCATTGAAGAGGACCGAGAACCAGCAATTAGATATCATCATGGCTATATAGGAGGTAAACTTTCTACAGAAACCAAACTTACGAAGGACCACCAAAAGAAAGTCCCATTCCACACGATCGTAGGCTTTCATCATATCCAATTTGAAGATCACATTATGTCCCCGCACCTTCCTGCTAAGGTCTGAGAAAAGTTACCTGGCCAAAGACATGTTATCAAGAATATATCCTCCCTTCACGAAAGTGCCCTATTCCACAGAGATGATTTGCGGCAATATATTGGTAAGCCTGGCGCAGAATATGTGGGAGATAATTTTATAACTGAAGTTGCAGAGGCTAATGAGGCGGAATTCACCGATGTCGGTAGGAAGCTTGACTTTGGGGATGAGAGCAATGATACTTGAAGAAATGCCTTTTGACAGGGGGAAGCCTTGGAAGAAGCCACACACCGCAGCTTCAACATCCTTGCAAATAATGTCCCAACAGGCAGTGTAGTGTTGTATTAGATGGAAACAGTCTATCACCACGAAGTGTGGATCTAGAGGGGGGTGAATAGATCTATGGCCTAAATTAAAACCAATATAAGGCTCTAATGCGGAATTTAAGCCGATCTACAATATCACTAACTAGAATGCTGGATCTGAATAGAAACTAATCAATCTGTGAAGATAATCAAGAAATCTAGTCACACACCAGTTCAAGAGCAATCTCACAAACACAAGACGCACAAGATTTTTAGGTGGTTCGGTCAGGAGACCTACGTCCACCCCACACTCAACCAAGTGTGGCTTACTGCTGCGCAACATAGCTTGCGTCCGCTGGGCAATACAGCTTAGCCTACAACCGTTGACCTTCACAGCTTACTGTCCGAGACCAAGTCTCACCCGCTGAGGAGTTACATCTTAACCTATCCAGAGGCTACACCTCTGCAAATCTGCTGGGGACTACAGCTTACCCATCCAGAGGCAACAACTCTGCAAACAGCTGACACACAGCTTGAAGAAACATTTTCGGAAAGCAAAAAACAGAAGCAAATGAAAATGAGAAAACCCAGAAGGGAAATAGCTCTCAATGAGCACACTCAACTCTGGTATCTGAACCAAGAGTCTGAGTAACAAGCTCTCGAACAAACTCTCTCAACTCTCTCAATCTTCTCTTCTCTCCTTTTTCTTCTCTGTTCACGGTGGCTCTCAGCTTTTCTTCTCTGTGGGTCGTGCAGGCTGAAGTTCACACTCTGCTCTTCTGCTTCGATCAATCTGTCCAGATGAAGAGGTCTGCATATATATAGAGCAGCAGGAAAGGCGTGTGCTCTCCACATTTCCCGCCCAATTGCTTGGACCACGTGGCAGCATCCAGCCTGCTTCAGTACACGTGTCACAATCTGGGCACCTCGTCCATCCTTGGATCACGAGCCATGTCATCAATCTCTGCAAAGAGTCCCTGTCAGTCAGTCGAAAGGAACTTATCAGTTTAATGTCGACACCTTGTACAGACTTTATAGTATGTAATGTGCAGACGTTGTATAGACTTGCTGAAGTGTAATGCAGTGTGCACAAGGTGAAGTATGCACAACAAAACTGAATGCACTAACATGCCGTCGACCATTGTACAGACTTCATGTTCACGATGCAGACATTGTACAGACTTGCTAATGTGTAATGTAGAATGCATCAAGCAAAGTGTGTACATTGATAATGAATGCATAGACGTGCCGTCAACAGATGTGTGGACTTGGTGTACATGCGACAGCAGTGTATAGACATTGCAATGCCTAGTGTTTAAGGCATGAGAACACAATGCACAATGTACAGACTATGCGTTATGCAACCAGATGATGTCTAGACTTTGATAAATTGATGCACAACAAAAAGATGACTCTTTCCTAGGCGTCAGATTCAGAACGGACGCCCCTATTGATGGGCGTCAAATTTCAAGCATAATAGAATGTATAGACTTTCTACGGCATCAAGGTAACCATGATGATGTGCAATGTTCAGACATGACAATATATGAAGACCATATGATGTACATACTTCGAATCAATAGATGCACGATGTACAGACTTTGCATGAGATGCTAGACGCTGTACAGACTTGGAGACAATGCATGCTGCAATGTATAGACTTAGCATATGCATGAGACGCTAAGTGAGACGGTGCATGTATAGACTTGAATGAGACACAGCATAAGATGCTGAATAGCCAAGGATGTATAGACTTAGCATGAGACGCTAAGTGAGACGGACGATGTATAGACTTAGCCGATGCAGACTTAGTCCGATATACAGACTCTGCATTTGATGTACAGACTAGCTGGTCAAACAGACAAGAACTGTGAACATACTTGAGAAATGATGCATGCACAAGACAAAGATGTATAGACTTACAGTTATGCAACCAGACAAATGAATGCACAAACAATGTATAGACTTGCTCATGGACAGTGCACAGTGAATGTATAGACTTGCACAAACACATCTCTGCGATGTATAGACTTGATCGATGTACAGACTTCGTTTCGTGCATGCTACAGGCCAATGTATGGACTTTGAATGAACGTGCATGCATTGTATAGACTTGAGTGATGCACAGCCATATGCAATGTATAGACTTGATGCAATCTACAAGCAATGTGCAGACTTGTGTTCTAAATGATACACAAGCACAACAAAATGTAATGTATAGACTCTGACTGCATGGAACACACAGACAATCTGATAAATACAGTTTCATCAAAACATAAACAGTTGCCAATCAATCAAAACAAGCTATTGCCAATGAAGTAAAGTTTATTGTCAACATCATCAACACAGAGGAGTCATAACAATCTCCCCCTTTTTGATGATGGCAACATCCTATCATATAGAATAGCAACATCCTGTCATACATATGTATTTTTGATGAAAGACATGATTTGTTAGTCATATTTGTCATGCAGATGCTATGAATGCATGCTGAGAAATGAAATCTAACTCTCTACTAACAAGATCTCCCCCTTTGCCATAACATGATGTATACACTCCCCCTGGAATTCACCAAACAGACAACATATTCTCCCCCTTTGCCATCAACAAAGCGGAGGAATAGAAAGTGCAAGAGAAGGAACAAGAGAAATCATCTGACTGGCATTCTGAACAAGTAGTTCAGGAATAAGCATTCTAAAGCACAGAGTCTTCAGTCATATGAATTTAGAAACTGCTTTCAGATAGAGTTCTGGTGTAAAGGTTATAAAATTTAGAGTTTATGCACTACAATCATTGAATGAGTTTGCTGTGCATGATAATAGCAATAGACCAGAATCACATTTGAGCATGAGAGATTCAGTTTCAAAGTATCTTACTGTCTTAGACTCAGTAAAATTTGTTAAAAGATACCAGGTCATGTATTGAAATTAAACAATTTGACATACCTGAAATTTCTTTTTGAAGGAACAGCATTTTCAATTTTAGTTCATTAAGGGCATTCAGATACCATTTGTCTTTTTGCATAAGGGTACACGTTTATCAAACGCCAGTACCCCTAGATACTCAACATGATGGACCATTCTGCCTATGATCAAATTCAATAGAACTTATTTACACCTTTTTGTGTGAGGGTACACGTTTATCAGACGCCAATTACCCCCATGTACTCAGTGAAACCACCCTACTGTTTTGATCATTTATACAGAGATAACTGATACACTTCATGACATAAGTGTTATCCATTTCTTTGATGGATCACTCAGTTTCTCAGTGATTTACCAGTCATTGCTCTGCCAACATTATTTTTCAAATATTTTTCAAGATTTTTCAATATTTTTCTTTGCTGTCCTTTATTTGTTTCAGAATGACTTGTTTAAGGACAATACACATACTTAGCTTCTCTAACATGATTTGAGGTGAGTTTTCAGATTTCAGATACAGTTAGCTTTGTCTAACATGTAATGAAATAATGGTTGAGAGTTATTATCAATTATCAACATTCTTATTTTCTAATTGCAATATTTAAACTCTAAAGATTATAAAATTTAAACCATTAAGTCAGTCTTCAAGCAATTAAAATTCTTATAAAGGAAGAAGTCTATTTTCCATTGCTTAAGACTTAGAACTGACTAACAGATTGCCATATTGCCAGACTCAACTCATTCAGGGTCAAAGGATGAATGAATTCAAGAGAGAAAAGGATTTTAGTTTCAATGAAGTTGATGACCTCTCTGAATTACATACAACACTCCCCCTGTCTATATGCATGTAGTTTTGCAAATGAATCGCAAGAATTAGATGAGAGAGAGCTTAGACATAGGTCATGGATGAATGATATGGAATGAAAAAATATGTCATGAAAAAATATGAATGTTATGCATGCATGGTCTAGTTCAACATTCAATTAACCACATAGTTTTATTCAAACCAACTGAAATTTTATTCATCATGCTGAAATTTACACAAGCCAAGTTCTCTTCTAAGAAATTTGAACCTTTCATTCCCTAGTGGCTTAGTAAAGATATCAGCAATTTTTTTTCTATTTCAATAATATTCAGTTCAATTTCTTTTTTATTGACAGCATCTCTAAGAAAATGGTGTTTGATCTCAATATGCTTAGTCCTAGAATGATGAGCAGGATTTTTAGCTAAACATATAGCACTAGTATTATCACACAACATTGGAATACATTCCAGTTTTATTTGATAATCAGCAAGTTGGTGCTTGATCCAAAGTACTTGGGCTGCACAGTTACCAGCTGCAACATATTCAGCTTCAGCTGTGGACAAAGCAACTGTGTGTTACTTCTTAGATGCCCAAGAGACTAGACAACCACCTAATAATTCATAGTAGCCACTAGTGCTTTTTCTATCTACTCGACACCCAGCATAGTCTGCATCAGTGTAGGTTAGAAGTTCTAACTCACACCTAGCAGGATACCATAGACCAAGCTCTTGGGTGCCTAATAGATACCTAAAAATTATTTTCACAGATTTAAGGTGTGATTCTTTAGGACTAGCCTGAAATCTAGAACATAAACACACTGCAAACTGAATATCAGGCCTAGATGCTGTAAGATATATAAGGGATCCGATCATACCTCTATATAGCATTTGGTCCACTGGTTTACCTTGAGGATCTTCATCTATGTTGGTCGAGGTACCCATTGGAGTAGCTATTTCTTTGAGGTCTACCATCTAGTATTTCTTTAGTAAATCCCTTACGTACTTAGACTGAGTGATGAAGGTTCTATCCTTTGTCTGTGTAACCTGCAGTCCAAGAAATAATTTGAGCTCGCCCATTGAGCTCATTTCAAATTCATTAGTCATAATTTGAGAAAACTCCGCACACAGTTTGGGGTTAGTTGACCCAAAAATTATGTCATCCACATAAATTTGAACAATAAGTATATCTGGATGACTTACCTTAGTGAACAAAGTTTGATCAACTACTCCTCTTGTGAAGTTCTTATCTGTGAGAAATTTGCTCAACCTGTCATACCAAGCTTTAGGAGCTTGCTTAAGACCATAGAGAGCTTTACTAAGTTTATAAACATGATTGGGGAAGTCTAAACATTCAAAGCCAGGAGGCTGCCTCACATTGACATCCTCACTGATTTCCCATTCAGAAAGGCAGATTTTACATCCATCTGCTGAAGATTTATTCCTAGGGAACATGCATAAGCCAATAAAATTCTGATTGCTTCTAACCTGGCTACAGGGGCAAAAGATTCTTCAAAGTCTATTCCAAATTCCTGGTTATACCCCTGAGCTACAAGTTTGGCCTTATTCTTAACCACATTCCCTAATTCATCAGTTTTATTTCTGAAGACCCATTTAGTCCCTATGACTGTCTCATGATCAGGAGGTGGAACCAAGTGCCACACCTTATTCCTGTCAAATTGATTGAGCTCCTCATGCATAGCATTAATCCAATGCACATCCTTGACAGCACAGTCAATGGACTTGGTTCTGCATGTGATACAAAAGCATATACATTCAGTTCATTTTGAATTCTTAAATGGCCTCTAGTCCTAGGAGGGTCATGCAAATTGCCAATCACATTATCTACAGGATGATCTTTTATATATCTAATGTTGACAATTGGATCATCATGATTTTAACTTACCTCCCCCTGACCTATAGGCTCTTCTCCATTAAGCTCTTCATTTTCTTCCTCATCTTCGGATTTGTCTGCAGGGTTCCCTTCTTTCAGAATATCACCATTGTCTTCATTCCTGCATTGACCAATATTAGTCTTTACCAAAGATTCATTAAAGACAATCTGTGGAGATTCTTCAACAGATTTGGAATTTAAATTATACACTCTATATGCTCGGGTGTTTTCAGAGTAACCAAGAAAAATTCCTGGTTCACCTTTAGGTTCAAATTTATCAAGGTCTCTTTTATCATTTATATGAATAAAGCATTTGCAACCAAAAATCTTGAAATGAGTAATTGAAGGTTTCTTACCCTTTATGATCTCATAAGGTGTTTTCTGGGTAGAAGGTCTTACCATAGCTCTGTTAATTACATAACAGGCAGTATTTATAGCTTCAGCCCAGAACTTCCTTGGCAGACCACCTTCAACCAATAGTGTACGACCCATCTCCACCAAGGTTCTGTTTCTCCTCTCCACAACTCCATTCTGCTCGGGTGTTCTTGGTGAGGAGAACTTGTGATGAATCCATTTGTCCTGCAGAAATCCTCAGACTGTGAGTTTTCAAACTCACTTCCATGATCAGTTAAAATGTTTTCAATTTTATGGTTTATCTTAAGATAGAACTCCTGAAATTCTGTGAATGCATCACTTTTCTGTGACAAGAAATATACCCAAGTGTACCTAGAGAAGTCATCTACCATGACAAACCCATACCTCCTCCCTGATAAGCTGACAGACCTGGTTGGCCCAAAAAGGTCCATGTGTATCAGCTCATAGGGTTTAGTGGATAAATCTTCTGTTCTAGATTTGAGTGACTTCCTAGTTAACTTGGACTGAGTACATGCATCACAGAGTTTATTTTCTTTCTTAAAGGAAACTTCAGGAAGTCCTCTAACCATGCTGTGCTTATTCAATTTATGCAATACTGTGTAACTAGCATGGCCTAACCTACGATGTCATAAGAATGCTAAATCCTCTCTGCTAGCAGTAAGGCATAGGTTAGAATGTTGTATATCATCTAAGTCTATCATGTAAATATTATTTATTCTCTTACCAGAAAATTTAACAATTTCAGAATCAGGTTCAAAAACTTTACAGCATTGAGAGTCAAAAAGAACTTTGCATCCTTTATCACATAGCTGGGTGATGCTAAGTAAGTTATATGCTAAACCTTCAACCAGCATGACATCTTCAATGCAACAGGTAGTACACTTACCTACCTTACCTGTCCCGACAATCTTACCCTTTGTGTTGCTACCAAAGGTGACAAGGCCTCCATGTTTCTCTATCAGCATGCAGAACTTGGCCTTATCTCCTATCATATGCCTGGAGCAGCCACTATCCAAGTACCACAAATTGTTCTTGGCTGCCAGGCATACCTGCACACACAATCAGGCAGAGAAGTTTGGAACCCAAGTCTGATTGGGCTCTGGAGCAGATGAAATACAGTTAAAACATGAAAGCAAGCTTTTAGGAATCCACCTTTGTTTAAAAGAATTCTGTTCAGTGGATTTTCCAGATTCCTTTCTGTTATTATTCCTCTTCTTTTTGTTGTTATTCTTCTTGTTGGCACTAGCATAATTATTGACAGATTTGTTGCTTCTGTGCCAGTGCCTTGGCCAGGGTGCATTCACGAAATTGTGGCCATAGTAGTTTCTAGGCTGGCTGAACAAATCCATGTTCCTAGATGTCCAATTGCCATACCCACCAACCCAATTTCTAGTGTAAGGTCTGTGAGACTGTGTAGCCTGATATGCATGACCTGTAAACTTTCCCTGAGTCCTAGTCCACCCTGACCTATTTGGATAGGTTGACTGTGCAGTGTAGTAGGACTGGGCTCTAGATTGATAGAAATGTTTGGGTTGAGCTCTAAAAGCATTCTGTCTTCCCTTCACCTTGGACCCTGCTGACCTATTCATAGGTGTGTATTGGGTCTTCTTCTGAGATGGTGATGGTGGTGGAGACTTGGTAACATTGACATGGGGTTTATGTGCATGTGTAGGCTGACCCCTAACCTGAGACTGAGCTTTATGATTTTGCTTGGATGTACCAGCTCTACTAGGCTCACTAATCTTTTGTTTGCCCTTCTCCTCAGCACTAGGCTTCTTTAGATTTACAGTTTTATTCACAGAAGTTTTTGAATTCATGTTAATCAGAGGTCCTTTCTCTTTTTGTGCGACAAATGAAATAGTCTTCATTTCAAAACTTTTTGTTGCACTAGAATTAAATCAAAGGCCCTCTTTCCTGAAATTGACTTTTGACCCTAACAAAGCATTTAGGTTGTCTGAACCTTGGGTCATTTTCTCAATAATTTTCAGCTTGTCCTCATTATCTTTCTGAATATCTTCAATGGATTTCTTCAGTTCGATGTTCACACTTAGGACAGCTTCATATTTTTCACTCACAATTTTCATCTCACTCTCATATTTCTGTATCTTCAATTTCCATTCATCAGTTTCTTTTTTTAACCTCTCATTTTCTTCTTCAGAGGCTTTTAACTCATACTTGATTTCTTCTATTTCAGAGCATGTGAGTTTCAGCTTATTATTCTCAGATTCAAGGCATGCAATTTTATCAGTTAGAGTTGTGTCATTTTGCATGTAATTTATTTTTCTTCTTAGATGCCTATTTTCCTTTCTGATATCATCTGCTTTATCAGCTATTTCATGATAGGCATCTACCCAATCAGCAATAGTGAAATTATCGAATCGAGAGGATACCTCATCTGAGTCTTCCTCTCTGTCTTCAGAGCTGGTTGCCATGAGGCAAACGGGCTTTTCTGATTCTCCCTCACTGTCCGAGCTGTTGCTCAAGCTACCTTCGTCCACATCACTCCAGGTACTCACCATGGCTTTCCCTTTAGTGTTCTTTTTCTTGGACTTGTGCTTGAGCTTCTGATTCTCCGGACAATCAGCTTTTAGGTGTCCAGCCTTCCTGCATTGGTAACACACATTAGATTCAGTTTGCTTAGCAGGATTAGATTTATACCTTTTATCCCGTCGGCCACTACTATAGTTTCTTCGGCTGAATCGCCTTCCTTCTTTCCTGAGGAACCGCCTGAATTCCCTAGTGATCATTGCTGTATCATCACCTACTATTTCTTCTCCAGACAGGCTCTCCTCGGATGATGATCCATTGCTGCTGGATCGGCTAGATTTGCTGCCACCAGCCTTCAATGCAATCGGCTTTCTCTTCTTCTCAGCTTCATCTATCTTCGACAGATTAATTTCATATGCCATCAGCGAACCAATTAACTCATCTGCCCTGGTGTTGCGCAGATCCCTCGACTCTTCTATTACAGCAGCTTTAGTGTGCCAAGCATGAGTCAGGGAACGCGGGATTTTCCTTACAATGTCATATTCTGAGTATGTCTTCCCAAGACCTCTGAGACCATTTGTGATGATTGTCAGTCGAGCATACATCTCCTTGATGGTCTCATTGGGCTTCATCTTGAAGGCTTCATACTCTGACACCAGGAGGTTCGCCTTCGTCTCTTTGACCTGAGATGTCCCTTCAAAGATGACCTCCAGCGTATCCCACATTTGTTTAGCTGAAGTGCAAGATGATAAACGGGAAAACTCTGTGGGGTGCAGAGCACACTGAATAGCATTGATCGCCCTCCAGTTCATAGTAGACCTTCGGATCTCTTCTTTGGTCCAGACATCCTCATTCGGGGAGAGCTCAAAAGGTCCCTTACTCACCACCTTCCAAATCCCGTAGTCCTTCGCCCTCAAAAAGACTTGCATACGATTCTTCCAGTATGCATAATTTGATCCATCGAAGTAAGGGGGCTTGGTGGTAGAATGTCCCTCAGCAATCATCCCTCGAGCATCCATCTGTACCTTCCTCTTCGGGCTGTAAGTCCCTGTAGAAGAGTTAGGCTCTGATACCAACTGTTGTGTTAGATGGAAACAGTCTATCACCACGAAGTGTGGATCTAGAGGGGGGTGAATAGATCTATGGCCTAAATTAAAACCAATATAAGGCTCTAATGCGGAATTTAAGCCGATCTACAATATCACTAACTAGAATGCTGGATCTGAACAGAAAATAATCAATCTGTGAAGATAATCAAAAAATCTAGTCACACACCAGTTCAAGAGCAACCTCACAAACACAAGACGCACAAGATTTTTAGGTGGTTCAGTCAGGAGACCTACGTCCACCCCACACTCAACCAAGTGTGGCTTACTGTTGCGAAACACAGCTTGCGTCCGCTGGGCAATACAGCTTAGCCTACAACCGCTGAGCTTCACAGCTTGCTGTCCGAGACCAAGTCTCGCCCGCTGAGGAGTTACAGCTTAACCTGTCCAGAGGCTACATCTCTGCAAATCTGCTGGGGACTACAGCTTACCCGTCCAGAGGCAACACCTCTGCAAATAGCTGACACACAGCTTGAAGAAACAGTTTCGGAAAGCAAAAAATAGAAGCAAACGAAAATGAGAAAATCGAGAAGGGAAATAGCTCTCAATGAGCACACTCAACTCTGGTATCTGAACCAAGAGTCTGAGTAACAAGCTCTCGAACAAACTCTCTCAACTCAACTCTCTCAATCTTCTCTTCTCTCCTTTTTCTTCTCTGTTCTCGGTGGCTCTCAGCTTTTCTTCTCTATGGATAGTGCAGGCTGAAGTTCACACTCTGCTCTTCTGCTTCGATCAATCTGTCCAGATAAAGAGGTCTGCATATATATAGAGCAGCAGGAAAGGCATGTGCTCTCAATAGTTCCTGCCCAATTGCTTGGACCACATGGCAGCATCCAGCCTGCTTCAGTACACGTGTCACAATCTGGGCACCTCGTCCATCCTTGGATCACGAGCCATGTCATCAATCTCTGCAAAGAGTCCCTGTCAATCAGTCGAAAGGAACTTATCAATTTAATGTCGACACCTTGTACAGACTTTATAGTATGTAATGTGCAGACGTTGTAGAGACTTGCTGAAGTGTAATGCTGTGTGCACAAGGTGAAGTATGCACAACAAAACTGAATGCACTAACATGCCGTTGACCATTGTACAGACTTCATGTTCACTATGCAGACGTTGTACAGACTTGCTAATGTGTAATGTAGAATGCATCAAGCAAAGTGTGTACATTGATAATGAATGCATAGACGTGCCGTCAACAGATGTGTGGACTTGGTGTACATGCGACAGCAGTGTATAGACATTGCAATGCCTAGTGTTTAAGGCATGAGAACACAATGCACAGTGTACAGACTATGCGTTATGCAACCAAACGATGTCTAGACTTTGATAAATTGATGCACAACAAAAAGATGACACTTTCCTAGGCGTCAGATTCAGAACGGACGCCCCTATTGATGGGCGTCAAATTTCAAGCATAATAGAATGTATAGACTTTCGACGGCATCAAGGTAACCATGATGATGTGCAATGTTTAGACTTGACAATATTTGAAGACCATATGCTGTACAGACTTCGAATCAATAGATGCACGATGTACAGACTTTGCATGAGACGCTAGACGCTGTACAGACTTGGAGACAATGCATGCTGCAATGTATTTAGCATATGCATGAGACGCTAAGTGAGACGGTGCATGTATAGACTTGAATGAGACACAGCATAAGATGCTGAACAGCCAATGATGTATAGACTTAGCATGAGACGCTAAGTGAGACGGACGATGTATAGACTTAGCCGATGCAGACTTAGTCCGATGTACAGACTTTGCATTTGATGTACAGACTAGCTGGTCAAACAGACAAGAACTCTGTACATACTTGAGAAATGATGCATGCACAAGATAAAGATGTATAGATTTACAGTTATGCAACCAGATAAATGAATGCACAAACAATGTATAGACTTGCTCATGGACAGTGCACAGTGAATGTATAGACTTGTACAAACACATCTCTGCGATGTATAGACTTCATCGATGTACAGACTTCGTTTCATGCATGCTACAGGCCAATGTATGGACTTTGAATGAACGTGCATGCATTGTATAGACTTGAGTGATGCACAGCCATATGCAATGTATAGACTTGGTGCAGTCTACAAGCAATGTGCAGACTTGTGTTCTAAACGATGCACAAGCACAACAAAATGTAATGTATAGACTCTGACTACATGGAACACACAGACAATCTGATAAATACAGTTTCATCAAAACATAAACAGTTGCCAATGAATCAAAACAAGCTGTTGCCAATGAAGTAAAGTTTATTGTCAACATCATCAACACAGAGGAGTCATAACATGTAGAAGATACCGGTGAACCCGTCTGGGCCAGGTGCGCTATCGCCATTCATGCTCCACACTGCTTCTTTGATTTCATGGGCAGTGCGAGGGGAGATAAGCACCTGATTTTGCTGTTCGGAGATAAGGGAAGGGATCACCTACAGCAGGGAATCATCCAAGCTATGACTCCAGGAGGAGAGAAGAGTGGAGAAAAAAATGGATCGCCTCTTGCTGTAAGGCCTACTGGTCCTCACACCATGAACTGTCAACTTTCAATCTATGAATATAGTTCTTTCGACGCCTTCCTTGCACAAAAGCATGGTAAAACGCCGTGTTGCTGTCACCGTCCTCAATCCACTACAGCCTAGCTTTTTGAGACCAAAAAATTTCCTACCGATGTAGCATCCTCCGAAGTTCGGCATCCACAGAATTTAGGTCCCCACGGTGAGCAGCTGAAGGGTTATCATCAAAAACCTGCTGCTTGATGCGTAGGGAATCTTCAGTGGCTTTGAGGGAAGCCTCAAGTCTACCAAAGATGTTCTTGTTCCAACCCTGCAAAGATAACCAGAAAAAGCGGGATTTCAGATGGTCGGAATCCATCTCAGATCCGTCTGAAAATCCATCACAAAACATGTTTGTAACGGATTTTCGATGGATTTCAGACGGAATTAGACCGTCTGATATTCTTAGTCACAAATTTGTGACAGTTCCATTTTGCGTCTGAAATACCGTTTGAAAATAAAATTTCAGACAGATTTAATTCAGTCACATATTCTGTCTGAATTTCATACGAGATATTTTCCGTCTGAAATACCATATGTCCTTAATTCCGTCTGAATTTAAAACGGTCAAAATACCGTCCGAAAAGTGGTGAGAAAGCCATCTGAATTTCAGACGGATATTACGACGGGTTCGTCTGAAATTGCAGACGGATATATTGCGTCTCAAATACCGTCTGAATTTCAGACGGATTATACGACGGTTCGCTCAACTGGTCGTCTGAAATTTCATACGGATATATTTCGTCTCAAATACCGTCTGAATTTCAGACGGATTATACGACGGTTAGCTCAACCGTTCGTCTGAAATTTCAGACGGATATTTTTCGTCTCAAATACCGTCTGAAAATCCGTCTAAAATGTAAAAAATTATTTTTAAAAAAAATCTTAAATTATTCTAAAAAACATGTTGGATCATAAATAAACATCAAGAAATATCCTGCTAAAAAAAATATTGGGAACCTGCTGATCAAATAAACACCACCGAAAAAAAAAACGAACACCATACTGATCAAATAAATACCACCAAAAAAAACACATCAACCCTGCTGATCCGTCTGAATATCATCAAACATCAAGAAATATTTGGTACATTGTCCATATCCTCCCTGCCCTGCTCATCTCCTCTATCGCCGCCCGCAGAAGGATCCCCCTACATTAAAAAAATAATAACATTCATTCATAGATAAAAAAATTAGTGTGAAGAAATTAGCATAAGTTGAAATCAAACATATCAAATTGATAACTGCAGATTTTATAGATCAACTACTAGCTTGAAACAGTATTTAAATTAATTACATTTGGAGAATGCACTTTTGAGCAGCGAGCTCAAACCGGGCATCCGATTTGGATTCCGTCAGTTCTAACAAGTCACTTTCATCTCCCAGGTCGTGTTGGAACGATCGGCATGGCCATCCGACCGGTATTTCAAGTTTTAGACCCCCGGACCCGACTTGACAGTTCATTTAAAGTAAGTGTATTTGGAGAATGCACTTTTGAGCACCGAGCTCAAACCGGGCATCAGATTTGGATTCCGTCAGTTCTGACAAGTCACTTTCATCTCCCAGGTCGTGTTGGAATGATCGGCACGGCCATCCAACCGGTATTTCAAGTTTTAGACCCCCGGACCTGACTTGGCAGTTCATTTAAACTAAGTGTATTTTGAAAATGAACTTTTGAGCGCCGAGCTCAAACCGGGCATCCGATTTGGATTCCGTCAGTTCTGACAAGTCACTTTCATCTCTCGGGTCATGTTCAAACAACCGTCACGGTCATCCAACCAGTATTTCAAGTTTTAGACCCCCGGACCCGACTTGGCAGTTCATTTAAACTAAGTGTACTTTGAAAATGAAATTTTGAGCACCGGGCTCAAACCGGGCATCCGATTTAGATTCCGTCAGTTCTGACAAATCACTTTCTTCTCCCAGGTTGTGTTGGAATGATCGGCATGGCCATCCGACCGGTATTTCAAATTTTAGACCCCCAGACCTGACTTGGCAGTTCATTTAAACTAAGTGTATTTTGAAAATGAACGTTTGAGTGCCGAGCTCAAATCGGGCATCCAATTTAGATTCCGTCAGTTCTGACAAGTCACTTTCATCTCCCAGGTCGTGTTGGAATGATTGGCATGGCAATCCAATCGGTATTTCAAGCTTTAGACCCCCGGACCTGACTTGGCAGTTCATTTAAACTAAGTGTATTTTGAAAATGAAATTTTGAGCGTCAAGCTCAAACCGGGCATCCGATTTGGATTCCGTCAGTTTTGACAAGTCACTTTCATCTCCCAGGTCGTGTTGGAATGATTGGCACGGTCATCCGACCGGTATTTCATGTTTTAGACCCCCGGATCCGATTTGGCAGTTCATTTAAACTAAGTGTATTTAGAAAATGAACTTTTGAGCACCGAGCTCAAACCGGGCATCTGATCTGGATTTCGTCAGTTCTAACAAGTCACTTTCATCTCCCAGGTCATGTTGGAATGATCGGCACGGCCATCCGACCGGTATTTTAGGTTTTAGACCCCCGGACCCGATTTGGTAGTTCATTTAAACTAAGTGTATTTAGAAAATGAACTTTTGAGCGCTGAGCTCAAACCGGGCATCCGATTTGGATTCCGTCAGTTCAGACAAGTCACTTTCATCTCCCAGGTCGTGTTGGAATGATCGGCATGGTCATCCGACTGGTATTTCAAGTTTTAGACCGCCGGACCCGACTTGGCAGTTCATTTAAACAAAGTGTATTTTGAAAATGAACTTTTGAGCGCCGAGCTCAAACCGAGGATCCGATTTGGATTCCGTCAGTTCTGACAAGTCACTTTCATCTCTTAGGTCGTGTTGGAATGATCGGCACGGCCATCCGACTGGTATTTCAAGTTTTAGACCTCCGGACCCGACTTGGCAGTTCATTTAAACTAAGTGTATTTTGAAAATGAAATTTTGAGCGCCGAGCTCAAACCGGGCATCCAATTTGGATTCCGTCAGTTCTGACAAGTCACTTTCATCTCTCAGGTCATGTTGGAATGATCGGCACGGCCATCCGATTGGTATTTCAGGTTTTAGACCCCCGGACCCGACCTAGCAGTTCATTTAAACTAAGTGTATTTTGAAAATGAACGTTTGAGCGCCGAGCTCAAACCGGGCATCCAATTTGGATTCCGTCAGTTCTGACAAGTCACTTTCATCTCCCAGGTCGTGTTGGAATGATCGGCACGACTATCCGATCGGTATTTCAAGTTTTAGACCCCCGGACCTGACTTGGCAGTTCATTTAAACTAAGTGTATTTTGAAAATGAACTTTTGAGCGCCGAGCTCAAACCGGCCATTCGATTTGGATTCCATCAGTTCTGACAAGTCACTTTCATCTCTCAAGTTGTGTTGGAATGATCGGCATGGCCATCCGACCGGTATTTCAAGCTTTAGACCCCCGGACCTGACCTGGCAGTTCATTTAAACTAAGTGTATTTTGAAAATGAACTTTTGAGCGTCGAGCTCAATCCGGGCATCCGATCTGGATTCTATCAGTTCTGACAAGTCACTTTCATCTCCCAAGTCGTGTTGGAATGATCGACACAACCATTCAATCAGTATTTTAGGTTTTAGACCCACGGACCCGATTTGGCAGTTCATTTAAACTAAGTGTATTTAGAAAATGAACTTTTTAGCGCCGAGCTCAAACCGGACATCCGATTTGGATTCCGTCAGTTCTGAGAAGTCACTTTCATCTCCTAGCTCGTGTTGAATGATCGGCATGGCCATCCGACCGGTATTTCAAGTTTTAGACCCCCGGACCCGACTTGGCAGTTCATTTAAACTAAGTGTATTTTGAAAATGAAAGTTTGAGCGCCGAGCTCAAACCGGGCATCCGATTTGGATTCCGTCAGTTCTAACAAGTCACTTTCATCTCCCAGGTCGTGTTGGAATGATCGGCACGGCCATCCAACTGATATTTCAAGTTTTAGACCCCCGGACCCGACATGGCAGTTCATTTAAACTAAGTGTATTTTGAAAATGAAATTTTGAGCGCCGAGCTCAAACTGGGCATCCGATTTGGATTCCGTCAGTTCTGACAAGTCACTTTCATCTCCCAAGTCATGTTGGAACAGTCGGCATGGCCATTTGACTGGTATTTCAAGTTTTGGACCCCCGGACCCTACTTGGTAGTTCATTTAAACTAAGTGTATTTTAAAAATGAACGTTTGAGCGCCGAGCTCAAACCAGGCATCCAATTTGGATTCCGTCAGTTCTGAAAAGTCACTTTCATCCCCCAGGTTGTGTCAGAATGATCAGCACGGCCATCCGACTGGTATTTCAAGTTTTAGACCCCCGGACCCGACTTGGCAGTTCATTTAAACTAAGTGTATTTTGAAAATGAAATTTTGAGCGCCGAGCTCAAACCGGGCATCCGATTTGGATTCCGTCAGTTCTGACAAGTAACTTTCATCTCCCAGGTCGTGTTGGAATGATCAGCATGGCCATCTGATCGGTATTTCAGGTTTTAGACCTCCGGACCCGACCTGACAGTTCATTTAAACTAAGTGTATTTTGAAAATGAACGTTTCAGCGCCGAGCTCAAACCGGGCATCCGATTTGGATTCCGTCAATTCTGACAAGTCACTTTCATCTCCTAGGTCGTGTTGGAATAATCGGTACAGCTATCCGACTGGTATTTCAAGTTTTAGATCCCCGGACCCGACTTGGCAATTCATTTAAACTAAGTGTATTTTGAAAATGAACTTTTGAGCACCGAGCTCAAACCGGGCATCCGATTTGGATTCCGTCAGTTCTAACAAGTCACTTTCATCTCCCAGGTCATGTTGGAACGATCGGCATGGCCATCTAACTGGTATTTCAGGTTTTAGACCCCCGGACCCGATTTGGCAGTTCATTTAAACTAAGTGTATTGAGAAAATGAACGTTTGAGCGCCGAGCTCAAACTAGGCATCCGATCTGGATTCCGTCATTTCAGACAAGTCACTTT
Organism: Amorphophallus konjac; assembly: GCA_022559845.1. NCBI lineage: Eukaryota > Viridiplantae > Streptophyta > Magnoliopsida > Alismatales > Araceae > Amorphophallus > Amorphophallus konjac. The sequence continues at coordinate 213,160,985 of CM040125.1, read as the reverse complement.
CATCTCCTAAGTCGTGTTAGAACGATCGGCACGGCCATCCGACCGGTATTTTAGGTTTTAGACCCCCGGACCCGATTTGGCAGTTCATTTAAACTAAGTGTATTTAGAAAATGAACATTTGAGCGCCGAGCTCAAACCGGGCATCCGATTTGGATTCCGTCAGTTCTGACAAGTCACTTTCATCTCCCAGGTCATGTTGAAATGATCGGCATGGCCATCCGACTGGTATTTCAGGTTTTAGACCCCCAGACCCGATTTGGCAGTTCATTTAAACTAAGTGTATTTAGAAAATAAACTTTTGAGCGCCGAGCTCAAACCGGGCATCCGATTTGGATTCCTTCAGTTTTTACAAGTCACTTTCATGTCCCAGGTCGTGTTGGAACGATCGGCATGGCCATCCGACCCCTGAATTTTCTCAATTCTTCTAAACTAAGTGAGTTTTGAAAACTAGGGAGTTTTAAAATTTTAAATGAACATAATTGAGTAATTCCATAAAAAAAACATAGTAAACACTCACCTGTGCGGCCTGTGCTGTGGTGGTGGTGGATCACCGTGGGACCATTCCCCCCTGGGAGAGGAGGCCACTGATTGCCTGTAAAATGATTGTCTGCTGGCTAGAGATCTCCTATTGGAACTACTGCTGCTGCCGCTGCAAATCAGAAATCTGCGATCGGACCATGTCCATCATGTCGTTGGCAGAAGTGCTGGGGGCAATGGAAGGTATAGTGAATGCACTGCTACTGGTTTGGGCAGAGCTAGAACTCGCACACGATGATATCACCACGCTAGCGTCTAGGCTCTCCCCAAAACCATATAGGCGGCCTTTCTTCGGTACGCCAGCTGCTGCCACCCACTCCACCGGATCGAACTCCGTCTGCTGCGTGTCTCCCTCCCCGTACTTCTCTGTCACTGCTTTGCTATATGTTTTCTACAAATTGAATAAAATAACTAGTCAATTTCATATGAAGTTCATGCCGATTTAAATGAACGGTACAAGTTACATATGTAGATAAACTTACCGCTGCTGACTTAACTGTCTCACTCACAAATTGATTAGTCCGCTTCTTTTTGTGTGTTCTGTCGAACCCCTCAAGGAACGTCGGAGGTCGATTAAGCTCCACTGCCTGCTATACAATTCATAGTAAAAAAAAGTCAAATATTGGGATAAATTGTAAGAAGATAAATTGTTATATGACTTATCAATTTTTGTTTATGAGCCGCATAAGAGATGGACCCACTCGTATGCAAATTTGAACCTTGTTTTGACGCCCTGTTTGCTTTGGTTTTTTCAGACTTTTCTATCCACTTGGGGTCGGCAAAATGGTCACAACATATCTCCCAATCCTCCTGCCTCATCCATAGATGGCGGTGCACCTTCCACAATTATCGGTCTTCACTCCCCCCACTCAATTTTTTAGCGTGTGCTCGGGCCTCATGTATTTTCCTCTTGTAACTTGACTGCATAGTAGACTCCCAGGCACGACGACATCTCGCCGCGTCATGTCCATACATGAATTGAAAAGACCGTTGTAAATCAATTACTTTTCACATTTAGTATACTGTTGTAAATTGAGTTTGGGAAATACTTGAATTAAATGACGTAATTACTTACTAAGAACATGTTGTACAATGAATCGCGGACGGCCATCGGAAATTCTCTGAAAGTGGATGCTGCCCCGGGCACATGTGCCAACATGAGTTCGGTGGAATGATGGACAGCATTGTGGGGTTCAAATTTCTTACTGCAATTGCAAATGTCAAAATATTCATATTAGACAGTTGAAGGCTAATTAAATAATGAATGTAATATAACCTTATAGATTTACCCGGAGATCCAACACGGGCGACGTCTATCATGGGCCGTGCCTCCCTCGTGACGACTGTTGGCATCGTCAAGTGGCTGACTGGTGGGGGTGTGCCCTGTACAAGTGGGAGGTGGTGGGAGGGCACTGGGATCTGTAAGAATAGATCTTCACAAGAAAACTAAGTGTATTACAGATCTTTGAAATAACATAATTAAGTAAGAAGGGCACTGGGACCTATACATACCTACAGTGGGAGGTGGTGGGGGTGGCATCTGCACAACAGGTGGGAGACCATTGATACCTGCAAGAATTAATTTTCATAAGTAAAACAAATTTTGGAGAATTTAAATTAAAATATACATACCTGCAGCGGGAGGTGGTGGGGGTGGCGTCTGCACAACAGGTGGGAGGCCACTAAGACCTGCAAGAATTAATTTTCATAAGTAAAATAAATATTGGAGAATTTAAATTAAAATATACATACCTGCAGTGGGAGGTGGTGGGGGTGGCGTCTGCACAACAGGTGGGAGGCCATTGAGACCTGCAAGAATTAATTTTCATAAGTGAAATAAATATTGGGAACTTTAAATTAAAATATACATACTTGCAGCGGGAGGTGGTGGGGGTGGCGTCTACACAACAGGTGGGAGGCCACTGAGACCTGCAAGAATTAATTTTCATGTGGAGTGATACAAATATTATGAACTTATAATTAAAATATACATACCTGCAACGGGAGGTGTGGGGGTGACATCTGCACAATAGGTGGGAGGCCACTCACACCTGCAAGATTTAATTTTCATAAGTAAAACAAATATTAGAGAATTTAAATTAAAATACACATACCTGCAACAGAAGGTGGTGGGGATGGCGTCTGCACAATAGGCAACGAGCCGACACTTGAACCTAAAAAAAATATTTTAGGCTAGTAAATGATGTAAACATTTATATAGCTAAATTTTTTAATAGATATACCTGTGCCCGAAGAAGACGCCAAACAGGAGGGAGTAGAGCCCTTGTCACTGCCCTGTCTCCTCCCACTCCCAGTACGACCTCCTCGAACCATTTCTTTATTACTAACAAAACAATTAATACATATTAATCCTCAATTGCACAAGACTAAAATCTCTGTTATTAAAAATTATGCAAAAAGGTAAGGATATCTTACTAAATTATGAAAACATGCCTCCCTCATGTTAATGATATATCTAACTCATCATCATCTTCGTCATCCATAGTAGCCTCATCAGATTCAAACTCTTCGTCTTCATCTGATTCTTCCTCCCCTCTAACATCAACATTTAGCTCCATCAGATCGACTTCTTCCACTTCATCTCGTGTACGTAATGATAGTGGATCATCAGATTCGTCCAGATTAAACCTAGAGGAACTGACAATGCCAACTTCGTCTGATTGATAATATTCAGCACTAGCAACCTCTGAGACATCTCCACTCATAGTTAACTCATAAGTGGGAAAGCGTTTTGAATTAACCCTGTAAACTGCCCACCAATCTCTATTCTTGGATGATGGATAGCTTGAATAGTACACTTGCTGGTCTTGTGCGGCTAAAATGAACGATTCACAGGTCTTAAGTTTAGACATATGCTTGACATCGACAATCCCATAATTTGTGTCAAGTCGAACAGAACTAGGATCAAACCATTGACACTTAAATATGTATACATGATTATCTTGTCCCAAATACTGAAGTTCTAAGACTTCTTCAAGAATACCATAGTAGTCCAATTCCACTTCATTGTATAAACTTCCCTTCACAGATACGCCGCTGTTCATCATAGACTTACTTCGCCCATAATCCCTTGTATGAAATTTGTATCCATTCATAATATATCCTGGATAGGCACGTGTCTGGTTCGAGGGGACACAACTTATCTGTTGTACTCTTTGATCAATAATGAGACCTTATTCAACCTATATTCAAATTAGAGTAGTTAAAATAATAACAATTACCTCAACATACATAAATACAAACATATATATTCAACGATGACACTAACTCGATTTCTCAGCCATTTGGTAAAAAACTTCTCGCGTTCTTTTTCAATCTCCACGTCCTGGATATTTGGGCATTTTTCAGCTAATTCTGAATCAAATTGCCTGTAATATAAATGCACTACTACTTTAAATGAACTGCAGAAGAAGGATGAACAACTTATGGACTTGCTGGAAATGTGAGTTAAGAACTTACTCAACATAAGGTTCAATCTCGATGCAATTCAGAAGAATATATATCTCAGCGTCGTGCAACTCTCTATCTTCGAGCGTGCGGGTCAAGCAACGTCCGAACGCACGTCCAGGATGTTTAAATATGGAGAGCCGATCGGACGATTCATCCACTCTCCCATCATCATTACGTGGAGGTCGAGTACGATGAGTTTGAATCTCTGGCTCAAAGTACATAGAACAGAAGTTCAAAATTTCTTCAAGAATGTATGCCTCAGCAATCGAACCCTCCACCTGTGCCTTGTTACGAACTTTCATTTTTAATTCATGCATGCACCTACAACAACAAGTCAGATGGCAATGATATGTACCGGCCATGGATGACTTGTAAGTTAACAAAAATTGTCACATATCCTTAAAATGGATACATCCATCAAAATTGTACTGGCCCTCCGATGATAGCCACATATGGCAAATGAACGACCAGGTGCTCCATCGAATCAAAGAATGCCGGAGGAAATATCTTCTCTAGCTTACAAACGGTTGTGACAACTTTTTCTTCGATAGTTTGTACATCCCGAAGTCTGAGTTCTGATGCACATAAAATCTTGAAAAATTGACTCATCTCAGCTAGTGCTCCCCATATCTGCTTTGGCAACAAATCACGAAATGCAATGGGCAGTAGCCTCTCCATGAACACATGACAGTCGTGACTTTTCATACCATATATTTTCCCCTCATTAACATTCACACAACGGGCTATGTTGGATGCATATCCATCTGGGAATCTCAACTGTTTCAACCACTGGCACACTTCCTTGATCTGTGTATCATGAAGCACGTAAGTTGCTTTAGGCTGCACAGTTTTGCCATTTACGTTCTGTAGTTCCAGTTCTGGACGTTTACAAAGTATCTTTAAATCCATACGTGCTTTGGCGTTGTCCTTTGTTTTCCCTTTAACATTCATGATTGTATTGAACACATTATCAAAAAAATTCTTCTCGGTATACATAACATCCAGATTGTGTCGTACAAGAAGAGTTGACCAATAAGGCAATTCCCAAAAAATACTTTTCTTGTTCCAGTTGCGATCCTTTCCAAAACTAGGGAGTTGCCGTGTGCTACCAGACAATTGTACTACATCTGGTAAATTGTGCACCCATGACGCCATATGTAGACCCGACACCCGTTGCAAGTCAGCTTCATCCATTTCAACAGTATTTTTTTTAAACGAGTCTTTTTGCCTTCGAAAAGGATGGTCACTTGGTAGCAACCGCCCATGGCAATCAAACCAGCATGCTTTCCGACAATGTTTCAATACAAATGATTTGGTATCTTACATACAGTAACGACATGCTAACCTCCCATGTGTTCTCCAACCAGATAGCATTCCATATGCAGGGAAGTCACTTATTGTCCAGATCAGTGCAGCCTTCATAATAAAATTTTGCTTTCTATATGCATCATAAGTAACAACTCTATCAGTCCATAAAAATTTGAGCTCATCAATCAACGGCCTGAGATATATGTCCAAATTTTTTCTGGGACTTTTTGGACCAGGAATTACTAAGGACAAAAACAGATTTTCTCGCTTCATGCACATGTGCGGCTGAAGGTTGTACGATGTCATGAACACTGGCCAACAAGAATAAGATGCCACTGAACCACCGAATGGATTAAAACCATCTGTGCATAAACCCAATCGAACATTACGTGACTCCCTTGAAAAGGTAAGATGAGTACGACTAAAGTGAGTCCAAGCTTCACCATCGGTAGGATGACTGATTATATCATCGGCATGACGTACTCTTTCGGTGTGTCATGTCATATGTCGAGCCATCTTTGAGGACATATACAGCCGCTGCAGCCTAGGCACAAGAGGGAAGTATCGCAACGCCTTGTAAGGTACATCTTTTGCTTTTGAATTGACTCTCCCCCCTTAGGTTTGAATCTGTCATGGCCACAAATGGAACATGATATCTTATCTGCATCATCTTTGTAATATAACATACAATGATTCGGACATGCATCTATTTTCACATATCCAAGTCCTAAGTCATTGACCATCTTTTTTGCACGGTAAAAAGTTTTTGGCAACTTCTCGTCTCGAGACAACATACTCTTGATGAAGAGAAGAAGACGGTCAAAACAAGTCTCACTTATGTGAAATTCAGATTTCAAGTTCAACAATTGTGACACTGCAGACAATCGAGTGTGCTTTTCACAACCATCCCACAGCGGCTCATCAGCATCCCTAAGTAGTTCATAAAATCTTCTGGCTGTCTTATTCGGTGCTTCCTCATGAACATTAAAACTAGGACCAGCAGCATCTACAACCATATCCACGTATCCACTTGTGCCTGCAATATTGTCGGGCTCATACCTCAAGAATTTCTCACCATGACACGTCCAATTCGTATAACCATCCATGAACCCTTTCGTGTACAAATGATGTTGCACATCCCATCTTGAACACCACCTCAAGTTTCTACAACTTGAACAAGGGCATCGAATGTGACCGTCGCTATCTATTGCTGCATTTGGATTCCCCAATGCAAATTGAATGAAACTCTCAACCCCATGCTTAAAATCATCTGACACCACCCGGTCAACTATTCTACGATACATCCATGAACGATCTGTCGACATTTTACCTGCACCCAATAAATGACAATACACATCCTAACTTTCAAATCATTACTCACGATATTACACCCGACCCTTTCTTCACATCGTTCATCATAGACCATTTGCAGTTGGAACAGGAATATTAATTAGATTATCACTTTTTAACCCATTCATGAAGGTTTGATCGCACAATCACTTACTATATGTGTTGCACGATTTTCTGAAAATTTCGGCATCATCTCCCCACACTTCTCCGATATACCAAAAATATTTATTGATTTTGAAATTTTCTTAAACACTTACAAGTAAGTGGTTAAGAAAACACTCAAAATCAATAATAGTATATCAGAGAAGAGTGAGGAGACGCAACCGAAATTCTCAACAAACCATACAAACACAGATAGTAAATGACTGCTTAAGTGCGATCAAACATTCACAGACTGTCCAAACGGGACAATTCAAGACTTTGAGGTAGATATATACATTCTCATAAACAAATGAGAACATACACATCAATCCCAAAGTCTTGAACGGGAAGGCACATTGACACGGTTTTAACGCGCTCTCCTGAGGTGCATGTAATGTTAGGTCGCACCCACGCACCTCAGCTCACAGGGAATACCCCATGTATTTATATAACATAAAATTAAATAACAACGTAATTATCATTATGCATATATCAAATTAAATAACACCAAAATTATAAAATTTTTCAAATGAAGAACATCGAAGCTAAACAATCTACATTTTTGAGTCAAATTAACATCAAATTTCTACTAAAATCAGATTTAAAAATATATTTACATGCAATTAAAATCCACAAAGTTTTAAATCACAAAACGAATTTTTTGGGTATTTACCTATTGCTATAAAGAATTCTGATTTCTTTGTATTTATCAACATCTTTGTATATATGTACTACTTAAGATATGTGGTCATTCCATTTCTCTATATCTTCTTATCATCATAAGACAAGGTTCAAATGGGGTGGGTGGGTTCTCTTATAAAGAACAAGCCCCAGGGGAGGGGGAGGGGGGCTGTTTAGAACTAGACCAATGTGTTGTGTTCAGTATTTGGATGATGTCTAATAATGACTAATAAAATAACAATCTAATCTTGTGTGTGCAACTTAGACAAATATGTCAAAGTCAGGATGTATAAAGTCTCCTGACTAATTTACAAAGTGTTTGATTCCTAGGATATCTAGTTGACCAGAAGAAGGGGGGTGACTTTAATGTTGTTTTATCTCCCGAGAAGAAGAAGGGGGGCACTATGGGCTATATCAATTCCATGACTGATTTCCAGGGCTTCGTTGCTCTCCCAAGTCTTATGGATGCTGGTTATGTGGGCAACTCTTTCACTTGGTCTAATAATCAGATTGGGGTCAGGAACATTAAGGCTAGGCTGGACAGAGTATTGTTTAATGATTGTTGGGCTGAAAAAGCCCATGTCCTTACTATTAAGCACTTGATGAGAGAACCCTCTGATTATTCCCCGCTTCTTATCCAGCAACCTCATCCAAAGTCCAAGCCAAGCAGATTTGGTTTCCAACACATGTGGCTGGAGGATGATAAATTTAAAACAACAGTGAGGAAGGCCTGGTATGCTGCTTCTCTCGACCACTACAATCCTTTTTTAGTCCTCCAGCACAAACTGAAGGCTATCAAATATGTGATAAAGCAGTGGAATAAGGAACATTTTGGCAATATTTTTCATAAGAAAGCTACTGCAGAGGATGAGGTGAAGCAGGCTGAAAAAGATTTTGATGAAGATCCTAATGAAGGAAACATGGTATCTCTCCAAATTGCACAAGATGCACTTAGAAGATGCCTTCACCTTGAAGAAATTTTCTGGGGGCAGAAAGCCAAAGCTAACTCGCTGCAGTTAGGGGACCGAAACATAAAGATCTATCATCTTCAAGTGAAACAAAGGAGAGCTAGAATGACCATTGATAAAGTCAAAACTGACAATGGAGATTGGTGTGATGAGGAGTCTCTGCTGAAGGACAACTGGTTATTTTAAATCCACAAGGGGTGTCCGACAGGGTGACCCCTTGGCCCCAGCTTTGTTCATCATTGCAGAAGAAGCTTTAGGCAGAGGCATTGCCAGCCTTTTTAGCAGTGGGAAGGTTCAACACTTTCATGTGTCTCGTGGTAGTATGCAAATCTTTGACTTATTGTATGCCGATGACACATTGGTGTTTTCTAATGGTTCATCCAATAACGTTAGATGTCTGTTGGCTTTCATAAAAGACTATGAGGATTCTCCTGATCAGAAAGTTAACAGCAATAAAAGTAGCTTTATAGTTTCTCATAAAGCTTCTCCTGCTGTTATCAGAAGAATTGTAGACATAACAGGTTTCGTTTACAAATGTGTTCAACATATTAATTAATGACTCGCCAAATCAGAGATTTTGGTGCCCCAATAGCAGCGGTTTATTTTCTGTTACCTCCTTTCATAGGACTCTTGGTTCAGCATCCCTGTGTTCTTTTTCCTTGAAGATATGGGATTCCTTTATTCCATCAAATACTTCTCTCTTCTTATGAAAGGGTCTACCATTCGGCGGTGCCAACTAATAATCAGATCACCAGGTGCGGCGTTTGCCTATGCTCTATGTGTCTCTACTATCGAATGCCCCATGCTGAAACAAAGGACCATTTGTTCCTTTCTAGTGACCTTGCTAGATCATCTTGGCCTTTGATCACCGCTATCTCTAATCTAAATCCACCGCAACCCCCTCCCCCCAGTGACCCCCTCCACTGGCAGCCCCTCCCCTCCTGCTGACCCCCCACCAAACCCTCCAAATGGATCTCGAACCAAAAAAAAACACCATTCGTCGTGCCTGTGCGTGCGTGCATATGTGCGTGTGTGACAGTGAGCGTGAGAGAGGGTGGGAGAGGGAGAGAAGGCGGGCCCTGGTGACGACGACGACGACCGCCGCAGGGAGAGGGAGAGGGCTGGAGAGGGAGAAGAGGGCTGTAGAGGGAGAGTGGGACAGGGAGAGCGCCGGTCAGAGGGAGAGGGCCGGTGAGAGAGGGAGAGTGCCTGAGAGAAGGCCACTGGAGAGAGATCAACGATGAGAGAGGGAGAGTGGGAGAGGGAAACGGTGAGAGAGGGAGAGGGCCGCCGGAGGGATACCTGGGCGCCGGAGGGAGAGCTTCCGCCGTCGTCGATCGTCGGAGGGGAGCGGCCGCCGTCGCTGATCTCCGATCGCCGAGGGAGACCCGGAGGGAGACAACCGGAGGCGGGAGCTAGGGTGGGTGACGGTCTCCCGGACGCAGAGGCACGGTGAGAGGGTCGTGCGTGTGTTGGGGAAAATAAAAATTTTCCCACGGATTTTAGACGGAAATTATTCCGTTACAAATTTCAGACGGTAATTCTGACCATCTATAATATTCCGTCTGTATTTCAGACTAAATGTAGATGATATATTGTTTCTTGTAAATAACGTTGGAATTTCAGACAGATATTCTGATCGACAATATTCGTCTGGCTTTCATAAAAGAGTATGAGGATTCTCCTGATCAGAAAGTTAACAGTAATAAAAGCAGCTTTATAGTTTCTCATAAAGCTTCTCCTGCTGTTATCAGAAGAATTGCAGACATAACAGGTTTTGTTTACAAATGTGTTCAACATATTAATTAATGACTCGCCGGATCAGAGATTTTGGTGCCCCAATAGCAGCGGTTTATTTTCTGTTGCCTCCTTTCATAGAACTCTTGGTTCAGCATCCCTGTGTTCTTTTTCCTTAAATATATGGGATTCTTTTATTCCATCGAACACTTCTCTCTTCTTATGGAGGGTCTACCATTCGGCGGTGCCACCTAATAATCAGATCGCCAGGTGCGGCGTTTGCCTATGCTCCATGTGTCTCTACTATCGAATGCCCCATGCTGAAACAAAGGACTATTTGTTCCTTTCTAGTGACCTTGCTAGATCATCTTGGTCTTTGATCGCCGCTATCTCTAATCTAAATCCCGCTGATTACACTTTTGTGTGCTACTTCCTGTCTGACTTTTTTAGCACTGTTAGTGACACTTCGTTTACCCGGGATGGTGAGTAAGCACATACCTCACAAGGGTTAGATCGGGTCATGATATGGTTGTAGTGTTCTCGTCGCGAGTCATGTAGGAGGAGAGAGCTACCCGTAGAAAGGGTTAGCTAGACAAGAAGTACTGGAGTAGAGTGGCCATGGAGTGAAGCTACCATTATGGATGGGGGCTGAGACAAGAATGATTTAGACTAGTTAGAAGTTAATGAGCTACATATGCAGGATTTGAATCCATAACTTGGAAGGTGTCTTTTGGGGATAGAATTATGTGGGCTCAACTCAAAGCGGACAATATCTTACCAGGGTTGAATTGAGTCATAACATTGTGGTATCATAGTAGAGTATGCATAGTATGGTATGAGCTAGTACGGGGATGAACTAGGGAGAAGCTAGTGGGATTGATGTTTTGCTTTAAAAAAAGTATTCATCAAAAAAAAATAAGACATCCTACCAATAAATCTAAATAAGATTACATAAATTAAAAAAAATGAAACAATACATATCTGTCTGAAATTAAATTTTTACTTACTATTTATTTGTAAAAGAATCTTCGAATCTCTCGTTCCCTTCCTCTCGACCGATTATCCTTCAATGAATACAAAATATATTAAATAAAATAAAAAATAATTAATTAATCCCTCCCAGACCTCCTACTGGCCCCTCCCCCCCACCGGAGCCCCCCTCCTGCTGGCACCTCCCCCTCTCCCCTCCCCACCACCCACCGCACCCCCTCCCCCCAGCGACCACCTCTTGCTGCTCCCCCCTACCCCCGAACCCTCTTACGACATCCCTGAACCCCCCCTCCCACCGGCGACCCCCCCTCCCCCCCACCCTCTGTGAACCCCCCTCCCACCTCCGAGCTCCCCCTTTCCCTCCGACCTCCCTGAACCCCCCTCCCATCTCCGACATCCCCCCCCAACCTCCCTGAACCCCCTCCCACCGATGAGCTCTCCCTCCCCCCCCACCGTCCCTGAAACCCCCCTGCCCTCCCACAGACGAGCTCTCCCTCCCCCTCCCCCCCTCACCGTCCCTGAAACCCCCCTCCCCTCCCACCGTCGACGACCTCCCCCTTCCCCCGTGCTGGCCCGTCCCTCCCAGTCCAACCTCCCCCGCCCCCCAACCCACCGGAACCCTCCCTTCGGAACCCCTCTCGGATGATTCTCAACCTCCAAAAACAAAAACAAAAAGACAATGGCACCGGTGGGGAATGGGGAGAGGGAGAGGGAGGGGGCTTACCGGATCGGAGAAGATGGCGAGGGACGGCGAGGATCGGCGAGGGTGGCGATGGTGAAGACCGTGTCCAAGACGGCGATGTACCCGCGACGACGGTGATGTACTGGCGACGACAATGAGCTCAGGCGGCGACGGCAAGGACACCACCGGAATGGGGGAGGAGGGGCGCCTGACGGGGATGACGAGCTACCACTACTCCGGCGGAGACGGCGACGAAGGCGAGCTCCGATGGGGTCTCGTCGGCAGGGAGAGAGTGGAAAGAGAGAGTGAGAGTGTGACTGAGTGGGAGGGAGAGGGTTCGGTATCGGGCTATTTGGGGGAAATTTCCGACGGATTCCGACGGAATTATTTTCCATCAGAAATGTCGTCTGAGGTCAGACGGATTAATTTCCGTTGGAATAGCCATTTGAAATTATGACAGATATTCCGATGGATTCTAATTCGTCTGAAATATAGAAGAAATTTCTCGCCGACTGTGATAGTCATAATTTATGACGGATATTCAGACGGACTAGATTCCGTCTGAAAATTCCGTCTGAAATCTTGCTTTTTCTGGTAGTTCCTGGTGGCTTTAAGCTTCAGTTGGAGTCTGATAAGGGGATTGGGGTGCCAATGGTCTGCCCACGCCCAAGCATCCTTGACGCACTGACTGAAGGTTTCATGATCTAGCCACATCTTTTGAAAGATAAAACGAGATGGCTGCGGCTGAAGGTCTTGATACTGGATCAAAAGAGGGGCATGATCAGACGGGCCACGAGCCAAGTGCTGAACGTATAGGCCAGGGAAGGAGTCTTGGCACCGGGCATTAATGAGGACCCGATCCAGCCTTGCTTTAATAGCAGCGCCTCCCACTCTTTTATTGGACCAGGTGAAGCTAGGACCTCGATAACCTGCATCCATTAGACCAGTGGAAGAGATGAAGGCATTGAAATCCAACATGGCATTGGAGCTAGGCATGAGGCCTCCCCATTTCTCCGGGGGATCAATGACACAGTGCGTGAGGGAATTCACGGGTGCGGAGACTTATAGAGGTCTTAAAAAGGAGATTCCAATCCAAAGAGACAAAGTGCTCAATGGAGGATCCTTCCAATTCCAAGAGGGGTGTAAGGAACCTAACTTGCCCTTGAGAAGGGGAAATAGAAGAGAAGAGAAATATGTTTTTTTTTCTTCAAATGATGATGCAAGTAAATAAGAAATCAACTAAAATACACAATGAATCCAAGAGATGCAACTAAGATGAGAGCATAATAACATGATGAGATTTTTTTCTATTTTCTGTTTTCTGATTTTTTTTTTCATAGAATTTTTTTTTTCAAAAAGAGATATGGATAAAGGATAAATATCAACTAAAAACACTAATCAACAAGCAACCTACTAAAGAATAAAGTCAAAAACCATGCTTTCTGTATTTTCTGATTTTTTTTGGATTTTTCAGAAATTTTTCTAATTTTTGTGAGATTTTTAAAAAAATGTAAAAATAGAACCTATACCTACGCTTACTGACCTTTAGCGATACTTGATTTTCCAGGATTTTCAAAATTCCAGATTTCCTGCTCCCTGTAGTGACAGATACAGAGTTTCAACGACGCTTTCTGGCTTTCTATAATAGTTGATTTTTTGTGAATTTCAGGTCCGAATTTCCCTTTTCTTTGATTTTCTGATTTTTTTTCTTTTTCCTGCAAAATAAAAGTAGAAAAATCAATATACAAATATACACACCAAATACAAAAATATCCAACTATAAAAAATTATTTCCATTCCCCGACAACGGTGCCAAAATTGATGTACACAAACTCGTCATTTAAAAGCCGTGCCACAATTTCAAAAATAACCGAACTCACTCACTAAAAAGATATAGAATCCAATAGTGGTAAGAACGAGTCAATCCCATGGAGAAGAAAATTTCTTTTTGAAGCAAGTTAGAAAATCCTTATGTTTTGATAACTTAATTTTGAGTGAGTTTAAACTAAAGTAAAATTGCATGGAAATAAACTATTTAAAGAATATGAGAGGGTTAAGAAGAGAATTTGGAAGGAGATAGAGAGAGAGAAAATAAAGGAACAATTGCACAAAAATCAACTTTTATTGCTAAGGGAAGAGTACAATATCTATGAAAGCTAACAATTACAACTTGAGTAAACTAATGGAAAAAGGAAGAAATAGGGTCAAAAAATTTGAAGAGTAGTGCCGCCATCTCCTTGCTGAGCCTTGGAAGAGATCGCCCTGCATTGGAAGTAGACGTCGCCTTATGAGCACTGAAGGAAGAAGATTCACCTTGGGATGTGTGAAGAATATGGAGAAGGAAGAGATAGATAGAAGAGGCAAAGAAAAAGACTAGTGTCTGCGTTGTCGGAGAGCGAGAGAGGGTACGGTGGAGTGAGATTGGAATGTGAATAGAGAGAGAGGGTACGGTGGAGGACATAATAAAACTAGTAAAAAGAATTTTGAAAACAGAGTGAGATTAAAAGTGGAATAGATTTAAATCTAAAAGGAATTAGAAGAGTTGAGAGAAGAGAAAGTTGTAGATCGGAGGACAAGGAAGAAGTTTTGTGAAGAGTGCAGAGAGAGAAAATGTGAGGAAGAGGGTGAAAAATGAGGAGGAACAAAGGTGGGTTGCACGGATGAATAGTGAAAAATACAGAACTGAACTATGAAAAACTTACAATAACTTAAAAACAAGAGAGAATTAGAGGAAGAGGAAGAAGAAGAAATTTTCGAGAACTTAAAAATGTAGAACTTTGTAGAAGAAAGTAATTTAAGAAGATAAAAATATGAGCATGAAAAATAGGCTAAGAAAAAGGCTAACATCCCCTTCGGTCTGCTTTGGGTGGCTTTTATACTGTGCAGAACTTCCCACGATCGTGACCTTCTGGATTAGCTCAAATTTGACTTTGTAGTATCAAGACTTGATCAAAGTAGGTGTCTTGCAATGATTAGAGTCCTCCTTTCCTCAAACAAGAGGTGATACGTCCAAATATAGGAAGATAATTGCGATCGCGGCATTCCGTTCACGTTTCTGCCTCTCGCGAAAATGGCGACAGGGGTGGTGGGCGCACATTCCTTTGTGCGACTGAACAGGTTGGCCACCCATTCTTCATTTCCTCTTTTTGATATTTTCCTTTTTTTCATAAATCAAGGAATTAGCGGCTCACTAAATAGGCGCTCATTCTTTTTCCATTTTTCTCAATTTTCTTCTTATTTTTTATATAATAGAATGAGCGCCTACTTGATCGGCTGCTCATTCCTATCCAAATGAATTAGTGCCCGAGTGGACGGTCGTTCATTCCTCTTCCTTTTCCAGCTCTTTTCTTTTTTATTTCTTTTTTCTATTTTTATCAAATGAATGGGCGCCTGTTTACTCGGTCGTACATTTTAATGAGCACCCTTCCATTCTGCCCCAAATTCTTCTTTTCATAATCTGCTTCAGAAATGGCGTCTGCTACAATTGCCATTCATTATTAAATGGGCGCCCTTCTGCTTTGACGTAAATTCCTGAGATTTTTAGAAAATTAAAAATAATCAATATCTTGCATTACAAAATGAATTGTGATAATTGTGTAATTTCTTAAATATTTCTCACATGGCTATTTTAATTCAAAATAATGATAAAATCATGCAAACTCAAATTAATGGTGAGAATGAGATTTTTGCCATATTAATGTACAACTATGCTTGTTAAATGCTCAAAAGTGATGAATGTGATGCATCTTATGATATGAAATGCGATACTTATCACTGGGCGCATTGGAAAGGCAAAAGGGCATGACAAGCCATTCATAGAGGCCGTCCTTGGTTTTAAAAGCAGTCTTCCACTCGTCCCC
Organism: Amorphophallus konjac; assembly: GCA_022559845.1. Classification (NCBI taxonomy): domain Eukaryota; kingdom Viridiplantae; phylum Streptophyta; class Magnoliopsida; order Alismatales; family Araceae; genus Amorphophallus; species Amorphophallus konjac. Next base: position 213,145,260 of record CM040125.1, on the reverse strand, counting down.
GGGCCTAATCTGAACTTGATGGTACCCACTTTTGAGATCAATTTTGGAGAAGATGGTGACTCCAGCAAGCATATCTAGCATGTCATCTGGCTGGGGACTGAGAAACCTGTACTTGACCGTAATCTTGTTGATGGCTCAGCTATCCACACACATGTGCCAAGTTCCATCCTTTTTGGGTATGAGCAGGGCCGGGATGGCACATGGACTCTTGCAAATGTGGAGGAAGCCCTTCTTGATGAGCTCCTCAATTTGCCTCCTAAGTTTGGCATGCTCAGTGGGGTTGAGGCGATAGTGGGGGAGATTGGCTAACGTAGCTCTGGGTACAAAGTCGATGGCATGTTGCACATCGCGCATGGGTTGTAGCCTATCCGGGAGCTCATCGGGGAACACATCATGGAAGTCCTCAAGGAGTTGTTGGATTTCTAATGGGTGTGAGTCGGTTGGGGTGGATTCACCAAGACAAATGACAATGGCACACATTTGTGCCCCTTGGTTGACTTCCTCGTCAAGCTCTTGCTTAATGATAAGGTGTATTCTCCTAGTAGTCCCAAGGGTCACACAAGGGCTAGGATTCGAGGGGGTGGGGTTTGGCGAAGGGAGGGGTGGGGTTGGAGTGGAGGAAGGGGTAGGGGATCCTTCTAGGGAGGGAGGAATTTTTTTGGGGAGGGGACGTGGTGGTGAAGGGTTGAGTTGGATCCTCTTTCCCTCATGGGTGAAAATACAAGTGTTCATTTTTCCCAGAAAAGTGGCATTTATAGATCCAGCGCCACCCTGGAAGTATGCTTCCCACTTCCATAGGTAGAATGTCACACCATGCTTGGCCATGGTATGATTGGTATGTGATGGGGACAAGGCAGCGGGAGCTAACGGGCACAAATGTGGCATCAATCCAAGCTACCCGATATGGGTTCGGGTGTGGGGAGGCGGCACGGCCTAGAAGTTTGACGGTGTCGGGGGACACCACGTTCACACTACTCCCATTATCTAAGATGACCTTCCGATCGTGGCCCCCTATCTGGATGTAGGTGTGGAAGATGGTGGTTCTTCTCCAATCGTGTTCTTGGGATTGAGTGAGGGTGCACCTAACCACTCCAAGGTGAGGGTGGGTCGATGGAGGGGGTTGCTCTTGGGTGGGCTCAAGGTATTGGGCCTCATACTCCTCCTCCCAATCGGGAGACGCCTCGTGTACCTCAACCTCTTCTTTACCCTCAACTTGGGGTAGGAGATTAGTCTCCTCAATGAGCAAACTAGATGCTCCCTTGGTGGGACATTGGTTGGCGAAGTGTCCATACCCGAAGCAGCTAAAGCATTGATGCCCGCTATGGTAGTTACGGGTAGTTCTAGTGGGAGGGTGAGCGGGTCCTGGGTTGGGACGATTAGGAGTGGAGTTGACAGGGCCATTTGTGGGCCAAGATGGAAAGGTCCCACTAGGAGGGGCTGCTCGGATGGGAGGAGTTCCCATGGGAGTGGGAAGGATGCCCGTTGAGGGGGTGGTGTGTTGGTCTGAGGTACCAAGGACTTGGGGTCTGGCACTCGAGGGGGAACCATTTGGGAATTTTGAGAGAACTTCTCGGCATCCTAAGCTATTTGATAGGCTTGCTCAAGGGTGGTCACATGACGCATGAAGAGCTCCTTCTTTATGTGGAATTGAAGCCCATTCCTAAACTGGGATAAGGTGACCGCATGATCTTCTTGGACTCCGCACTTGAGGAGGTAATAATCGAATTTCTCTATATACTCCATCATAGTCTTCCCCTCTTGGGTTAAGACCTGCCACTCATCTAGGAGAGTTTGGTGGTAGGAGGGGGGAACATATTTGAGCCTAAGTTGTTCTTTCATGCCCTCCCATGTGGTGATGGGAGCGTCCCTTCTAACCCTCCTTAACCCTTCAATGTTCAACCAATGGGTCTTGGCCAATTTGATAAGATGCATCTTGGCAAGCCGAACCTTCATATCCTCGGACATAGTATACCAATCAAAGTATTGGTCCATTGAAGCCTCCCAATATAAGTAGACACTCGGGTTGTAGGATCCATCAAAGGTGGGGGCATCAATTTTCACAAGACTCAAGAGGGGATCATCCGGATTGTCCCAGGGGTTCCTATCATTTCTCCTTGGGTGGATGGTCGGGGTTTAACTCACTTATGGCTGGTTCCTCATATGGGGGAGGTGCTCTTCTATCATCCACCGTTGGGGCGGGCCTATTTTCCTCCATGTGATAGAGTCGGAACGTTATGTTATCAAGCTGCCCTAAGACATTGGTCATGGCCTCCAATAGGAAGGCGACATTGTCGGAGAGCTCACGCTCATTGGCAGCGGGGTTCCCTTGGATATTGGGATCCATTGGAGGGTTTGAAGATGATGGGCCGGGTTGGTAATGGGTCCCTCTACGTGTGCTCATGAAACAACCGGTTGGCTACGCACGGGTGTGAACCTATGTGCGACATAGTGTGAAAGTGCCCAAGGACTAGACTTGTGGGAACAAGCCTACAACCGCTCTGATACCACTTGATGTGGCACAGCCAAGGTTGATGCAGAGATGAATTGATGCGCCTAGGACCTAGAGCCGCAAGCATACACGGATGGGTACTCGGGCTCACGCCGGTGGGCTCACTCACACAGGGCACACTATCTCCCGCGGGTAAGCCGGGGATGGTGGTGAGGGTCCAGGGTGGGACCTTGACATTCTTGGGGATGAGGCTTTCTTGGGCTGCACCCCTAAGGGGCTGGGATTTTCAACATGTGGGTGCCTGGTATGCCGTGGGCGTGCGGTGGCTCTCGATTCTCACTCCGCGGTGGGCACACACAAGGTGGAATATGGGGCGGGCACTCGCCACACCGTCCGACGGGGATTCCGAAGCGATACTAAATAAGCAATATTCAACCAGCATGGGGAAACCAGATGCTCACCTAATCGGTGTGAAGACACCTATCTCAGCCGAAGACGTGGACGAGCGGGGATGGGTGGGTACGCGCCCGCACGCTGCGTCGGTGTCGCTGGACCTGAAAGGGAAACTTACAGCACTACACCTCACGCAAGAGGGGGATCTCATGGAGGGGGTTAATTTGGATTATAGCTAAAACTACCTCCACACAGGGAGGGGCGGTCAGCCGGCCAGGCGAGGGGCGGGGAGCGAAATAAAACCGATTCAGCCGGGATTGATTCTGTAGGGATAGTACGCTGAAGTCGGGGATGCCGTGGATGCCTCCAGGTGCTGCAGGTCACAGACCGGTGCTGGATTGATCGGGGATAAGGTAGCAGGCAGCAGAGGAAGCTGGGGGTCATCTGGAGGCCGAGCAGGGGCGTTGCAACTTCGGCTTCATGAACTGCTCTGTTTCGACTCTGACAGGAATAGAGGGACATAGTATTGGTGTTGCGGAGACCACGAGCTCGTCTAGACGCTGCTGGAAGTGGGATCAGGGCTGGTTTGACCGGAGATGGTCCAGGAAGATGCCGTAGAATTTTGGGGTCGAACAGGGAACGATGAGGGCCGCTGTAGCTTTGGGAACTGGGCCGGTCAGGAATGCTTCTGTCTGGATCAGAACAGTAGTGAGTTGTTGCAGAGGCTGCCATGGGCTCCAACAAACTCTGATGGATACGAGACTAGCGCCGAAGTGACCGTGGACAAGCTGGTGACATACAGGAACTGATGGAGCTCCCTTCTGAGGTCGAAGCTGAATGTGGTGACCAGGGAAGTAGAGAGGGGTCCAACCTGGATCTGGCGGAGGGGATCTGCGCGAGTCGGGGAACATGGCCAGAATGGGACGCTGCGGTAGCCAAATATCCTCCTTCTTTCTGGGGCGTGTAGGGGTCTTGTTGTAGTTGACCTCACCTAAAAATCACGCTAAGAACTTTGCCGAGTTGGCCATGGGCGTCTCTACACTCAGCCTCTGGTTGTCTGTCAGAGGCAGACTGTGTAGGGCCACGAGATTGGCTCTTCCAAGCAGCTCCGAGGGCGGATGACAGTGCGGCAGCTCTTGACGCGAAGCAAGCTAGGAGACAAAGCTGCCAATGTATGAGAGGCCACCAGGAACCTTGTGGGGAAGTCGTGGGTGGCGCTGCAACTTGGGGCTTCTTCTGTTATAGCGAATCTGGACTGGGTCAGGGGGGGTGGAGTGTATAATAAAGGGTAGGGCGATGGGGTGCAAGGGGAGGGCAACTGGTGGCTATGGGAGGGGAGGGGGAATGAAGGGATGTCGATGGTGGGGCTGAGGGGTACAGGGGTGGGGTGGAGCTGGACTGGAGTAGAGTAGAGAGGGGAGAGGGGAGAGGGCTGAAGTGTGCACACTAGAGAGGGCAAGGGGGGATGAGGGAGGTCGGCCAGCCAAGGGGTGAATGGATGGGGAATGGGAGGGCGCAGCTAGCCTTGGGGTTGGGAAGGTCTCTTCTTGATGGGTGGTCTATGGAGTGCCAAAGAGTGTCTTGGGGAGGTGGAGAGGTGCTTGGGAAGGTGGAGATTTGCTTGGGGAGATGGAGGGATGTGTTGGGGAGTGAAGGGGTGTCTAGGGGGCTGTGGGATTCTACCTTGGGGTTGGAGAGGAATTGAATGGGTGTATGGGGAAGGGAGAGGGATATTAATGAGGACGGAAGGGAAGAGAGAGAGAGAATTTTGAATTTGGGAGGGAGGGGGAGAGAGGAGAGAGAGAGGGGTGCGCCCCCCTTCTTGGAGAGAGAGAGAGTAAGAGAGAGGAAAAGGAGAATTTTCTCAAGGGGGATTTTCTATTCAAATGCATCAAAGTTGTTACATGGGGGAGAGAGGGGGCCTATTTATAGGCATCCACTCTTTTAATGACCAAAATGCCCTTGACAAACAGACAAAAGATCAAGACTGTCCTAGACTCAATCTATGGGCCCAAACTAGGGTACTAAGGCCCAATTAAGCACAAACAAGGGAATTTCATGACTCAACAAAAGAAAATACATGAAACAAGACTCAAAAAATATAGATAAAGTGTGAGAATCATAACCGGTCTTCCTCAAGGTGGTGCGGGTGACCCGGGCTAGAGAGAGTGGCGTGAGATGTCCTCATCACTATTATTGTAGGCAAACTCGACTAGAGGCAAGTGGTCGTGCCAACTTCTACCAAAATCAATTGCATAAGCTCTAAGCATATATTCAACTACCTGATTAGTTCTTTCAGTTTGGCCATCAGTTTGTGGGTGAAATGTGGTGCTAAAGTTTAGTCGGGTCCATAATGAGTGTTGTAGACCCTTCCAGAATTATGATATGAAATGAGGGTCTCGATGAGATATAATAGTGACAGGGACTCCATGTAATTTAACAATCTCCCTTATATATAATGCTACCAGGACATCCACAGACCATCGACTCTTAATAGGTAGAAAGTGTGCAGATTATGTCAATCGGTCTATTATCACCCATATGTCATCATGTCCGCCTCTTGTCTTTGGCAAACCCATGATGAAATCCATCCCTATACTCTCCCATTTCCACTCGAGAATTTTCAAGGGATGTAACTTTCCAGCGGGCTTTAGATGTTCTGCCTTAACTTGTTGACAAGTGAGGCAGCGAGATACAAAGTCCGCCACTTCTCTCTTCATATTGGGCCACCAAAAATTTATTTTTAAGTCTTGGTACATCTTGGTAGCACCAGGGTGAATAGCATATCTTGACTTGTGGGCTTCTTCCATAATTAACTTCTTTGTTTCAGTATGGTCAGGCACACAAATCTGACCCTAGAATAGTAATCTTCCATCGGTCGTGACAGATAAATCTGGCCGTTGATCAATATTGGCTTTGATCTCAACCAGTGTAGGGTCATTCTCTTGAAGCTTGACTAGATCTTCTATTAATGTGGGTTGTGACCTAACATTGGTGACAATACACCTTTAAATTTCTGAGTCGATATCTAGATTCAATTTAGCAAAGTCTTCTACAAGGTCGGTCATACCTTTCCTCAAGCTAGATAGAATGGCCATTTGATGAGGGCATCTCAAGACCCTCCCTCTAGCTCGGGTTGTCTGCACACTTTTGATATGGGATAGCTGTGATCTCTACATGTTATCTTCCTTTTCCACGATCCCATCTTATGTATTTTCATTTTATTGAGTCTTATCTTATGTACTTTCTTTTATTGAGTCATGGTGTCTAGTCTATTTCTCTTATTTTGTGTAATTGGGCCTTAGTACCGTAGTATGGGCCTAATGGGTTGAGTCTAGGACTTGTTGAGTCTTTTGTCTTAATGTCAAGGTCATTTTGGTCATGTAAAGAATGGCTGCCTATATATAGGCCCATCTCTCCTCATGTACTTAACTTTTGATGAATCCATTTGAATATCAATATTTCCCACATCTCTTTCTCTTCTCTTACTCTCTCATTATCTCTATCTCTATGTAACACCCCGGTTTTTAAAATCTAAAATTTAATTGAAATAGTGAATTTTTAATTTAGATAAATGAATTTCGGAAATTAATATTATATTCCTCAGTGACTAGTGCTAGTGTAATTTCGACTTTCTCATAAAAATCTAGAAAAATAGTAAATTGATAGAGAATGATTTATGAAACAACTTTGCCTTCTTGAGTTTTATCAGTGAAAATCTGTAATTAGATCTATTTTTCGTTTAAGTGAGTTTCATTAAATAATATTTTATTCCTTGGAATAGTACCATCGAAAATTCTTCTACTTGATAAAAATCTATAAAAATGGTAATTTGGTTTCTGGAAGTGTATGTAACAAATTTGTCTTCTGGGATTAACCCAGTGAAAATCCGTAGCAAGATCTATTTAATGTTTTAAGTGAAAAATCCACACTTTTCAACCTTTACCTAACCTTGACTTCAAACACAAAATCCGACCTTAATACTCAACCATTTGATCTGAAATTGGTGTCAAATTAAAGGCCATGATCTTAACTTCAATATCCCTCTAAACATTGCTCGAAACCCTAACCCTAATTGAGGCGGCTGGTCGAGTTTGACTTGGTCCTTGATTTCGGCGCCTTGTTTAACACGCCTCTTGTGGCGTCGATTCCTCTCTCCACAGACCATCCCAGAATGTGTATAAACTATCAAAATGAAGCCCTTCCAGTCTATTTTCGTTTGGTTACTGCGGCAGTCGCTGAAGTTTTCAGATCTGGGAGATATCTCGCGTTGAGTGCGTGGGTGTCGGCTTCCTTCTTTCTTTCTTCCTCCTTTGTTCTTCCTTGTTCTTCATCAAATTGAGGTAGGTTCTCTCGGGCTCAAACAGCAAACCATATATCAAAATGTTCAGCATGAAGTCCTCTTTCTTTTGATGTTTAAAGCCCCAAATATCATGTAGTATCCTGCGAGTATTTTGAGATTTAGTAGAAGCATGTTAGAAGCATGTTAGATTAGGTTTAACATTGTTCCTTCTTCGATTAAGTTTTGATTTCAAGTTATAATTATGAAATTGATCCATGCATATTGTAGAGTTTTTCGTGCTCTTTCCATTTATCATAAAAGCCCTAAATTCTATTGAGCATGCTTTGTGAATTTTGAATTTTTGTAAGAGCATGTCTAGAACATGATTCATATAGTGTTCCTTTAAGTCAGATCTTGATTTCGAGCTAATTTTGAGTCATGTAACCTGATCTTCATGTAGCACATCATGCATGGTTGGATTCATAATCGAGTTAGCTTCCTTTTGACGCAAGAAGCCCCAAAATTCATTGCTTATGTAGAGAGAATTGCATGATTTAGTAGAAGTAGGTCAGGAACTAGGGTTTTCATGTATTTATCATGTATAAGTTGAGATTTAATTGATTTCTGTGAAAATTCATGTTTCTAAACTCATGTATCATGACCATAGAATGTCTATTAGGATTCCTAGATCATGTGGTTTTGATTTCAACTCAATTGGACCTCATTTGGATGAGTTCATGTGTTTTCCGGAGTCAACTTTCGTTGCTGTTCTTGCAGGGGTCGACCCGTTTTCTGGGAACCCTGGCAGGCCCGAGGGTCGACCCCTGGGGTCGACCCATTCGGCCCAGGCGCGTGGGTCGACCCCTGGGGTCGACCCATCCAGGCCCTGCATGGGGGTCGACCCGACCCCAGGGGTCGACCCTTCCTGCAGAATTGTGGGGGTCGACCCCAAGGGTCGACCCATCCAGCAGGCAGACCCCAGTTTTGCAGGGGTCGACCCCAGGGGTCGACTCATGCACCAGAAACCCAATTTTCATCATTTTGCGACCCGTGGATCGATCCGGATCATTAGGGGATCGACCTAATTAACTTAGACCTATTGAAAAGTATATTCTGGAAGAACCAGTGACCTATTCATGCACCTTATGATTTCAAATTGCTTTGGTTCCTATGTTCTATCATGATGTAAAAACATGCCATTCATCATCTTAATTGTAATATATACAATGGTTAAATAGAAACCCACATAATTAGTGGTTAATGGTGTAACTAAATCTCTGTTAATACATGCTATTTCCTTCCTGTAAAAGCTTGTTCCTTTACCTTATCATCTTGAATCTTCTTTTGGCCTATGATTAATGCAAATGATAATGGATAATCTTTGACATAATAACTTGGTAATTAGGATTAATATGTTGATTAGCTTGTTGGATAGCTGCTGTACTACAGTAGCACATCGCGATTAACTCTTATTGTGACTTGGTTTTCAATCTTCTTGATGATTGTGCTTACCTTGAAATTCTGAAATGAATCTCCTTCCTACTTGAAATTGTTATTGCTACATGGTTCAAACCTTGGAATTCTGGCCATAAATTATGGAAGTCTAGATTCGTGGGATCTTTGATCCAAAGAAATCAATGTCTGGCAAACAATTAAGGGTTCGATCTAGTCCTGGGAGGAGCGCCCGAACACTACGTGTACCCCCGGGGAGGTGATTGACTAGGTGTGGCATTTGGCACCAGTACTATGACATGGGTTAAATCTAGGACTGGCCACTACTCTCTTCTACTTTTCACTTTCCACTCTTCACTGTTCTATACTCTACTTGTTGTTACTTACTTGCTGTTACTTGGACGTGGAAATGAAACTACACACGTGCTTGACATGACTTGAATTATCTTGATATGGCCAACTCTTTATCGTTATCTCCTGCAGTAAATTCTTGTCTTTGTTATTCCTCTTAAGTATCACCATTCTGTTCCTTTATATTTCTTGACCTTGCAAGATCTGTTTTATTATCGTTGTTTCTTTATATCGTCATTTATTTCTCTTATTAGCATGGCACATGAAACTGTAATTTACTTGCTAATCACTTAAACTATGTCTGATGATAGAGTATAATTCTTACTGAACTTTTTGCTCACCCCTACTTCCAACCATTTTCAAGTTTTGCGAGTATCGGTACGTGCATTGGGAAATGGATCAGTGTGATCGAGTGGAACCTGGAACCTAGAGTTGGAGTCTGCCCTTTCATTCTCTTGAGTCTAGCTAGTCTAGTTATTTCTTTTTGTTATTTATTTTGAATCTTTTATTGTAAGTGGTGTCAAAGTATATCTTTTTAAATTAATAAGAGTTCGTATTTTCTCAAAATGTGTGTCTGGCCTCTTTGTATTTTATTGTGATTATTTATCTTCCGCTCTTGTTATCATGACTTGTCTCTTGCCACGTTCCGAGCATCGCTTCCCGCTACTATCGGTTCGGGCGTGACACTCTATCTCTCCTTCTCTCTCCCCAAGGAAAGGGGTGAACTTCTCCTCTCTCCTCCCTCCTCCAAACCACTTCCAACCCCCACATACCTCCATTAACTCCTCACAACTTCCCACAACCCCTCTTTAATCCTCACCTTGTCCCAAGGAAGTTCCACCACTCCAAGCCCCACCACCCAACTACCACCTACCCATCACCACTTCCTAAGCACCCTTCCTCTCCCCAAGGTTGAAGGGGCTCTTCCCTAAGTCTAAATTCGAATTTCCCTCTCCCTAGGGCTGTGCCCTTCCATCTCCCCACCTCCATAATCACCCTAGGTCGAAATTCCCCTCCTCCCTATAGCCAAGTTCGCCCCCCACCTCCTCTCTCACTCACCCTCTCTCTTGTGCCACCCTCCTTCCCACCACCACCTCTAGCAGCTACAGCTCCCCCTCCAGCCCCAATTCGCCCTCCCCACCACCTTCTCCCTAGCCTTCACAACCCCTAAACACCCCACATCACCCTCCCATAGCCATTAGACACTCCTCCCACCACTTGCTCTCTTGGCCATCCCCTTCCCCACACCTTCTTCTTCTCCTCATTCTGTCTCTGTTTCAGGCAGCATAGTTGCAGTGACTTGCAGAGGCAGCCACGACCGTCCCTCAAAGATTCGGGTGGCAAGGCCTACATTGCTGGAATCATCTGCGAGCTAGCTTTCTAACGGTGGTGGTCTCGCCGGCTTCCGAGGTCGGAGCTGATCGTGAGAGCAGATCTTGTCCGACTGCGTCTGCTGTCCCTGTCAGAAGACCTGAAGCTGAAATCTGGAGCCACCACGACCAGCTCGGGATAGGTTTGGGTGCCATTTTCGGAGGGCAGGAACTACGTCCAGTTAGTTTCCATCTCCAAGAAGAAGGACCTCATTCGGCCACCGGAGGTATCAGTTACCATTTTCTTCGCTGGAGTGTGCAGTCTGCCACCTGCGGGTCCAGGTTTGACCTGTCCTCACATATCCGACCACCATTCTCCTCTCCGACCTCCGATTGGGGCCCCGTCAACTCCTGCTCGAAGCTTCTCCAACCACGATCGCGTCACTGCTAGGCTCGTCTCATTTGGAGTTCAGGAGCGTCCGCAGTGCCATCTGCAACCTGCTGTATCAGTTCTGCACCAGCCAGAGGTAGAAGTTTTGGACCTGTTCCAGTCGCCGGCCCAATCAGCCCCAAGTTCCAGAGCTTCTGTAAAAATTCAGACGCCATCCTCAGCCCGTTGGGGAACTTTTGGCCCAAGTCTCATTAAGATCCGAGCTCTGTGAAATTTTTGGCAGCATCATCACCGCCCCACTGTCCGGCGAACCTGCAGGTTGGCAGAACCGGCGAAATTCGGCAAGTCGGGTTTCCTTTGCTTAATTCCCCACCCCGCTTGGCCAGCTGAAGGCCCCTCCGTGCATGGAGGTAGTTTTAGATGTAATAAGCTTAATCCCCACCCCAAGATTACCGCTCCTGCGAGAGGCGTAGTGTTGTACTCTTTGCACTTTCAGGTCAAGCTACATCGCCGCGGCGATCGGGTGTATACCCTCGCCTCCCGGCGCGCCCACGTCTCCGAGCGGGATCGGTGTCTTCACACCGATCAGGTGAGCCTCTGATAATAACCTTGATAGCCTTACTTCTGTGAGTTTAGTATTGCTTTGATTGCTCATCGGACGGTGAGAAGAGGGCCCGTACTTGTATGTTCATTTGTTGGTGCCACCGCGGACCGGGAGAGAGTGCCACCCCAAACCCCGCCCTGCGGGCCAGCTGCCCACTAAGTTGGGAATCCTAGACTCTTTGGGGTCAGCCTAAGCCAACTAAGTCCATTAGACTCATTGGGTCCCGCCTCGGACCCTTGCCATCATCCCCCGGCCCCGCCGGGTGACCGCGTGTGCCGTGTGAGTGAGACGCTATTGTGAGAATCATTGGAGTGCTTGTATGCTTGTGGATCTAGGTCCTAGGTTGTTCATTACATGCTTAGTCATCCTTGGGCTGTGCCACATCACCATTGGTTTTCTGCTGAGTGCATCCACCAAAGCATTTGCCTTCCCCGGGTGGTAATGTATAGAGAAATCGAAGTCCTTTAGGTACTCTTGCCATTTTCTTTACCTCATATTTAACTTCTTTTGAGAGAAGAGATACTTCAGGCTTTTGTGATCTGAGAATACCGTGAATTTCTCTCCATAGAGATAATGTCGCGATATCTTCAAAGTAAAGATAACAACAGCTAGTTCTAGGTCATGCACTAGGTAATTCTCATCGTGCCGTTCCAATTTCCTTGAAGCATAACAGATGACTCTACCATGCTGCATTAAGACACATCCAAGGCCAACACCTGATGCATCGGTGTAGACTTCGAAGCCGCCACCTTCAACGGGTGGTGCTAACACAGGTGTAGTGGTAAGATGTTCCTTAAGAGTCAAGAAACTCTCTTCACAATCCTTTGACCATATAAAAAGATTTTCTTTTATTGTAAGCCTGGTCAGAGGTACGGTGATCTTAGAGAAATCCTTTATGAACTGCCAGTAATAGCCAGCCAACCCAAGAAAACTCCTGATTTCAGATACAGTTGTCGGTCGGCTCCAATTCTTGACAGCTTCGACCTTAGAATGATATGACCAAGGAATGAGACTTCCTTTAGCCAGAATTCACATTTGTTGAGCTTCGCATAGAGTTAGTGTTCTCTTAATATTTGCAAAGCTATTCTTAAATGCTCTTCATGCTCTTCCCGAGTCTTGGAATATATTAGAATGTCATCAATGAAGACGACCATGAAATGGTCAAGATAAGGCCTGAAGATATTGTTCATGAGTTGCATAAAAGCTACAAGGGCATTGGTTAACCCAAACGGCATAACCACGAACTCATAATGCCCATATCTGCTACGGAAAGTAGTTTTGTGAATGTCTTCATCTTTGATCCGCAGCTGATGGTAGCCAGACTTGAGGTCTATCTTTGAGAAATATTCTGCACCCGAAAAGTGATCGAACAGTTCATCAATATGCGACAGTGGATATTTGTTCTTGATTGTAAGTTGATTTAACTGTCGATAATCGATGCATAGCCTTAGAAATCCATCCTTCTTCCTGACAAATAGGACTGGCGCACCCCAAGGGGACGTGCTTGGTCGAATAAAGCCTTTCTCCAACAACCCTTGAAGCTGCTTCTTCAATTCCTTAAGTTCCGTGGGGGACATCTTGTAAGGAGCTTTTGAAACATGTGATGTTCCAGGGATGAGTTCAATAGAGAAGTTTACTTCCCTTTCGGGTGGTAAACCAGGTAAATTAGAAGGGAAGACATCATGGAATTCTCTTACAACTGGGATTTCTTAGGCTGTATTTGATAACAGAATAGGCTCCAACCGGATGGCGTATTCGCTGGTTGGCATCCGATTTCGTCGGTTACGTCGGTGCCCAAGTTTAATAAAACATGCCCAAGTTTAATAAAACATGGAATACCTTAGCCCAATAGATTGAAATATGAGAAAAATGGGGGTTATCTCATTCGACCTGTCGAGGTCGAATACGGCATTCGCCCGATTAAGGCGGATGGCATATTCACCCCAAATCGTAACCCATTATCAAACACAGCCTTAAGGAATAATTTTCTTGGACTCGGTGATGATTATGGAAGCAAGGAAAGGTTCATAACCTTGCGAAATAAGTTTACAGGCGTGAAGGGAAGAAATAAGGATAGGATGCTTTCTATATTTGATGCCAAGGAAAGAAAACCTTGGAAGGTCCGATTTGTGGAAGGAAATTTGCCTATCATGACAATTAATGTCATCATAGTGTTCACAAAGCCAATGTACACCTAAAATGGCATCGTAGCCTTCCATGTCAAGGCATACGAGATCAGCAGAAAGATTATCGCCTTCTATGGTCACCTCGCTATTAGGGTAGTGAGTTTTGAGTTTGGTTCCAGAACCTAAGGGTGTAGTAATAGCTAGGTCCAAAGGTAAGGGAACATGTGAAATTGGTAAAGTTTTAGTAAAAGTGGTAGATATAAAGGAATGAGAAGCACCAGTATCAAATAATACAAAGGCATGATGTGAATAAATGTGGATGGTACCTTCGATCATCTCTCCTTCCTTTGCAGGTTCTTCCTCCATCACGGCATTTAAGTGAGCCTGCCGCCTGCGCCCACCATCATTTTTGGAGGGCTGTTATTTCATAAGGGGGCAATCGGGCATGCGATGCTCCCTTTTGCCACAGCGAAGACAAGTAGCCAATGTGCTTCAGCACTCTTCGGCCAAATGATCGAGCTTCTCGCAGAATGAGCATGCCGCCATGACTTGCTTCTCTTCTTCATTTACCCGCTTGCTCCTGCCATTCCCATTGCCGTTACGGGACCTCTTCTTGTTGTCGCGGGACTTATAGGTTCCCGTGATGCTGAATTTTTCTTCTTTCCATCCTCTCTTGTTGCATTTCCGGCTAGATTCTACTCCCTTGCCCTGGAACTTCTCAACCTTCTCAAGGGTCCTTTCACATAAATGGGCTCTATGGACCACCTCCGTATAAGTCCGAATGTTTTGTGGCCCAAGTTGTTTGACAAAGACGGGTCTCAAACCGTCCATAAAGTGATTAGCCTTCAAGAGCTCCATGCTGATAAGATGCGGAGCATATGGGGCTAGTCTTGAGAATTGAAGTCCATATTCCGCTACAGACATCATGCCTTGCCAAAGGGAGGTAATCTTCACCGCCTTCCTTTCTCGGACATGCTCCGAGAAATACTTTTCACGGAAGAGCTCAAGAAACTCCTCCCAGGTGAGTTGTGCGCTGTGTAGATGAGCCGAGGTGGCCTTCTACCATGTACGAGCATCTTTGTTGAGTTGGAACGTTGCCAGCAGGACCTTCTCCTGGTCCGTACATTGCATAACATTAAATATCTTGTCCATTTTATAAATCCAATTTTCTGCTTCATCAGGATTGGAAGATCCCGAGAACCGTGGAGGGTTCATACTCCAGAAATTACGATGCAGATCGCCAGCGCCCACTTGCGCGCCTGCCTATGCTACCGTTTGCATGGCATGGGTGAGACCCTAGATGATTTGTTGCATTGCTTCCCAATTTGCATGATTGCCAGCCATTTGGAAAGTAGGGTTCCTGAGAAAATACAAAGTTTTTGTCATTTTCTTTGGAGTTTATGGGGGTTAACCTAAAGGTTAATTCTTACTAGAGATCTAGCTTAATCATAACCCGGGCTCTCCCCAATCTCACATTGGTTCAAAATTTTCTTCCTAGTTCATAGGTATAGGCCCTTAATCCTTGGACTTAACTTATGACTTGACATTTTTTTCCCTAGGACTTACTTAAGCTTAGACTCTGATACCAACTTAACTGTCACGTCCCGAGATATGCAGCGGAATTATGTCGGGAACGTGAATAGTCGACAATTAAGCCTCAAGCTAGCAAGACAATCAGAGCTCATCATTCACACATGAAAGAGTGAACACCACATATAATGAAAACTCCAACTTTATTGAATAATAATCAAAAGTTACAATCACACTTGAGTTCTTCCAACATAATATTTCACTAGACACAAATAAAAAAGGAAAATTACATGGACACGACTTTTAACTAACTTAATAACTCATGACAATTGAAGGCTTCGCTCATTCTTCATTTACTCTCGGACCCGTCACTTGAGTAGTATGTTTCCAACCCGCTAGAGTTTCCTGAAAAGATTGGAAAGTAGGGAATGAGCGCACTCGCCGAGTAGGCATCTTCGTATCAACATGATGGCAATGTTAAAGTAATTAAGATTTTAGCTCGATAAAGGGCAATAAGGAAAATGCGATAAAACATGCGAAATAAAACTAAAGTAACAACAAGTATCAAGATAAGTGTAGAGATATGAGATTTCAAGTAAATATGAACATGATCAAGCAAGATTATAATATGGCCTTTAAATAACGAGAATGTACTAGCATGTAACGATAATGTACTTTCATAACTTTGGAATAAGGCCATGCACAAGAAAGTCATGTATCAAGCAATTATAAATTCATGAGATCGTCTCGTGGATTTCACCCGTTTATAAAAAAAGTACTCCCAGCGTAATGCGACACCAGTGTTCATCATACCCCATGGTTTTATAGCATGTTTCCGACCATCTGCCGAGAGGGCTAGCGTGGAGCCCTTTAACACCGTCTGTGCCCGCCATTACATCTTCAAGTTATAAATCAAGCTACTTCCATAAGAAATAATAATAAAGTAGGCCAATAATATCAAGTTCAAACAATAGTTTTATGGCGATAACAACCAAGGTAAGAATGTACCAAAATGAGCATGGGAGATCAAGAATGATTTAATAGGATATTATGTCACGGAGGAATTCCGACAGCATAACGGCATATTTATCAATTTTCATAATTCATTAATGACTTAATGAATAAGATTTTTGGGACATCAGATAGTCATAGGGCCATCTGAACAAGATACAATCAACCCTAGGGTCAAACCCCGGGTTGGAACAAGTTTGACAGAACGTGGTCTCAGGGGGAGCGTTTTCTTGAGATAGCGGTCAAGTCAAGACCGCTATCAGGTGCAGTCGACGCAGAACAAGGAACAGGTCGACGCAGCCAGTGCTAAAAATAAGTAGCGGTCATTGGCAAACCGCTTTCATCAGGTAGCGGTCACATGAAGGTCGCTATCTGTAGGTAGCGGTCGCCTGAAGGCCGTGATCATGACAGTCCACAGAAAACGCAGAAAACACGAAGTGCTCTCTAGAATTTTGGGTTTTTAGGGTACAACCAGCTCAACGTCCTAGTGGGAATCCCAGACTCGCGGAGACTTACGGAGGCCTTGAAATAATATCACCTAGTCTGGTAGAAGGAATATCCGACGGAGAGGCTCTCAAGTCCAAGAGGTGTTCCTATCAAAGTGCAAGTGATCTAATAACAACGTACTGGAATATGCGCTATAAGTGAACTAATAAAACAGAATGGAGATGAGAAGGGAACACGCCAAAGCATTAATCCAAGTGGAGGAATTCACATTAAAACACTTAAATACAAAACTTTAAGATTTGGGCATGAAAATAACATACATGAAAATAAGCTTTTAGCACATGCTAACGCTAACTATGAAGTCATGACACGATCAGGGGTAGAAATAACGAAATAAGGCATGCTTAATATCACATATAATAAAGCATAAATTGCGTTTAATCTAGTTACAAAAATCA
Source organism: Amorphophallus konjac (assembly GCA_022559845.1). NCBI lineage: Eukaryota > Viridiplantae > Streptophyta > Magnoliopsida > Alismatales > Araceae > Amorphophallus > Amorphophallus konjac. The sequence continues at coordinate 213,128,456 of CM040125.1, read as the reverse complement.
GATAGCGGTTCTTTGAGGACCACCACTTGGAAGAATCGGTCATTGCAGGATCATCTTCTACCTCCATCAGACAGAAGCAACATCCGACTTGTAGAGCCTATTCTAGGGCCAATTATGGATAAAAACTATAGATAACAGAAAGGCAAGTTAGGATAGCATGTTTAGAACGAAGTAAGTACATGGGAAAAGTAGGAATTAAACCAAAGTTCTAATCTTTTAGCTAAGGGTGCAAGGATAGCATGCTATGAAAACCTAATTGTGCAGTCATGGAAATACATGAAATACTATGTGTACATTGCATGAAATCATGAGAAATCAATGGGCTTTTATTCCTAACTTGAAGTTTTAGCCAACCATGAGATAACCTATCTCTAGATTTGCTCCTAGAGTGCGAATTTATCATCAGAAGAAGGCTCTGGTTCCTACGAATCCTGTGTAGAAACTGCTACTTCCGAGCGCTCTATCTCCTTAATCTCTTAATCTCCTAACACGAAAGTTTGCAGAGGGTTAGAAGATACTAAGGGGAATAAAAACTTCTAAAGGAAGAACTCAAAACAAGGATACTATACCTTCGAACCACACGATCTAAAATTAGGGTTCGCGCGGGACGGATCTGGGACCTATTTATAGGGAATGGCCTGGGGCTGAGGTTTTAGATTGAATTAGGACTCCTATGCCAGATCACATCGATCCCCTAAGAGTCCTAGGTAGGTTCCCATGCCAGATCACATCGATCCTTGGCGATTGGGAGGATTAAAATACATATTATTCTGGGTTTATCAGTTTCCATTTTCGAAAGAAGGTAGCAGTCTGGTCTGGACCGCCGTCACCAGGTAGCGGTCTCACGATAGACCGCCAGTTGCCCGGCTCCCCGAAATTTGAATTTTAACATAATTCTAACTCTAATTTCCCTTATTTATCTTATTTTAAATAGGGAAATTACCCTATTACATTTCTAGGGTTGGGCTTGGGTCAAGAGGCTAAATTTTAGGGTTTAAGACCCACTCTAAGTGGGCTTAATCACTTGGTTATTAAATGGTCCTATTTATTGAAGGCCTTAACCTATAAATCAATTATTCAACCTATTAAGCACTTAAATGCTTAAAAAAGTCATTTTAAACTTTTAATAATTCTGAGAAGATTACTAGGGTTGCTACATTAGTTGTCTTAGAGAGGATGAAACTAGAGATTTGAAATTGTTTACATGATTTTTCTAATTTCCATCCAATAAAGCTCCAAGTTAGAGCTTCTTAGATTACATCAAAAACAAAGTAGTCTGAAAAAGTTTATCTAAAAGTTACCCAAAATTAGTTATTATTAGTCTCTCTATATTTTTTTCATATGGTTGCAAATAGATTAGAACGAATTGGGGGATAAATTAATCCACACGTGATCGATGGCAAAGCAAGGATCAAATTTTGGACCCAAGAATCAACAAGTTTGGATTGAGTTAAACGTTAAATTCTTTTCAACCATGTATAATGCATATCGAATTAGGGGAAGGTATATGGTCTATATGCTATCCACGAGACCAGTAAATGGATCGGATACATAGCGGATATTGTGATATCTAAATTCGTATCTGATTAATAATCGAATTATCTGATATCCGATTAAATTATATATCGAATATTTTATTCAAATAATTATCTGAATAATACGAATTCAAATTTGATTCTAATTTTAAATGGATAATTATCAGACCTACTTGGAGATGAGTCGTGAGAGTCTTGCGAGAGCGTCGTGAATTATTTTCTCAAAAAAAGAAAGAACGGAAGTTATTTTTATTTTGGATGAGGTTATCAAAAGATTTGACTTCATCCTAAAAAATAGGAGAGAGCTTACCAAATGGGTGTAAGTGAAGTTCTTATTTCTAAATTATATTTTGAGACAAAAAAAGATAAAAAATAGCAACCAAACAACATATTAAGATTTGAGTTAATTATTTATAGAATATGTGGATCCTTAGATATTCATCTAAGGGTACTCGGTCGGATAATATCTAACACTAATTCTTGAATATTCGAATTCGTATCCGATTAATAATCAGATTATTCGATATCTGATTAAAATATCTATCGAATATTTTATTCAGATAATTATTCGATCAAACGAATATGAATTTGAATTTAGTTAAAATTTTAAATGAATAATTGTCGGGCCCACTATCCACTTCTGTGCCAATTAAAGGGAGCTAAACTATGAGTTAGTATCATATTTAATCATGTTAACAACTTGATTCCACTAAATTTCTTCTCATTTAATGTTGATTATATTAAGAACTTGGGTTCCCCTAAACACAGATGTGGCCACCAAATGATGCGCACTAAATGCTTGATTCTACTCAAGGCATTACACTCTCTCCTTTAGATTCTCCCAGAAAGACGCGCGTTTAAGCCACTAACTGCACTCAAGTTTGTTGTGTTGGTTTCGGATCGGGCGTACCACTCATGCCATATTGTACCGGTGAGAAACTGGCACGCTAGATCCGGTTGATCCTCTTCCTCCTCCCTCCCTTCCTTGGCCGCTTCCTCCCTTCGTCGGCACCGTCCTGTGTAGGGGCCTCGCAATCCTAGGCTTGGACCTCCTTAGCTACTGCAACTGACCCGCGTTCACCATCCCCAGCACTGCTGACTCATCGGTCGCCACATTTAGTACCACCTTTTTCTCCAACACCAGGATCACATACACCTCTATCCGACTGGCGACACCCACTGCCGTGAGTGGAAGAGAAACCCCATCTTTGCTAGCACCGAGTCGAACCTGCAAGTCGACACCACCAGTGACCCCACCTTTGCGGCCCGTCTATGGTACGATGCCTCCATCCACTCCATGAACTTGAGCTTCCTAGTAATGTCCAAGTAGTTGGTGCTGGCCTCCACATAGGCGATGTTCGTGAACCGAAGGAGGGTTGGATTTGCGAGCCGGCGGTGGGTGACAAGGCAGGAGGCGTGGCTATCGGGAGCCATGGGGATGGTGTCAGCCTGGGGGAGGGGGGGCCTGCCGACCTAGAGGCAGTGGATGCCATTGCATCACAAGCGGGTATGGGCCGGTGCAGGTACCATTGTGTTTTTTTTGTCAAAAAAAAATATCTTCTCAGTACAATACTATATCATATCACATGTCGGACCGTACACGGTTCAATTCGATGGTACCATAAACCAAAACCCCATCTTTGCTAGCACCGAGTTGAACCCGCGAGTCGACACCACCTAGTGACCTCGCCTCTGCGACCCGTCTGTAGAACAATGTCTCCATCCACACCATGAACTCGGGCTCCCTGGTAATGTCCAGTAGTTGGTTTCGGTCTCCAGCTAGGAGGCATTCTTCGCTACAAGAAAAAGTGGTATTAAAGACGAAAATTTTTGACGAATATATTTTTATCAGAATATGAGTCGTAATTTTCGATGGATAAAATTCCGTCAGACATTACATCGATATTTCCGACAAACAATTATGTCAGAAAATCTATCGAAATTGCCGATGGTTATTAAGATGAAAATTTTTCATCGGAACATTTAAGTTTGAATTTGCCGACGGATAAAGATATCGTCGGAAAATCTGTCGGAAGTCGGAACTTTTGACAGATTTTTCGACATATACAATCTCGTCGGAAATCCAATTTGTCAGCCCGGTAAGCTATTTTTTGATATTTTTCCTTTTGAACTTTTCGACGGACAAAATTTCCATCGGAAACACCGTCGGCAATCTATTTCTCACACTGTTCGTTATTTGTCACCATTGTTCGTTATTTGTCATCATTGTTCGTTCTTCGTCACCCTTACAACTTTTCGATGGCAAAATGTTCCATTGGAAATTTCGTATGTGATCATTATTTGTCACAATTATTCGTAATTTGTCACCCTTACATCTTTATGATGGATAAATGTTCCGTCGGAAAGTCCGTCGGCAACATATTTTTCACCCTTGTTCGTTATTTGTCACCCTTGTTCATAATTTGTCACCATTATTCGTTATTTGTCACCCTTACAACTTTCTGATGGAAACATGTCCATCGGAAAGTCCGTCGTTGATCATTATTTGTCACCATTATTCGTAATTTGTCACCCTTACATCTTTTCGACGGATAAATGTTTCGTCGGAAAGTCCGTTGGTAACCTATTTTTCACCCTTGTTCGTTATTTGTTACCTTTGTTCGTTATTTGTCACCCGTACAACTTTCCGACAGAAGAATGTTCCGTCGAAAAGTCCGTCAGTGATTGACCACCGTTCGTAGTTTGTCACCCTTACATCTTTCCGACGGATAAATGTTCCATCGGAAACACCATCGTAAACCTATTTTTCACCCTTCTTCGTTATTTGTCACCCTTGTTCGTTATTTGTCACCCTTACATCTTTCCGACGGATAAATGTTCCATCAAAAAGTCCGTCGGTGATACACTATAAATATGTTTCTGACAGAAATAAGTTCCGTCGGTAAGCCATCTGATACTCTCAGTTTCCCGCCCAGATCGACCGCTTTTCCCCGCCACTCTCCTTGTCACTCACACTTTCCCCCCACTCTCCCTCTCACTCTCTCTTTCCTCTGTCTCCCTGCCACCGTCACCGCCAGAGCCCTCGCCGCCGCCATCGCCGTTCTCATCGTCTCTGCCGACCGTGGCCATCCTCGCCATCGCCGTCCTCATCCTCGAACGTCGAATCTCGCCAACGCCATCCTCGCTCCGGTAAACCCCCTCCCTCTCCCTCTCCCTATAACACTCTCCCTCTCCCTCTCCCTCTCCCTCTCCCTCTCTTAGTCTCCCTCACTCCCTCTCCCTCTCCCTCTCCCGCTCCATCATGCCCTCTCTGTAACACACACACGCACACACCCGGCAGAGGGGGCGTCGACCGGGGGTGGTCGACCCCCTCCCTCTCCCTCTCCCTATCTCCCTCCCCCTCTCCCGATCCTCTCCCTCTCTGTGTTGGCCGCCCTCTGATGCTCGCTCGACAGTCGTTGTTAAAATTGCCGTGCCACACAAATTTCAAATATTTATAACCGCACTCACCCACTTATGGATTTGAAAACATGAGTATAATGGTAAGTACGGGTCGATCCCACGGGGAAGGAATTTGGCTATTTTTCTTAGTTGGAAAATATTCTTGTGTTTTGAAAAATCAATTGTTGGATCTTGGAGTGCGATTATGAAAACTTAAATTGGAAAACATAACATAATTCAAGTGAAAATAGGGGTTGGAAGAAAATGCATAACTTCAAATATAGACAGAATGAGAAGAAGTGTAAAACATGAAAGTTGTAGAGAATTGAAAAAGGAAGAACTTTTATGAAGGACACAGAAACAGAAAATGAAAGGAAGATAAGGAAAAACTTGAAAAACTATGCCCTATTGGTTCGGATGAACAGTAATTGACAGAAAACCAGCACCTTGAAAACTTAATTCTAAAGCTCAAAAGAAGAGGAATTTGACAAAGTGCAAGAAGAATAAAACTTAGATATACAAGAGAGGAACAACTCTTATGAAGAACTCAGAGTTATTTGAGGACTAGAAAGACTTCAAAATGAATGAATGGAAGAAGGTATCACCACGGATGAACAGTAAATGCACAGGACAGCACTTAAGAAAATGGGTATTAACTCTATGAATTTGGACGAATTTGAAGAAATGCTAAACAGAGAAGTTGAAGAAAACTTAAAAAGGAACAACTTTTGTGAAGAAAGCAAATTGAAATGAAGATTCCAACCATGCGAAATAAGGCTAAGAACGGGCTGAATTCAAAAATGAAACTTTTATTGAAATAAGAACAACTTACAACTTTGACTTCAAAAGCTTTGAAAATACAACTTGATGCACTCAACAACTTCAGAAATGTAAAGAACAACTTACATTACAAATGACCAAAGCTAGCTCTCTCTCCCTTGCAACCTTGCCATCTTGCTAATTCTACTTGCTAACTAACTTGCTAACAAGACCAATGCACCCTTTATATAGGGGTTACAAAAACATTCCAAACAAGTGTACCCAATTTTAGCCTAAAATGGTAGGCAGGTAGGTTCTGCCCACTTTGCCATTTTTTTCGGATTTTTCTGAATTTGTTTGGCATTTTTTTTTGGGGCTTTTCCTCTCTCTTTCTCTCATTTTCTCTTCTGCCGGCGCGTTGCGCCGACCGGTTAGGCGGGTTCGGCCGCCTGCCGTGGGCCCGCGGTGCGCCCACCCTGCCTGCCGCCGCCGCGTGTCGCCCTGCGGGCGCGTGCGCCGCGTGCCGCGTTCGCCCGGGCCGCGCCCACCTTCGCGAGCCCCCCCGCGCCTGCCGAGCCCCGGTGCGAGCCCCGGTGCGGGCCACTCCGCCTTCGCGAGCCCCCCGCCCGCCTGGTGCCGCGGGAGCCGCCACGAGCGGCCACGACCCCCCCCCCCTCCGCCTTCGCCCGGCCTCGTCGCCCGTGCCGGGCGGCGAAGGCGGGAAGGCGGGGGCGGGGCGGGTTTAAATTCTTTTTTTTCGTTTTTTTTTAATTTTATTATATAATATATATATATATATCTATATATATATGATAGAAATAGTTAGAAAAATCGAAATAAATATCAAATAATTTTATTTTTTTTTCTAATTTTTTTTTATCTTTTTGAACAAGTTTCCGGGCTTTTGGCCCAGTTGAACATATATATGGTTATTCTTTTTTTTCTTTTTCTTAGAGCTTTTCTCGAACTGCGTGCCTGCATAAATACATAAAAATCGTTATTAAAATTAGTTAATTTCAGAAAATTAAACATTTGATTCAAACTCAACAATAAGTGTGAGAAGTGTATATTTATGATTATTTAAGCTCATAAAAATGTGTATAATCATGAATTAAGATGTAAAAATACACACTTATCACACCCCCCAACTTACTCATTGCTAGTCCCTTAGCAATGCACATAATGAAAAATTTAGGACTAACAAGAGTTTAAAGATATTCAGGCCTCATTTCCAGTTCATCTTTCATAGAGTCAACTAAAGATCAGGAATCTGGAGTAATTATCACAGATTAGCCTTATGTCGGAAATTCAGGTACATGATCAAGAATCTAATCAAAATTCAGTAGCACTTGTGCATGTGGAATACTAAATTCACAATAGAGACAATTGCGTCCCCCATTTGCTATTCAGAACAAATGCCTTTCAATTCTGCACTTCTTAATCAGAGCTTTAAGCACACTAGCTTTTTGTCTGCCTTATTACTTTTGTCCCATTTGGGATCACTATATATATATATTTTTTTCTTTTCTTTTTCTTTTTCCCTTTTTTTCTTCTTTGCACACATGATGCTGCACTACCCTTCACTGTTTTACACGAACCTCAACACGTCTTAGGTGAAGTAGGCCCGGTTCCACAGATCCAAGTTCCCTTTTCCTTTTGACGCGAACCTCAACACGTCTTAGGTGAAGTAGGCCCGGTTACTCAGAATCGGAGCATTTTTCATGGTGCTTTATTATTTTCTCATACTTTTCTATGGCAGAAAGCTTCTAACATATTTCTTCTTCAGAAAATGCAGAATATCAGACAGTTTGTCTCAAATAACAGAAGGCTTGTCCTTCTTGTTTCATTAGCGTGCAACGTGATTTTTCTTTTCTTTGAAAGTGCATCTGAACTTTTACAGAGATTCTTTAAATCAGTTTTCCATGGCTAGAGTAAATAAATTATCCATCATCCGAGTCTCTAGTTATTTCCATTCTAGAATCACTTTTCATGCGACATGAATCAAGAAATTCAACTCGGGGAAAACTGTTGTTTCATATGACAATTCAAGAAAATAAAAAAAAAATTGTTGACATTTTTAAAAATTTTGTGAATTTTTTTTAAATATCTCCCCCCCCAACTTAAATGACATTGTCCTCAATGGCATAAATAGTAGAAAGATCAGAAGACATGTAAAGAGATAATAAAGTTGGGATGGAAGGATACAACCTGATGGCGGGGTAGAATGACGAGGGCGTCGGTGCAGCTTGTCCTGACAACTGAAAAATAAACATACTAAAACAAGAAATCATATCAGAAGCCAGGAATTAACACAAGGAGTGGGACCCAATGAACATGTATTTCAAAAGGAATCGACCAATGAAGGCAACGTGAGTTACGGAGCCGGATTTCCCGCAGAAATGTCCCCTCAATGTGTGTGTTATGCGAAAGGTGGCCACAACGGGACAATAAACATAACAAATCTTTGGACCAACAAGAGAGAGAAAGTCAATAAAACACGCCTCCGATGTGACCACTCCACATAGTAGAGTGGGTGCGTGATTAACGGGAGGATGACGTGTCGCTAAGGCTATGGCTGGATGTGATGGTGCGAGATGTAGATCACTTGCTCTCCAATCCTATAAATACCCCCCCTTCCCACTCGACTGGAGAACATCGACGTTGTAAGAGTAGAGTCGAGTGAAAAGGTTGCAAAGGGGAGTAGTGAGTGTTGCTCAAGGTTCAGAATGGAGGGTGAATCGAGCTTCAGAGTTGAAGGGGAGTCGTCTCGCTCCTCGAAGAGGAGTAGATCAGGCAGTAGTGCCAGGAGATTCTCTGAAGTTGAAGGTCTTGTGAGTGAAAGGACTCTACCACAGCTTGTAAGTGATTCCTTTCATTCCTTTCTTCTTCTCTGTTCTTTCTTGGTAAAGCATCCCATTTCTCATTTCTGGCGTATGTGCAGAGTGTGATGAAGTCACACATCTCGTGGGAGCTGGTCGTGGCTGCATATCGAGGGCTCCCGGACTTCCAGAAAGCAAGGTTGGACGTGATGGGATTCGGGCCCTTTCTCAGAATTGAGCCACTCAAGATCGACCTTGCTCTGATCCAAGCTCTACGTGAAAGATGGGACCCGGTAAGTAGGGCATTCCTGATGCCGTGGGGGCATATGATACCCAGCTTGGAAGATGTGGTCCGAATCACGGGCCTCAAAGTGGATGGGGAAGCAGTGACTGGTGTCACCTACGCGGATTACCGTGAAGGTGCCCATAACTTGTTGGGGATGGACTTAGATAGTCGGAAGAACAGGTCAGTAGCCAGGGCATCGATCATGGAGGCTTTAGGGCTTACTGACATGCGTCCGCGTGATGATGAGTCCATAGAAGAATTTATGGAAAGGGCAGAAAGAAGTGCCCGTGCTATGTATTGTATGGATACCAGCAATTGGGAGCGGACCAATATGGATCTGAGGAGGTTCCTCCTCTTTCTATTAGGCAAATTGTTGCTGGGGTCCAAGGGAGACAGTATCCACTGTCATTTCTTAGAACTGCTTGTAGACTTGGAAAGAGTAGGACAATACGCCTGGGGAGCTGCTGTGCTGGCACATCTGTTTACAAGTCTGTCGCAAAGGACAGACAAAGAGATGACACTAAATGGGTTTACGCCTTTAATCCAGGTAATGAAAATTTTTGTTTTGTTTTTATTTTCTGATTTTTGTTTGTGTTTTCATCAATGACACATGATGGTGTAGCTGTGGAGCTACTATTACCTTCCAATGGGGAGGGCTCGACACTGTCGACCACTGACGGTCCCTCTAGCGAGACGGTGGCAACCCATCATGAGCACTGCACCTTTACCCTACCAACTGATGGTGTTCAGGCGAGAGTTGCAAGAGTTCCCTGCAACGATGGTAGGATAATTGTTTTCTCAAGTTTTTTTTTTATTTTATCATTTATTTCATCTTTTTTTTTTAATTGAGAAGATACGTGCAACCCATTAAAGGTGAACTGGAGGCCTTTTATGAACATGGTCGATGTTGACCAGCCTTGGGTAATTGGAAGCCGCGCCCGGTTTGGACGGGACCTCTGGCTCCATTGCTTAAATGAAATCGAGCCCCTCAGACTGCGATTAGCTATGCGGACCCTAGGGCTGGCTCAAGAATGGGTAGATATGACCATGTCACCTAGCGTCGGAAGGCAGACGCGTGGACCAGCCACCTGTGTTGATTGGAGAGTGCGCTTCCCCGAACAATATGAAGATTGGCAACGGGGAGGCACACTCGTGGAATCTCAAGCACAAGATAGCGATGATTACCTACGCCTCTACAGAGCAATGTATGCAGAAAGGCTCCAGCCTGGAGGGCTTGTAGAGGTAAGGAAACCATGTTTGTATCTTCTACATTTTGTTGTTTTTAAATTTTTTTTGTTCTTTGTTTGTGAACTCAAAAGCCATAATTGTAGGATGTTCGTGATACTATAATAACGAACTTACGAGCTCGTCTGGCGGACACGGAGCAAGAGCTGAGTGATACCAGAGCGGCTCTAGGTTCATCAGTAAGTATTTCAGTACATATTCCGGGTAGGCTTTGAGATTCAGGGCGCTAACCACTTAATGTTACCACATGTGCAGCGTGCTCAGCTTGATGCAGTTTCTTCGGCGATGGGAGTAGATGGTGTTTCTTCCAGTCTATGGATTCCCACATCCGAGCTGGATCAACTCCACGAGCAACTTGCTCATGCCACACAACGGGCTGCAGAGGCAGAAGGGATGCTTTCTGTACAGGTGAGGATTTCACCATTTAACATCCCTTATTCAAGTATTGCCCTATGCCTGAGATGATATGTGTGGCAGGAGAAAGAAACACAAGAAACACTTGCGCATGTCACTCAGAAGGAGGCTAGAATAACTGAGCTGGAAGAAGAACTACAGCGTCGTCCAGATGAGGATTCTTCAAGGGACGCTGTGGAGTTGCGGATCACACTTCAGTTGGAAAGAGAAGATAGAGAGAGAGAACGAGCTCAGAGAGAACAGGACAGAGATAGAGAGAAAGCCAAGAGATCGGCCGAGAAAGAGGAAAAGAGGGCCCTGGAGGCCCAACTTTTTGAATTGAGGACTAGTCTCGGCCTAGCCGAGCAATGGCTGAAGGAAGGTGAAGAACGCTATCGAAGAGCACGAGAGCGTGGCTTTCGTGTCAGTAGCTTCTTTGCTGCCCCCTCAGATCGGCGTCCATAGTGCGGTAGTAATACCGCTGCTCTCGGCTTGGGAATACCCTCTAGAGAATCTTGCCCCAGAGAGCGGCAAGATAAGTAATGTGAAGAAAGAAGGTGGATTCCGATGTAATCTCTTTATTTGCTTTTGTGTGTAATAAAATACTTTTTGCTTGGCTCTCCGTTGTTCTTATCTCTCGAAGCCCTCAACACATCTAATTTCCCACAACAATTTATTACCACACAAAAATTACTTAGGTTGCCTCCTAAGAAGCGCTAACTTTTATGTCGTCAGCCAGACACCATGTAGCTCATTAGCTCATTAACCAACAAGTTGATTTTAAAATGAGCCACCAAAGAATTTTATCCTTGCCAAAATTTTCTTTATCATGCCCTACAGAAAACGAATGTGACTGGTGAGCGCAAGGGCAAAGCATGTTTCTAGGTGGAGGCATCACAAACGGACCACCCCAATCAGAGAATAGAGGAGGAACATTGGGAAAAATCATGTCATCAATTATGAAATGTTCCTCCTTAGAGGCTATGGGATCATCATGTAGAGCAAGAGTAGACCAGTCGGTTGAAAAAACTTCAAAAGAATCACCGTGGTCAAGAATTGGCATAAGCTCTATCCTCTCCTCTACATTGAAAGTATCATGCGGTACATTCAAATCATTCAATTCCTCATTTACCCCAACTTCATTATTCAGATCCATCTTCACTTTTTCTTCCTTCCCATCTTCAAAGAGAAGGTCATCATGATCGGGGAGAGACTTGTGATGAGGTTCAATATATTCATCCTCTCCCTCTAACTGAAGATCATCCACCTCTCTTGCATTTCCCTCATGTTGGCAAGCAAGCACTGGCTCCTCAAATTCCTTTGTAGGAGGGGGAATATGATCATTCATCAGTTCATCACCGTCATGAATTTCATTGCCATCAAATTCTTCAATCTCCTCAAATTGTCTAGGTTCCTCATTCAAATCATTATGACAAGATCTCTCCATAATTCCTTCATCTTCTAAATTAAGATTAATCAGAGGGTAATGCTCTTGGAGAATCATAGAGTGATCATAGTCAGTGGGAAGGACTTGATGAGGATTAGGTTCAGAGGAATCAAAGAATTGCTCTTCCTCCATGGTTTTGACTTCCTCAGTAAGCCTATTGATGTGCTGTTGGAGGGATTGACTATGGAGAAGTAACTGAATGAATTGATCATCAGAGGCATTAGGTGTGGGTGGAAGAGATGAATCGTAATGATTTGTCTGTTGGGCTAGGTCATAATGGTCATCAGAGGTTTTGGCCCAAATACGATTTTCATCATTCCCTTCTTCTCCCCCCGACGACTCAAGATCATCATACTCCTCTTCACAAATGGAGTGGGGTTTAGGCTCCTCAGGCTGCTCTTCCGTTACTTCCTCCGCATAAGGCGCTTCCATGATTCCCTCAAAATCAACAGTGATATGAGTGGTAGATTGTGGGATCATAGGTTGAGCATATAGACTTTTATCATTATAACATCCAAGAAGTTGGTCATCAAGACTTGTGGATTTGTTAGGCATTGGATCCACTTCCGTTTCTATGAGGTTTTCAGCAATCCTACTCACTTGGGCCTCAAAGTTTTGCAGTTGTTCCTGAAAGGCTTGTTGTTGAGTCTGGAAGAGCCGTGTCAATTTATCCAACATCTCCTCCTTATGTAAATCTGTGTATAGAGGAGATAGATAAGGGGGCTGAGAGTCAGATTGTGATGGATAGTAATTTGAAGGGCACTCAGTCTGAAAATCAGGAGAGTGTATTGGTTGCCCTCCATAATAGGGTTGATCATAAGAATGGACTTGATTGTAAGGATCATTGGAATATGAATCCCAATCTGCAAAGTGTGGATTTGAAGGACGTTGAATGGGGTCTTGGTATGGTTCCCAAGAAGAAAATTGTTGATTTTCCCATTGATTATTTGGGTTTGTGTAGGAGACAGAGGTGGAAAAATCCGATGACCATTGATATGGCTCTTGGGTGAAAGATGAATTATGAACCCCATTGTGGAAGAGTGAAGGAGTTTGTTGATAAGGGGTAAATGGAGAGTTGGAATTCACATAGCCCGCATAATGAAACATCAAAGAATCTATTATTGGGCCTGAACAAAATTAGATGTGGAAATGAAAAAGACCCAAGAAAGAGTGATGATTTTTCAATGAATTTTTTTTTATGTTTTGATTTTATTGTTTTTTTTATGCAAAGATAAACAAGTTAGCACACAAATGACCCTAATGACCTAGATGTGACCTGGACCTACAAATGTGGTTTCACAAAGTGATTAAAATGAACTTAAATTCACCCTCAGTATGTCCACCGGCCAGGTAAGGGGTGGGGAAGTGGGAGGTTCCCCCTACTTTCGTAGGGACCTTATTATACAAAACCACAATCCCGCTTAAGGCGTTTGCCATCCGACCGTCTTGCCTTAGACACCAGTTTTCATAAGAGGATAAACCTAAATATCACAGGAATCACAGTGTGATCCTAGGGACAACGTCTACTGGCTTTTATTAAGGCCTAGGTAATGCAGAGATGCAAGGAAACTGTGGTTTTCGGGCTAAGGGAGGGTGATGAAATCCCCACCTTATCTTGTTAGGGGTGTTGCCCTTAAAGTATTTTGAAATGAAAATGCACACCACAATTTCAAACAAGGGGTTCTTTATGCAAAAATGAATGCCAGACTGTGATCAGTAGAACGTACCTTGCCCCTCGCGATCTTCAAAATGCAATGCAGAAATTAAACAAAGACAAATTCTAAGCTAAATGATGCATGACCTAGAGCATGAAAGTGTAGTTTCTGCTCTTGCAATGAGGTATTTTATTTGGTACAAATGAAGATTTTTTTTGTTTTTAGTTAATGAACCTAACTAACCAGCATGAAAATTTTTCTTTTGTTTTGATTGTTTTTTTATTTTTATAGAGTTTTCAAGAAATTTTCAGATTTTTGTAAAATTTTTTCAGAAAGTGGAAAGATAGAACCTGTTTCTTAATTTCAGCCCTTTAGCACTGCTGCCGGGCTTTCAACAACGTTTCATATCCTTGGAATTTCAGATTCGATCTTCCTCTTTCTTTGATTTTCAATTTTTTTTTATTTTCCTGCACAAGTAAAGAAAGCAAAAATCAATATACAAATATACAAAGTAAACACAAGAGTATCCAACTATGAAAAGTATCTCCATCCCCGGCAACGGCGCCAAAAATTTGATGCTCGCTCGACAGTCGTTGTTAAAATTACCGTGCCACACAAATTTCAAATATTTATAACCGCACTCACCCACTTATGGATTTGAAAACATGAGTATAATGGTAAGTACGGGTCGATCCCACGGGGAAGGAATTTGGCTATTTTTCTTAGTTGGAAAATATTCTTGTGTTTTGAAAAATCAATTGTTGGATCTTGGAGTGCGATTATGAAAACTTAAATTGGAAAACATAACATAATTCAAGTGAAAATAGGGGTTGGAAGAAAATGCATAACTTCAAATATAGACAGAATGAGAAGAAGTGTAAAACATGAAAGTTGTAGAGAATTGAAAAAGGAAGAACTTTTATGAAGGACACAGAAACAGAAAATGAAAGGAAGATAAGGAAAAACTTGAAAAACTATGACCTATTGGTTCGGATGAACAGTAATTGACAGAAAACCAGCACCTTGAAAACTTAATTCTAAAGCTCAAAAGAAGAGGAATTTGACAAAGTGCAAGAAGAATAAAACTTAGATATACAAGAGAGGAACAACTCTTATGAAGAACTCAGAGTTATTTGAGGACTAGAAAGACTTCAAAATGAATGAATGGAAGAAGGTATCACCACGGATGAACAGTAAATGCACAGGACAGCACTTAAGAAAATGGGTATTAACTCTATGAATTTGGACGAATTTGAAGAAATGCTAAACAGAGAAGTTGAAGAAAACTTAAAAAGGAACAACTTTTGTGAAGAAAGCAAATTGAAATGAAGATTCCAACCATGCGAAATAAGGCTAAGAACGGGCTGAATTCAAAAATGAAACTTTTATTGAAATAAGAACAACTTACAACTTTGACTTCAAAAGCTTTGAAAATACAACTTGATGCACTCAACAACTTCAGAAATGTAAAGAACAACTTACATTACAAATGACCAAAGCTAGCTCTCTCTCCCTTGCAACCTTGCCATCTTGCTAATTCTACTTGCTAACTAACTTGCTAACAAGACCAATGCACCCTTTATATAGGGGTTACAAAAACATTCCAAACAAGTGTACCCAATTTTAGCCTAAAATGGTAGGCAGGTAGGTTCTGCCCACTTTGCCATTTTTTTCGGATTTTTCTGAATTTGTTTGGCATTTTTTTTTGGGGCTTTTCCTCTCTCTCTTTCTCTCATTTTCTCTTCTGCCGGCGCGTTGCGCCGACCGGTTAGGCGGGTTCGGCCGCCTGCCGTGGGCCCGCGGTGCGCCCACCCTGCCTGCCGCCGCCGCGTGTCGCCCTGCGGGCGCGTGCGCCGCGTGCCGCGTTCGCCCGGGCCGCGCCCACCTTCGCGAGCCCCCCCGCGCCTGCCGAGCCCCGGTGCGGGCCACTCCGCCTTCGCGAGCCCCCCGCCCGCCTGCTGCCGCGGGAGCCGCCACGAGCGGCCACGACCCCCCCCCCCTCCGCCTTCGCCCGGCCTCGTCGCCCGTGCCGGGCGGCGAAGGCGGGAAGGCGGGGGCGGGGCGGGTTTAAATTCTTTTTTTTCGTTTTTTTTAATTTTATTATATAATATATATATATATATCTATATATATATGATAGAAATAGTTAGAAAAATCGAAACAAATATCAAATAATTTTATTTTTTTTTCTAATTTTTTTTTATCTTTTTGAACAAGTTTCCGGGCTTTTGGCCCAGTTGAACATATATATGGTTATTCTTTTTTTTCTTTTTCTTAGAGCTTTTCTCGAACTGCGTGCCTGCATAAATACATAAAAATCGTTATTAAAATTAGTTAATTTCAGAAAATTAAACATTTGATTCAAACTCAACAATAAGTGTGAGAAGTGTATATTTATGATTATTTAAGCTCATAAAAATGTGTATAATCATGAATTAAGATGTAAAAATACACACTTATCACCCTCCCCCTCTCTGCTCCCGCCCTCTCTCCCTCTCCCGTTGGCCAACTCTCTCTCTCTCTCTCTCTCTCACACACACACACACACACACACACACACACACACACACACACACACACACACACACACACACACACCATTAACACCTCTCTCCCGTTGGCCCCGTTCCCCCTCCCTACTCCCACCCTCTCACACACACCATTAACACCTCTCTCCCGTTGGCCCCGTTCCCCCTCCCTACTCCCACCCTCTCTCCCTCTCCCGTTGGCCCCCCTCCCCCTCCCTGCTCCCGCCCTCTCTCCCTCTCCCGTTGGCCCCCCTCCCCCTCCCTGCTCCCACCCTTTCTCACCCTCACTGTCTCACACACGTAGATAAACTAATTTATTTTTATTTTATTTAATACATTTTTTATTCATCGTAGGATAATCGGTCGAGGGGACAGGAACGAAAGAATCAGTGAATTTTTTACAAATAAACAGTAAGTAAAAATTTGATTTCATGTTTATATGTTGTTTCATTTTATTTTAATTTATGTAATCTTACTTAGATTTATTGTTTAATATTAACTAAATTAGAGTGGGAAGGGGGCGTGGAAGGGAGGTGGGAGGGTGATGGGAGGGGCGGGGAGGGGGATGAGGGAAGGGTAGGGAGGCGATTGGGGGGCTCGGCGGGATATGGCGGTGGAGGGGAGGGGAGGGGAGGGAAGGGGCCAAAGGAGAGGGTGGGATGGAGGGCTTTTTTTTTAATTTGAGTGTGTGCGCAGTATTTTTTTTAATTTGGAGGGTGGGATGAATTTTTTTTAAATGAGAGGGAAGGGGGCGGGGAAGGGAGGGTGGGAGGGTGATGTGAGGGGAGGGGAGGGGGATGCGGGGAATGTGTATGTGAATTAATTTTTTTGACAGGTGTGGATGCCTATATGAATGAGTAGGGGAATGCGAATATGATTTTTTTTTCCAGAAGATATTGTCGATGTCAATGTGGGTGTGTGAATATGGATGTGAAAGTGGATGTGGATATGGATGTATATGTGACCAAACATGATGTACAAATGTGAAAAATAGTCAATTTTTAGGGGATATACTGTCAAAATTTTTCAGAAGTTTAATATGACATATTGATATAATTTTTTTAAGGGGTGGGGCCAAAGGGGAGGATGGGATGGAGAGATTTTTTAAAAAAATTTGAGTGTGTATGTGATATTTTTTTTTATGGAGCCTCACTTGGAAGTGCTTGTATGTTAGTTACCTATGACGAGCTCTATGTATCACAGTACTGCCACACAAGCTAAAGGAGAAGGTGCAAATAAAGCATGCATGTTAGTGACGGCTGCTTACACAGTCTCCATGGTGTCCATACCTCAAATAAAGGAAAATGTGGATTATTTAGCTTTGATGTTCTTCATTTGAATATTTTTATAAATTAGATGTTGTTTAATTCGATGTATGCATAATGATAAATGAGATGCTATTTAATTTTTTGTTATATAATTACATGGGATATTCCCTGTGAGCTGAGATGCGTGGGTGTGACCTAACATTACACGCATCTCAGGAGAGCATGTTAAGCCCGTGTCAATGAACCTTCCTGTTCAAGACTTTGGGATTGATGTGTATGTTCTCTTTTTTTTTACGAGAATATATATATCTACCTCAAAGTCTTGAATTGTCCCGTTTGGACAGTATTTGAATGTTTGATCGCACTTAGGCAGTCATTTACTATATGTGTTTGTATGGTTTGTTGAGAATTTCAGTTGCGTCTTCTCACTCTTCTCTGGTCTTCCTATATTGATTTTGAGTATTTTCTTAACCACTTACTTGTAAGTGTTTAAGAAAAATTCTTAATCAATAAATTTTTTTGGTATATCAGAGAAGTGTGGGGAGATACTGTCAAAATTTTTAGCAAATCATACAACACATATAGTAAGTGATTGTGCGATCAAATCTTCATGGATGGGTTAAAAAGTGATAATCTAAATAATAGTCCACTTCCATCTTCAAATGGTATATGACGAACGATGTGAGGAAAGGGTCATGCTTATTTTCATGAGTAATGATTTCAAAGTTATTTGTGTTTTAACATTTAGTGGGTGTAGGTAAAATGTTGACAGATCGTTCATGGATGTATCGTAGAATAGTTGACCGGGTGGTGTCTGTTGACTTTAAGTATGTAGTTTAGAGTTTCATTCATTTTGCATTGGAGAATCCAAATGCAGCAGTAGACCGTGACGGTCACATTCGATGCCCTTGTTCAAGTTGTAGAAACTTGTGGTGGCGTTCACCATGGGATGTGCAACATCATTTGTACAAGAAAGGGTTTGTGGATGGTTATACGAATTGGACGTGTCATGGTGATGATGTCTTGTCGTATGAGCATGTCAATATTGCGGGCACAAGTGGGTACGTGGATATGGTTGTAGATGCTGCTGGTCCTAATTTTAATTTTCATGAGGAATATGCATACATGGAAGAAGCGCCGAATAAGATAGCCGAAAGATTTTATCAACTACTTAGGGATGCTGATGAGCCGCTGTGGGATGGTTGTGAAAAGTACACTCGGTTGTCTGTAGTGTCACAGTTGTGGAACTTGAAATCTGAATTTCACATCAGTGAGACTTGTTTTGACCGTCTCCTCCTCTTGATCAAGAGTATGTTGCCTCGAGACGAGAAGTTGCCAGAAACTTTTTACCGTGCAAAAAAGATGGTCAATGAGCTAGGGTTTGGATATGTGAAAATAGATGCATGCCCGAATCATTGTATGCTATATTACAAAGAGGATGTAGATAAGATATCATGTTCTATTTGTTGAGTCTCCTTGATTGATTTTGATGATAACAAAACTCTGAGTGGAGGATTTATCTCGGCCCGTGTCTTAAGACTCTATATACGAGCTAATGGGGCTCAAGTGTATACCTATCAATTCTGCGAAAAACTCATAAGTTTTATTTGAATCATGTGTTTCAAATTGAGTTAACCTTGTTTAAACAAACCCCAAAATTCATGATACAATCATTCACTTAAAACCCATGTTACCTTGATCAATTTCTCCGGGCTAACAACTCAGTTTTGCAGGTCCAGGCTATTCCGGTCGACCAGGACCATAGGCCCAGTCGGCCAGTTTTTCCAGAGACGAAGGGTGGCAAGTTTTACAGGTTTCGGTCGACCTGGACCCTAGAACCGGTCGACCGATTCTTCCAGAAACCAAAAACTCCGGAAGTTACAGGTTTTAGTCGACCGCCCCTAGAATTTCAGTCGACCAGAATTCCCGAAGCCCTCTTTTGTTGACTTTTGGTCCAAGCTCGAAAAGAGGGAGTTTCTCCCAATTGTTTAAACCCTTTGGTCTCAGTCTTGGAGTGAATTGTGGATCTGGTCTGGGGACTTGTCTCCTAACCTTCCAAGATCTATAAAAGATCTCTTTAGGGTCATAAACCCTAAGGCTTTTAAAGAAGAAGAAGAAGGAGAGGCTGTCAAGGAGAGGGTGCTGGCACTGTTCACGTAAACAGTGATCCGAGAGAAATTCTTCATCCAAGCGCTGAATTAAGACTAACTCGAGGAATGTGAACAGCCAGCATGATAAGCCTCTTGCAAGCAAGACAATCACATATCACACAAATGCAATTGCACAAAGGATTTACTCAACTCCAACTTTATTTCATTAATAACCAAAATATTCAATTACAATAACTCTTCAACCTTCTACAATCTATCAGACTCAAGGAAAAAGAAAATTACATGAACTCGATCTAGACAATATGAACTTTCCTAAGTCTTCACTCTTATTTTGACAAAATTTTCAATCGCTCTCGGACCCGCTACTTGTATAACCCAAATCCGAATTTGAATCACTTCTATCTCCTGAAAAAGATTGGAAATAGGTAATGAGCACACTTGTCCAGTAGGTATCTTCGCATCAACATGATTAACATTGTTTAAGTAATTATCATTTAGCTCTAAAGAATAAAGTAAGATCATGTGATTTCGATAATCATGCGATTAAACCAAGTAACAAGATAATTCCTTGATATAGAATGGGCAAGTATGATCTAGCAAGAATGTAACAAGAACATGATATGGCCTTTCATGAACAAGAATGTACTAAAAAATCAGGTAACAAGCAAGCAAGTACTTCGTGAATTTCTGTGGAATACCATCTTGTGGATAATTTCCATGAATTCCTAGATTTTTCGTGATGTCGTGGATTTTCACTTGTTTATAAAGAAAGTACTCCCAGTGCAATGCGACGCCAGTAGCATCATACCCCATGATTTATAATAGTGTGTTTCTGGTAATCAGCCGAGGGGACTAGCATAGAGCCCTTGAACATAATCAGTGCTCGATCCGCATCCTCAAGTATAAATCAAGCTACTTCCATGCATATAAACAATATGGCCAATAATATAACGGGTGCAATAAGTTCATGATTTCAACAATTCACAGAATGAATGCTTCAATTAAGAATTCGAGGGGTCAAGAATGACTTAAACAAGGTTATGCTTATAGAAATAATTCGACAGCATAATAGTACATTCCTTGTTTTTCATAATTTAAAATTAAGTATCTTGAACAATATGACAAGTCCTAGACCATCAATAATTCATCTAGGAACATTGGAATATCAACCCTTAAGTCAAACCTCAGGTTAAATCTCTCAAGTAATGTGACGGTCAATCAATGGGCCGTTACATAACAGTCGAATATTGAGCCGTTAGAATGGTTGAATCCAGAAGAAAATAGTTATGGACTCAAACAATGCGACGGTCATATATTGGACCGTTAGATGTACCTGACGGTTGAATATAGATCCGTTACATATCCAGAACCCGAAAACATCGATAGTGCTTTCTAACAATTGGGCCTTCATGGTACAACCAACTCAGCGTCCTAGTGGGAATCCCAGACTCGCGGAGAATTACGGAGGCCTTCAAACCAGATTTCCTAGTCCATGGGGAGGAATATCCAATAGAGAGGTCCTCAAATTCAAGAATATATTCCTATAGTGAAAAAGTGTAAACTAATGGCCATATACCAGAATATATGCCATGTACTTAGAGAAATTGACTCTATAGATAGAAAAAAATGTTTAATGATGTGAAACCATGATAAAACTCTGTCAATACAACATGTAAAATCATGTTTAAATACAAACTATAGAGTTTTAGCACATGAAATTAACATAACTTAAAATACTCAAAATGCTTAAAACATGTAAATTCCTATCATGAATTGATCAATAAACTCAAAGTTATGAAAAATAGGTCACAACTTAGATAACTAGGCTTATTTATAAGTAAACTTGACTGTTCTTATTTCTATCTCGGGTGGACAGAACATAGTTAATCTAACGGTCTAAAATGGACGTGTCACAGGTCTGTGACGGTTTATCGTGGGGCCGTTACAGTGTTGTAACGCTCCAGTTATGGTCCGTTAGAGACAACAGAGAAATTTAAAGGTAACAGGGAATGTGACGGCTTATCATAAGGCCGTTACACGCATGTGACGGTCTAACTCAGATCAATCAGAGCCCTGTTGACAGTATATGAAAAAATAAAAGACCATGCTTTGAACATATCATGTTTTAGAGAAGAGTTAACACTCTAGCCATGATAAAACGAAGTCAAAAGGCTATCTGGATGCATAGGTTGTAGTGAATAAACAAGAGAGTATCTTTTAACTTCAATTAAGGCTAAAGATATGTATGTATGCATAGTTCTATTAAAATATAAAATTCATGATCTATAGTACAAGAAATCAAACAAAACCAGAGGGTTTTTACTCCTAACTTGATGTTCTTTCTGTTCATGAGATGACCTACCTTTTTTTTCTGGCTCTCAACTTCCAATTTGGAACTGAAAAACATGCTCTAATCCTTCCCTTCTGTGAGTTTTCAGCAACTTCACGTTGTTCGAACTCCTTAGTCTCTTGACCTAAGGACGTGAAATTTGGAGAGTAAGAAGATGAAACTATTGGGAACAAAAAAGTCTAAATAACCAAACTCTAATTACCTCGTTTAGACGTCCTAATTTCCTGATCTTCAGTAGACTTTCGTTCAGTTTCCTAGGCTGCTATGGTCGAACCATCAACTTTGGAAGCTTCTAACTCCTGATGTACTTGATCTCCTAGCACGAAATTTTGAGAGCTATTAGTCTAAAGTATTATAAACAAAAACTTCTAAAGAACTTATCCAAAATTATGACTCCTTACCTTGATTCCACGCGAGCCAATGTAGGGGTTGCGCAGGTCAAAACTAGGGTCTATTTATAGGGTTTTGGCTAGGGTTTGAGGATTAGATCAATTCTAGAGTCCTTATTAAAGCTTAGATTGACTTCTAAGAGTCTTTAACATGTTTACTAGTCCTCCCATCTCCATCCCAAAGTGATAGACTAGTAAAAATCTAATCTTTTTGCTTGTTCTTCACTTCACGGAACTTACAGTGCATAACGGTTGAGTGCTGGTGCGTTACATGCATGTGGCGGTCTCACGATAGACCGCTACATCCACTGTGTGTAGAATTCAACCTAATTCAAACTCTTTTATTTGTTTATCCACATAATTATCTATAAAAATTGTATTTATCCTTAAAATCCATGAATAGGCTAAATAACCTTCTAGAATATGGGCCAAACTTAATGGGCTTGGTCCTTGAACCTATTGGGCTTCAATTACTAAAGCTATATTAATTATTTAACATTTGTTGGGCCTTAAAATTCCACTATCAAGCGATTAATTCCTAATAAATTTCAAGAAATTTTAAAATAATTCAGAAATTATTTATATAAATTTTGGGGCACTACACCCTCCCCCACTTAGAAGAATTTGGTCCCCAAATTCAAATGTATGGTTTGTGGAGAGTGTGCTTACATTAAAATAATTCTGAGAATCTTTTGCACATAGTTTCTTCGATTTTTCATGTCTCTCCTGACTTTGTCCACTGGATTTTAACCACGGGTATAGTCTTGTTCCGAAGTTGACGTACTTCCCATTCAAGTATTCTGATTGGTTTTTTTTCGTATGTCAAATCTTTCTTAATCTCCAAATTATCGTAAGTGATGACATGGCAAGGATCATATACATACTTCTTCAGCATCGAGACGTGAAATACCTCATGAACTCCTGTTAATTGTGGAGGTAAAGCCAATCTATAAGTCACTTCACCGACCCTTTCGAGAATTTCAAATGGGCCAATGAATCTTGGAGTTAGCTTGCCTTTGATGCCAAATCTTCGAATACCACGACCTGGAGAAACCTTTAGGTATACATGATCTCCTACTTGAAACTCCAAGTCACGTCTTTGATTATCAGCATAAGAATTTTACCTATCTTGTGCAATCTGCAATCTTTCTCGAATGAGCTTGATTTTCTCTGAAGAATCCCTGATAATGTCGGGGCCTAGAAATTACTTTTCCCCTATTTTGTTCCAACATATTGGTGATCTACAGCTTTTTCCATATAAAGCTTCAAAAGGTGCCATCAGTACGCTGGCCTAATAACTGTTGTTATATGCAAATTCTACCAGAGGCAAGTGATCATGCCAACTTCCTCCAAATCAATAGCACAAGCCCTGAGCATATCTTCCACCACTTGATTTATTCTTTCAGTCTGACGATCAGTTTGTGGATGAAACGCTGTATTAAAATTCAATATAGTTCCTAGTGAATGTTGTAGGCCCTTCCAGAACTGTGATGTGAATCGAGGGTCTCTATCAGATATAATAGTGACAGGGACACCATATAATTTGACAATTTCTTTTATGTATAATGCTGCTAAAATATCCACTGACCATCGACTTTTGATTGGTATGAAATGTGCAGACTTAGTCAATCGATCTATGATTACCCATATACCATCGTGTCCTCCTCTGGTCTTAGGTAAACCCATGATGAAATCCATCCCTATACTCTCCCATTTCCATTCGGGAATATTCAAGGGATGTAACTTACCTACGGGTCTAAAATGTTCTGCCTTTACTTGTTGACAAGTGAGACAGCGGGACACGAAATCATCTATTTCCCTCCTCATATTGGGCCACCAGAAGTTTCTTTTGAGATCTTGAAACATTTTTGTACCACCTGGATGAATGGTGTACTTAGAATTATGTGCTTCTTTTAGGATCAGTTTCTTGGTATCCTCATGATCTGGTACACACATTCGGCCTTTAAATAGCAATCTTTCGTCATTGGCAATAGAAAAATCTGCTCTTTATTCTATGTTGGCTTTAATCTCTAGTAATACGGGATCATCATTTTACAGCTTGACCAGATCTTCTATTAGTGTAGGTTGAACTTGAATATTAACTATGAAACAATCTTCTTCCTTCACGTCAATATCTAAGTTCAACTGAGTGAATTGAGGAATAAGATTAGTCATACTAATCATAAGACTTGATAGCTTCCCCATTAGTTTTCTGTTGAGTGCATCTGCTACAGCATTAGCCTTTCCAGGATGATATTAGATAGCAAAATTAAAGTCCTTGAGATATTCTAACCATCTCCTCTGCCTCATATTTAACTCCTTTTGAGAGAATAAGTATTTCAAACTTTTGTGGTCCGAATAGACCGTAAACTTTTCTCCATAGAGATAATGACGCTAGATCTTTAAGACAAAAATAACAACTGCTAGTTCTAAATCATGCACGGGATAATTTTCCTCGTGACGTTTCAATTATCTTGAAGAATAACAGATTACCTTTCAATGTTGCATGAGGACGCACCCTAAGCCAATGCCAGATGCATCTATATACACTTCAAATGCACCACCTTCCACCGATAGTGATAGAATAGGAGCGGTAGTACGATGTTTCTTAAGAGTTTGAAAACTCTCTTCACATTCTTCTGACCAGACAAAAGGATTTTCTTTTCTTGTGAGTCTAGTTAAAGGAACTGTAATCTTAGAGAAGTTCTTAATGAACCTCCTATAATAACCAGCTAGACCCAGAAAGCTCCTTACTTCTGATACAGTCGTTGGCCGGCTCCAATTTCTGACAGCTTCTACCATAGAAGGATCCACAACGATACCTTCTTTTGATATAATGTTGCCTAGGAATGAAACTTCCTTGAGCCAGAACTCACACTTGTTAAGCTTGGCATAAAGTTTATGTTCTTTAAGCGTTTGCAAGGCTATCCTCAGATGTTCTTCATATTCCTCTTTTATCTTGGAATATATCAGGATGTCATCAATGAAGACGACAATGAACTAGTCCAGATATGGCTGGAAAACACTATTCATAGGCTGCATAAATGATGCTGGGACATTTGTTAACCCGAACGGCATTACCATAAATTCATAGTGGCCATAACGACTTCGAAAAGCTGATTTATAAATGTCTTTCTCTTTAATTCTAAGCTGATGATAACCTGATATGAGGTCTATCTTAGAGAAATATTCTGCTCTCGAAAGCTGATCGAAGAGCTTATCAATACGCGGCAACGGATACTTATTTTTGATTGTAAGTTGATTCAGTCACCGATAATCTATGCATAGCCTGAGAGAGCCATCCGTCTTCTTGACAAATAGAACCAGCGCACCCCAAGGGGATGTGCTAGGCCTGATGAAACCCTTATCTAGTAATTCCTACAACTGCCTCTTTAATTCCTTGAGTTCCGTGGGGGACATCCTGTAAGGGGCTATAGAAACAGGTGCTGCTCCCGGAATGAGTTCAATAGTGAAGTTTACTTCCCTCACGAGTGGTAAACCGTGCAATTCGGGTGGAAACACATCTGGGAACTCATTTACAATAGGAATGTCTGATAGGATGATTTCCTTGGACTCGGTAAAAATGACAGAAGCAAGAAAAGCTTCACATCCTTGCGAGATAAGTTTACAAGTGTGAAGAGAGGTAATGATAGTGGGATGCTTCCTATACTTGATGCCAAGGAAGGAAAATCTTGGAAGATCGGATTTTCGAAAGGATATAATCCTATTCTAGCAATTAATATCAGCATCATGATCTATAAGCCAATCTACCCTAAAATGGCATCATAACCTTTCATGTCAAGGCATACTAAGTTTGCGGGAAGATTGTGACCTACTACCACCTCACTATAAGGATAATACTCGGTAAGCTTTTTTCCAGAACCTAATGGTGTAGTAATAGCAAGATCTGGAGGTAGGGGAACTGATGCAATTGGTAATATTTTTGCAAAAGTAGTGGAGATAAAAGAATGAGAGGCACCAGTATCAAATAGCACAAATGCAAGATAGGAACAAATTTGAAGGGTACCTGAGAGAAATAACGAATTGTTAATTCTCATGAAATTTGAAAGAGATTAACCTTAAACTAATTAACTATCTCATCATGGGCTCTACCCAATTCTCGCATGGGTGAGGAAATTTCTTCCTTAGTTCATAGGTAGGGGTCCTTAAACCTTAGACTTATTCTATGACATGACTCTTTTTCCTTAGTCCTGAGACTTAGGCTCTGATACCAACTTAATTGTCACGCCCCGAAACTTTATTACAGCGGAAGACTAACTCGAGGAACGTGAACAGCCGGCATGGTAAGCCTCTTGCAAGCAAGAACAATCAGAGCGCAAGACAATCACATATCACACAAATGTAATTGCACAAAGGATTTACTCTACTCCAACTTTATTTCATTAATAACCAAATTATTCAATTACAATAACTCTTCAACCTTCTACAATCTATCGGACTCAAGGAAAAAGAAAATTACATGAACTCGATCTAGACAATATGGACTTTCCTAAGTCTTCACTCTCATTTTGACAAAATTTTCAATCGCTCTCGGACCAGCTACTTGTATAACCCGAATCCGAATTCGAATCACTTCCATCTCCTAAAAAAGATTGGAAATAGGTAATGAGCACACTTGCCCAGTAGGTATCTTCGCATCAACATGATTAGCAATGTTTAAGTAATTAGCATTGTAGCTCTAAAGAATAAAGTAAAATCATGCGATTTCGATAATCATGCGATTAAACCAAGTAACAAGATAATTCCTTGATATAGAATGGGCAAGTATGATCTTGAACGAATGTAACAAGAACATGATATGGCCTTTTATGAACAAGAATGTACTAGAAAGTCATGTAACAAGCAAGCAAGTACTTCGTGAATTTCTGTGGAATACCATCTTGTGGATAATTTTCATGAATTCTGAGATTTTTCGTGATGTCGTGCATTTTCACTTATTTATAAAGAAAGTACTCCCAGCGTAATGCGATGTAAGTAGCATCATACCCCATGGTTTATAATAGTATGTTTCCGGCAATCAGTCGAGGGAACTAGCATAGAGCCATTGAACACAATCAGTGCTCGATCCACATCTTCAAGCTTCCACGCATGTAAACAATATGGCCAATAATATAATGAGTGCAATAAGTTCATGATATCAACAATTCAATGAATGAACGCTTCAATTAAGAATGCGAGGGGCCAAGTATGACTTAAACAAGGTTATGCTTATGAAAATAATTCGACAGCATAACGGTACATTCCTTGTTTTCCATAATTTAAAATTAAGTATCTTGAACAATATGACAAGTCCTAGACCATCAATAATTCATCTAGGAACCTTGGAATATCAACCCTTAGGTCAAACCTCGGGTTAAATCTCTCAAGCATTGTGACGGTCAATCAATGGGCCGTTACATAACGGTCGAATATTGAGCAGTTTGAATGGTTGAATCCAGAAGAAAATAGCTATGGACTCAAACAATGCGACGGTCATATATTGGACTGTTAGATGTACCTGATGGTCGAATATAGATCCGTTACATATCCATAACCCAAAAATATCGATAGTGCTTTCTAACAATTGGGCCTTCATGGTACAACCAACTCAGCGTCCTAGTGGTAATCGCAGGCTCACGGAGAATTACAGAGGCCTTCAAACCAGATTTCCTAGTCCATTGGGAGGAATATCTAATAGAGAGGTCCTCAAATTCAAGAATATGTTCCTATAGTGCAAAAGTGTAAACTAATGGCCATATACCGGAATATATGCCATATACTTAGAGAAATTGACTCTATAGATAGAAAAAAATGTGTAATGATGTGAAACCATGATAAAACTCCGTCAATACAACATATAAAATCATGTTTAAATACAAACTATAGAGTTTTAGCACATAAAATTAACATAACTTAAAATACTCAAATTGCTCAAAACATGTAAATTTCTATCATGAATTGATCAATAAACTCAAAGTCATGAAAAATAGGTCACAACTTAGATAACTAGGCTTATTTATAAGTAAACCTGACTGTTCTTATTTCTGTCTCGGGTGGACAGAACACAGTTAATCTAACGGTCTAAAATGGACGCGTCACAGGTCTGTGACGGTTTATCGTGGGGCTGTTACAGTGTTGTAACGCTCTAGTTATGGAACGTTAGAGACAACAGAGAAATTTAAAGGTAACAGGGAATGTGACGGTTTATCGTAAGGCCGTTACACGCATGTGACGATCTAACTCTGATCAATCAGAGCCCTGTTGATAGTATATGAAAAAAATAAAAGACCATGCTTTGAACATATCATGTTTTAGAGAAGACTTAACTACTCTAGCCATGATAAAACGAAGTAAAAAGACTATCTGGATGCATAGGTTGTAGTGAATAAGCAAGAGAGTATCTTTTAACTTGAATTAAGGCTAAAGATATGTATGTATGCATAGTTCTTTTAAAACATGAAATTCATGGTCTATAGTGCAAGAAATCAAACAAAATCAGAGGGTTTTTACTCCTAACTTGATGTTCTTGCTGTTCATGAGATGACCTACCTTTTTTTTTCTGGCTCTCAAGTTCCAATTTGGAACTGAAAAACACGCCCTAATCTTCCCTTCCTGTGAGTTTTCAGCAACTTCACGTTGTTCGAACTCCTTAGTCTCTTGACCTAAGGACGTGAAATTTAGAGGGTAAGAAGATGAAACTATTGGGAACAAAAAATTCTAAATAACCAAACTCTAATTACCTCGTTTAGACGTCCTAATGTCCTGATCTTCAGTGGACTTTTGTTCAATTTCCTAGGCTGCTATGGTCGAACCAACAACTTTGGAAGCTTCTAACTCCTGGTGTACTTGATCTCCTAGCACGAAATTTTGAGAGCTATTAGTCTAAAGTATTATAAACAAAAACTTCTAAAGAACTTATCCAAAATTATGACTCCTTACCTTGATTCCACGCGAGCCAATGTAGGGGTTGCGCAGGTCAAAACTAGGGTCTATTTATAGGGTTTTGACTAGGGTTTGAGGATTAGATCAATTCTAGAGTCCTTATTAAAGCTTAGATCGACTTCTAAGAGTCCTTAACATGTTTACTAGTCCTTCCATCTCGATCCCAAAGTGATAGACTAGTAAAAATCTAATCTTTTTACTTGTTCTTCACTTCACAGAACTTACAGTGCGTAACGATCGAGTGCTGGTGCATTACATGCATGTGGTGGTCGCACGATAGACCTCTACATCCAATGTGTGTAGAATTCAACTTAATTCAAACTCTTTTATTTGTTTATCCACATAATTATCTATAAACATGGTATTTATCCTTAAAATCCGTTAATAGGCTAAATAACCTTCTAGAATATGGGCCAAACTTAATGGGCTTGGTCCTTGAGCCTATTGGGATTCAATTATTAAAGCTGTATTAATTATTTAACATTTGTTGGGCCTTAAAATCTCGTTATCAAGCGATTAATTCCTAATAAATTCTAAGAAATTTTAAAATAATTCAGAAATTATTTATATAAATTTTGGGGCACTACAAGAGATCCAAAATCTAAAATATCGATCTGATCGATGTGCCAATTATTTCAACACAACCTGGGAGGTAAAAGTGACTTGTGAAAGTTGATGGAATGTAAATCGGATACCCAGTTTGAGCCCGACGCTCAGAAGTGCATTTTTTAAATGCACTTAGTTTAAAATTAAAGAAGTTAGGTTTGGGCGTCCAAAATCAAAAATATCGGTTTGATTGGTGTGCTGAGCATTCTAACACGACCTGGGAGGTAAAAGGGACTTGTGAAAGCTGACGGAATGCAAATCGGATACTCGGTTTGAGCCTGACGCTCAGAAGTGCATCTTTCAAATGTACTTGGTTTAAAATTAAAGAAGTTGGGTTCGGGGGTCCAAAATCTAAAATATCGATCTGATCGGCGTACCAATCGTTCCAACACTACGTGGGGGGTAAAAGTGACTTGTAAAAGCTGATAGAATGCAAATCGGATACTCGGTTTGAGTCCGACGCTCAGAAGTGCATTTTTTAAATGCACTTAGTTTAAAATTAAAGAAGTTGAGTTCGGTAGTCCAAAATCTAAAATATCGATCTGATTGACGTGTTGATCATTCCAACACGACCTGGGAGGTAAAAGTGACTTGTGAAAGCTGACGGAATGCAAATCGGATACCCGATTTGAGCCTGGCGCTCAGAAGTGCATTTTTCAAACGCACTTAGTTTAAAATTAAAGAAGATGGGTTCGGGGGTCCAAAATCTAAAATATCGATCTGATAGGTATGCCAATGGTTCCAACACGACCTGAGAGGTAAAAGTGACTTGTGAAAGCTGACGGAATGTAAATCAGATACCCGGTTTGAGCTTGACGCTCAGAAGTGTATTTTTCAAATGCACTTAGTTTAAAATTAATGAAGTTGGGTTTGGGGGTCCAAAATCTAAAATATCGGTCTGATTGGCATGCCAATCATACCAACATGACCTGGGTGGTAAAAGTGACTTGTGAAAGCTGACGGAATGCAAATCGGGTACCCGGTTTGAGTCCGGTGCTCAGAAGTGCATTTTTTCAAATACACTTAGTTTAAAATTGAAGAAGTTGGGTTCGGGGGTCTAAAATCTAAAATATCGGTTTGATCGACGTGCCAATCATTACAACATGACTTGGGTGATAAAAGTGACTTATGAAAGCTGACAAAATGTAAATCGGTACCCGGTTTGAGCCCGACGCTCAGAAGTACATTTTTCAAATGCACTTAGTTTAAAATAAAAGAAGTTAGGTTTGGGAGTCGAAAATTTAAAATATTAGTCTGATCGGCCTGCCGATCATTCCAACACAACTTGGGAGGTAAAAGCGACTTGTGAGAGATGACGGAATACAAATTGGATGCCCGGTTTGAGCCCGATGCTCAGAAGTGCATTTTTCAAATGCACTTAGTTTAAAATTAAAGAAGTTGGGTTCGGGGTTCCAAATTCTAAAATATTGGTCTGATCGGCGTGCCGATCGTTCCAACACGACCTGGGAGGTGAAAGTGACTTGTGAAAGCTAACGGAATGTAAATCGGATATCCGGTTTGAGCCCGGCGCTCAGAAGTGTATTTTTCAAATACACTTAGTTTAAAATTAAAGAAGTTAGGTTCGGGGGTGCAAAATCTAAAATATCGGTCTGATCGGTGTGCCGATCATTCTAACACGACCTGGGAGGTAAAAGTGACTTGTGAAAGCTGACGGGATGCAAATTGGATACCCGGTTTGAGTCCAGCGCTCAGAAGTGTATTTTTCAAATGCACTTAGTTTAAAATTAAAGAAGTTGGGTTCGGGACTTCAAAATCTAAAATATCGGTTTGATCGGCGTGCCGATCGTTCTAACACGACCTGGGAGGTAAAAACGACTTGTGAGAGCTGACGGAATCTAAATTGGAGGCCCGGTTTGAGCCTGATGCTTAGAAGTGCATTCTTAAAATGCACTTTGTTTAAAAATTAAAGAAGTTGAGTTCGGGGGTCCAAAATTTATCTGATTTGAATTTATGTAATCAAATAAAATATTTAATTTATCTTCTCTGTATTTTTTCATTTATGAATGCCTATTTAATGTTACTATTTTTTCATATAAGATCATCCAGCGAGTGGCGATGAAGGAGACGAGTAGGGCAGGGAGGATGATGATATGGTGGATGCGGAGGAGATTTCTTGATTTTTTATTATTATAAAATTTAAAATTGTTATTGTGTTTCATTTCTTGTATGTCCTTTGTTTTGTTCCTGATTTATAGATTTTATGTTTTTTATTTAAACAAGTCCAAAATTATTATTATGCCATTTTTTTATGTATGTCCTTTGTTTTATTCGTGATGTATAGATTTTATATTTTTTATTTAAAAAGATTTTTATATAAAGTTTATGTTTTTTTTAAAAAATTAAAATATAGTTTCCGACGGATTTTTTGATGGATCTGTCTGAAAATGCCGACGGAATAACCGACGAAATAATTTTTCCATCAAAAATCCTATTCAGAATCGCAGACGGAATTTTCGACGTAAAATATTTCTTCGAAATTTTACCGACGAAATCTCAGACGGATAAATGTCTGTCGAAAAAATGAAATTTCTCCAATTACCGACGGCATTTTCATTTTCTACCTTTATGTCCAAAATTTATAGTTACTATCGTAATTATACGACGTATTTCTGATGAAACTATTTTTCATTGGAAATTTACGATAAGAAATATACGACGGATCGTTTCAGACGGATTACTGACGGATTTTCATTGGAAAAATGCTTTCCGACGTAGTTTCCGACGATTTTCTGACGGATATTGTCCGTCGAAAATCCCACTTTTTCTTATAGTGCTTGAATGGGAGGAGGGTTGGGTTTGTGAGCCAGTGGCAGGCGGCAAGGCGGCAAGGCGGGAAGCGTGGCTATCGAGAGCCATGGGGCTGATGTCGGCCTGGAGGAGGGGGGTCCTGCCGACCTTATTGGCAGAGGCGGCAGACACCATTGCATCGCAAGTGGGTATGGGCCGGTGAAGGTACCGTTGTGTTTTTTTTCTTGTAAAAAAAACTCTTCTCGGCATAGTACCATATCATATCGTGTCAGACAGTACACGATTCAATCGATAAACCTTGACTTGTACTATTGTTTTCTTTAAAGAATGGATACGTTTTAGGTCTAAATGTCAAGATCATAATGCAAAACTATAGGTGGGGGCAGCGGTAATATCCCGGACCTTTTGGATCCTTTCTTCATGGGTCCCGGATTTGCTTTCTAGGAGTGTCCGGCTCCGTTGAGTCCAGAATTTCATTTCGGACATCTTTTGTGTTCGGATTGGCGCGATCCGAGGTTGTTTCGGAGGCCCGGAGCGTGTTCCGTGGCTTTTTCCGCATGTTTTCTGATTCCCGCGTATGTTTCGGAAGGACCTGCGGAACCCCGTAGCGGGTGAACCGAGTCGTTCACCTAGGCACGGGTGGTGTCGTTGCGATCAGCGCATTCCAACGATCGTTGCAGATAATATTTTTCTATTTTTTTGGATTTTCTGGAAAATTGGGATTTTATATATAATCTCATTTCTTTTCTTTTTTCTTTCCTTCTTTCTCTTTCTTCTTCTTCCTCTTTCTCCTTCTCTCCCGTAAACGACCGTGGCCTTCTTTCCCATTCAATCGACGACGACTGCGGTGGCATCCCCTCCGGCTGCAGACGGCGCGGGGCGACGGAGTGAGGGCGTGGGCGACGGCGAAGTGATCGTGGCGGCATAAAGCTTGTGGGGAATCGTGAAGGAGCGAGGGTTCTAAAGCGATCTTCGTGGTTTGAGCTCGATCCGGCACGCCTCGACGCGGAGTGAAGGTAGGGTGACGATCCCTAGCCTCTTGCATTCCTTCCCCGTGATTTGTAGGCCGAGGCGAGGTCGAGAGTGGGTTTTATCACGCCGGGGAGGGTTGAGCATGTCGCGGGGAGTGACCGCCCGATCTATGGTTTTAGCCTGTGATTCCGCATTTTGGGGACGTAGAATCATGCTAAGGGGCTTGGGGGTCGGTTCCCTTTCATTTCCCTCTCAATGGGGCTCGTTTGGGGCCGCAAATGGTGAATCTCGGCGAGTTCACCGTTTTCGCATCGGCAAGAGATAAACGGCCGAACCAGGGCCCGTTTATCCCCATGCGCGGCCCAGACATGACCGCCCTTCAGCTCGGAGCATAGTGGGTATGCACGGTCAGTCGTGTGACCGTTCCTCCCCATGAGTAGCCCAAGGCCAACCGTTCATCCCGTGGGTTTTTTGACCGTTGGCTTGTGACCGTTGCATAGTGTTTGGGCTCAGCGGCTAGGGGCTAGCCGTATGTCCTCATGAGCGGCCAGGGGCTGGCCGTTCGTCACTTGTGCCGTTAGTGGGATATGCGGCCTGGGTGGGTCCGCTCATCCCCCTTGAGCGGCGAGGTTCTAGCCGCTCTTCCCCCGAGTGGCTAAGGGTTAGCCGTTCTTATATTGTGCGGCTAGGGAGTAGCCGTTCGCTTTCCGTTTGGACCAAGAGTAGAACAGTCCTTTGTTGGCCGTCCATCCCCTGGACCGGCCCGTTCCTGGCCACGTGTCTCTTGTGCGGCCCAGGGTAGTCCGTTCAATGAGCTTGTCTAACTGGTGTTTCCTTCTTGGCAGATTTGAGTCCTGGGGGCATGGGCCTCGATCCGCGTTCTGACAGACAGTCTGACCGATGCTGGGCATCGTGTCGAGGCCAGGTGTGGTAGTGCGGTGTAGCGCCGGGAGGTGTTGTTCTCGGCTTGTGTCACCATGAGACGGTGTCGGTGCAAGGGGCAGTCCTCGTACCCTGTCCGGTTGGGACATTATTTTCCGTTGACTTGAGAGTCTACTCCTTCGGTGACCCTCCACTAGTCGTAGCCTGCTTATGCGTTTAGCGGCCCCACCAAGGAGTGGTGGAGAGGCTACCTTGAGGACGGTTTTTAGACTGGTTTTCGTCGGGCCCCTCGTCTGTAGCCAGAGTCCGGCTCAGGGGAAAACTAGTTAGAGGCCAGACTTGGGGACGCATGGTCTGTGTATGCACACGTGGTTGGGGGCGGTTGGACCCACACTGACGAGCGTGACCCCAGCTAGTCACTTGCTTTGTGGTTACTTATATGGTGTCCTTGCCTCCGCCAGGGGCGTCGCAGGCGGACACCAGTGGTGCGGTGTAAGACGTCAGGGAACGCTACGGACTGTGCTTCTAGTGGGAGGTACTCATGTCGAGTCGGGAGTGACAGACTGTTAGTCTTTGTGACTTCGACTTCGGGTTTTGGTCGTGTTTGACCGTTGGGTTCCTGTTGTTTCACCGCGGCACGTGTCCCGGTTTGTGTGCCGTGAGACTGGTGTTTGTAGTTGCTGGGCTTTCACTTTTGAGGTACTCGCTTAACTGCTAGCGTAGCGGTTTTCCGTTTTGCGAGGTAGGGTTCGAGTGATCCCTACTGAGTCTTGTTCCGAGACTCATTCCCTACGTATTTTTACTGTGTTTTAGGCGAGGCGCGGCTTCAGAGGGGTGCGTCTGAGGCTCAGCGTGGTTTAGTTACCCAGCGTTAGTGCCAGAGGTCAGAGCTGGGGTATGCCCGACGTAGCTGTACTTTTCTTTCTCGTCACTGTACTAGTTGTGGACTACTATTATTTATCTTGTGGACCATGTATCATGTAAAATGTTAATTATTTCCTACTTAATCATATAAACTATTTAATTTCTATAATTATTTGTGATACTTGTGTAGTCTCTACACCATCCTTCTTACCCTTCCGAGTCTTCGGGCTCGTGGGTGGCGGTTCGAGTCTCAGGTTATCGGGCCTTCCCGGTAATCGGATTCTCCGGTCGTTACAGCTGATATCACTGCGCGGTTGTGGGATTATACGAGAATCATAAGTAATTGTAGCGGTCCACTAGTCCACAGCAATGATGTACAGTTGACGCTGGCATCGAGCACCATGTGTTTTTATTGACCTTGCCGTTTTCGTGTTTTCTGTCATTTGCTTCAGGAGCGAGTATGGCGCTGAGGCGGGGAACTCGCTCTCAGTAGGGGCAGTCGACTAAGGTTCAGGAGATCCAGCAGGAGGTTCAGGATAAGAAGAGTGGAGTGCCACCAGCGGCCACCGAGGCAGCGGATACTACGAGGATTCCGGGGGCCGAGGATTTCTTCCGTGGCGTGTACCAGCTTATGTCGCAGCAGTTCGACAGAGTGGCTGGTGAGGGCTCGTCGACCAAGGGTGGGCCAGGCCGAGCGGTAAGGGATTTCATGCAGTTTCATCCAGCTTACTATGGCGGCCAACCAGACCCTGATTTGGCTCGTAGTTGGCTCGACGAGAAGGAGCGGGTGTTCAGTTCCATGTGGTGTACTGCGGAGGACAGGGTGATGTTGGCCTACAACCAGTTGCAGGGCATGGCTCGGGCGTGGTGGTCTTCCGAGTGGAAGACGTCCTTCCAGTCTCGTCCCCTTGAGCAGATTGTGTGGAGCGACTTTGTCAGCGCTTTCGAGCGTGCTTACTGCCCAGAGTATATTGCTACCCAGAGGATGCGTCAGTTTTTGGAGCTGGTCCAGGGTGACATGTCCGTGTTGCAGTACATGGCCCGATTTGTTGAGCTGGGTCGTTATGCACCCCATATCATGGAGCATGAGAGGGTGAAGACCGCGCAGTTCGTGCAGGGCTTGAGGCAGGAGCTGAGGCACCATTTGATCGCGAATGCTGCCACTGATTTGGAGACGGCTTATCGTGTAGCGGCATCCTTGGAGCTTGATATGCAGAGGACTCGGGGACCGATTAGCCAGGGGCAATCCTTGTCAGGCCGCAGCCAGCAGACGGCTACTCAGCAGCAAAGCACGTTCCAGCTTTCTTCTGGTAGTTCGGGGGCTTCGAATCCGGCGGCATCAGCGGTAGGATCTGCATGTTTCAGCACCAAGGTGAAGAAGTTCTTCGGGAAGAGTTTCCGGAAGAAGAAGAAGGAGGGTCGAGAGCAGCAGCAGGCTTCTTCTGGCAGTGTTTAGCAGTCGGCACCTTTACAGTGGTAGGGTTCAGTCGGTGGATCTCGTACGGGGTGTCCCCGGTGTGGCGAGTCGCATCCAGGCAGGCAGTGTACGGCGCCGGTGGTCTGTTTCAGGTGTGATCAGCCAGGACACATGGCGTGTGACTGTCCGCAGTGGCCGTGTCAGCCACTGATCACACGAAAGTTCGTCGTTTAAAACACGCGTATCAATCTTAAAAATTCCAACTCGCACTAGATGAAAGAGAGACGTAATATGGTGGCGAGAAGGATCGAATCCACAGGGAAGAAGAGATTTTTAAAGTTAAAAACCTTGTAACCTTTTAGAAAAATACTTGTGATTTTGCTTTGCTTAAAGAAAATAGTGAAATGAAGAAGAAACCAAACACTTAATTAAAAACACCTATGATTATGCGCCTATGCTATAGAAATTAATTGCATGAAGTGAAAAGAAGAGATAGAAGAAGGGGGTAGAGATGGAAGAAGATCAAGAACTATATCAAAAGAACAACTCTCTTCATTAACTTAAAAGAAAGAGTACATGAAGTGCAAGATAAGCTTACAACAAAAAGGTGACAAGATTACAATAAAGTATCATAACACAAAAGCAATAACAAAAGGAGGGGCATGGGATGTGAAGATAGTAGTAACAATGGTGATGATGTCGTCGTCTCCTCCTCACCGAGCCTTGGAGAGGATCGCTCCGTCTTGAAAGAGATCGCCATGGAAAGTGATGGATGAAGAAGCCATCGTCGTCCACGTCACGAGCCTTGAAACGTCCCCCGTCTTGATATGCACACTGCCATGAAAGGAGAGTTGTGGAGGATAAACTTTAGAGAGAAATATAGAGAGGAATGTGGAAGGATTTGTGTGGAGATGAAGAAGGAAAAAGATGAGAGAGTGAAACAGTGGAAAAATAAATATAATTCGTAAACTAAGAAGAATTGGAGGAAGTGATAGAAGAAGAAAATCTAGATCTACAAGAGAGAAAGAACTTTAATGAAGAACTCAGAGAGAAATAAAGAGGGGAAAGGGTTCAAAACGGAGGAATAATAGAAGCTAGAATCTTGGATGAACAGTGAAATCACATGATAGCAAGTTGAAAAATGGGAGATAACTTTCAAACCAAAAAGAATTAGAAGATGATGTAGAAAAAGAAGTTGTAGAAAACTTAACACTAAAGAACTGTCATGAAGATAGTAAGAGACAGAAATGACTAGAAGGAGGAGAAATAAGGGGAAGAACAGAGAGAAACATTGGTTCGCAGATGAACAGGACAGCACAGTGAAAAACATAAAATACCTTGAAAACCAGAAGAAATTAGAAGATGATGTAGAAGAAGAAGTTGTAGAGAACGTAAAAATAAAGAATGTTCATGAAGATAAAAGGAGGAGAAGAGGGATGAAAAAGGCGAACTCGGGGAACTAAAAGATATGAGAGGGAGAGAAAGAGTGAAAAATTGTCAAAAGAAGAACTCCCTTTCTCCTCCTTGTCATGGGCTATTTATAGGGAAAGTTGGGTAGATGAAGGGTGGAGATTGTATCAAAAGGAGATGGATGGCTGAGATTTAAGTGGAATATGATGCATGGGGTAGAGGAAAAGTAGGTGGGAACCCCCTTTCTTGGACTTTTGGCACCCCCTTTCCCAAGGCTCATCATGTCTCTCCTTTATTTCAAACTTTGAATTCAATTTTCCCTCCAACCGAAATATGTGTTTCTTTTCCTCAATTTAAAATTTTAAAAATTTCTTTTTCCTCCAATCAAAATATGTGCTTTTGACTTGGTCAAAATAGTGGTGACAGTTTTATCCCCGGCTTCTTTTGTAATTACCTTCGGTATCCTACACACACATAATTACACTTTAGTCTATAAAAATTACCACAATGTGCACACAAATCTTAAATGCTCATGATTATGCAATGGAGAATTAATGCTCATGGCCCTCAACTTTAATTTATTATTAAATAAGATAATCGAATTAATCAATTTACGTGAAAGCTCCAAATTAAATGCGGAGTTGAGGTTAACTATGAATATGCATAATTGCCTAATTATATGCACATAAAATGGTGTACATGTAATGAATTGTCATAAGAAATGGACACTTATCACACCCCCCAACTTACTCATTGCTAGTCTCTTAGCAATGCCAATAAATTGAATTTTAGGACTAACAAGAGTTTGCAAAATTCATGCTCTCATATCCAGTTATCCCTTCATAGAACAACCAAAGATTAGGAATCTGGAATCATTAATGCACACTAGTCTTATGTTGGAACTTAATAGTACATGATTAAATTAAAGCTCAATAGCACTTGTGCATGTGTAACTACCAAATCCACCGCTTAGACAATTACATCCCCCATTCGCTATTCCAAGCAAATGCCTTTCAACCCTGCACCTCTTAGATCAGAGCATTAAGTTTATTAACTTTTTATCTGCCTTATTGTTTTGTCCCTTTGGGATCTTTTATACCACACATGATGCTGCACTACCCTTCACTGCTCAATGTGAACCTCGACTCTTACCTTAGGAGAAGCATACCCAGTTTTACAGATCCAGGTTCCCTTTTCCATTTTACGCGAAGCTCAATACGTCTTAGGTGAAGTAGGCCCGGTTACTAAGATTAGGGGCATTTTTCATGGTATTTTTTTTCTTTTTCTATCTTTTTTTTCATAATGCCATTGCACTTATTTGA
This sequence comes from Amorphophallus konjac, assembly GCA_022559845.1. NCBI lineage: Eukaryota > Viridiplantae > Streptophyta > Magnoliopsida > Alismatales > Araceae > Amorphophallus > Amorphophallus konjac. The sequence goes on along the minus strand of CM040125.1, from coordinate 213,089,085 downwards.
TGGATAATTTGGTAGAAAGTTATGTAAAAAGATCTTTTTTCTTAAGAAGTGCAGAATATCAGACATCATACCTAAAACGGTAGGGGGCTTGTCTTGCTTGTTTCATTAGTGTGCAATGTGAAATTTTTTTCTTCTAAAGTGCACATGAATTTTAAAGAGATTCTTATATCAATTTTTCATTGCTAGATTGACTAAATTTCCCATCATCCTGCTCCTTAGTCTTTTCTATTTCAGAATTACTTTTAATTTAAGCATGAGTCATGAAACTCAAAATGAGGTTTACATCTTTCTACGATGACATGTAAGACAGAACTCCTATCAGGTTGTACTATATGCATCATGAAAATTTTTCTCCCCCCCAACTTGAATGATATTGTCCTCAATGGCATGTAGAATATATGAACATGACAATGCATACATGAATGTTTGGGAAGGAAAGGTACAACCTGGGATGCGCAGACGTGGCTATTTTGGCAGGCAGTTTTGCGAACGACTTCTTCCAGCTCCTACAAACACAAATGAAAATGGCTCACTAGATTTTTGAAGAGAAATGGTTGAGTTGCCTCCCAACAAGTGCTAAGTTTAACGTCTTCAGCCAGACGGCATTCTTATATTTATCATGGGTCACTTAGTGGGATTGATTCCTTTGATGGAAGTTGTGTGTTTTTCAAGTAGAGTTTGAGACGCTGACCATTGACAGTGAAAATTTGACCATTTTTAGGATCTAGAATTTTAACAGCACCATGATCAAAGGTTTTGAGCATAACAAATGGTCCATCCCATCTAGACTTTAATTTTCCGGGGAATAAGCACAACCTTGAATTAAAGAGCCAAACTTTTTGATCAGGTTGAAATGATTTTCTCACAATGTATTTATCATGGAAAGCTTTGGTCTTGGCTTTGTAAATCATGGCATTTTCATAGGCTTCATTTTCAACTCCTCCAACTCATTTAGTTGTAGGGCCCTATGAGATCCGGCTTGGGCCAAGTCAAAATTGAACTGTTTAATCGCCCAATAGGCCCTATGCTCAAGCTCAACGGGTAAGTGACAAGCTTTTCCAAAGATTAACCTATATGGAGACATTCCAATGGGGGTTTTGTATGCTGTCCGATAGGCCCAAAGAGCGTCATCCAATCTTTCGGACCAATCCTTCCTATCGGGCCTAATAGATTTATGCAGGATATTTTTGATCTCCCTATTGGATGTCTCCACTTGGCCACTTGTCTGGGGGTGATAGGGGGTGGCAATCTTATGAGTGATCCCATATTTCTCGAGAAGAGCTCAGAATTGGGTAAGAGTGAAATGAGAACCTCCATAACTAATGATCACCCTCGGACACCTGAACCTTGAAAATATATTCTTTCGGACAAATTTCATGATAACTTTGTGATCATTAGTCTGGGTGGCAATGGCTTCAATCCATTTAGACACATAGTCGACTGCCACAAGAATGTACTCATGTCCGAATGATGGCGGAAAGGGCCCCATAAAATCAATTCCCCAAACATCAAAGATTTTGACCACTAGAATGGGGTTGAGTGGCATCATATCGCGTTTGCTCATGTTTCCAATGGCTTGACACCTAAGACAAGTCTTGCTAAATTCATAGGCGTATTTGAAGAGAGTAGGCCAGAAGAATCCACTTTGCAACACTTTGGCGACTGTTTTCTTTTCCGCGAAGTGTCCCCCACAAGCTAGAGTGTGACAAAAATTCAGGACGCTTTGTTGTTCTTCCTCGGGACCACATCTCCTAATTATTTGATCTGGACCTACGTGGAACAATTCAAGATCTTCCCAGAAATAGTGTTTAATTTTGGCAAAGAAATATTCTTTTTCATGTTTAGACCACCCATTAGGAATTTGTCCCACAGTTAAGTAGTTGACAATGTCTACGAACTATGGGAGTTGACTATGGGTTATAGACAAGAGATGTTCATCTGGAAATGAATCTTGCAAAAGAGCATTATCAGTTGTGAGAATCCGAGAAAGATGATCGGCAACTTTATTCTCAGAACCTTTTTTGTCTCGGATCTCAAGATCAAATTCTTGGAGTAGGAGGATCCACCTAATGATTCTAGGTTTGGCATCCTTCTTAGAGAACAAATATTTGAGAGCTGAATGATCAGAGTACACAATGACTTTTGCCCCTAAGAGATATGATCGAAACTTTTCAAGGGCAAAGACAACAGCTAACAGCTCCTTTTCCGTGGTGGTGTAGTTAAGCTGAGCATCGGCGAGGGTGCGACTCGCATAATATATCACCACCGGACACTTGTCAATTCTTTGACCTGGAACTGCCCCGATAGCATAGTCGGAGGCATCACACATGATTTCAAAAGGCAAAGACCAATCAGGAAATTAGAGAATTGGTGCCTTGGTCAAAGCCTCTTTAAGGGTATTGAGAGCCTCAAGGCAGGCATCATCTAAATGGAATGGAGTGTCTTTGGCCAAGAGAAGAATTAACAGGCGGACAATCTTAGAAAAGTTACTTATGAACCGGCGGTAAAAACCGACATGGCCGAGGAATTAACGAATTTACCTCACAGAGGTCGGAGGAGGGAGATTAGAAATAAGGTCGATCTTGGCTTTATCCACCTCTATACCCTGTTCGGACACAATATGGCCCAAAACTATACCCTCTTGAACCATGAAGTGACTCTTTTCCCAACTAAGAACAAGGTTGGTTTCAATACATCTCGCAAGCACTTTCTTCAAATTTTCTAAGTAGTTTTCAAATGACTCCACAAACACAGAAAAATCATCCATAAAGATCTCCAAGAATTCTCCTACCATATCAGAGAAAATGGCCATCATTCACCTTTGAAAAGTGGCCGGTGTGTTGCAAACACCGAATGGCATTCTCCGAAAGGTAAATGTTCCATATGGGCAAGTGAATGTGGTCTTCTCTTGGTCTTCCAGATAAATGGCCACTTGATTGTACCCAGAATATCCATCTAGGAAATAAAAATATCTTTGGCCCGCCAATTTCTCTAGAATTTGATCAATAAAGGGGAGTGGAAAATGGTCCTTTTTGGTCATGGCATTGAGTTTCCTATAATCGATGCACACTCTCCATCCCGTGGTGGGCGTAGTGGGCATATCTTCTCCTTGTTCATTTTGGACCACGGTGAGTCCCGATTTCTTAGGAACCACTTGAGTGAGACTCACCCATTGACTATCAGATATGGGATAAATAATTCCCGCATCGAGCCATTTGACAACCTCCTTCTTCACCACCTCCTTCGTGTTCGGGTTCAACCTCCTTTGCATTTTTTGACTAGATTTGGCGTTGTCCTCTATGTAAATGTGATGCATGCAAATAGACGGACTTATCCCCTTAAGATCAGCCACTGTCCAACCTATGGCACCCTTGTGAGTCCTAAGGACTTCTAGGAAAAGTTTCTTGGGTAGGGGTAAGATTGGAAGCTAAGATAACATGAAGGGTTTGATCGGGGCCTAGGAATGCATATTTGAGGGAGTCCGGAAGGGGCTTAAGCTCAAGTTTAGGAGGACTTTCAAGTGATGGAATGGCTGGTTCATCTTGTAAAGCTGGAAGTGGTTCAACCTTATGTCAAATGCTACTATGATGAGGGGAATCTTGAAGAGCATTGACCTCCCTTATTTGACCCATCCCCAGATCATTCTCAATAAATTCATCGTAGATGTCTATGAAGTGGCATTCTTCATCTAGGTCCAAATATTGGGAGGCTTTGAACACATTGAGAGAAACTTTTTATCCTCCGAATGAGATGTCCATCATCCCCGTAGCACAATTGATGATAGCTTTCGCAGTAGCAAGGAATGGGCGGCCTAGGATGATTGGGGTGTGACTTAGCTCCGAGGAGGAGGCCATGTCCAGAATGAGGAAATCAACGGGGAAGTAGCAATCATGGACTTTCACAATCACATCCTCTATCAAACCTCGAGGGGTCTTGACTGAGCGATTGGCCAGTTGGAGAATGACGGGGGTTGACTTGAGTTCTCCAATATCAAATTGCTCATAAACAAAGGTGGGTAAAAGGTTGACACTAGCTCCTAACTCGAGGAGGGCACGGTCAAATGTTACACCACCTATATCACATGAGATGAGGGGAGCACCGGGATCCTCCAACTTTCTAGGGAGATTGTTCATCAAGACCGCACTAACATCCTCGGAGAGCCAAATTTTCTTAGGGGTCGACTTGGGCCCTCTTTTTGGAGTGCAAAGCTCTTTGAGAAATTTGGCGTAGGCCGGAACATGTTTTATGGCATCTAGGAGTGGAATATTGATGTGAACTTGTGAAAAGAGCTCCATGAATTCCTCATTTTCGGCCGGCCTAGTCTTAGTGGGCTTGGGTTCTAGGGCATTAGGAAAGGGGACCTTGGGTTGATAGAAATTTGGATCTTCATGGGCCTTTCCTTTCCCTTTAGGATCTCCCCCCAACTTATCTTGAGTGTAATCCTCCTTACTTGCATCCTCATTATCTTGATTCTTTTCTATGGAATCTTACAACTCCTTTCCATCCTTGTATGGGTCATGTAACACCTTCCCACTCCTCAATGTTGAAATAGCCTTGACATTTTCAAATTGTGGGCCTTTAGGTTGGACTTGTGGGATGGGTTGAGGTAGGAGGCCCGGTTGTAGAGGAAAACCTGGGGGTTGGTTTCTTGGATTGGCCACGGGTTGACTTGGAAGTTGACCCACTTCTCTTCTCATTGTAACTTCCGCCAATTGTCCTATTTGACTTTCCAACTTGGAAATGGATTGTTGTTGATTCAAGATGATTTGTTGGAGTTGATTGAATTTATCTTCAAAGTTGGATTGAGACGGAGGTGGGTGAGTGGGTTGGTCTTGATTAGATTGAAAATGTGAATAGCCCATAGGAAGGAATTGAGCTTATGGACCTCTACCAAATGGATTGAAGGTGTTAGGTTGGGTTTGAAATTGACTTTGCATGGGTTATTTTTGGGCTTGATGAATAGAGGGGTTGGTTGCTTGAGGTAGAGCTTGTTAGGATTTCCAAGAAAAGTTCTGGTGATTCCTCCAGTCCGGATTGTATGTGTTTAAAAATGGGTCATTATTGGGCTTAGAGAATCCTTGGGCTGCAAAGATTTGCTCCTGGATGGCAGGGGGTAATTGAGCCGCAGTTGGATACTCCGTGATGTGATGGGATGGGCTTGCACATAGAGTGCATGTCTCATGTGGAGTGACAGATTGACCCGAGTAGGAGTGAGATGATGGTTGGCAAGAAGGGTCTTTCAAAGTCAAGAGTTGGTCTAACTTTTGAGTCAGACTCTCTACTTTATCCAACTTTTGAGTGATGAGACTTATGTCCAATCTTGGTTCAAAATCACCCCGGGCCTTGACCTCATATAATCCGGTCCGCTTGGAGGGCCCAATAGATCTCTCATAGGATGATAAAGAAGCATGATTGATAGAATTCTCACTAAGCATTTTGAACAAATCATACGCCTCATCATCACTTTTGCTCATGAATGCCCCTCCACATGATACATCTACCATTTGTCTAAATTGATCGGATAGACCCTCATAAAAAGCTTGGACTATTTGTCATTTGGACAACCCATGGTGAGGAAACTTCCTAATCAATTCCTTGAGTCTTTCCCATGACTCATGCATTTGTTCCCCTGGAGTTTGGGTAAAACCCGTGATTGCCCTTCTCATGGTATTGGTGCGGCCTATAGGGTAGAACTTCTTCATAAATTCTTGTTGTATCTCGGCCCAAGTTCTCATTGGCATCCCTATAGTGCCTAACCAATATTTAGCCTTATCCTTAAGAGAGAATGGAAAGAGGGTCAATCTAAGGGCATCATCCGAGAAATTTTGGATTTTTACCGTGGAATAAATTTCTAAAAATTCATCAATGTGTTTGTAGGGGTCCTCATTGGTATTTCTATAAAATTAGGGGAGCATTTGAATTGTGTTTGACTTGATCTCATAATGGATGGCTCGATTTTGAGGAATGTAAATGCAAGATGGAGGTTGATATTAGTTGGGAATGAAATAGTCCTTCATTTGCTTTGGAGGATTGGGATTTTCGGCCATAAGATTTTGGTGGTGAGGTCATTGATTTTCGGCCATAAGATCTTCTTGGAGATCGTCTCTTGGATACAAGACTCTCTCTATTTCCTGAATGGGTCCTAGTAGGTTTGGATGTTGTGATCTTCTTCCTTACATAAACTAGGTCGAAGAGAGAGATGAGAGAGTGTTTTTTTTATGATGATTTATATTTTTTTTGGTTTTGAAACAAACTAGGATGAAGAGAGAGAAGATGAGGATTTTTTTTTGTTTTTTCTTATTTTTTATGCAAACACAAACAAGTTATCACACAAATTATCTAATGACCTAGATGTGACTTAGACCTACAAATTGGGTTTCACAAAATGACTAAAGTGCAACTTGAGTTCACCCTCAATATTTTCACAGGCCAGGTCAGGGGTGGGGTAGTGGGTTGCTCCCCCTACTTTCGTAGGGACCTAATTACAAACCACTAGCCCGCTTAAGGCGTTTGCCGTCGGACCGTCTTGCCTTAGGCACCGATTTTCACAAGAGGGTAAACCCAAATAACACAAGAACCACAGTGTGAACCTAGGGCCAACGTCTATTGAATTTTATTTAGGGTCTAGGTGATGCAAAGATGAAGGAAATTGTGATTTGTGGGCTAAGGAAGGGTGATGAAATTCCCACCTTATCTTGCTTATGGGTGTTGCCCTTAGAATATTTTAGAATGATATGCAACAAACTAAGTTCAAACAAGAGGTTCTATGCAAGTATGCATGAGCATGTGATTTAGAAAAGAACTCACCTTGCCCCTCGCAATCTCGAAAATGCAATGACCAAAGTTAAACAACAAGGAAAAAAAATATCTATCCTAAATGATGCATGACTTAGAGCATGAAAGTGTGATTTCTACTCTTGGAATGAGAATTTTTTATTGGGTTCAAGTGAAGAATTTTTTTTTATTTAGTGAACCTATCTAACCATAATATGTAAAAATATTAAGGAAATAACACAAAATGAGAGGAGTTAGAACACTTACTTGAAGCGCAATCCCTCGTTCTCTTCTTTTTTGTTGAAATGAATGACAAAATCAAAATATGAAAGAAAGAAATGCAAACTTACCACTGATTTTTTTGATTTTTTTTATCCTGTAAAAAAAAGAAAAGAGAGCTTTATTAGTATACTATATACACAAGGAAAATAAAGTTCTTAAATCAAAAATCATCATTCTTCTGCGGTAACGGCGCCAAAATTTGATCACGCGAAAGTTCGTCGTTTAAAAATTTCAACTCGCACTAGATGAAAGAGAGACGTAATATGGTGGCGAGAAGGGTCGAATCCACAGGGAAGAAGAGATTTTTAAAGTTAAAAACCTTGTAGCCTTTTAGAAAAATACTTGTGATTTTGCTTTGCTTAAAGAAAATAGTGAAATGAAGAACAAACCAAACACTTAATTAAAAACACCTATGATTATGCGCCTATGCTATAGAAATTAATTGCATGAAGTGAAAGATGAGATAGAAGAAGGGGGTAGAGATGGAAGAAGATCAAGTACTAGATCAAAATAACAACTCTCTTCATTAACTTAAAAGAAAGAGTACATGAAGTGCAAGACAAGCTTACAACAAAAAGGTGACTAGATTACAATGAAATATCATAACATAAAAGTAATAACAAAAAGAGGGGCATGAGATGTGAAGATAGTAGTAGCAATGGTGATGATGCCATCGTCTCCTCCTCGCCGAGCCTTGGAGAGGATCGCTCTGCCTTGAAAGAGATCGCCGTGAAAAGTGATGGATGAAGAAGCCATCGTCATCCACGTCACGAGCCTTGGAACGTCGCCCGTCTTGATATGCACACTGCCATGAAAGGAGAGTTGTGGAGGATAAACTTTAGAGAGAAATATAGAGAGGAATGTGGAAGGGTTTGTGTGGATATGAAGAAGGAAGAAGATGAGAGAGTGAAATAGTGGAAAAATAAATATAACTCGTAAATTTAGAAGAATTGGAGGAAGTGATAGAATAAGAAAATATAGATCTACAAGAGATAAAGAACTTTATTGAAGAACTCAGAGAGAAATAAAGAGGGGAAGGGCTTCAAAACTGAGGAATAACAGAAGCTATAACCTCGGATGAACATTAAAATCACAGGACAACAAGTTAAAAAATGGGAGATAACTTTCAATCCAGAAAGAATTAGAAGATGATGTAGAAAAAGAAGTTGTAGAAAACTTAAAACCAAAGAACTTTCATGAAGATAGTAAGAGATGAAAATGATTAGAAGGGGGAAAAATAAGGGGAAGAACATAGAGAAACACTCATTCGTAGATGAACAGGACAGCACAGTGAAAAATATAAAATACTTTGAAAATCAGAAGAAATTAGAAGATGATGTAGAAGAAGAAGTTGTAGAGAACGTAAAAATAAAGAATGTTCATGAAGATAAAAAGAGGAGAAGAGGGACGAAAAAGGGTGAACTCGGGGAACTAAAAGATATGAGAGGGAGAGAAAGAGTGAAAACTTATCAAAAGAAGAACTCCCTTTCTCCTCCTTGTCATGGGCTATTTATATGGAAAGTTGGATAGATGAAGGGTGGAGATTGTATCAAAAGGAGATAGATGGCTGAGATTTAAGTGGAATATGATACATGGGGAAGAGGAAAAATAGGTGGGCACCCCCTTTCTTGTACTTTGGGCACCCTCTTTTCCAAGGCTCATCATGTCTCTCCTTTATTTCAAACTTTGAATTCAATTTTCCCTCCAACCGAAATATGTGTTTCTTTTCCTCAATTTTAAACTTTTAAAAATTTATTTTCCCTCCAATCAAAATATGTGCTTTTGACTTGGTCAAAGTAGTGGTGACAGTTTTACCCCCGACTTCTTTTGTAATTGCCTTCGGTGTCCTACACACACATAATTATATTTTAGTCCATAAAAATTATCACAATGTGCACATAAATCTCAAATGCTTATGATTATGCAATGGAGAATTAATGCTCATGGCCCTCAACTTTAATTTATTATTAAATAAGATAATCGAATTAATCAATTTACGTGAAAGCTCCAATTTAAATGCGGAGTTGAGGTTAACTATGAAATATGCATAATTATCTAATTATATGCACATAAAATGGTGTACATGCAATGAATTGACATAAGAAATGGACACATATCAGTCACCCCAGTTTCCTCAGCAGCAGCAGCAGCAATACCCACAGCAGCAGTTTCAGTAGCAGGGTCAGTTCCCGCCACTACCACGGTCAGCGAGTGTGGGCAGGCAGAGAGCTCGAGGTCAGATTACTCACATGACCAGGGCAAAGGTAGAGTCGTCGCAACTTGTGGAGGGTACTGTTATGATTTTGGGTTATGCAGCGTGAGTTTTGTTTGATTCTGGCGTGTCACATTCATTTATTTCAGAGGATTTTACGCTGAGTGTTGAGGACTCAGTATCCCAGATGTCTTGTGATCTGATGGTGGAGTTGCCGTCTGGTGACTTCATGATCACTTCGTATTGTTTCGAGAAGGTTTCGGTCTGGAACGAGGGGCGGAGTTTGCCTGGCAGGTTGTATGCGTTGCAGGTTCGGGATTATGATGTGATTTTGGGCATGGATTGACTTGAGGCCCATGGAGTGGTGGTGGATTGTGGAACGAAGAGGGTTTACTTTCAGCATCATTGTAGGCGGACCTTCTACTTCCAAGGTATCCATTCTACCTCTCCTCGTTTTCTCATTTCGACGATTCGAGCCCGTCGTTTGCTTGATTCCGGTTGCCAGGGTTTCCTCGCTTCTGTGGTCTTGGTAGACCATCCGTGTCCGGGTGTCAAGGACATTCCGGTGGTGTGCGAGTTTCACGATGTTTTTTCCAAGGATTTGCCTGGATTGCCTCCCCAGCGGGAGATCGATTTCATTATCAAGGTTGTGCCTGGTACGGGAACCTTAGCGAAGGCTCCGTACCGTATGGCTCTCGCGGAGTTAAGAGAGCTGAGGGTGCAGTTGCAGGAGTTGCTGGCCAAGTGGTACATTCGTCCTAGCTTTTCCCCTTGGGGTGCGCCCGTGTTGTTCGTGATGAAGAAGGATGGTAGTATGAGGTTGTGCATTGACTACCGGCACCTGAATGAAGTGACCATTAAGAACAAGTATCAGTTACCGCAGATTGATGACTTGTTTGACCAGCTTCAGTCAGCTCGAGTGTTCTCGCGGATTGATTTGCGGTCCAATTACTATCAGCTGAGGATTCTCGAGTCAAATGTGGAGAAGACTGCGTTCAGTACGAGGTACAGGTATTATGAGTTCTTGGTGATGCCGTTCGGGCTTACCAATACCCCCGTAACCTTCATGGACTTGATGTAGAGGGTGTTTCGTCCCTATCTCGATCAGTTCATGGTCGTGTTTGTGGACGACATCCTTGTTTATTTACGGTCTACGGAGGAGCACGCGTACCATTTGGGTGTGGTGCTGCAGACGTTGCGAGATCACCAGTTGTATGCGAAGCTCAGTAAGTGCGAGTTCTGACTTCATGAGCTACACTTTTTGGGACACGTGATCTCTGGTGATGGTATTTCTGTGGACCCCACTAAGGTCGAGGCAGTAATGCAGTGGCCAAGGCCGATTGATGCGGGACGAGACCACGGACACGATAAGCTCGTGATTGCCCCTTAACGAGGGAAGCGTCGGATGTGCGCGGTTGAGAAACCGACAATGAGCTAGGGTGATCGGCTCTCTTTTGTGCCCGTATCGGGTCACGGGATGGTCACGTACTCTCTCGCAGCAGCGGTAATGAACATATAAAGCGAGCTAGATATCCCTACACATGCTCTCTAGCAGCGGCATAAACAAATATATATGAAGTAAGCAAAATATCGAGAAGGGAGCGGAAACGATACCTCCACGCGCTCGGCGTGGGTAAGACGGGCCCGGCCGAAACTCGTACCCCCGGAACAATAATACACAAGATTACAGCAATACAACTCGCTGCCCACTCCACGCAGGGAGGTAAAGAGCTACACAATGGGGTCCGGGAGGACCGAATTCGGGTTGACGGGCGGCTTCTCGCGTTGATTCGGCAACACCCGAACTAGTGATGGTGGGGCCCACGTGCTGTCCGGAGGGGCCGTGTGGGACCCGGTGGCATCGCTGTGGTGGTGGATGCCTGGATGAGCGCTCCCTGGAGTGGAGGCGCGCTGGTTCGCCGGTCGGAGGCCGGGCGGCTCCGATCGGCACCGATCGGAATAACCGGCCACGGATCTGCAATTTCTGATTTTCAGCGCGCGTCCCGACGAGAACGGATGCTGCGATCATCCCCGATGTCGGATCGACATGAAACGGGAGCCATTGGAAAGCTAACTTCAAATACTTCAATCTAGGCTTGAAGATCTGGCCTGGATCTGCACGGATATGGGCTTTAATGAAATTACAACTTCCTGTTGTACAGTAGCCGAACACTCAGATATGCAGGGCTATTATCTGAGAACGACCTTTGTCCGATATTTGAACGTCTGAATCTGAAGTGGTGGTCTTCTGTAAAGTTGTAGGACATCAAGCTAGCAAAACGGAAAAACTAGTTTGGACAAGTTTGGATGTGGCTACGAATTGATGGGATTTTTGAACTGGAAGTGGGTCGAATCTGGAAATGGGCTGAAAGCACTGTAGCTGAGATAGAACATGAATTTTGAAAAATGGATAGATGGAGGATAAAAAATCACGAAGAATTGTGGATGTAGGGGATGATGGACAGTACTCCCAGTAAAATTGGGAGGGTTTGAAAAATTCAAAAAGGTGGTCGGAGATGGGAAACTCAGAGCTGTTGTCACTGTAGATAGAGATAAAATAGATCTGGGAATGCAAAATGAACGAAAATGGAAAATTACTAAATTGAGTAGTTTGGACGTGAAAATTTAGGTGGAGGTGGGGATTCAAGGTAAGAACACACCCTCAAAATTTCAAATCCATCTGAGCACGTGGCTGACAGCAAGAATTCACGAACTACACCTCTATCCAGCAGGACAGAAACTTGAAGACGGCTCCGCGGCGGCTCGAAGGCGGCACGAACGGCGGCGGCGGCGGCACCGGTGAAGATCAGAGGTTGAGAGGGGGAGATAAAAGGTAGATCCACTCTAGAATGGGGGTTGGGGATGAAGAAACCAGAGGGAGAGAGAGGGGAGGTCGAAATTCACTCAAGGGGGGGCTCTTGCACAATATTTTTTCTCATTTCATTAATTCTAGAATAATAGAAATACATGACTTATATAATAAATAAAAAAAGACCATGAATACCCTTAGATCTAGGATCTGGAGGGACCTTTAAGGGACTTCATATTTGATCCAAATAAAAAAAAATGAAATTCCTAATTAATTCTAATGGGGGGACAAGGTAGGAAAGGTAGGTAGCCTACCTTTGAATTTTTTAACCACTTGTCTACCATGTGGTCAATTGGCATTCCAACCTTCTAGATGGCCACCTAGGATGGTTGACCAGCCCCACATGGTCTAGGTGGACCAATGGGAAAGGGGTGAGGGTCCCCTTGCTTGGGCCTACGGGAATTTTACATATAAACCAACTAAGACTTACAATTACGTACCCATATAACACAAGGGTATACATACAAAGATGAAAGGACATAAATGCAAATAAAATGCGGACGGTCTTGTCTCGATGTCCCCATCAATTCTCCCCGGGTGGGAGGAACTCGACACCGTCGAGTAGGGGTATGGATGCTCGAGTACTCCGGCGGATCCGTCACCGTGCCAAGTAACGCGGGTATGCTCCACTCCAAGTGACCGTCACCTGCTCATTCCATATATACTCGATATGCACAAGCTGCTGTGGGCTAGAGGTGGACACTCCGGGTGGGGAACTCTCACAAGGGAAGGAAGCGGCTCGAAGACTCACTAGGAATCACCGCTGAGTCCCTATAGGTGACTAGATCCGGGTGTAGATATAGAACCGATCCCATACTCATCGAATGAGTCCACTCGCCTCTTACTCATAATAGAATGACAACGAGCTTGCACAAGACACATGCAGACAGACATACCACACAAAGAAAAAGCACACTGACTCATCTATGACCCTAGACACACCTAATGTTAGTCCGACCCGTACATGGGTGACGGCGGACCAGGACACCCGAATGTGTGCCATGCATGCATTTGACGTAACCGGAGGTTGACGTCATGGGGAACTCCTAGACATACTATGATGCACCAATCATGGACATTGGGCTTGGATACGGGAAGTCCGGGAGGTGCGAGTGGTTTAAAGGGATCGGGGAAACCAAAGTCTTCCTTACCCCCCAATGATGGTTCGGACCTATGGCTATGTGGAGTTTGCTTGGCCCGAGTGGAAATGGTGGGATAGTGAACTCCGCGGAAGAAGGGTAGTGAGTATGAAAACTCGGGAGGTTCACTAGTGAAGGGGTCAAAAGGGTCGAAGAAGGTGTGACCCCATGAAGTGGGTTCCAACATGACATGGTCCCAAGTTTGGAATTCATAGTCACCGTCATACATTATGATCGGTGGGACGACGGACATGTGTAGAAAATAGGATTCCTCCCTTAGGCAAAAGGGAACGAAGTTGGACTCGGCCGGCATCGGGAGGAATAGAAGAATCTCCGTGGTGACACACCCCATGGTGCACTCGGAGGTAATGGACCCAAAGGCCGGATGGGTGAAGCTAAGACTAGCGGGTTGGTCAAAGCCTCGGGCCAGTAGGTGCGTCAACTTCCATTGTGTGTCTAATCCCATAATAAGGTCATCCAATGTATCAATATGGTGACTAGACCGAAAGGTATGTGGAAGGAGTTGACGGGCACTATAGGTAAGGTGGGGTCCATAGAAGGGTAAGGACGTGGGACCAAGCCATCCTTGAGCCAACTAAGAAGTCGCTCGACTATGTATAGCGTACCTATAAGAAACACGGGTGGCTCGGGATGGACATCCTCTAAATGTGGCTCCTCGAAGGGAGGGTGGCTCGCATGATGGGTGGCTAGAGGGGTGGGCTCGAGGAGAGGTGGCAAGCATGAATCCGAAGGTGGAGTGGGCCACTGGGGTTGGGTGGCGGGAAAGACGAGGGTGCTTGATTGAGCCCTATCCTTAAGGATGATCTTGCCAGGTAGGTAAGGTGGGTATAAGGTGCAAGTCCTTTTGCCCTAGTCAAGATTAGCCTTTCTTTCTCCTAACCACGTTTACCCTAAAATGATGCATGGACCAGCAAGTGTGCCGATCCTGCACCATGCACCATCGGTGTAAAGAACGGAGCCGACCTTCCTATAGAACTCAACACAAGCAAAATCACCATCACGGACAATCTCGCCTGTCTTGGAGAGAGACTCCACAATATCAAAAGCAACCCAATTATCTGACTCCCTATCGGTGAAATGGAGTTCCGTTGTGGACCCATTAGGTAGAGTGGCTTTAGAAACGATATAGGGTCGGGCTAGGAAGGCCTTGGCTTGGGCCACCAGAGATGACCACTTAGACGCATGGCCTTGGGGAACGGCCATGGATAGCGGACATGGACATGCATACACACGGAGACAAGACACTAGACCGACTAATGCAAAGGTTGGGACGCATGCATAATAAGGACAAGACACCAAGACTCGGTAAGGGGCGAAGTTAATCGATCCGAAGATCACTCGCGCAGGTGTGCGGCCTTCCCGATAGGCGTAGCCTAACGTTCGAACAACACCTTTTTATATACCGACTAATGGTATGCAAATGCGACACAAAAGACACTTTTTTTGTTTTAAAACAATGATGACCCTAAACACGACTTAGGCAATGACTAATGGCTAGACGTAAATGACACCCTTTTTTTTGACACCCTAGACTCAAACTTGCTCTGATACCAAATTGATGCGGGACGAGACCACGGACACGATAAGCTCGTGATTGCCCCTTAACGAGGGAAGCATCGGATGTGCGCGGTTGAGAAACCGACAATGAGCTAGGGTGATCGGCTCTCTTTTGTGCCCGGATCGGGTCACGGGACGGTCACGTACTCTCTCGCAGCAGCGGTAATGAACATATAAAGCGAGCTAGATATCCCTACACATGCTCTCTAGCAGCGGCATAAACAAATATATATGAAGTAAGCAAAATGCCGAGAAGGGAGCGGAAACGATACCTCCACGCGCTCGGCATGGGGAAGACGGGCCCGGCCGAAACTCGTACCCCCGGAACAATAATACACAAGATTACAGCAATACAACTCGCTGCCCACTCCACGCAGGGAGGTAAAGGGCTACACAATGGGGTCCGGGAGGACCGAATTCGGGTTGACGAGCGGCTTCTCACGTTGATTCGGCAACACCCGAACTAGTGACGGTGGGGCCCACGTGCTGTCCGGAGGGGCCGTGTGGGACCCGGTGGCACCGCTGTGGTGGTGGATGCCTGGATGAGCGCTCCCTAGAGTGGAGGCGCGCTAGTTCGCCGGCCGGAGGCCGGGCGGCTCCGATCGGCACCGGTCGGAATAACCGGCCACGGATCTGCAACTTCTGATTTTCAGCGCGCGTCCCGGCGAGAACGGACGCTGCGATCAGCCCCGATGTCAAATCGACACGAAACTGGCGCCGTTGGAAATCTAACTTCAAATACTTCAATCTAGACTTGCAGATCTGGCCTGTATCTTCACGGATCTAGGCTTTAATGAATTTACAACTTCCTGTTGTACAGTAGCGGAACACTCAGATCTGTAGGGCTATTCTCTGAGAACTGCCTTTGACCGATATGTGAACGTCGGAACATGAAGTGGTGGTCTTCAGCAAAGTTGTAGGACATCAAGCTAGGAAAATGGCAAAACTAGTTTGGACAAGGTTGGATGTGGCTACGAATTGATGGGATTTTTGAACTGGAAGTGGGTCGGATCTGGAAATGGGCTGAAAGCACTGTAGCTGAGATAGAACACGAATTTTGAAAAATGGATAGATGGCTGATAAAAACTCAAGAAAAATGGTGGATGTAGGGGATGATGGACAGAACTCCTAGTAAAATTGGGAGGGTTTGGAAAATTCAAAAAGGTGGTCGGAGATGAGAAACTCAGAGCTGTTGTCACTATAGACAGAGACAAAATAGATTTGGGAATGCAAAATGAATGAAAATGGAAAATTACTAAATGGAGGAGTTTGGACGTGAAAATTTAGGTGGAGGTGGGAATTCAAGGCAAAAACACACCCTCAAAATGTCAAATCCATCTGAGCTCGTGGCTGGCAGCAATAATTCATCTGTCCAACAGGACAGAAACTTGAAGACGGCTCCGCGACGGCTCGAAGGCGGCACGAACGGTGGCGGCGGCGGCACAGGTGAAGATCAGAGGTTGAGGGGGGGAGATAGAAGGTAGATCCACTCTAGAATGGGATTTGGGGATGAAGAAACCAGAGGGAGAGAGAGGGGAGGTCGAAATTCACTCAAGGGGGGGGGGGCTCTTGCACAATGTTTTTTCTCATTTCATTAATTCTAGAATAATAGAAATACATGACTTATATAATAAATAAAAAAAGACCATGAATACCCTTAGATCTAGGATCTGGAGGGGCATTTAAGGGACTTCATAGTTGATCCAAATAAAATAAAAAAATGGAATTTTTAATTAATTCTAATGGGGGGACAAGGTAGGAAAGGTAGGTAGCCTACCTTTGAATTTTTTAACCACTTGTCTACCATGTGGTCAATTGGCATTCTAACCTTCTAGATGGCCACCTAGGATGGTTGAATAGCCCCACATGGTCTAGGTGGACCAATGGAAAAGGGGTGAGGGTCCCCTTGCTTGGGCCTACGGGAATTTTACATATAAACCCACTAAGACTTACAATTACGTACCCATATAACGCATGGGTATACATACAAAGATGAAAGGACATAAATGCAAATAAAATGCGGACGGTCTTGTCTCGATGTCCCCATCACCGATGTCTGTGACAGAGATCCGGAGTTTCTTGGGGCTTGCAGGTTATTATCGGAGGTTTATCCATGATTTTTCTCGTATTGCGTCCCCGATGACCAGACTTACGCGGAAGGATGTGCCTTTTGTCTGGACTGATGAGTGTGAGTAGAGTTTCAGGGAACTGAAGAGATTGCTCACCTCGGCTCCGATGTTGGTTTTACCCTCTGGATCGAGAGGTTTTGTGGTGTGTACAGATGCTTCCGGGGTCGGATTCGGTGCTGTGTTGATGCAGCATGGTAGAGTGGTGGTGTATGCTTCACTGCAACTGAAGCCACATGAGAGAACTACCCTACCCATGACCTGGAGTTGGCGGCTGCGATCTTCGCGTTGAAGATCTGGACGCATTATCTGTACAGTGAGAAGTTTGAGGTGTTCACTGACCATCAGGGTCTGAGGTATGTGTTCACTCAGAGGGACCTTAACCTCAGACAGAGGCGTTGGATGGAGTATATGAAGGATTATGACTTCATCCTGTCTTATCAGCCGGGCAGGATAATGTCATCGCCGATGCTTTGTGTCGGAAGGTCACGGTCAGTGCCTTGATGTTAAGGAAGTGGAGGCTCTGGGAACAAGTGTCCGAAGTGTCATTCAGGCTCTAGATTCCCCGAGAGCCAGGGTTAGCGGTGCTTGTGAGTCTGACTGTCACTCCTGCTATCCACCGTCAGGTGACAGAGGCTCAGCATGTAGATCCTGAGTTGCCCCTGATTTTGGCCATGGCTGATGTGGAGCTCGGCGAGGACGGTGCTGTGAGATTTTGTGGCAGGTTGTACGTCCCAACCGAGGAGCGGGTTCGTCGTGCGGTGTTGCGCGAGGCTGATGGGAGCAGGTACACCGTACACCCGGGTGTGACGAAGATGTATTGGAACTTGCGGAGGCAGTTCTGGTGGCCTTGCATGAAGAGAGATGTTGCCGAGTTCGTGGCCAGGTGCCTGACCTGTCAGCAGGTGAAGGCGGAGCATCAGTGACTAGGAGGTGTGCTTCATCCCTTAGATGTTCCCACATGAAATGGGACCACGTGACCACGGATTTTGTGGAGGGATTGTCGAGGACTCCGAGTGGGCAGGATAGTATTTGGATGCAGGTGGATAGGCTGACGAAGGTGGCTCGGTTGTTACCGGTCAAAGTCAGCTGGAGTGTGCCCAAGCTTGCGCGTTTGTATGTGGAGCGGATCATACCTTTGCATGGGGTTCCCATTTTCATTGTGTTAGATCGAGATCCGTGTTTCACTTCTGGATTCTGGAGGAGTTTCCAATGAGCTCTTGGCACGAAGTTAGCATTTAGCTCAGCGTATCATCCTCAGTCAGATGGACAGTCAGAGAGGACCATCCAAACTTTGGAGGACATGTTGAGGTCGTGCTGCCCAGAGTGGCAGGGGAGTTGGTTTCACCACCTACCGTTGGTGGAGTTCGCCAACAACAACAACTATAATTCGAGCATCGGCATGGCTCCTTATGAGGCGTTGTATGAACGTCCGTGTCGGACTCCACTTGATTGGTTCAAGGTCGGTGAGCATGTTTTGATGGGACCGGAGTTGGTGCAGTAGTGTGTGAATGTCGTGCACCTGGTTTGTCAGATCATGTTGGCGGCCCAGAGTCAATAGAAGAGCTATGCTGACCAGAGGAGGCAGCCTCTCACTTTCACCGTTGGTGATCGTGTGTTCTTGAGAGTTTCTCTGATGAAGGGGGTGATACGCTTTGGACGGCGTGGGAAGTTGAGTCCTCGCTATGTCGGTCCTTTCCTCATTATGGAGCACATCGGTGAGGTTGCTTATCGGTTGCAGTTACCCCCTGAGTTTGCGGTGGTGCATGACGTGTTCCATGTCTCGATGTTGTGGAAGTATATGTCCGATGACTCTCATGTGCTTGAGGATTCTGTTTGGCCCGAGGTGACTCCAGATCTTTCTCTACCAGAGTTTCCCGTCCGCATTGAGGATAGGCGAGAGCAGTGCCTGCGGAACAAGGTCATTCCCTTGGTTAAGGTGGTGTGGCAGCGGCACTCTGGTGGTGAGGCTTCTTGGGAGCGTGAGGACGAGATGCGTCAGCAGTTCCCTTACCTGTTCAAGTGAGTTCCCTCTTCTTCCCCCTGAGCTTTATTCTTAGATTTTGAGGATGAAATCTGTTTAAGGGGGGAGGGCTGTAATATCCCAGACCTTTCGAATCCTCTCTTCTTGGGTCTCGGATCTGCTTTCTCGGAGTGTCCGGGTCCGTTAAGTCCGGAATTTTGTTTTGGACATCTTTTGTGTTCGGATCGGTGCGATCCGGGGTTGTTTTGGAGGCCCGGAGCGTGTTCTGCGACTTTTTCAGCGTGTTTTCTAATTCCCGCGTGTGTGTTTCGGAAGGACCTGCGGAACCCCGTAGCGGGCGAACCGAGTCGTTCACCTAGGCATTGGTGGTGTCGTTGTGATCAGCGCGTTCCAATGATCGCGGCGGTATATTTTTCTATTTTTTTCAGATTTTTTGGAAAATCTGGATTTTCTATATAATCTCATTTCTTTTCTTTTTTCTTTCCTTCATTCTCTTTCTTCTTCTTCCTCTTTCTCCTTCTCTCCCGTGAGCGACCATGGCCGTCTCTCCCATTTGACCGACTATGATCGCGGCGGCGTCCCCTCCGACTGCAGACGGCGCGGTGCGACGGCGTGACGGCGTGGGCGACGGCGAGGCGATCGTGGCGGCGTAAATCTTGTGGGGAATCGTGAAGGAGCGAGGATTCTAAAGCGATCTTCGTGGTTTGAGCTCGATCCAGCGGGCCTCGACGCGGAGCGGAGGTAGGGTGACGATCCCTTGCATCTTGCATTCCTTCCCCGCGATTTGTAGGCCGAGGCGAGGTCGAGAGTGGGTTTTATCGTGCTGGGGAGGGTTGAGCATGTCGCGGGGAGTGACCGCACGATCTATGGTTTTAGCCCGTGATTCCGCATTTTGGGGGCGTAGAATCATGCTAGGGGGCTTGGGGGTCAGTTCCCTTTCATTTCCCTCTCAATGGGGCTCGTTTGGGGCCAGAAATGGCGAATCTCGGCGAGTTCACCGTTTTCACGCCGCAAGGGATAAACGGCGGAACCAAGGCCCGTTTATCCCCATGCGCAGCCCAGACATGACCACCCTTCGGCTCGGAGCGTAGTGGGTATGCAGGGTCAGTCGTGTGACCGTTCCTCCCCATGAGCGGCCCAAGGCCAACCGTTCATCCCGTGGGTTTTTTGATCGTTGGCTTGTGACCGTTGCACAGTGTTTGGGGTCAGCGGATAGGGGCTAGCCGTATGTCCTCATGAGCGGCCAGGGGCTGGCCGTTCGTCACTTGTGCCGTTAGTGGGATATACGGCTTGGGTGAGTCCGCTCATCCCCCTTGAGCGGCGAGGTTCTAGCCGCTCTTCCCTCGAGCGGCTATGGGTTAGCCGTTCTTCTGTTGTGCCGCTAGGGAGTAGCCGTTCGCTTTTCGTTTGGACCGAGAGTAGAACGGTCCTTTGTTGGCCGTCCATCCCCTGGACCGGCCCATTCCTGGTCGCGTGTCTCTCGTACGGGGCAGGGTAGTCCGTTCAATGAGCTTGTCTAATCGGTGTTTCGTTCTTGACCGATTTGAGTCCTGGGGGCGTGGGCCTTGGTCCTCCTGTCGACCCGCAGTCTGACAGATGCTGGGCATCTTGTCTAGGCCAGGTGTGGTGGTCCGGTGTAGCCCCGGGAGGTGTTGTTCTCGACTTGTGTCACCGTGAGACGGTGTCGGTGCGAGGGGCAGTCCTCGTACCCTGTCTGGTTGGGACGTTGTTTTCCGTTGACTTGAGAGTCTACTCCTTCAGTGACCATCCACTAGTCGTAGCCTGCTTACGCGTTTAGCGGTCCCACCAGGGAGTGGTGGAGAGGCTACCCTGAGGATTGTTTTTAGACTGGTTTCCGTCGGGCCCCTCGTCTGTAGCGAGAGTCCGGCTCAGGGGAAAACCAGTTAGAGGCCAGACCTGGGGACACATGGTCTGTGTGTACACACGTGGTTGGGGGCGGTTGGACCCACGCTGACGAGCGTGACCCTAGCTAGTCACTTGCTTTATGGTTACTTGTACGGTGTCCTTGCCTCCGCCCGGGGCATCGCAGGTGGACACCGACAGTGCGGTGTAAGACGTCAGGGGATGCTACCGACTGTGCTTATAGTGGGAGGTACTCCTGTCGAGTCGAGAGTGACAGACTGTCAGTCTCTATGACTTCGACCATCAGGTTTTGGTCGTGTTTGATCGTTGGGTTCCGGTTGTTTCGCCATGGCATGTGTCCCGGTTTACGTGCCATGAGACCGGTGTTTGTAGTTGCAGGGCTTTCACTTTTGAGGTACTCACTTAACTGTTAGCGTAGCAGTTTTCCGTTTTGCGAGGTAAGGTTCGAGTGATCCCTACTGAGTCTTGTTCCGAGACTCATTCCCTGCGTATTTTTACCGTGTTTCAGGCGAGGCGCGGCTTCAGGGGGGTGCGTCTGAGGCTCAGCGTGGTTCAGGTGCCCAGTGTTAGTGCCAGAGGTCAGAGCCGGGGTATGCCCCGCGTAGCTGTACTTTTCTTTCTTATCTCTGTAGTAGTTGTGGACTACTGTTGTTTATCTTGTGGACCATGTATCATGTAAAATGTTAATTATTTCCTGCTTAATCATATAAACTGTTTAATTTTTACAATTATTTGTGATACTTGTGTAGTCTCCACCCCATCCTTCTAACCCTTCCGAGTCTTCGGGCTCGTGGGTGGCGGTTCGAGTCTTGGGTTATCGGGCCTTCCTGGTAATCTGATTCTCGGGTCGTTACAGTAGCAGATAATGTACTAAACATCATAAAATAATCTAAATCAATTGTATATTCTTCAAAAAAAATTGTGGCTCAGATCGAATATCTATAGACTAGAGTGAACCTAGAAATATAATCCCCAACAATATGACGTTGTGCATTGGAGCTGTTCCTTGGGAAGTGGGGATTTATCGATTGTTTTATTTTGGGATCATCCATACCTAGTTCTTGGGAAGTGGGGATGAAAGATTTTAGATAGATACTTGTTCCTTGTGAGTAGGATGTATGTAATTTACTGGGCCGTCCCATCAGTCCCACTTGAACCGTGAGAGTGAGATGTTTAGGGCGTGTTTAGAGACAAAACCACTGTTTCTCATTTTCTCATAATTCACACTTCATACGAGATAAACAGTGTGAGAAGATTAACTATTGTAGAGGTAGAAATATAGTTTCTATGCCACGTACCACCTTCTCTATTTATTTGTTGGGGGCGTTCGTCCGACACACGTGGAAGCCTACAAGCACCAGAAGAAAGGGGCGTCAGAAGGAGCCTTATGCGTTACCCTAGGGGACAACCCTTCGATGTTTAAGTTAGCAATGACTTTATGAAAGGAATAGAGAAGAGATCAGGAGAGAGTGATAGAGGTCACAGTAGAGGATCTGAGAGACATGTAGGCCCTCGGCACGAGTGCTTGCCGCTCCCAGTGGACACCCGGAGAGTGCTCGCTGGGTGGTAAGGTCGTGCAAGAGGGGTCTCTCTCAGGACATAGAAAGGTGTGACCTCTCTATATCGCTGTAGTGGGATTATTCGCTCTATTCCATATGACTAGCTTTTGGCAGAAGTTCCACCGTGTCTTCACTTCTCTGTCGATGTCCCATTTGTAGTGGGTTCTCGTGGAGCGGGATGCCTATCCCTTAATAGGGAAGGGCACAAGTAGTGGAGTAACGTCTCCCGAGATCGTAGCGGGAGTTTCCCATTGGAGGGCGATTACCCTGACATCGGCTGGTCCCTGGGTGAGTCTTACTGCGCTCGTGGGGCATGCTCGCCTGTTATGGGGTCAGGACCGTGTAGACACGCCAAAATTGACGCTTTGTTCATTAAATCTAATGTCACTATATTGATGCCCCAAAGTGAACTTCAATATTTTTATAATATAAAGTTCTTCTATTTTTGTGTGGTTTTGTGAATTATTCTTGCATTTTCGGTGATTCACGACTTGAAGAGGGGCGTGTTTTAAATAGCGACCTAATCTGAGGCGTGTTATTAAGAAAGGACGACCACAGATATGGGCATCAATTCCTGGTATTTTACAAGTCCCGCTACGATTAAAAAATCAGTGATTAACGTCCTTCCTTAGGGCGTGTTATTAATCAATGCCTTTGCTTCAGGCGTCTTTTTATAATTTTCAAATAAAGAAAGTTTTATTACCAAAATTGAATCCAAGAAGTGACGCCTCAATCCTGGTCGTGTTTTGAATTAACGTCCTTGGGCAGGTCGTCAATTGTTGAATTGACGCCCTTCGGTAGGTCGTGTCTCACCCTTTTCGTGTCCTTCTTAAACTCATCTTTCCTGAAGAGTTCCCTGCCTTTCTTGGTCACCTTGCTCGATCTGGGAACTAGAGTCCTTGCCGTTAACAATCACTGCCTGTTCTTATCTTCTCGAATCTGTGTTTATCTTTGATCGAAACCTTATAAAAGGACTTCCTGGTCGATCTCGCGCGAGTTTACAGAACACGGAGAGCACACAGCGAGGAAAGGTAAGGTTAGATGGACATACAGGAAGAAGAGAGAAAAGAGAGAGCGGTTGTTATTGTCACGGAAGTTTTGCGCAGAAGAAGAGTTTCTCTTCATCCGTGTGACTCTTCATCGTCTTCCTCTGTTTCCTGCTGCTCCGGTGGTTCTCCCTTTACTGTTTACAGGAACAGCAAGGGTTTCTCTCCTTTGTTTCTATTTGTCTTCATCGCATCATTGTCTATCATCATCGTTTTTCCCCTGTTGCATTAGTATTGCATCTCCTCTCCTCACCCTAATTCTCTAGGGGTTTTAAAACCAAACCAAAAGGTGCGCATGCTATATTCATATTTCATCATCATATTGTTTATTTGGATTGATACTACACTCACTCTTGGCTGATCCACTTTTCTTTTATTTGTTTGTTCTTCGTTTCAAGGTAATCAACAAGGAAAACCCCCTTCATCGGCCGGCCGATAGAAGGTGGAGGAAGGAATTCACATCCATCCCGCATCTTATTATCACCAGGTATTCGCGATTATCTTTTCTTCTTATTAAGGTAACCCCTCTGGCGATCACACTCCTTCTTAGCACCACGTGCTCTTTTACTCCTTTTTTTCATTATTCCTCTTATTATTCTTCATATTCTTATTATCACTCCTCCTCTTATTATTATTTTTCTCCTTTAATTAGTGGATTTTCCGTGATCCACAAATTGGCGATCACGGTGGGACTTCCATTGTTTTTCTTTTGATTACCATCTCCTCTTGGCACCCACGTGTGCCCTTTCCTCTTTGGCACCCACGCGTGCCCTTTCCCTTTGGTACCCACGGTACCCCTCCTTTGTGCCCCACGGGCACCCTCCACTGTGCACACTGCACACTCCCCGGGATCAGCCAGTTTGTGATTAATCTTTTGATCTAACGCCTTTCACAAAGGTGCATTTTTATCTAACGCCTTCATCCAGGGCGTCTTTTCTCTGTTTAACGCCTTCCATGAAGGCGTCTTTTATCATATCTGCTGCTTCTGTGAATTTGCGCCCTCCTCTCAGGCGTCTTTTTATTTGGCAGCGCCTCACACCAAGGCGCGTTTTTCTTCGATCATGCGCACCACTTATATTTGACGCCCTCTGTCAGAGGCGTCTTTATCATAGTTAGCGCCCCACATCAAGGCGCGTTTTTGCATTGTCCGAGAGCCCCTCCCAAAATTCACGACAGCCACGCTGTCGTCTCTTTTGTTAGTAGCGATGGCCTCCAGGTCGCCTCTTTCCTGTGTGTTTGCAGAGCCTTACTGTTTCTATCTATTCATGCTGGATTCATATTCACATTGAGCATTTGATTATATTGCTGTGATTGGCTTATCTTATACTGCATTTTTGTGGCATTTGGTTGAGAGACCTCCTCTCTCTACACTAGGATTCCACACACCTTTCTTGGAATCGGGACAACCCTCCATTGAGCATTCCGTCTCTTTGGACCGAAAATCCCTTTTCCAAGACCTCCGTAAGTCCCCGCACCCGTGGATTCCCTCACGGACGCTGGGCCGGTTGTACCCTTGAAGTACCCGGAGTTTAGAGAACCTATCGTTGGTGAGAAAAGAGAAAGAACCTAGTTGACACGAAGGCTACACTTGAATCCAAACTAGGTTTCACTTTGCGAAGAGGAGTGAATTATTCTGTAATTTAACTCACTCTAATCTCAAACATAACACTAAAATCTTGCCTTCATCTCAACTTGTTTGCATAACTTGATTGAGTTGAATTGTTTAAACTTGTTTGAGTTGAGGGATTGTTGTGTGATAATTCCTTCATAAAGCTTTCTCTCTTTTTAAGCATGCAACTCCGTTCAGGTAAGATTATCAACATGGCAAGCTACGGATATTCCTATGATGATGTGGAAGAGAACGTTTTCGGTCAATCATATGAGGTTCCCCAAGATTCTATCTATCCTGAAAGGAATTACCCCCCTCCTCATTCTCATTATCCTCAAGTTCATGTGGTTGATACCACTACTCAAGAGGTGGTGCCCTCTTCTCAGGCTTTACCCTCCAACACTCCGGGGAACCCCTCCCCATCCTTCAATGTTACCGATTTGATTAATGCCCTATCTCAATTAGATGACTCCCAGTGGCAGGCAGTTCAGGCCACTTTGAAAGGGAAGTCCGTTCCTTCTTCATCCTCCAATCCCCCTCCGGCTGAGAGTGGCCATCACCTCATTAATGACCAAGTGGTCTTGCACAAACCCCCCTCTTGTCCACCGACACCTGGTGCGGCCATGCCGGCCCAACAGGCGAGCTACTCAGCGGCTAGGCCCCAATTCTTTCAACCTCCCCAGATTCTAAGGACGCCTATGCCTAACACCTTCATTCCAAATTCGGCCCCGGTCGAGTCAGACACTAACGCTTTGCTCCTTCAGAAATTGGCTAGCATGGAAGAAAAACTCAACAAGGTTACTGCCGCCAAGAATGCCCCAGAAATCTCTCTTCCTACATTGCCAGTTTTTCACTTACCACCTTCTGAGATGCTGAACTTTCGGCGATACATTGGAACTGGTAATCCTTTTATTCATCTGAAGGATTTTATGTATGAAACATCCTTTTGGCAGGGCAACAAAGCCTCATTGGCTTACTTGTTTAGAAGATCTTTAGAGGGACCAGCCCTCGAATGGTTCCACTCCTTGGATCCGGCAGATGCTAGTGATTTCGATGTGGTTCAGAAGAAATTCTTGCAGAAGTATAGGGACAGGGTTGGACCCTCCCTTTAAGTTACAGATTTGGTTGCAGAGAAAATGAAGCCCGAGGAGGACTTCATCATATTTGCTGATAGATGGCGGTCAATGGCCGAGAAGTTAAAAGATACCTTATCAGAACCGGAACAGGTTAAGATGATTATATCCAATGCAACCCCTCGGTTCCGGCATATACTGGCTATGAACAGATTGACCACCATGGAGGAGCTTTATGAAAGAGCTCGTTATATTCAGACCCAAATGAAAGATTCACCCATCATGGGCATGTTTGAGCTAAAACCGAGGTTGGTTAAAAAGAATACAAATGTCAACAATAGCGGGCCCACGACTGAGGGCACCGTCATCAATGAGCAAGTTGGCACGGTCGGCAACCCCACACCTTTTCGCCAATCTAACCCACGACCTCCGCCACCTCCATCACAAGGCACCCTCTTTACTTCACCCCCACAACACCAATTTACTCCTCAACCTTCCTTCGCTCCACCACAAAACCAAGCGCCCCGCGCTGACCCTCCAGCTCCGCAACAATACCACCAAGTACCGCCACCCACTAATTATGGACCGCAACAACAACAGCAAAGGAGACCACTTGGCCCCAAAAGGGCCCATTATCCGCCATTGCCAGAAATTCTCCCGGATATTTTCAATGCCTTAATGGCTGCCAACTTGCTCATGCTACCAAAGGAAAGGGCAGTGTGGCCCGCTAATGTTGACATGTCCCGCTACTGTATCTTCCACCGCTCCCCTGGTCATAACATTGATCGTTGCTTCCACTTTAAGGACTATATTTATGACTTAAATGACCGGGGTGGCATTAACTGGGATGAGATGAGGCAGTTTATCGCCACTATGAAAGAAAGAAGGCCTCCTCGGCAACAGCAGACTCAGCAACCACAGCAACCGGCTCCACAAGTACAACAGCAAGCTCCAGCACCTCAGCAAGATATGGGGATTGTCCACAATCCACTGCCGGAGCACCCACCAAATCAGCACGTGAACCCTGTCACATCTCTCCGCGAGGTGGAGAGAGGACAGGGATGGCATGAAGAAAACGCCTCTGTCGGGGCATTTAATCATAATTCAATCAACCTCCGCGCCTTTTGCGCACGCCTCCTTCTTCTTCTACTCCCCAATTGAGCCGGGCTCTTCTACGCCCCGCTAATTCACCTGCTCCCACCAATTCTCCATCCTTGCCAACCCGATCTCTCCATACCCGTTTACCGCCTCCGCAGCCTACCACGTAGCGAACTCCGCCACCCACCACCAACCCTTCACCTTCGCCGTCTATACTACTCCTTATCCGCCCGTCGCCAATGCCTACTGCACCCACCACCACTACTCCTCCATCGGCAAGGATCCCCTCACCCTCGGCTCACCCATCTTTTATACCCAGATCTCTCCTTATTCCACCCCCCAGCTCTCCTCGCATTCGAGTATCCCTTTCTACTCCTACGCCTCCTGCGGGGGCATCTTTGTCAAACTCTTCATCAATGCCCCCTATAGGGACTCCCTCTGCAAACACCCCTCCACCACTTCTCAACGCCAATACACCCTCTTCCTCTTCCAACCCTCCTCCTTTACTCGCCCCGACAGAGGCACGACAAAACGTGGCGCCGCTCCGTAGTGGACGGATGTTCCAGCGCATCTTTTTCCAAAGAGAGCAAGAGCCCGCGCAGGGGCCACAAGAACAAGAACAAGAGTAAGAGTCTGTACCCGGAACTCAGTATGATTTGTTAAAGCATCTTGACCGAACTCCAGCAAGAATTTCCATTTTAGAATTAATCAAAAGGTCCACCACTCACCAGCTAGCTCTGAAAGAGTATCTGTAAAAGGTTATGGTCAATGAAGACATCCATGTTGAGTAGATAACCACAGTATTAACGCCCGCTAGCAGTCAGCCTGCGATTACTTTCCATGAACATGAACTGGCACCACTCTCAGCAAGAAAATATGCTCTATGCATCACAGTCGACATCAATAAGGTGGCGGTGAAACAATGTCTAGTGGACACTGGGGCATCTATCAATGTATTGCCACCGAGCACTTTGAAGATGTGCGGCATTCCTGAAAATCTGATTCGGCCGTCTACTATAACAGTCATAGCATATGACAATACCAAGAAGCCTCCTCTAGGCATGATCACACTAAAAGTCAGTTTGGGTCGGGCCACAATCACGGTCGATTTCCACATTTTGGACATGGATCCAACATTTAATGGCATTCTGGGCCGCCCTTACATTCAACAGCTCGATGCAGTGCCCTCTACAAATCACCAGTGCCTTAAGTTTCCACACAAGGGCTGCATCATCAAAGTTACCAGTATGCCAATTCTGCCAGAGGAAGATATACACTTGACTTCATCAGTTCCTTCCATTTGGCCTGCCAACAAGCCGTTGCTATCAATACTAGACCTCCCTTACCCACGACCAATGTCGCCCGAGACAGTCACGACAGTTGCTATGACACCCTTGCCTTCCAAGGGGAAGAAGAAGAAAAGCATGATAAACACCCCCGGTTGGAAAATTCTAATGAAAATGGGGTATCAAAACGACAAAGGTCTGGGTGCCAGTTGTCAAGGCAGGACTAGGCCTATTAAGCCTCAAAAATTGATTACACGAGGTGGCCTGGGCTACAAAGGGCCGGGCAAAAATGAAGATGAGCCATGGGCAGTTATGACATCCACCTTGAAGACAGATCGCCAGCCGCTTACTTGGACATTAAAGACACATTTTGTCACGGGTGGCATTCAGAATAATGAGCAGACTACAATAATCATCTCCATTCTAGACTGTCAAGATGTTCATGCAAGACAGTTTGCTCGTCATATCGCACCATTGGCCACTTATAAAGCCCTGGAGTCTCTAAGGCCTGATAAAAGAAGGAAAATGGATGATCCAGAGTGTGACTGGTATAGATGGTTCGATATGAATGATATTACTATTGCCTTGAGCCGTCTCTTTATGCCGATTGATCGGAATGGCCGCCACTAATACATGAATTGATTGAAATGCCGACTGTGATTACAGATAAGAGGCAGTTGCTGAGTGACTACACTAACACTGGAGAGCCAGATGTTCCATATGAAGAAGGATTTACAATAGACAGGCTGTGGACCGGCCTCTTTTCCCTCACTTCTATGCATCCATCTCTTCTTGCTTCCCTACATTCTCAATTGTTCTCTCGTGTGCCGAGACCGCCGCCAATTATGGTCAGCTTTTCTCCAGATTCACTGCAGATTTCTCTCCCGATTCTTCCCTTGCTCCTCGAGCAATTCTCCAAACTCTCCATCACACCCTCGCGTGGGTCATCTCTGATTCAATCTTTCTCCCAGCTTTCAATCTCCACTCCTCCTGCTATTCTCCCTTCACAATGCTTTCTTTTAGAAAAAGAAAATAAACATGAAAATAAAGATAAAAACGAAAAAAAACGTCAAAATTCCAACTCTTCAATCCTCCATCTCCCTGGAGGAGACTTCTTATCTCTTTTCCGAGTGTATCCCAAGCCAGGCGCCACTCTTCCATGATTCATTGATAGATCTTTTCTCCCCCTCTGGTGAGGGGTCTCCTTCTGTATCACCTCCTGTATCCACTTTTTCACCTCCTTCCTCTTTTTCAGCTTATCCTAATCAAGCTAGTTGTTCTTCTTCTTCTAATAATATTCATGCGGTAGATTTTCATAAGAAATCCAAGGGTAAGCAGATTCCGCGTAGATTTGTGTTAGAGTTAGCCAGAAGGTGCCAGGCTTGTTTAGCCCTTCCTGAATTCGTGGAGAATCCGGTTATCCTGCCAGAGTTGGAATATGAGGAGACTAATGTTTCTTATGAGGGTTTAGGTGTCTACGCAATTATGAATGATGAAGACCCTATTGAAGAGGGGGATGAAAGTTATGAAGAATATGAGAACGAGGCTGATGCCTTTGCCAGTGGCATGAGAAGATTCGACAAACCATCAGCCTCTGTAGAGGAGCCTCCCAAATAAGTTAATTTGGGTACCGAGGAAGACCCTAGGATTATCCTCATCAGCAAAAATTTGCCGCCCTCCGAAGAGGAGGCGCTTATTTTAGTACTTCAAGAATACAAGGACACGTTTGCGTGGAGTTATGAGGATATGCCTGGATTAGACCCTGCGCTCGTTGAACATCGACTTACACTTAAGCCAGGGTCTGTCCCGATCAAACAACGGTTGAGACGTTTCCACCCTAACATGGCTTTAAAGATGAAAGAAGAGGTCGACAAGCTTCATAAGGCTAGGTTTGTTAGAGTTGTCCTCTATCCGAATTGGGTGGCTAACATCGTCCCAGTCATGAAGAAAGATGAAAAAGTTCGGATTTGTATAGACTTTCGGGACCTCAACCGTGCGTGTCCTAAAGATGACTTCCCCCTCCCTCATATCGATGTTTTGATTGATAATACAGCAGGATTTGAGACTCTCTCTTTCATGGATGGTTTTTCAGGCTACAATCAAATTCGTTTGGCTGAGGAAGATCAAGAGAAAACATCATTCACTACACCATGGGGTACATATTGCTATGTGGTCATGCCTTTTGGACTCAAGAATGCTGGATCCACCTATCAGAGGGCTATGATGGTGATTTTTCATGACATGATTCATATTTATATTGAGGTGTATGTGGATGACTTAATTGTGAAATCAAGGACGAGGATTGAGCATCCTGGGGTTCTAGCTAAGGTCTTGCAGAGATCACGAGAGTATCAATTGAAAATGAACCCCAAGAAGTGTGTATTTGGCATTTCATCCGGGAAGTTGCTTGGATTCATTGTCAGCAAAAGAGGAATTGAAGTTGATCCCAACAAGGCGAAGGCCATCAGAGATATGCCTCTTCCCAAGAATTTGAAGGAAGTTCGAGGATTAATCGGGAGGTTACAATTTATTCGCCGCTTTGTCTCCCAGCACTCACAACGATGCAGGCCGTTTTACGAGCTTACTAAGCCGGGAGTCAAGTTTAATTGGGATGACAAGTGTTAGGCAGCTTTTGATGGATTGAAGGATTATCTGGCCAACCCTCCTGTCCTGAGGCCGCCGATTCCCGGCAAACCGCTTATCCTCTATGTTTCTGTCCTGGATGACTCTGTAGGTGCTGTCTTAGCTCAAGTGGATGAAGAAGGTAAAGAGAGGGCAGCATACTATTTGTCTAAACTTCTAAACCCTTGTGAGCAGAGGTACTCAGCCATAGAGAAGACTTGCGCTGCTTTAGTCTGGGTAGTTTAGAAGTTAAAACACTATTTCTTAGCTCACGAGGTTCACCTCATTGCACGCATGAATCCGATTAAATTCCTTCTTGAAAAATCTGTTCTTACTGATCGATTAGCACGCTGGCAAAGTTTCCTTTCTCAATTCGACATCACTTACATTCAACAGAAAGCTATCAAAGGTTACGCCATTGCCGAACATCTTGCTCACCACCCTCTCCCCCGATTTGATCCTGTCAATTCGGAGTTTCCAGACGAAGAACTAATGTCCATTAATCAACCCCATGATCCTATGTGGACGTTACATTTTGATGGAGCTCTAAATTCCCAAGGAAGAGGGATCGGCATGGTTCTTTTAACGCCAGAAGGGGTCGCCATCCCATTTGCTGCTCGGCTCACTTTCCCTGTCACAAATAATATAGCTGAGTATGAGGCCCTTTTGGCTAGCCTTCAAACCGCTCATCAATATGGTGTTACTCACTTGCGAATTGTTGGTGATAGTCAGCTTATTCTGCGCCAGGTGCTTGTCAAGTGCCGCACTATCAATCCTAAGCTCAAACCCTACCAGGAACTTGCTTCAGCTTATGCCAAACTCTTTACCAAATTGGTCTTCGTTCATGTTCCTCGAAGCCAGAACATCCTAGCCGATGCTCTTGCCTCTTTGGTCTCTGCTCTAGTCTTCCCTCCTGAGCGTGATTTCCATGTTCCTCTCATTCATCAGCGTGATACTCCAGCTATCAAGGATCGTGCATTCCTCGATATTAGGGATAAGGTGCTCGAGAAGGTCAGGCGGAGTGAAGCTCTTAAAGGCAAAGAGGTCATGTTGTTAGATTGGGAAGAAGAGTTGGCCGATGAAGAGAAACCTTGGTATTATGAGATTGCCGGGTACTGTAATGATCATTGTGGAAGAAAAGAAAGCAATTAGAAGAGTGGATCAACGTTATGTTTTGGTTGGAGGTGTGCTCTATAGGAGAGGGCTCACAGGTGTTCTGTTAAGATGCCTCGACGATGATGAATCTTGGAAAGTTGTGGAAGAGGCGCATTCAGGAGTGTGTGGTGGTCATGTGAACAGCCAGATGTTAGCTAAGAAGATCCTTAGGTTAGGCTTCTATTGGCCAACTCTAGAAGATGATTGCTCCATCTATGTTCGAAGGTGTGTTAGGTGCCAACTGCACGCCGACAAGATTCATTCTCCTGCTTCTTCACTCCATCCTATGTCCTCCCCATGTCCTTTCTCCATGTGGGCTTTTGATATCATTGGACCTCTTGGTGATTCGAACCTCCTGACCAAGCAAAAATCGTTCATCTGGACGGCAACGGAATACTTCACCAAGTGGGCAGAAGCAGAAGCTTATGTGGAGATTAAAGCGTCAACAGTCTGCAAATTCATAATGAAGAACATCATCGCGAGGTTCGGCATCCCGAGTACCATCGTCACCGACAATGGACCTCAATTTATCTCTCAAGAGCTCTAGGATCTCTGCAATAGGTATAACATTGCATTGCATCATTCTTCTCCCTATTATCCGCAGGGCAATGGCCAAGCAGAGGCAACTAATAAAACTTTGATCAAAATTGTTAAGAAGACGTGTGAGGCTAATAAATTTTAGGATTGGCCAGACAAGCTAGTTGAAGCTCTCTGGGCCTATCGCACTTCCATTCGTACCCCTACTGGGCAAACCCCTTTCGCCCTTACTTATGGAATGGAGGCGGTAGTCCCTTATGAGATTCTCATTCCATCTTTGCGAGTACAATTGGACAAGGAACTCCCTATTGATGAGCGTCGTGATTCGCTCCTTGCTCAATTGGAACTCCTAGATGAGAAGCGCCTGGTCGCCGCTGAGCATGCGCGTGTTTATCAAAACAGACTCTCACGTTTTTATCAAAAGAAAGTAATTGAGAGAAAATTCAAAGTCGGGGAGATGGTAATCAAGAGAATTTTCATAAAACCTGGTGGACCTCGCTCAAAACTCTAACCAAACTGGGAAGGACCATTCGTTATAAAAGAGGTTTATCCTGGCAATGCTTGTAAACTGATTAATGCTGAAGGACAAGAGCTAACTCATCCTTGGAATGATCTGTACCTTAAGAAATATTACCCCTAATCCAAAAAAAACAAAAAAAAATATAATTTTCCAAAAACAAAAAATATATAGAATTTTCCAAAAAAAACCAAAAATAAAAATAATATATTTTGAAAAGGGTTGCCATGGCACACAAGGGCTCGATGTCTGAAAGGTCAAAATTCAGAATTCATTTATCAGTCTTGTTAACTCAAAAGGGGGTTGACACCCGTACACATTACACACTTAAACCGTGAACTCAAGTGGTGTAAAATCCGATGGGAAGTCAAAGCCTGACTAAAGGTGAAGATGATGCCCATTCTTTTTCTCTTCGGCCCATAAGAGAGGAAAGGAAGTCTCGGGGTAGATCCACCAAGCCTATCCGCCGCCCTAGTAGGTGGAAGTCAGGGCCCAAAAGGGAACAAATGCCACAAAAGCCCAAGTATAATTAGGTTTATTTTTCAGCAATGCAAATCAGTTCCAAAGTGAAAGTCAAATCATGAAAAGAAAAGCATGTCAAGAGGGCAAAGTCCCCGCAAGGAAAACCTTGGGCATATGCATGCAATAAAAGAGGCAAAAGGCAACAAAGTGTCCCTACGCCGATGACCGAACCCCAACAGGCATAGGGTAAGGGGAAGTGGTTTATCTAGAGCTTCTCAGAATCTCTTATGGGCTTCCTTATATCTTCGTTTTCTTTGTGGTCATAAACCAGCAGAATGGTCAAGGCTAACCTCGGAAATTGCACCATGCGAAATCTAAGGTATAAGTTAACTATTATCACGTCGCACCCTTTTTTTGATTAATCAAGAAAGACCAACGAATTTTAAATGGTGACCGTGTAGGATTAAGAGCCCGGGTGGCTTTGTCAACCCAAAGAAAAGAATTAACGCCTTCGTTTAAGGCGCTTTTTGTTAAATTCACGCCTTTCTTAAGGTCGTCTCTTTTTAAATAACGCCCACATATATGGTCGTCTTTTCAACAAAATTCAAAACGTTTTTCAAATTCACGCCATCACCTAGGGCATCTTTTGTTTGAATAACAACCTAATCTAAGGCGCGTCTTTTGAAAAATAAAAGAAAAAAAATATAAATGTGAAAAAAATAAAAGGGAAAGAGAAGAAAAAAGGAAATGGGGTTTATTCTTCATGTGCGTGCTCGCATCATTGCATAGGGCATCTTGATTATTGTTTGTATACGTGTGCTTGCGTGTTGCATCTCCCTTTATTGGTTATTTCATTTGCCTTATTTGATTAAAGGCTTGGCCCCTTGACCCGCTATCCAGGTCAAAAGAAAAGGCACCCCTTGCTTATTGAGCAAGAGGCCAAGTCAAGCAGATGAATTAACCTGTTTATTTAAGTGTGAACCACAGCTACAAGTACAGGGCAAAGTAAAGCGAACACAAGAACGTGGAAAAGAAGCAAAGTACACAACCACAAGTACACAACTACACAAGTGCTCAGGTAACAAAAATGTCAATCTCATATATCTATACATCATGAATATCTGAGTACAGGTGTGAGGGTGGAGGAGTACAAGTAAGTCTCTCAGCTCTCGCCTCCACCCTCCTCTCTCCTACTCTCTACCTCATCCTCGCCGTCCCGAGGAGGCACTGGTGGAGGGGGCATGGGCTCCCGAGAAGAAGCTAGAACTCGAGCCTGGCCCCCTGCCTCGCTCCTCTCTCGAAGAGAAGAACCCGCAACAAAAGTGGAGCTAGTGAAGGAGTACCCCGCAGCACGAGCTCGCTCACGCCCTCGCTGGAGACGCTCCTCAGCAACTCAGAGCCGCTCCTGAACAAGGACCAGCTGGGTCCTCGAGTCTGCCAGCTCACGCTCGTGTGCTACCACCAGCTCCTGGTACCGGGCACGCTCTGACTGCTATAGCTCGTGGTGACGGGCACGGTCCGCCAGGTGCTCCTCCCGCTCTCGAGCACGCTCTCGTCGCTCCAGCTCAAGGGCAACCCGCAGCTCTGCCACGTCTTGAGGCAACTCCTCCCGTTGCCTCACGGTCCGCTCCGGCTCTGTAATCCGCTGCTCGCGGATCGCCAACTCTGTCCCGGCCAGGGTAGCCTGGGTACGTGCCGCCTGTAACTATCTGGTCTGCAAACAGGTAAACAAATCATCAGTTCCACAGTTCAAAAATTCATGAAATATGCATGACGGAATTTAAATCACTCACCTGGGCAGTCATCGCCTGCTGTCCCTCGCAGACGCAAGCAAGAGCGGCTCGAAGCTCCTCAGTCTGAAAAATGAATTTTATCAGTGCATAATTATATAATCAATAATTGAATGAGGTTTGAGTTCTGGAATTTACCCGTGAGGCGAGGTCGTGCTCTGCAGCCTCGGCCCGTGCCACTGCTCCCGCTAGCTGCTCCGCTAGTGCGGTCACCTCTGCACTGGGTCCCCTCGAGCTGGAGGCTTCCCCTGTATCTCTCCCTACGGCTCCCTGCTAGGCGCGCTGCACTCATTGAAATCGTCAGTGGCTAATCATCAATAATTCAATAAAAATTCATTTGAATGTAGAAATAATTTAAACACTTACCAGGGTCTCTAGGTCGGCCCGTGTGGCGGCCAGCTGGTCCTCCAGGCTGTGTAGATGGGCCTGGGCATCCATCACCGCTATGTCCCGTGCATCCTGCATCCATTACACGTTAGTCACATGATAGATACATAAGCATTTGCATTTTATCTAGAAGTAATTGCATTCATACATACCCCTAAGACCCTCATCTGGGGTCGGCCGGCGTATAGCTCCCAGTAGCGCCGGAGGTACTCGGAGCTGTCGGTCGCCTGGGAGGTGACTCGGGTCCCGCCTCGCCGTCAGTCGGCGTACTGGTCCTCGAACTGCACCCTCCAGTCGATCACCTTCGTGCGACCACGCGTCTTCTTCCCGATCCCGCGTGGCTCCCCGACCTCTACCCACTCCTGGTGTAGGCCCAGGGTCCTCATCACC
This sequence comes from Amorphophallus konjac, assembly GCA_022559845.1. Lineage (NCBI taxonomy): Eukaryota > Viridiplantae > Streptophyta > Magnoliopsida > Alismatales > Araceae > Amorphophallus > Amorphophallus konjac. Next base: position 213,052,706 of record CM040125.1, on the reverse strand, counting down.
AACCTAAGTCGTAACGGCACGATCTCGCTCAGGCAATGAACCCAAAGCTCATGCCCAAAACGAGGTCGGCCCGTTACGACCCACGGCTGGCCCTCGTCAGTCATACCCTCGTAAGGCCTCCATCGCACCTGCATCCATAAACATGCATGTCATCATCATTCCATCATCATCATAATAAAATCAAATAAACATAAAAAAGCCATTCATTCATGCATACCAGCGAGGGAGGGAAGTCTCGGAACTCTCTCCGTAGCACCCACAACTCGGAGCCGAGTGGGGCACCGAAAACCACTGGCAGCCAGCGCCGTGCTAGAGGGAAAGCACCCTCACCTCCTGGCCGTGGGTCAGCACGCCCCATGGGCATGTACAGATGGCTCCAAACCTGCATCCATGCATTGCATTAGTAAGGCATTCACATGCATAATAAAAAGAAAAGAAGAAAAAAAATGCATACCTGAAGAAAAGGTGAGAAGCGACTGACGGTCGTCTCTCGTCCTGTCCCCGTGGACAAGTCGGCTAGTAGGTGCGCCAGCAGCGCCGCTCCCCAGGCGTACCTGCCGACTCCTTCTAAATCCTCGAGGATCCCTAGGAATCGGCAGTTGATGACGTCACCCTTCGTGGCGAGCAATAGCCTCCCGAGCAGCAACAGTAGGAACCTCCTCAAGTCCCGGTCTGCTCTCTCCCTGTCAACTGGGTCCTGGCAATGGACTGCCCTAGCCCCATCGATCAATCTCTGTGAGAATCGCTCTAAGGACTCCCCTGACCTATGTCTAGCATCCCCTAAGCCCATCACTGTTGTCAGGTCGGTGCGGAAGATAGTCCTACACTCGCTAGGTGTCTCGTAGACCATCTCTAGCCCTAGCAGCCTCTGGGCCAGCTCGGTGCAGTCTGGTAAGGTGATCCCGCTCACTGCCTCCCCGTCTACCCTCAGTCCCGTGATCCTAGCTACATCCTCTAGGGTAGGAACCATATGTCCCCAAGGCATCAGGAATGCCCGGCTAGTCCTATCCCAACGCTCCCTCAGAACCTGGATAAGTGGTAGGTCGGGTCTGACTGGCTCTATGCTAAGGAAGGCCCCGAACCCCATAGCATCTACCCTGGCTCTCTGGAACTCGGGGAGGCCGTAATATGCTGCTCGGACCATGACCCAGGAGATCCGGGTCCTCATCAACCCCTGCACGCATAAAGAAAGAAATTTTGGTTTAATTGTTCAATTATTCTTGTTAAAATTCACTTAATTACCTTGGGTGAGATGTTGATGTTTGATTTAATTAACGACCATCCCCAGGTCGTGATTTGCTTAATTAGCGCCCCTGAGGAGGGCGTGGTTTCTAAGTGAGCTTTGAATTAACGACCTACCCTAGGTCGTTATTTATCTAAGAGACGCCCCGGTGGGAGGCGTGGTTCTGAGGTTAATTTCTAATTTCCTAAAGGTTTTTTTTTTCAATTGACGCCCGTCCAAGGGTCGTCATTTGTTTAAGTAACGCCTCTGAGTGAGACGTTTTTCTTAAATGGGTTTTGGGTTTTAATAATTTATTCTGGAATCGTTTGAATGGACGACCATCCCTATGGTCGTTATCTATTGAATTGACGCCCCGATGGAGGGCGTTGTTTTCCAGGGTTGTGAAAATAAAATAAGAACAGCATGCGATATAAATCATGGAAAAATATATAATTAAACAAATGCACGGAATTAACAGCATGATTGATATGAAAAAAAATGATAATTTAAATAGACAACATGCTGCAGGGCGTGTTTTCATGAGGATAATTATTTTTCAGAAAATAATTTGAATTGACGACCCCAGGTATGGGCATCTTTTCTTTAATTCGCGACACCCATGAGGGCGTCTCTCTTCTGAGTATTCGAGCTTTCTAAACTCGAGAGCTATGAAAAAAGAAAAAAAATGAAATTAAATTTGAAAAAAATGGAAATTGGGTTGGGGGCCTACCTTGTGGCGTTTGGGTTCTTCCAATGGAGGGCGTGGCTGACGAGGCCGCCAGAGTTGGCCGGGGCGAGGAGCGGCCGCCACCGTGGCCGGTGGCTCATCACCGTCTTCGTGTTCACCGTCATCACCTTCCTCCTCACCGCCGTCTTCATTGCCCTCTTCGTCTTCGCCGTCATCATCTTCTTCGCTTCGCCCTCCGGCCTCGTCACCGGCTGTCGCCGTCGGAGCCTCCTCGGCCGCCGGGTTTTCCTCGGCCGCTGCAGGGGGGGCTTCCTCCTCGTGGGCATCTTCACCCAAGTCCACGACCTCCGGTGCAGCCACCCTTTGCCGTTTAAGTCCGCCAACCATGGTTAGGGCTAGGGTGTAGGGTGTAGAGAGAGAGAATGAGAAGGATGGGAGGGTTACGGTTAGGGTTGCAGAAGAAAGAAGAGAAAGAGGGAAAGAGGACGAAGGAAGAAGAAGAAAGGAGGGAAAGTTAAGTCGAATGGTCAAAAAGAATTAACAACTTAAGGAAGGCCGTGTCTTATGGAATTAACGACTAAAACTAGGGCGTTTCTTGATAATTGACGACATTGCTTAAGGCGTTATTTTTGTTTGCATGGGGAATGATAACCGTTGTCAAACGCATTCAATGGGGATTGATTGATTTGATGGGAATAATCATTACTATTTTTGAGTAACGACTATGATTGAGGCATTATTTATATGAAACGTGGCTTTGCTGAAGGCGTTATTTTTAGAATTTCAACGAAATCTTTTTGGAATACAAATCAAATTAACCCCTTGTCTTAAGACGTTATTCATTTAACGCCCATATCTGAAGGCGTCAATTATGAGAGATCAATCATTGAAGACGACGTACGCTGAGGCGTCATTCATAGAATTAACGACATTGACTGAGTCGTTATTTACAACAGAATCGTAGGCTATTAGAAGAATTGATCAGAAACACTGTGTTATTGGCTCAATCAGGATATTATCATTGATTATTTGAAAGAGAGATTACATTACATTCAATGAGCCATTTTGGGCCTCAAGCTTTTTAAAGCTATTACATAAGACTTCCACTGTTCTCTGTCTTCTTCTAAGTTTTCCACAGGATGATGAGCCTTATTGATTTTCCACAGAGCTTGGATAGTTGTGCACTCTTCTCCATCCTCATTGCTGCCAAGGTACTGTGTCTTGATCGGAGGGAGATGAGATGGATCTTCGAATATTTGCCGTGGAAGCCCGAGTTGAGGAAGGCACCGATGTGAGTTATACAGAACGAATTCTGAAGCGCCTATGAGTCGAAGGTCCATCCCGGGAGAAAATCTTGCACAGAGTTGTTGAGTCTTGAGTATTCCCGGGGCGCAAGTGAAGAAGTTATTTGGCATTACTTTGAGGTGTTCTCTCCATTCCGCTCTCTTCTTGATTTGAGGAATCCGGTTCGTCACCCTATTGCTTATTCCTAATGAGCCGGTCATATAAGAGAGTGGGCTCTTTGAGAAGATTCTTGAGGATTGTTGGGTCTCATCACATGGATCGAACTTGAAATGGAGATCTACCCAACTAGAGAGTGCTAGCATGCATCCGTAGATGGGTCTTCCCATTGCTACCGAGGTAAGCCCACTATAGAGATAGGCTAGGATAGCCGGTCCAACTCTCTCTCCTTCCCATAAGCTCACTATTGCGCTTAATTGGGCCTCCTCTAGGAAATCCTCCGTGGATGGGAATAAGAGTGCTCCCGCTAAGCACACCACGAAGGCCTTGGTCACCCGTTCGATCTCTTCCTCTTCTTTAACTTGATCCGCTCTCTTGTACACCCATGAGGCAAGCTTTAGAAGATTAATTCCTTTAGTGACCTTGATTTGGTTCACTAAGTTTGGGCTAGGTATCAATGTGGTTAATAGTTCATGTGAGGAAATTGGTTTTGGCATGATGGCCATCTTCTCTTCATCCCCTTGCTTCATCCTCTTTAAGCCCGAGATCATCTCCAATTCTTCTAATAGGATGGTGGCTTCAAAGGTTGAGAATAGAAAAGTGTGAGTGGAAGGGTGCCATATTTCAATTAAAGCTTCTATGGCAGCCCAATCTAAGTGAATTTGATCATAGTGTTTGGCATGGGTAACTAGACCAAGAAGATGCCATCTTGCTAAGTACACCCTCATATCTGAAGAAAATTTGGAGAGAATAAGAGGCAGCCACTTAATCTTTGTGAATCTCCTAGCACCTGGGACATTTGGGTAGTCCTGAGGAAGAAAGAAAGAAATAGAGACAGACATGAGCATACAGAAGAAATATGAAGACGCTATTTGAAAGAGCAGTAGTTCGGGGAAGATATAAAAGAAGGAACAGAGAATCAATTTTACCTGATTTAATGCGATCCGGTTGCTTATGTGCCCATTGATTTCAGTAACCATGGGAATAGAAGTTTTGGATCTTTTAATGGCTCTCTCCATCTTTGGTATGCAGGAGGAGTCGAGCGATTACAGTGCCTGCAGAAGAACACGAGCAGTAGCAGAAGCAGAAGTAACAGGATTCGATGAATTTGTTTTGATTGATATAGAGAGGTTCCTTTCTTTTTATAGAGGTCTGAGGAGTCTTAAGGCTGTTCGGAGTTGGGAGGTTGATTACCATTAGGATTGGGTTTAGCTTTCGATTTGGAATCGGAAGCGGGTGGTTAATTAACGTCTTCTGTTGGGGCGTCAATTGTTGAATTGACGACTGAACGGAGGTCATGTTTTATTTAGCGCCCCTTGGTGGGTCGTCTCTTCTTGAACTCTCGGTGCATTTAACGTCTTAATCAAGGGCGTGTTTTATGTTTTGACGCCCTGATGTCAGGCGCCTTTCATGCTTTTGATGCCTTTCCCACCAGTCGTGATTTTATTTGCTCACATGTTTAACTCCTCTGTATGCTTAATGAACTTAAATGCTATTCTTTGGTTGGAATTGTTTTTTTTTATTAAGCACTTATGATCATATCTTGAGGGTTATTTCTGATCATTTTTATTAGAGCTAATGAATTTTCAAGTGCAGAAGAGTGCAGGTTTTGGGATGCTTGGATCACTCGTCAGAGTAACATCATTCTTTTCTTGTATTTCTTTCCCATAAGCATTGTTACTATATGGTATTCTATGCTATTATAGCATATCAAGGATCTTGTGGTTCTGGTGAACTGGAATTTGAGTTCCCCTTCATCAAAAAAATAGTGATAATTCTAGGAGAGTCTTGATCACACGGATAGGCCGTTGAGTCATTCAAGGTCTGGGACGATGGTTCCACTTTCTGGGTTGATGCGTGGACAAACGGGCTTCGACTTAGTGTCAGCTCAGAGATCTGGATTCTTGACCAAATCTAGATGGCTTAGCAATATTATCCTTGATTATTTTATATTTTTAGTTTGTTTTATCTTTTCCTTTTAGCCCAGCATGCATCATGTAGGACTTTGAATTTCATGATGAAAATCTTCATATTATGGCAATAATGAAGGTCACTCGCTCTTGATTGAGTTGACATGAGATATTCCATTCCAAATCAAGTACTTTATTCTCTCTGAAGCCGCTCAGGCTATTTCCTTGAAAATGTTCCTTTGTTGGATCTTTATCTCGATTCCCTTTATTTTTCTACAAATCCACCTTGGTTGTAGCACGTCCGCATTGGCTGGTAACCGCTCTCCAATGGTGTCTCCCTGTCGTGCCCACGTGCACATTTTTATTTACTTAGTTTAGTCTCCTTTATCCAGCAAATCAATGCTTCCTTGGAATCACCTAGAGTTGTTTCACTTTGAATCTTGGAAAGATTTTCCGATGCTTAGTGTCTGAGACGTGTCACATCACACTTGGCGTCTACTTATCAGTTCGTTCCACTTCATTTCGCTTGTTGCACTTTCTCTTCATTCCGTCTCACTCCCTTCCAAAGTAGACGCCAAGGCGGGACAGCTGTAGACACGCCAAAATTGACGTTTTGTTGATTAATTCTCATGTCACTATGTTGATGCCCCAAAGTGAACTTCAATATTTTTATAATATAAAGTTTTTCTATTTTTATGTGGTTTTGTGAATTATTCTTGCATTTTCGGTGATTCACGACTTGAAGAGGGGCGTGTTTTAAATAGCGACCTAATCTGAGGCGTGTTATTAAGAAAGGACGACCACAGATATGGGCGTCAATTCCTGGTATTTTACAAGTCCCGCTACGTTTAAAAAATCAGTGATTAACGTCCTTCCTCAGGGCGTGTTATTAATCAACGCCTTTGGTTCAGGCGTCTTTTTATAATTTTCAAATAAAGAAAGTTTTATTACCAAAATTGAATCTAGGAAGTGACGCCTCAATCCTGGTCATGTTTTGAATTAACGTCCTTGGGCAGGTCGTCAATTGTTGAATTGACGCCCTTCGGTAGGTCGTGTCTCACCCTTTTCGTGTCCTTCTTAAACTCGTCTTTCCTGAAGAGTTCCCTGCCTTTCTTGGTCACCTTGCTCGATCTGGGAAGTAGAGTCCTTGCCGTTAACAATCACTGCCTATTCTTATCTTCCCGAATCTGTGTCTATCTTTGATCGAAACCTTATAAAAGGACTTCCTGGTCGATCTCGCGCGAGTTTACAGAACACAGAGAGCACACAACGAGGAAATGTAAGGTTAGATAGACATACAGGAAGAAGAGAGAAAAGAGAGAGCGGTTGTTATTGTCACGGAAGTTTTGCACAGAAGAAGAGTTTCTCTTCATCAGTGTGACTCTTCATCGTCTTCCTCTGTTTCCTGCTGCTCCGGTGGTTCTCCCTTTACTGTTTACAGGAACAGCAAGGGTTTCTCTCCTTTGTTTCTATTTGTCTTCATCGCATCATTGTCTATCATCATCGTTTTTCCCCTGTTGCATTAGTATTGCATCTCCTCTCCTCACCCTAATTCTCTAGGGGTTTTAAAACCAAACCAAAAGGTGCGCATGCTATATTCATATTTCATCATCATATTGTTTATTTGGATTGATACTACACTCACTCTTGGCTGATCCACTTTTCTTTTATTTATTTGTTCTTCGTTTCAAGGTAATCAACAAGGAAAACCCCCTTCATCGGCCGGCCGATAGAAGGTGGAGGAAGGAATTCACATCCATCCCGCATCTTATTATCACCAGGCATTCGCGATCATCTTTTCTTCTTATTGAGGTAACCCCTCTGGCGATCACACTCCTTCTTAGCACCACGTGCTCTTTTACTCTTTTTTTTCATTATTCCTCTTATTATTCTTCATATTCTTATTATCACTCCTCCTCTTACTATTATTTTTCTCCTTTAATTAGTGGATTTTCCATGATCCACAGACCGGCATCGTGGGGGGTAACTGTCAGTCATCAGAGGGTCCTCCGACGGTCATTGCACTTGGGCCAAAGCCCTTCCTGCACTGTCGAATCCAATGCTGAGCCATAGTGGGCCGCGCTTTAATGGGCTGCGGTTGTTGGGCTCCTCTTGGGCACGCTGTAGATCCGAAGTCGGATTGGGCTCGTCGCTAATGGGACGGTCATAGACCGGGCCAGATTTACCCTCCTCAACTATCATTGTTAATTTTGAGAAGCTAGTCTATGCTTCATTCTCAGGATTAAGAGACCTTGGCATTTTTTTGCCTGAGTTCTCTCTCCTCCTCAAAATCCATTCCCACCAAAACCAAGATAGTGCTGTGACATTTGAAAGGGATTAAAGTTGGTTGGGGGATTTTAACTCAAAAGTCTAGGTTGGGCATGTTCCCAAATGCACCCTTAGACTTTAATATTGTAGTAAATATTTCTCAAGATTTTAACACAAATGTTTCTCCAATTCATAAATTAGATAAATAATTTTGTGGATTAGATTCAAATTAATAAGGTTGCGGGTCCAATTTACTTGTGAGGCTATAACTCTGGTAAAATTCAAAAATGATTCTAGTTAAAAGTTTCAGGAAACACATCCTTAACTTTCGAAAGTCATTATATATATATATATTTTTACATCTAATAAGAAATTTCAAAGCAAGAGATCCTTAGTAATTGAAGAGGCGCGATCTCGTGCGAAGTCGCGAATCGTCAGATCTAGGGCGATCGTGTGATGTAACCACCTCAGAACGGAGTTCTGCAAAAGGAGAGGAAGTGATTAGGGGTCCCGGAGTTGTGATCCAAAGAAAAACCCTCCGATGTTTAAGTTAACAAACGGTATGAGCAAGGTGTAGAAGGGAGGCAAGGGAGGTGTGGCTAGAATTGGCTTACCTTTCTGGAGGGGTTCCTTGGGTTTCTATAGCTAATGGCTCCTTTTCATGAATAGAGGAAACATGAGAGTTTGGGGGGGGGGGTTACGTCCTTAATAAGAACTTCTATCGTTCAAGGACTCTTGCCATGTCCTTATCCTCTTAAGCTTCCCACTTTCTGAGGGTAGCATAGCACCCATAGAGACGATAAGAGATAAGTGCCCAGCCATGAGGAATTCACCCTGGCTCACTAAAGAGGCTCGGTGACGGGCTGACCCACAGAGATAATATCTCCAGCCCACACACATAGTCTAAGGCTGGGGCACTCCCTTGAGGGACCATTCATCCACCTTATGATGGCTCGATCGGTCCCTGGCTAGGCTTTTCTCGAGTGTCGGGGGGCCTTCGATCGGGCCTCCGAGCCAAGGCTTGGTGGGCTATGTCGGTCCGCTTTACCGAGGTCTCGTAGTAAGTGGGCCCTACTGGGGCTACACTTATTGGGTTGCATAGACCTTGATGGGCCGTTGGGCCGTGTAAGTATTAGGCCGCAAATCTGTCCCTCTCCACTTGCCCCCCTATTCCTGAGCCAAGAATAGGCTCAGAGAGTAATGAATATCCATCGGGGTTTTCGGCAAGGACGGGAATTGGCCATCATGAGATATCCCCGCTTTCATTCTCGGGTCTATTAATATGGGTGCCCTAATGCGTGGGGGCACGAGCACAATGATCACATCTTTTTACACTGGTTCAAATGCTTTTGTAGGCGTCGAAAAGTGTGCCTCTCCGATGATGTTGTCCTACAATGCATGGATTAGAAAGGAAGAAATGGGTGTGATCGCCAGAGACTTATACTGGAGCCTCACAGGAGTGTTGATCACAAGTGCCTTTGAAATGGGAGCTGTGGGTTCTGCTTATCCTCGCTCTCAGTCGGCAAAGAATGGGTAGCTCGTATCTGCGAGTCGATGATGAAGTTCCTGCAAATCAACTAGTAAATAGAAGAAAATAGACCATTAGACTGAGGAGATGTAGTATATGATCAGAGAAGTAAAGAAAAACATGCAAAGGGGGTCAATCGTAGGAGGAAGGGGGTGGGGAAGGTGGATGGCCGAGACTTTCAACCATCCACCTTCCCTATATTTTGGAAGAAAACCTCTTTAAATGGGATCTAGGAAAATCTAGTATGTGTATGATGCAGTAAAATGAACTGAAATGTAGCAAGACAGAGAAAAAAGAAAGAAAGATGGGATTGCCTGTCGACCAACAGAAGGCGGCAAATCATGTGGCTGTTCAAAGGTGGTAGGTGGCCATGCCGATGGCCGCCTTCTAGAACTTGGGCCTCTTCCACGGAAGAGCTCTTCGGCTTCGAGTTCTGCCTCTAGGGGAAGGTTGGGAACGGTGCTCTCGTCCTCACAGCTCTCTCTGTACTCACGGAACTGCCAACCTCACCTGCTCAAAAAATGTCCAACCCTGTGAGATTGTTTTGAACGGGTTTTTGTATGTCCCCGATAATTTCCCTCCATCCCCCCATTCAAAAATAGAGTACGAGTTATTTTTATCAATCCAGAGGCGAGGACGTGTAAGATTATGAGTGTCTCGACCCCCGGAGTGGGAACGACTGCGGAGGACTTACCCAGAGTGGGTGGAATCATGGAGTTGACAAGCAGTTATCAAGAGGCAGTTAGGTCGATGGCCGTTTCAAAGGAGCTGGGCGGCCAAGGTTGTGGCCGCCGTGAGAGCGAGGCGGCTAGGAGTCTGGCCACCTTGGGAACTAGGCGGCCAGTAGCCTGGCCACCTTGAGGTCTGGGCGACCAATAGCCTAGCCGCCTTGGGATATTGGGCGGCCAGTACCCTGGCCTCCTAGGAATCTGTGCAAAATGCATAATAACATCTCAAAAAAAGATGGGACCCCACACTCCAAATCATCCAAGAAAAAGTGTCACTTCTATGATAGCTAGACAAGGTCCACAGGATGTTCGAAATCAGGCATCTACAGCGTCATCTCGGGGCGTGCACCCTTTAGAGGCATCACAACGGTTCTCTCGAGGCCATTCAGGGCTATAAGTGCCCCTTGTTCATATTCTCCCCGCCTTCATCATTAGGGTTTTTTTGTCCCCCCCTACTTGCGCGAGTTCTTAGGTAGATTCATGTCCTAGGAGGGGAGTCGGAGAGAGCGAGAGATTGACATGTCCTTCAAAGAGCATGCTGAGACCACCGCAAAGGTGATCTGTCAGCTTCCTCCTCCTGTGAGTACATCAGACTCTAGCATTTTGTCGTCTCCCACATCCTCTATGGCGGAACAAAATGAAGACGCTCGTGGCAAAGAGGCTGACCAGGGAGTGGGAAGTTCAGCTCCGGCGTCCTGTCACCAACTCCGTAGTGAGCTCACGGTGGAGGAGGTGAAAGTGCTCGAATTCCGATACCAACTGCCCTGGCGGTATTCATTCTCTATCTCTAAACCTCATGTGTCAAACCTGAGCACTCGCTCAGGCGCTTTCTGTAGTTATCCACTGCCTTGTAAGTATGGCTTTCGTCTTCCCCTCCACATTTTTGTCATTCAGTAGTTGAATTCCTACCAACTAGCTCCCATCCAGTTGGTCTCCAACTCGTACACCTTCATCTTCTCCTTTATCGTCCTCTGTCGAAAATGTGGTGTCCCCGAATACCTTGACCTCTTTCACGCCTTCTATGAGCTAAAAGAGCATGCGCAGCCTAGGAAATGCTTCTTCTTTCTCCTGGCCAGGGGAGGGATGAGTTGTGTTACCCTATTTCCTGATATTCCTCGCACAAGGGGTAGAAGACTTGGTATTTTTGGGTAGTCTATTCCAAGGGTTCCCCTTGGCTTTTCCCAGCCCTGCCAACCTTCCAACCGGTGCTTCCAAAAAGGCCTCCCTCATTTTCCCAAGAGGTCATGGATGGTATTAGAATCCTCCAAAGTAATAAGCGATCCACCATGGAGCTTCTGTCCGAGGCCAACATCCAGCGCTATGCATGCACCCCATTGAATCCTAGGGGTAAGAATTCAGGTAACTCGACTTTGTCCACTGCTTCCTTTGGCTTTCCTCTGAGAATTTCACTTTTGTCCACAAAGATTCCCCGCAGCGTTAGAGAAGGTCAGTCAACTGACCCGACCGAGCCAACTGCATAGGGGGAGTAGAACGCAGAGGGAACGACTAACGTTGCTCGGGGGGTCGCTCCTGAGCTACAGGAGATCGAGGGCCCTCCGGTTGCCTGAGACAAGGGCAAGCAGGCCCTCAGTGGGAAAGATATGGAGCAACGAGGGTCTAAGTGGAAAGATCCCGGGCAAAGATTGATGCTAGCCTCCATGAAGGCCATGGCCGCTAAGCAAAGCAGGCGGAAGAAGGCAAAGGCCCCTCGCTCGGTGTGGGCCACTCCGAGCGAGTTTGCTCGTCTGCGAGCACCTTTGGTCCTTTCGCCCGAGGTGCCAACATATGATGCTCCGACCGCTCATCTCACGCCCTGAGCTTTTAATACAACGGAAGAAATATTGGAACGTGAACAGTCGGCATGGTAAGCCTCTCGCAAGCAAGAAAATTAGAGTGCAAGACAATCACACAAAAGTAATTGCACAAATAATTTCTCTCAAATTTTCAACGTTATTCCATAACCATAATCAATTTACATAAGATCACTTCTTGACAACTTTTATTACTATGACTCAAGAAAAATCAAAATTACAATATGACTAGACTAGACACTTTGATCATCTAAGGCTTCTCTCATCTTGAAAAGCTTCATTCACTCTCGGACCTGTTGCTAGCATAATCTGAATACGATTCACTAGTACTTCCTAAAATAGACAAGAAAATAGGTGTGAGTACACTTGCCCAGTAGGTATCTTCGTATCAACATGAAGGTAATATTTAAGTGATTAACGTCTTAGCTCTAGAATTAAGATAAGAATGCGATAAACAAGCAATATAAACCAAGATAACCGTTGAATCATGAAATAACTGAGCAAGTAGATGTGAGTATAGACCATGAACAAGTAAGATTAATCATGTAAATGTAAATTTGGCATTTCATGAACAAGAATGTATGAGCATGTAACCAGAAAGTACTTTACACAACCTTGTAAAGGCTATACATTAACAATCATGTAAATTTCATAATGAGCCTCTTGAATTTCACTCATTTATAAGAGAAAGTACTCCCAGCGTAATGCGACACTAGTATCATCGTATCCCATGGTTTATAGTACGTTTCCGACCATCGGCCATGGGGGATAGCTTGGAGCCCTTGGACACAATCCGTGCCCGGTCTTACATCTTCAAGTTATAAATCTAGCTACTTTCACAAGATATAATAATAATTTTGGCCATTAATTGAATTTCCGAATAATAAGTTTCATGACCAAGTAACCAAGGTATAGAACGTACCAAAATTTGATATGACTTCAAAGAATGATTTAAAAAGACATTATGCTACGGCGGCAGTCCGGCAGCATAACGGTACATTCATTAAATTCCATAACTTAAAGTTTAACCTTTTTAACACAATTTGGGACTCTAGATAATCCTAAGATCATCTAGGAACTCAAAAAACCAACCCCAAAGGTCAAACCTTGGGTTAGACAGGTTCAGAGATAAAGCAGTCGTTTACTGGACCGTTTCAGGCAGAAAGTGGTCAGAATCTAGACCATTTCATAAATAGAGTCGATGCATGAAAAAGAAGTGTCGATGCAGAAAAATCTTCTGGAGCTTTAGCGATCTAGTGAATGGCCACTTGGTGCCTTTTAGCGGTCGTCCATAGGGCCGCTAGGGTCCAGAATACATAAAACACCGATAAAGTGCTTTCTAGAGAATTAGTTTTGATGGTACAACTAGCTCGGCGTCCTAGTGGGAATCTCAGGCTCGTGGAGTCTTACGGAGGCCTTGAAACATAATCCCCTAGTCCGATAGAAGGAATACCCGATAGAGAGGTTCATAAGTCCAAGAGAGTGTGCCTATAAGTGCAACGTGTAGCTAATGGTCACATACCGGAGTATACGCCATGTACTTAAGAAAATGACTCATAGATGAGAAAGGATCGTGATAAAATAGCGATCAAGTTAAAACTAGATAAGTCATGAACCATGTGAAACGTAATGTAATTATAAAAGTATATGGTTTTGGCATGAATCTAGCATAAGTTTAAAATAAGTCCCAAGTGCATAAAGAATATGAAATCTGCTAGAATGATCAAGAATATAACCAAGTATACGAAAACAACATTTAATACAGGAATAAACCTAATTAACAAGGCTTAGCATATGATAATTAGGGTTAATCTGCATTATGTTTCGGGCTAACACAATACAGACTCAGAAACTCAAGCGGTAACTTAAGGACCGTTTGACAAGGCCTAGCGGTCCATCGTTGGACCTCAAGGATACTCAGGCGGTCTCAGGAAGACCGTTTCTTCCTGTCTGCTAAAAATAGTAATAAAACCTAAATATATATACTAAGCTAAGGCCATTAGATGCATAGTAAAATATGACAATAGATAAATATGGCCTAATAACACCATACTAAGACATGGAGATGCATGGGTTTGAGTGAAATAAATTGGAATTACCATTATATTGTTTTAAAGGTAAGGTTCATGCATGCGATGTAGTCCTAGATCCATAGTCAAGATAAAACATCAAATACTCCGTGTAGAAAATATGAAATTGACTACAAGAAGAGGACTTTTATTCCTAACATTGAATTTAAGTCATTCATGAGATAACCTACCTCTGATTTGGGCTTTAATCATCGAATTTAAGGCTCGAAGTCAACCCTAATTTCTGCCCATGCAGAATCGACTCAATAACTTCGTGGCCTTCTAACTTCTGATCTTCACCTAAGACCATGAAACTTGGAGGGTAAGAAGATGGTACTAAAAGGAACAAATAACTCTAAAAAACCCTTATATAATTACTTCGTTTAAGGATTCTAACTTGCTAATCAATCTGGCCCGGTCACACAGGTTCCTGGGTTGCTTATACCAAACCAGCAACTTTGGATGCCTCTAACTCCTGGTGGGCTGGATCTCCTAGAGCGAAATTTTGAGGGCGGTTAGACCTTAGTATTATAAACAAATCCTTTTAAAGAACCTACCTCAAATTTGTCCTCCTTACCTTAGTTCCACGCGAGCCAAACGTAAGAGTCGCGCATGTGAAATCTTAGGTCTATTTATAGGGTTAGCTATGGTTTCATGGATTAGAACGAACTTAGAGTTCAAATTAGGAGTAGAGTTAATCCTTAAAGAGTTCTAGAGAATCATCCATGCCAGGTAGCTTCAATCTAAAGTGATTAGGTCGTCCAAGTTCCAAGCTTTTCACGTTTTCTTCCACTCATAGAACTGGGGTTGCCTAGCGGTCTAGCTAGGACTATTTATTGACTCAAGCGGTCGCCCGATAGATCATTTTTATCCTTGCACGTCGAATTTGAAATACTTCATACTCTTGGTTATATATCCGCCTATTTACCCTCTAATTAGTATATTTATCCTCTAAATTTCATAAATAGCCTATTTTAAGCTTCTAGAATGTGGGCCAAACCTTGTAGGCTTGGTTTTGGGCCACTTTGGTCTTATTTAAAAGGCCACGTTAATTAATAAATATTGGGCCTTATTATTTGATTTTAATTTAGCCTAAATTCTTTTATTAATCTATTTTATCTCTAGAAAATCTTAGAAAATCTAAATAAATTCTAGAAAATGTTAAAATATTATATACAAAATTTTGGGGTATTACACCCTCCCCCACTTAAGAGAATTTGGTCCCCAAATTTTAATACATAGGCTTTAAGTGAGAGTGTACTTACATTCAAATAGATCGGTAAACCTCTTGCGCATGGCTTCCTCCGTCTCCCATGTTACTTCATGTGGGCAAGATTTGGTCCATTGGACTTTGGCCATGGGATTGGTTTTATTCCAAAGTTGATGTACCTATTGTTCAATTATTTTGATTGGTTTTAGCTCGTATGACAAATCCTTTTGGATCTCCAGATTATCATAAGTGATAACGTGGAACGGATCATAGACATATTTTTTTAACATGGAGACATGGAACACATCATGACCTCCAGCCAACTGTGGAGGTAATGCTAGACAATAAGTCACCTCTCCCACTCTTTCAAGAATTTCAAAAGGGCCAATGAATCTTGGTGTCAGCTTGCCTTTGATGTCGAATCTTCGAATACCTCGACCCAGAGAGACTTTGAGAAATACATGGTCGCCTACTTGGAATTCCAGGTCACGCCTTCGATTATCAACATATGACTTCTATCTATCTTGGGCCATCTTGAGTCTTTCTCGAATTAGCTTAACTTTCTCGATAGTATCCCTTATCAATTCTGGACCTAGAAGTTGTCTTTCCTCAACTTCATTCCAGCAGATAGGTGAGCGACAGCTCCTCCCATATAGTGCCTCAAATGGTGCCATTTGAATGCTAGCTTGATAACTATTATTGTAGGTAAATTCTACTAGAGGTAAGTGGTCGTGCCAGCTTCCACCGAAGTCTTTAACACATGCCCTTAGCATATCTTCTACCACATGATTGGTTCTTTCAGTTTGTCCATCAGTTTGCGGATGAAATGCAGTACTAAAATTCAGTCGGGTCCCCAAAGAATGTTGCAGACCCTTTCAGAATTATGAAGTAAATCGGGGATCTCGATCGAAAATAATAGTGACAGGGACACCATGTAACTTAACAATCTCCTTCATGTATAAGGTAGCCAAAATATCCACAGATCATCGGCTTTTAATAGGTAGAAAATGAGCCAATTTTGTTAAACGGTCTATGATCACTCATATTCCATCATGTCCACCTCTTGATTTAGGCAGTCCCATGATAAAGTCCATCCCTATACTCTCCCATTTCCATTCTGGAATTTCCAAGGGATGTAGTTTTCTAGCGGGCCTTTGATGTTCTGCTTTAATTTGTTGACAAGTGAGGCAACGTGACACATAGTCTGCTACTTCCCTTTTCATATTGGGCCACCAATAATTCCTTTTGAGCTCTTGATACATCTTGGTAGCACTCGGGTGAATGTCGTACTGTAATTTATGAGCTTCTTATAGGATCAATTTCTTAGTATCAACATGATCTGGTATATAAACTCATCCCCTGAATAACAATCTTCCATTATTTGCAATAGAGAAATCCGGTCGTTGCTCCATATTGGCTTTGATCTCCAATAACACAGGGTCATTATCTTGGAGTTTGACTAGATCTTCTATTAACGTGGCTTATACCTGAATATTGGCCATAAAGTAATCCTCTTTCTTCTTCATATTAATATCTAAATTCAACTGAGCAAATTTAGAAATAAGATTGGTCATACCTTTAATGAGACTTGATAGCTTTCCCATCAATTTCCTGCTGAGCGCATCGGCAACAACATTCACTTTGCTAGGATGATATTGGATAGAAAAATCAAAGTCCTTAAGGTACTCTAACCATCACCTTTGCCTCATATTTAGCACTTTCTGAGAGAATAGATATTTCAAGCTCTTATGGTCCGAATAGACTGTGAATTTCTCTTATAAAGGTAGTGACGCCAAATCTTGAAGGCAAATATAACAACAGTCAGTTCTAAATCATGAACAGGATAATTTTCCTCATGCCGCTTTAATTGTCTTGAAGTATAGCAAATCACCTTGCCATTTTGCATATGTACACAACCTAGAGCAATGCCAGATGCATCGGTATAGACTTCAAATCCGCCACCTTCTAAGGACAATGCCAGTATCGGTGCCGTGGTGAGATGCTGTTTAAGGGCAGAAAATTTTTCTTCACATTCCTTTGTCCACTCGAAAGGATTTTCCTTCCTGGTGAGTCTTGTTAAAGGAACGGCGATTTTGGAGAAATCCTTGATAAATCACCTATAATAACCAGCCAGGCCAATGAAACTTCAAACTTCTGAAACGGTGTTCGGTCGGCTCCAATTCTTAACAGCTTCAACCTTAGAAGGATCTACTATAATGCCTTCTTTAGAAATAATATGGCCAAGGAAAGAGACTTCCTTAAGCCAAAATTCACATTTGTTTAACTTAGCATAAAGTTGGTGTTCCCGCAAGGTTTGCAAGGTAACCCTTAGATGTTCCTCGTGTTTCTCCTTTGTCTTTGAATAGATGAGGATATTGTCAATGAATACGACTACAAATTGGTCAAGGTAAGGCCTGAACACATTATTCATCAGTTGCATGAATGCAGCATGTGCATTTATTAAACCGAACGGCATAACCACAACTTCATAATATCCGTATCGACTTCAGAAAGCAGTCTTGTAAATGTCTTCATCCTTGACCCTCAGTTGATGATAGCCTGACTTGAGATCGATCTTGGACAAGTACTCCGTGCCAGAAAGTTGGTCAAATAGCTCATCAATATGCAGCAGTGGATATTTGTTATTGATGGTGATTGATTTAACTGCCGGTAGTTAATGTATAATTTGAGGGAACCGTCCTTCTTCTTGACAAATAAGACTGGCGCACCCAAGGGGATGTGCTAAGTCGTATGAAGCCTTTTTCTAGCAGCTCATGAAGTTGCTTCTTTAGTTCCTTCAATTCCGTGGGGGACATCTTGTAAGGAGCTATTGACACTGGTGCTGCTCTAGGTGTAAGTTCAATGGTGAAGTTAACCTCTATTTCGGGCGGTAAGCCAGGCAACTCGAAAGGGAAAATGTTAGGAAACTCCCTAACTATGGGGATTTCTTCTATCTGAATTTCCTTAGACTCAGTAACTACTACGGAGGTAAGGAAAGGTTCACATCCTTGCGAGATGAGTTTGCAAGCATGAAGAGAAGAAATAAGAGAGGGATGCTTCCGGTATTTTATGCCAAGAAAGGAAAATCGTGGAAGACCTAGTTTTCGGAAGGAAATTATCCTACTGCGGCAATTTATATAGGCGTCGTGGTCTACAAGCCAATCAACTCCTAATATGACATCGTTGCCTTCCATATCAAGGCATACGAGATTAGCGGGAAGATTATGCCCTTCTACATTAACTTCACTATTGGGGAAATAGGTTTTCAATTTCGTTCCCGACCCTAAAGGAGTGACTATGGTTATATCCGATGGTAAGGGAATAGGTGAAATAGGCAATATTTTTGCGAAGGAACTAGTAATAAAGGAATGAGTAGCACTCATATCAAATAACACAAAAGTAGGATGGGAATGAATATGAATTGTACCTTCAATGAGCTCCCCTTCTTTGGTTGGTTCATCCTCCAATATGGCATTCAATCTAGCTTGCCGATTTCGTCCACCATTACTCCTCGTAGACGATTGCTCTTTCATCAGAGGACAGTCAGGCATGCGGTGCTCCCGACTTCCACATATTAGGCATGCACCCAAACGCTTCCAACATTCTTCGGCCGCATGACCGAATTTATCACAGAACGAGCAACCCGCCATGACTTGCTTGTCTTCTTCCCTAGTCTTCTTGCTCCGACGATCATCCTTGTCGTCCCCATCCCGGGATCTCTTCCTGCTATCCCGAGAGTTATAGGTGATGCTGAATTTTTCTTGCTTCTTACCTCACCGATCAGACTTTAGGCTCGGCTCCTCCACTTTGACCTTGAGTTTATCGACCTTCTCTAAGACCTGTTCACATAAGTGTGCCCGTTGAACCATTTTTGCGTAGGTCCGAATGTTTTGCGGGCCAAGTTGCTGGATAAAAATGGGCCTCAGTCGGTCCATAAAGTGATTTGCTTTAAGAAGATTCGTACTCACTAGATGTTGAGCATAAGGTGCCAGGCAAGAGAACTATAACTCATATTTCGCCACCGTCATCATGCCTTAACGTAGTGACGTGAATTCTACCGCTTTCCTCTCCTTGACATGCTCGGAGAAATATTTAGCTCAAAAGAGTGTAAGAAATCCATTACATGTGTGTGGTGCATCTGCAGGTGGTGTAGGTACAGACTTCCACCATGTACGCGCATCTTTGTTAAGCTGGAATGTAGCAAGGCGAACCTTCTCCTGGTCGGCACATTACATGACCTCGAAGATACGATTTATCTCATCAATCTAGTTTTTTGCTTCGTCTGGATTGGAAGAACCATTAAATCGCGGGGAATTCAAACCCCGAAAATTATGGTGTAGATCACCAGCTCCTGCCCTCGCGCCAGTTTGGGCCATAGTTTGCAAAGCTTGTGTGAGACCTACAACGGTTTGTTGCATTCCATTCCAATCGACACGATGAGCCATTGCAAGAATAAGGTACCTGAGAAGAGTAATAAGTTTGTTAATTCTAATGGAATTGGTGGGTTTAATCTTAGAGGAAATGTCTAAATAACTATCTCAACCCCGGTTCTACCCAATTTCTCACATGGGTCGGTATTTCTTTCCTTAGGTTCATAGGCATGGATCCTTAAACCTTGGACTTAATCCTATAACATGACTTCTTTTTCCTAGGAATAAGTAAAATCCTTAGACCTAGGCTCTGATACCACTTTAACTGTCACGCCCTGAGCTTTTAATACAACAGAAGAAATATCGGAATGTGAATAGCCGGCATGGTAAGTCTCTCGCAAGCAAGAAAATCAGAGCGCAAGACAATCACACACAAGTAATTGCACAAGTAATTTCTCTCAAATTTCCAACCTTATTCCATAACCATAATCAATTTACATAAGATCACTTCTTGACAACTTTTATTACTACGACTCAAGAAAAATCAAAATTACATATGACTAGACTAGACACTTTGATCATCTAAGGCTTCTCTCATCTTGAAAACTGTCATCCACTCTCGGACCCGCTGCTAGCATAATTCGAATCTGATTCACTAGTACTTCATGAAATAGACAAGAAAATAGGTATGAGCACACTTGCCCAGTAGGTATCTTTGTATCAACATGAAGGCAATATTTAAGTCATTAACGTCTTAGCTCTAGAATTAAGATAAGAATGTGATAAACAAGTGATATAAGCCAAGATAACTAATGAATCATGAAATAACTGAGCAAGTAGATGTGAGTATAGAACATGAACAAGCAAGATTAATCATGTAAATGTAAATTTGGCCTTTCATGAACAAGAATGTATCAACATGTAACTAGAAAGTACTTTAGACAACCTTGTAAAGGCTATGCATTAACAATCATGTAAATTTCATAATGAGCCTAGTGAATTTCACTCATTTATAAGAGAAAGTACTCCCAGCGTAATGCGACGCCAGTATCATCATACCCCTTGGTTTATAGCATGTTTCTGACCATCGGCCGTGGGGGCTAGCATGGAGCCCTTGGACACAATCCGTACTCGGTCTTGCATCTTCAAGTTATAAATCCAGCTACTTTCACGAGATATAATAATAATTTGGGCCAATAATTGAATTTCTAAATAATAAGTTTCATGACCAAGTAACCAAGGTATAGAACATACCAAAATTTGATATGACTTCAAAGAATGATTTAAAAGGACATTATGCTACGGTGATAGTCCGGTAGCATAACGGTACACTCATTAAATTCCATAACTTAATGTTTAACCTTTTTAACATAGTTTGGGACTCCAGATAATCCAAAGATCATCTAGGAAATAAAAAAACCAACCCCAAAGGTCAAACCTTGGGTTAGATAGGTTCAGAGATAAAGCAGTCGTTTACTAGACCGTTTCAGGCAGAACGCGGTCAGAATCTAGACCGTTTCATAAATAGAGTCGACGCAAGAAAAAGAAGTGTCATCGCAGGAAAACATTCTGGAGCTTTAGCGGTCTAGTGAATGGCCGCTTGGTGCCTTTTAGCGGTCATCCATAGGGCCGCTAGGGTCCAAAATACATAAAACACTGACAGAAGGAATATCTGGCAGAGAGGTTCATAAGACCAAGAGAGTGTGACTATAAGTGCAACATGTAACCAATGGTCACATACCGGAGTATACGCCATGCACTTAAGAAAATGACTCATAGATGAGAAAGGATCGTGATAAAACAGCGATCAAGTTAAAGCTAGATAAGTCATGAACCATGTGAAACATAATGTAATTATGAAAGTATATGATTTTGGCATGAATCTAGCATAAGTTTAAAATAAGTCCCAAGTGCATAAAGAACATGAAATCTGCTAGAATGATCAATAATATAACCAAGTGTATGAAAACAACATTTAATACCGGAACAAAACCTAATTAACTAGGCTTAGCATATGATAATTAGGGCTAATCTGCATTATGTTTCAGGCTAACACAATACATACTCAAAAACTCAAGCGGTCACTTGAGGACCGTTTGAGAAGGCCTAGCGGTCTATCATTGGAGCGCAAGGATACTCAGGCGGTCTCAGGAAGACCGTTTCTTCCTGTTTGCTGAAAACAGTAATAAAACTGAAATATATATACTAAGCTAAGGCCATTAGATTCATAGTAAAACATGACAATAGATAAATATGGGTTAATAACACCATACTAAGACATGGAGATGCATGGCTTTGAGTGAAATAAACTGGAATTACCATTTTCTTGTTTTAAAGGTAAGGTTCAAGCATGCTATGTAATCCTAGATACATAGTCAATATAAAACATCAAATACTCCGTGTAGAAAATATGAAATTAACTGCAAGAAGATGGCTTTTATTCGTAACATTGAGTTTAAGCCATTCATGAGATAACCTACCTCTGATCTGGGCTTCAATCTTCGAATTTAAGGTTGGAAGTCAACCCTAATTTCTGCCCGTGCAGAGCTGACCCAGCAACTTTGTGGCCTTCTAACTTCTGATCATCTTCACCTAAGACCACGAAACTTGGAGAGTAAGAAGATGGTACTAAAAGGAACAAATGACTCTAAAGAACACTTATATAATTACCTAGGGCTTCTAACTTAGGGCTTCTAACTTGCTGATCAATCTGGCCCGGTCGCACAGGTTCCTGGGTTGCTTGTACCGAACCAGCGACTTTGGATGCCTCTAACTCCTGGTGGGCTAGATCTCCTAGAATGAAATCTTGAGGGCGGTTAGACATTAGTATTATAAACAAATCCTTCTAAAGAACCTATCTCAAATTCATCCTCCTTACCTTAGTTCCACGCGAGCCAAACGTAAGAGTCGCGCATGTGAAATCTTAGGTCTATTTATAGGGTTAGCTAGGGTTTCATGGATTAGAACGAACTTAGAGTCTAAATTAGGAGCAGAGTTAATCCTTAAAAAGTTCTAAAGAGTCATCCATGCCAGGTTGCTTTGATCTAAAGTGATTAGGTCGTCCAAGTTCCAAGCTTTTCATGTTTTCTTCCATTCACGGAATTGGGGTTGCCTTACGGTCTAGCTAGGACCGTTTATTGACTCAAGCGATCGCCCGATAGACCATTTTTATCCTTGGGCGCCGAATTTGAAATACTTCAAACTCTTGGTTATATATCTGCCTATTTACCCTCTAATTAGTATATTTATCATCTAAATTTCATAAACTACCTATTTTAAGCTTCTAGAATGTGGGTCAAACCTTGTGGGCTTGGTTTTGGGTCACTTTGGTCTTATTTAAAAGACCAGGTTAATTAATAAATATTGGGCCTTATTATTTGGTTTTAATTTAGCCCAAATTCTTTTATTAATCTATTTTATCTCTAAAAAATCTTAGAAAATGTAAATAAATTCTACAAAATTTCAAAATATTATATACAAAATTTTGGGGTATTACAGCTCATACCTCCTCCGAAGGCCCAACCCCCGACCCTTCGACTGACCATGTCTTGCCCGTGGGGGCCGTCATCGAGTCAAGCGGAGCGCAAGGCGAGGAGGTTAAACTAGCTCCTCTAATTGAGTCGGGCGCCGTTGCCTCTAGCTTAGGAAGTCCTTAGGGGATCCCTCTAACGCTGCCGCAGGAAGAGGGTAGCCCCGACCCCCATCGGGGACAATTTGCCCTCCGGGATACCATTTACAACTATTGTCGCTCACTGGCAACTACCCCTATCTAGGACGAGTTCCAACTCTGCTCCACCCAGACACTCCTTGAGAGAGTCATGGAGGGATGTCTCTTCCTAGCCCAGTTGGGGGCCAAGATCACGGACCGCCTGGTACGGGCGAAGAAAGGTGACGCGGCACAGGCCAAGGCTCGCGCTGAGTTAGACCGGAAGCTCAGCCAACTCTCTATCGAGCGTCAAGCTCTTCGCCAAGACGTGGCTTCACTCCGCTCCCGGGCCCGAGTGGATCAGGAGGAAGTGCGGTCCCTGGCCGACCAACTATCCCAGACCCGATACTTGGCTGACCTCAAGAGCGAGCTCTTGGATGACGAGCGCCAGGCTCAAGAAGTGAGCTCGAGGCAGTGAAAGGCTGAGCGGGAAGAGCTCCGGGGCCGCCTTCTAATAGTAGAATGAGAGAGAGAGGAGGCCGAGGTGAAGGCAGTAGAGGTTGAGGCAAAGATAGTGGAGATCAAGGCAAGGGGAGCAGAGGTTGATGCGAGGGTGATGAAGTGGCATCTTGCCTCGGAAGAGTACCAAGAGGCTCTGATGAAGACCACCTTCACCTGCTATGAACTAGGCTACATGCGCAAGCTGAGGAAGGGCTTCGCTCAGGGGTTTAAACGAGTGGTATGCCCGGCCAAGGACCAAGTTCTTGATGAACTTATTTTTGAGCCCGGGCAGTGATACGACTTAGATGAGGAAAGCTCGACCCTCCGTCCACGCCCGAGCCTAGCGCTTCGGATGAAGAGAGTGAGGGCCCTACTGACACCGTCGAGGAAGAGCCGCCAGCCCCGGCCGCCCAAGAAGACCACACAATCGAGGTAGTTCCCACACAAGTTGGGTCAGTGACTGAGCTAGTGGCTTCTGAGGGGACTGAGTGTATGCAACCTGTAACGCCCTAGAATTTTCTAAGATTTTTTGGTAATTAAATGTAATTATTAAGCATTAAAAGGCTTAATGGGCTAATTAAATGAATTATGGGTCAATTAAATCAATTTAAAGGCGCTATATTAACCAAAGGGCTAAGTCCACTTTAAAAAGGCCCAAAACCATAATTCCAAGGCCTTTAGGCCCAAGCCCACTTTTAGAAACGTAATTAGGGTAATTTATGAAATTAAATTGGATAAATAGACTAATTAAGAGGATAAATAGAAGATAAATTAAAAATCCATAAATTTCGGACAAAACGCCATAACGCGGTCTATCACGCGACCGTGTTCTGATAAAATGCGGTCCGAGGAAATACCGTGTTCTTGTTCCGTGAACGGAGGTGTTAGAGGGGTGGAAAAATGGGATTTTTCCCATCCCAATCCCCTAGGTTCGAAGCTATCTGGCATGGAAACCTAGTCTAGGACTCTTGGAGATCGATCCTACTCCAATTTAGGACTCTTAATCGATCTAATCCCTCAAACCCTAGGCTAACTCTATAAGTAGCTCTCAAGTTCAACCGGTGCGAACCCTAGTTTTAGCTCGCCTGGTTCGATGGTAAGATGATGGTATTTCGTGTTAGTCCTTTGAAACTTTTTGTTCCCTTTAGTTTTGTCTAACTTCCCTTTAAACCCCATGCTAGGAGATCAAGCCCTTGAAAAGTTAGAAGCCTCAGAAGTAGCTAGTTCTCTGCAGCCCGCACAAGAACAAGTGAGTTTCTTCGAGAAAGATCAGAGATTTAGGAACCCTAAATGAGGTAATTTTAAGTTTGGTCTTTAGAATTAGTTCTTCTTCTTTATGTCTTCTCATTACCCTTCAAATCTTGTGCAAGGAAACCAAGAGGTCAAGGAGATAGAGCCACTGAAAGTTGGAGGTTCCACGCAGGACGCGCAGGAACAAGGACCTTCTTCCAGCAACAAATTAGAAGTCTAGAGATCAAATTAAAGGTAGGTTATCTCATGATGGCTTAAACAACGTGTTAGGAGTAAAAGCCCTCAATTTTCCCCTAATTTCATGCTTTCTACGTGGAGTATTTCATGTTTTATCATGATTGCGCAATAGGGTTTTACTGCATGCTGTCCATGAAACCTTAACTAAAAGATAATAACTTTTTATCTATTACATATGTTTCCATGCTTTATTTCCATCATAGCATGCTTTCCCTGCCAGTTTACTGTTAGTTCCACATAGATTTGCCATAGGAAGTAGCCATGTAAGACCGATATTATCTCTATCTCATTGTGAGATGATTGCGGTTGTAACATGGGTCGTGTCTATTAACGCGGGCACCCGATACGTCGCGTTAATGTAAGAATGCGCTATTCATTTACACCGCGTTAATATCAGACCGCGCTCGTTATTCCCGTCGTGTTAATCCAATGTTAACCATGTTAAACCTTGCTTATTTCCCATGATATATATATATATTAAATGCATGCCTTGCCCTACTAGTTTCATTTCCTAATCATGTCATGACTTCATATTAGGTGTTAGCATATTTTTAAAAGTTACTTTCATTATATGTTAATTTCATGCCAAAGCCTTATAGGTTTGTACTTAAAGAGGTTTCATGACTTGGCTACACATTCTTTCTACATGCTCATTTCTCATCTCTTTCTGTTTTATAAAATCACATATAGCGCGTTATCTGGTACGTTGCTATTAGTTACACTTTGCACATGATAAGCACATTCTCTTGAACTGGTGATCCTCTCCGTCAGATATTCCTTCTGTCTGATTAGATGATCTTGTTTCAAGGTCTCCGTAAGACTCCGCGAGCCTGGGATTCCCACTAGGACGCCGAGCTGGTTGTACCCTAAAAACTCAAAAGTTAGAGAGCACTTCATGTTTTTCCATATTTTCTGTGACCTGACATGATCGCGCCCTACGGGCCAGTCGCGTTAATAAATTATCGTGATGGTTCCTCTGGTCGCGTTCTTGTTTAGCCACAGACTTGTTCTTGCGTCGACCTGACCTTCTTTCTACGTCGACTCTCTCTATAATCGCGGACTGAATCTTGACCGCGTTAATTAATTATCGCGACCTTCAAGACCGTCGCGTTATCTAATTTCTGTCCAACCCGAGGTCTAACCCAAGGGTTGAACTTATTCTATTCCCAGGTGATTCTATGATTATCTGGAACCCAAAACCTTATTCAATACGTTATTAAGGAACTATGGAAATTAATGAATGTGCCGTGATGCTACCGAATTCCTTCTGTAGCATGACCTTGTTCGTAATTCATTCTTGAACTCTCATGTTCTTAATTGATGCATTCTTACCTGGATATTGTAATCATGAGCTATAGTTTGAACTTGTTATTATCGGCCCACATTATTTATTCTCGTGAACGTAGCTTGATTTATAACATGAAGATGCAAGAGTGGGCACAGACAGTGTCCAAGGGCTCGACAATAGCCCCCTCGATAGATATCCAGAAACATGCTATAAACCATGGGGTATGATGAACACTAATATCGCATTGCGCCGGGAGTACATTTTTTATAAACGGGTGAAAACCACGAGGCTCATCATGAAATTATACATTCCTGTTACATGACTTTCTAGTGCATAGCCTATATGGTTATGAAAAGTACATTCTCGTTACATGCAAATACATTCTCGTTACATGAAAGGTCAATTTATATTCTTGCTTGATCATGCTCTCATTCTACATGAACATTCATATCTCTACACATATTCTTGTGCTTTATGGTTATTTTGGTTCATTCGCATGTTTTATCGTATTTCATTTATCTTACCTTCTAGAGATAAAGTGTTAACTACTTAAACTTGCCTTCATATTGATACGAAGATACCTACTGGGCAAGTGTGCTCATTCCATACTTTCTAATCTTTTCAGGAAATTCTAGTGGATCGGATTCTGACTACTCGAATGACGGGTCCGAGGGCGAGAGCGAATGAAGAACAAGAGAAGCCCTAGAATGCTAGAGTATTATGAGTCGATTATGTAATTTTCTGTTTATTGAGTCTATTGCGACGTTATGTCAAGAAGTCAAGTCAGGTGTCATTGTAAACCTGGATCATTATTATTATTTAATAAAAGTGAAGTTTAGAGTATATTACCTTGTGTAGTCATCTTTTATATGTGAATGATTAGCGCTCTGATTGTCTTGCTAGTGTGAGGCTTACCATGCCGGCTGTTCACGTTCCGGACTTTGTTTCCGCTGCCTATCTTGGGGCGTGACAGTTAAGTTGGTATCAAAGCCTAGACATAAGTAAGTCCTAGGAAAATGTCATGTCATAGGCTAAGTCCAAGGTTTAAGAACCCATACCTATGAACTAGGAAAGAAATTTACGAACCCATGTGAGATTGGGTAGAGCCCGGGGTGAGATAGTTATTTAGAAATATATCTTTAGGTAAATCTTCCTAAATCCCAAAGAAATAACTAAGTGTTTATTTTCTCAGGCATCTTATTCTTACAATGGCCGCGAACCGTGCTAATTGGGAAGCGATGCAACATACTGTTGCGGGTCTTACCCAAGCCCTCCAAACTGTGGCCCAAGCTAGCACAAGGGCTGGCACGGGTGATTTGCAAAGGAACTTCCAGAGTATGAACCCTCCACGGTTTTCGGGATCCTCTAACCCCGATGAAGTTGAAAATGAGATCAATGAGATGAACATGATATTTGACGTCATGCAATGCTCCGACCAAGAGAAGGTTCATCTCGCCACATTCCAACAAAATAAAGATGCGCGTACTTGGTGGAAGGCCACTTCTGCACATCTTCAAGACGCATAACTTACATGGGAGGAGTTTCTTGGACTCTTCGGAGAAAAATATTTACCGAACATTTCAAGGAGAGGAAAGCTACGGAGTTTGCCTCCTTAAGGCCAGAAATGATGTACGTGGGGGAGTACGAGCTCCAATTCTCTCGTCTGGCTCCTTATGCTCCTCATCAGGTTAGTACAGACCTATTAAAGGCTAACCGATTGATGGACGGCCAAAGGTTGATTTTCATTACTCAACTTGGACCTCAAAATATCCGTACATATACGGAGATGGTCCAACGGGCACATCTATGTGAAAGGACCTTGGAATAGGTCGAGAAATTCAAAGGTAAAAGCGAGGAGTCAAGCCGGAGGTTTGACAAGCGCGGACGAAAGGAAGAGAAGTTCAGCATAGTGGGTACTTACAAATCCCATGATAACAAGAAGCGGTCCCATAATAGCAACGAGAATGGAAAAAACATGAAGATCAAAGAAGAAGAAAAGCAAGTCATGACGGCTTGCACATTCTGTGAGAAATTCGGTCACTCGGCTGAAGAGTGTTGGAAGCGTCTTGGCGCTTGCTTACATTATGGAAGCCGGGAGCACCGCATGCCGGATTGCCTTCTTATGAAAGAAGAAACTTCTAATGGCAGGCGTAGGCGGCAGGCACGTCTTAATGCCGTTCTGGATGAGGAAGCACCCAAAGATTATGAGTTGATGGAAGGTACCATTCAAATTTATTCTCATCCTGCTTTTGTACTATTAGATGCTGGTGCTTCTCATTCCTTTATATCTACCGCTTTTGCAAAAACTTTACCAGTTTCACCTGTTCCTCTACCTTCGGACCTAGCTATCACAACACCCTTAGGTCCAGGAACTAAACTTACAACCCACTACACGGATAGTGAGGTAACTATAGAAGGTCATAATCTTCCCGTAAATCTCGTATGCCTTGACATGGAAGGCTACGATGCTATCCTAGGTGTAGATTGGTTATGTGACCACTATGCCAATATCAATTGCCGAAATAGGAGAATTTCTTTCCATAAACCAGATCTTCCAAGATTCTCTTTCCTTGGCATCAAGTATAGGAAGCATCCTATTATTATTTCTTATCTTCACGCTTGTAAACTCATTTCACAAGGTTGTGAAGCTTTCATTACTTTCGTGATCATTACCGAGTCCAAGGAAATCATCCTTGAAGAAATCCCTATTGTCAATGAGCTCCCTGATGTCTTTCCATCCGACTTACCCGGTCTATCGCCCGAAAGGGAAGTAAACTTTTCTATTGAACTCATTCCTGGAGCAGCACCTATTTCAATAGCTCCCTACACAATGTCCCCTGCGGAACTCAAGGAATTGAAGAAGCAACTTCAGGAATTATTAGACAAGGGTTTCATTCGACCCAGCACATCCCCTTGGGGTGCACAGGTTTTATTCATCAG
Source organism: Amorphophallus konjac (assembly GCA_022559845.1). NCBI lineage: Eukaryota > Viridiplantae > Streptophyta > Magnoliopsida > Alismatales > Araceae > Amorphophallus > Amorphophallus konjac. Next base: position 213,023,578 of record CM040125.1, on the reverse strand, counting down.
GGAGAAGGATGGATCTCTCAGGTTATGCATTGATTACCGGTAGTTAAATCAACTCACTATCAAAAACAAATATCCACTGCCACGTATCGATGAGCTGTTCGACCAAATCTCTGGAGCAGAATATTTCTCCAAGACATACCTTAGGTCTGGTTACCATCAACTCAAGATTAAAGATGAAGATATTTACAAAACTACTTTCCAGAGCAGATATGGGCACTATGAGTTTATTGTGATGCCGTTCGGGTTAACCAATGCCCCTGCAGCATTTATGCAACTTATGAACAATGTCTTTACGCTCTATCTCGACCGATTTGTGGTCATCTTCATTGATGATATCCTAATCTATTCCAAGACCAAGGAAGAGCATGAAGAGCACCTAAGAATAACTTTGCAAACACTAAGAGAACATCAACTCTACGCGAAGCTTAGCAAGTGCGAACTCTGGCTAAAGGAGGGCTCTTTCCTTGGCCATATTATTTCAAAAGAAGGTATCATTGTGGATCCTTATAAAGTAGAAGCTGTTAGAAATTGGAGCTGACCGACGACCGTATCCAAAGTCATGAGTTTTATCGGTCTGACTGGTTATTATAGACGTTTCTTCAAGGATTTCACCAAGATCGTTGTCCCTTTGACTAGGCTTATAAGAAAGAAGAATCCCTTTGTATGGTCTAAGTACTACGAAGAGAGTTTCTTAACTGTTAAGGATCATCTAACCACTGCCCCTATACTGGCACTACCTGTTGAAGGTGATGGATTTGAAGTCTACACAGATGCATCTAGCATTGGCCTTGGATGTGTTCTTATGCAACATGGCAATATGATCTGTTATGCCTCGAGGCAATTGAATCGTCATGAAGAAAAATATCCCATGCATGTTTTGGAATTGGCTGCTATTATATTCGCCTTGAAAATCTAGCGACATTACCTTTATGGGGAGAAGTTCACTATATTTTCGAACCACAAAAGTCTGAAATATCTTTTCACCCAAAAGGAATTGAATATGAGGCAACGAAGATGGCAAGAGTATCTCAAAGATTTTGATTTCTCTATTCAGTATCACCCTGGCAAAGAAAATGCCATAGCAGATGATCTCAGCAAGATACCACTGGCAACTCTAGCAAGCCTCAGGAAAGGTATGACCTATCTTGTAGAAGATTTTTCACAGTTGAATCTAGATATTGATGCAAGAGAAGAAATGGGTATTATTGCTAATATACGGTCTCAACCTACGTTAATTGAAGACCCACTCAAGTTACAAGATAATGACCCCACATTAATAGAGATCAAAGCTAATATGGATCAACTGTCAGAATTTTCTATCTCAACCGATGGAAGGCTATTATTCAAAGATCGGATCTGTGTGCCAGATCATGCCGACACGAAGAAGCTAATCATGGAAGAAGCTCATAAGGAAAAATATGCTATTCACCCTAGTGTTATCAAGATGTACCAAGATTTAAAGAGAAATTTTTGGTGACCCAACATGAAGAGAGAGATATCAGACTTTGTATCTCACTGCCTCACTTGTCAGCAAGTTAAGGCAGAACATCTAAAGCCCACTGGTAAACTACATCATGTGGAAATTCTTCAATGGAAGTGGGAAAGTATAGGGATGGATTTCATCATGGGTTTGCCTAAAACAAGAGGTGGACATGATGGTATGTGGGTGATCATAGACCGATTGACTAAATCTGTACACTTTTTACCTATCAAAAGTCGATGGTCTGTGGATCGAGACCAGCCTTTTACATGAAAGAAAATTAGCAAGTTACACGGTGTCCTTTTTACCATTATTTCAGATCGAGACCCTCGATTCACTTCATAATTCTGGAAGGGTCTACAACACTCTTTAGGGACCCGACTCAACTTTAGCACAGCATTCCATCCACAAACTGATGGTCAAATTGAAAGGACAAATCAGGTAGTAGAGGATATGCTAAGGGCTTGTACTATTAATTTTGGTGGGAGTTGGCATAATCACTTACCTCTAGTGGAATTCGCCTATAACAACAGCTATCAAGCTAGCATACAAATGGCACCATTCGAGGCATTATATGGAGGAAGTTCCCGCTCACCTATATGCTGGAATGAAGTTGGGGAAAGATAACTTCTTAGCCATGAAATCATCCGGGATACTACCGAGAAGGTAAAGCTTATTCGAGAAAGACTCCATATGGCTCAAGATAGGAAAAATCATATGCTGATAATAAAAGGTGAGATCTGGAATTTCAAGTCGGAGACCACGTGTTTCTCAAGGTTTCTCCAGGTCGAGGTATTCGAAGGTTTGGCATTAAAGGCAAGCTCACTCTGAGATTCATAGGCCCTTATGAAATTCTTGAAAGGGTTGGGGTGGTCGCATATCAGATAGCTCTGCCCCCTCAATTAGCAGGAGTCCACGATGTATTTCATGTCTTGATGCTCAAAAGGTACGTCTATGACCCTTTCCATAGTATAAGTCATGATGATCGGGCGATTCAAAAGGACATGACGTACGAGCAAAATCCAATTAGAATAATTGATCGGGAAGTGCGTCAATTTCGGAATAAAACCATTCCTATGGTGAAAGTCCGATGGAATAAGAACACCGATCAAGAGGCGACATGAAAAACCGAAGAAGCTATGCGCAAGAGTTTCCCAGAACTATTTTATTTTAAGTATATTCTCCATAAAACCCATGCAATGAATTTGGAGACAAAATTCTTTTCAAGTGGGGGAGGGTGTAACGCCCTAGAAATTTCTAAGATTTTTTAGGAATTAAATGTAATTATTAAGCATTAAAAAGCTTAATGGGCTAATTAAATGAATTATGGGTCAATTAAATCAATTTAAAGGCCCAACCAAAGGGCTAAGCCCACTTTAAAAAAGGCCCAAAACCATAATACCAAGGCCTTAAGGCCCAAGCCCACTTTTAGAAATGTAATTAGGGTAATTTACGAAATTAAACTGGATAAATAGACTAATTGAGATGATAAATAGAAGATAAATTAAAAATCCAAAAATTTCGGATAAAACGCCAGAACGTGGTCTATCGCGCGACTACGTTCTGATAAAATGCGGTCCGAGGAAATATCGCGTTCTTATTATGTGAACGGAGGTGTTAGAGGCGTGGAAAAATGGGATTTTTCCCATCCCAATCCCCTAGGTTCAAAGCTATCTGGCATGGCATCCTAGTATAGGACTCTTGGGGATCGATCCTACTCCAATTTAGGACTCTTAATCCATCTAATCCCTCAAACCCTACGCTAACTCTATAAATAGGTCTCAGGTTCAACCTGTGCAAACCCTAGTTTTGGCTCGCCTGGTTCGATGGTAAGATGATGGTATTTCGTGTTAGTCCTTTGGAACCTTTTGTTCCCTTTAGTTTTGTCTAACTTCCCTTTAAACAACATGCCAAGAGATCAAGCCCTTGAAAAGTTAGAAGCCCCAGAAGTCGCTGGTTCTCTGCAGACCGCACAGGAAAAAGTGAGTTTCTCCGAGAAAGATCAGAGATTTAGGAACCCTAAACGAGGTAATTTCAAGTTTGGTCTTTAGAATTAGTTGTTCCTCTTTATGTCTTTTCATTACCCTCCAAATCTCGTGCTAGGAAACCAAGAGGTCAAGGAGATAGAGCCATTGGAAGTTGGAGGTTCCACACAGGACGCGGGGAACAAGGACCTTCTTCCAGCAACAAATTCGAAGTCTAGGGATCAAATTAAAGATAGGTTATCTCATGATGGCTTAAACAACATGCTAGGAGTAAAAGACCTCAATTTTCCCCTGATTGCTTTCTACGTGGAGTATTTCATGTTTTATCATGACTGCGTAATAGGGTTTTACTGCATGCACTACATGAAACCTTAACTAAAAGATACTAACTTTTTATCTATTACATATGTTTCCATGCTTTATTTCAATCATAATATCCTTTCCCTGCCAGTTTACTGTTATTTTCATATAGATTTGCCAAAGGAAGTAGCCCTGCAAGATCGGTATTATCTCTATCTCACTGTGAGATGATTACGGTTGTAATAGGCGTCGCGTCTATTAACGCGCGCACCTGATACGTTGCGTTAATGTAAGAATGCACTATTCATTTATACCGCGTTAATATCAGACCGCGCTCGTTAATTCCATCGCGTTAATCCAACGTTAATCTTGTTAAACCTTGCTTATTTCCCATGATATATATATATATTAAATGCATGCCTTTCCCAAGTAGTTTCATTTCTTGATCATGTCATGACTTCATATTAGGTTTTAGCATGTTTATAAAAGTTACTTTCATTATATGTTAATTTCATGCCAAAGCCTTATAGTTTTATACTTAAAGAGGTTTCATGTCTTGGTTACACATTGTTTCTACACGCTCATTTCTCATCTCTTTCTATTTTATAAGATCACATGTAGTGCGTATTCCGATACGTTGCTATTAGTTACACTTTGCACATGATAGGCACATTTTCTTGAACTTGTGATCCTCTCCGTCAGATATTCCTTCTGCCGGACTAGGTGATCTTGTTTCAAGGCCTCCGTAAGACTTCGCGAGCCTGGGATTCCCACTAGGACGTCGAGCTGGTTGTACCCTAAAAACTCAAAAGTTAGAGAGCACTTCATGTTTTTCCATCTTTTTTGTGAATTGACATGATCGCGCCCTACGTGCCAATAGCGTTAATGAATTACCGCGATGGTTCCTCTGGTCGCGTTCTTGTTCAGCCACAGACTTGTTCTTACGTCGACCTGACCTTCTTTCTATGTCGACTCTCTATAATCGCGGACTGAATCTTGACCGCGTTAATTAATTATCGCGACCTTCATGACCGTCGCGTTATCTAATTTCTGTCCAACCCGAGGTCTGACCCAAGGGTTGAACTTATTCAGTTCCCAAGTGATTCTATGATTATCTCAAACCCAAAACCGTATTCAATACGTTATTAAGGAACTATGGAAATTAATGAATGTGCCATGATGCTGTCGAATTCCTTCCATAGCATGACCTTATTCATAATTCATCCTTGAACTCTCATGTTCTTAATTGGTGCATTCTTACCTTGATATTTTTATCATGAGCTATAGTTTGAACATGTTATTATCAGCCTAAATTATTTATTCTCGTGAAAGTAGCTTGATTTATAACGTGAAGATGCAAGAGCGGGCATGGACAGTGTCCAAGGGCTCGACAATAGCCCCCTCGATAGATATCTGGAAACATGCTATAAACCATGGGATATGATGAACACTAATATCGCATTGTGCTGGGAGTACATTTTTTATAAACGGGTGAAAACCACGAGGCTCATCATGAAATTATACATTCTTGTTACATGACTTTCTAGTGCATAGCCTATATGGTTATGAAAAGTACATTCTCATTACAAGCAAATAATTATCGTTACATGAAAGGCCACTTTATATTCTTGCTTGATCATGCTCTCATTCTACATGAACATTCATATCTCTAAACATATTCTTGTGCTTTATGGTTATTTTGGTTCATTCGCATGTTTTATCGTATTTCATTTATCTTACCTTCTAGAGCTAAAGTGTTAACTACTTAAACTTGCCTTCATGTTGATACGAAGATACCTACTGGGAAAGTGTGCTCATTCCCTACTTTCCAATCTTTTTAGGAAATTCTAGTGGATCGGATTCCGACTACTCGAATGACGGGTCCGAGGGCGAGAGCGAATGAAGAACAAGAGAAGCCCTAGAATGCTAGAGTATTATGAGTCGATTATGTAATTTTCTTTTTTTTGAGTCTAGTGCGACGTTATGTCAAGAAGTCAAGTCAGTTCTCATTGTAAACCTTGATCATTATTATTATTCAATAAAAGTGAAGATTTCAGTATATTACCTTGTGCATTCATCTTTTATATGTGAATGATTAGCGCTCTGATTGTCTTGCTAGCGTGAAACTTACCATGCCGGCTGTTCACATTCCCGACTTAGTTTTCGCTACATATCTTGGGGCGTGACACAACCTTTAGTCATCGAGGTGGTACCGGACACGTGGACCCTCTAGTTTTTGCTTCTCCCGAAAAATAGTCGATTCCCTGATCTTCTTCTCTGATCTTAGTAGACTGTGATTGACTTGAAACTGGCTTTTTGGCCTTTCCTTTTTTTTCTCTCTTATTTTTATCTTTGCACCTTCCTTCCGCTACTTTTAGTAAAAGGAAATGTTCCGCAAAAAGGAATGACTCACCAAATCTTTGACCGAACATTTGCCTATCGTATCCACGTACGTCAGCAAATAATATCTTCGTACGATTCTTCTGTCAAAAATTGGGGTTTCATGTTTTGCGCTCATTTCATCTGTACGAATTCCCAGGCATAGTGCTCGCGTCTGTTCACATCCCTAAGCATTAAAGGAGCATATCTTTCATGTATTCCCCATGACGGGTTCGAGGAGCCAAGAGGAACTGCTCCTCGGGGAATATTCACATAACTTTTTGAAGTCCGCTCATATCTCTTCAGGAGAGGGGGCAGTTAAGACAAGGGGTTCCAACGTAGAGGAGGGGCACTGCCTCAACTTCTGCCTATAAAAGGCTATAAAGAGTATCTTTGGCTTGTTCATCCCCTAGTCGCGCCAACCAGCCCCCTTCGCTTGGGCTCCATCCTCTTTCTTCCTCTTCCTTTCTTGTTCCGGTGGAGCCATGGAGTTTGCCGACGAAGATGAAGATCACAGAGTTCACCAGAACGGACAAACCATCTCGACATAATAGAATGGAGGACGACTGGGTGGACGACATAATAGAAGGGCGGACATGCGATGAATCCTTCCCCCCAGACGTGCTGTCACTCACCCAAAGTGAGGGAAGGGGACCTTGGAGATATGCCTTTTGTTGCCTCTCCCTACTGGGAGAGCGAGACACCTCAAGAAGGCCACTCTGGGATACGCAAAAGAACCCTCGACTCGTGCAGCAGACGGACCAGATCTGTGAACGAGAGCTCCATGTCATCCACCATCCCTCCCTCTTCTTTCCCTGGGTGGGCTTCCTCTACCTTTTCCTTTTGTTCACCTCTTTTCTTTTTCCTGTTTCTTCTTGCCCGCACCTTCCTTCCAGATGGTAGGCATGGATGCGACATTTCTTTATTGTATTTTCTTATTTTTTTCTTCCTGGCACTATCCTCCAAGATGACAGGCATGGGTACGGCTGCAGTCTCATTTCCCAAGCCAATTTTCACACTTGGTGGAGTTAGTGGCTCGGTTTTGAGGCTACACGCCCTGTGCATGCACCAAGCCATCAGTTTCTCACTATATGGGTCACAGTTGCCTCAATGCACCAGGAAGCATTGAAATGCAATAAAACTTCTATTTGTATCTTACGCATTTGTTCTTATGTATGTATGATATCAAATTATTGGTGAAACTTTAAGCTTAAAAATAAAATTTACGCTGTGAAGTAGCGTTCCACGTCTGTGGGATCGGTTTACCTTTCGTGGTTGCTAGCTTGTAAGCCCCTTTCCCGAGCGTCTCAACCACTCGGTAGAGACCTTCCCAATTTGGGGCCAGCTTTCCCACTGCCTCTAGGGGTCGAGAGGACTTGGCCTTCCTTAGGACTAAATCCCCCGAGAGGAACTGTCGATCTCGAACTTGAGTATTGTAATAATGGGCCATGCGTAGCTGATACTCTACCACTCGGATTCTCGCGACTTCACGTACTTCATATGCTAGCTTGATATTTTATAGCAGTTTCTTATCATTACGCACGGGATGGAAATAAATATCTTGAAGGGACGGACTGCCGATCTCTAGTAGGATGACGGTCTCGGTGTCGTAGACCAGCTGAAATGGGGTTTCACCTATAGAGGCTCTCAGAGTAGTGCGGTAGGACCATAGTATGTTGGGCAGTACCTCGAGCCAATTTTTCTTGACTTTATCCAGTCCGGTCTTTATGCCCTTGAGCATGATTTTGTTAGCATTCTCGACCAAACTGTTAACTTGCTGGTGGGCTACCGAACATGAAGTGATTGCGAATATGCATGTTGACACACTTATTCTTAAAATAAGCACAGTTGAACTATCGACCATTATCGCTCACTCTCAGTCGAGGGATGCCAAAGAGACAAATGATCGACCGCCACACAAAACTCCAAAGCACTCTTTCGGTTATCTTCACGGAAGCCTCTACCTCGATCCACTTGGTGAAGTAATCGATGGTGATAATAATGAATTTCTTCTGCACTTCGGCCATAAGGAAATGGCCCAGGATATCAATTCCCCACAGAGTGAAACGGTAAGGCTCGGTGAGTGACACGAGCGTCGAAGGTGGCTGATGGATCAAATGGTCGAACCATTGACAATGATCGCACTTTTGGACATAGGCAGAGCAATCCCGCTGCAAAGTGGGTCCCCAGTATCCCTACCGCAACAAAATTCTCATGACCTCCCTCCCTCCCTGATGCATGCCACAAATCCCCTCGTGAACCTCTTCGATGGCTTGTCGAGCTTCACAAGGTTCGAGGCACTTGAGGAGAAGTCTTGCGAACGATCATTGGTAAAGCGATCCGTCGAGCAAGACAAAATGCCGAGCTTGATATTTGAGTCTCCTAGCTTCCCGAGGGTTAGAGGGCTCCTGACCATCGCTCAGCCAAGCAATGTAAGGTGTCCTCCAATCGCCTAGCAACACTTGAACAGTGCCCACTAACTCGTGGTCAATATTGGGGCGCTCTAGCTCATCTAGGAGAACCGATCAGGTCCTAGATAGGCTTATGGAGGAGGCGAGGCGGGAGAGTGCGTCGGTAAGGGAATTGTTCTCCCGAGCTATCCTGATTACTTGGAAACTCTCGAACTGCCGAGCCACCTCCTTTGCTAGTTGAAGGTACCTGATCATTTGTGGCTTCCGAGCTTCATAGTCCCCATTGATTAGGATGGTGACTAGTTGAGAGTCACTATAAATCTTGACCCATTCCGCTCCCAAGCGCTTTGCCATCCGAGCTCCCGAGATCAGAGCTTTATACTCGAAAATGTTATTGGATACCACGAAGTTGAATTTTACAACATACTACAATTCCACTCCCTCAGGGGAGCTGAGGATGACTCCTGCACTGCTGCTGGCAGAGTTGGACGACACATCAACGAAGAGCTCCCAAATGGGGCCGGTAATTGGCGATGGGACTTCCTCGGACTGAGCGGTATTATTCTCCACAATGATGTTTGTGAGTGCTTGACCTTTGATGGCGGTGTGGGGGCGAAAGGAGATGTTGTAAGCCTCGAGCATAACCGCCCATTATTGATGACTAAAATTTTTGCTCTATCCTTTTTTGCAGCAAGCTCCGCCGACAGGAGGCATCGAGCAGCAAGAATAAGAAAAAAAATATATAATAAAAAAGGAAGAAGACAAGAAAAGAAGAAAAGGAAAAGAAGAAGAAAAAAGAAAATAAGAATGAAAGATAAACGAAGAAAAGGGGGGAAAAGGGTGCGTTGACGCAGGATGGGCCCTGCGTCGACGCAGGGCGTGCCCGCAAGCCGTTTAAACGGTAGCCTCCCATGCGCGCATGAATGGCGACACCTCCCCCTCTGCCTGATTAACCGGTGGCCTCACACATGCTTTTAACCGGTGGCTCCCACAGGGATTTAACCGGTGAATCATCCTCGTCCATTAGCCAGTGGGGCTGCATCAACCCCTTTAATCGGCAGGATATTTAAATGGTGGCTCCATCATTTAAGCGGTGGCCCCTTCCATAAACGGTGGCTCCCCCATAAACAGTGGCATCCCAAACACCCCTACCATTTAATTTCTCTCCCCGTCGCCAAGCACTTCTCCCCTTCCCACTCCGCTTCTCACCTTGCCTGCTCCTCACTCTCTTCTGCTCACATACGCGTGCTCCGTCCGCACTGCACCATGTCTCTCTTTCTCCTTTGCCGATTAAACCTGTTCCCCCTATCGCTCTCTTACACATAAATGGCACCCTTTTCTTTCCCCCTACCGATTAAATGTTTCCTCTATGCTCTCTCTCCCTCCTCTCTGCTCCATAGACTCTCTCCATGTGGGTAGCATGGCCATGGGGAAGCGCAGAAACGGGAGCGGGATGTCAGTGCCCATGTGTTGCCGTCGGTGTTCCTGTTGTGGGGTGGAAGCCATGGCCATGCTCTACTGCTACTTGGATGTGATGCTGGCTTCTTCTACATATCAGCCCATGATGTTAGGAGTTGGATGCATCTTGGAAGAGAAGGCAGCTTTGCTGGAGCTGAGAGCATCCCTGGTGCGCTCCAACTGCACCCTTCACAAGTCTTGGGGGAGAGACGACTACTGCTCGTGGGCTGGGGTCGAGTGCGGCCACAACGACAGCACCTCCTCATGGACTTATGGGAGGGTCAGGGCACTCGGTCTCACTATCATTGATTACAACTGTGCGAGCAACTAGTTCGAGTTGAAGGATAAGCATCTAAACTTCAGCGTGTTCGGGACCCTCCATGCACTTCGACACCTCGATGTCTCTCGCAACCAAATTAATGGCTCACTAGAATTGATAGATATCTCTGGTCTAGGTGAACTAGAATACCTCGACCTCGGCAACAACATATTTAATCGACAGTAGCGAGGGCCTCCTTCTCCCCTTTAAACGGCGACAACCTGATTCCCCCTTGGGCCATTTAACCGGTGGGAGAATATTTAACCAGTGGGCAAATGTTTAACCGGTGGGAAAATGTTTAACCGGCGGCAAGAGAATTTAAACGGTGGCAACGGTAGCAACTACTGGAAATGGCCAGGCTAACTTTCCCCGCGACTGCTAGCCCTTACCATTAACCAAGGGTCTTTTCTCCACAACAAGCCATTTGTCCGGCGCGCAGCGGCGTGATAGGTCAGTACGATGTTGATGTTTTCCCTTTCGAGCAATCTTCGAAGGTGACCTTCGCCGGGTGCCACTTCCTGCCCACCACGAAGAAGGAAAGCCGACAGGTGGTGTACTAAAAAAGCCAGGGGGTTTTCCTGTGGGTTCCCCCTGCGAAGTCTTCTTCACATATGGTCCTATAAATAGGGACTGAGGGAGACTACGAAGGAGGTTGGACTTTCGTTGCTCAGATGATCCCTGCTCGTGAGATGAAAGGAAGAGAGCCCGTGGAGGAAAAAAAGAGGAAGGAAAAGAAGAAGAGTGAGGGAGAGGAGAGTAGAAGAGAGGTGAGGCTAGGGAGGAAGGGGCCAATGCTCCGTCCCCCCCTCCCCCACTATAATTTGTTTCTCTTCGTTGCTTTCTTTTCTTCTTTCTTCCCCCACGATGTATGTGTTAACCTTGTAATAAGGAATAAAAGAAGAGTTTGCAAAGTGTTTGTGTTACTGGTGTGTGTTTCACCTGATCTTCGCCATGTGCGAGTTTTCTTATTTTTGATGGTTTCTACCATCTGCCCCTTAGCATGATGAACCCCCCCTTTTTTTCCACCAGATCTGGCTTTTCCTTCCAATAGTCTAATGGTGCTCACAGCAAGAGTGCCCGGGTGAGCTTCTCTAGGAAGAGGCTCAGGGCTTATCTAGTCCCGTGGATGTGGCTCTGACGCCAGCCCCTTAGAGAATATCTCCCCGAGTTCCCTCCATCTTTTTCAAGCATTCATTATCCGCCCCCATGGCTTTAACCGGTGGCTTTCTGGCTTAACCGGTGGGACTCTCTCGCCATGGATTAAATCGGCAGGCTTTCCTTATGGATTTAACTGGTAGAACTTTATTTAACCGGCAGCCCTCTTCCATGGGCTTAACAAGTGGAGGGTGTATTAATCGGTGGGACCTTGTTCAACCGGCAGACCTAGTCTGTAGAGCTAAGATCCTTGCCTTCATGGACTTTTGGCCCTTGCATTAACTAGTGGCCTCCCAGTGAACTTAATCAGTGAGTTCCAATTCAAACTGGCAGGCCTCCCAGTGGATTTAACCGGCAGGTCTTCTGCTTGATCGGTGATGTCACGCCCCGAGCTTTTTAATACCGTGGAAGAAATTTCGGGAACGTGAACAGCCGGCATGGTAAGCCTCTCGCAAGTAAGAAATCAGAGCGCAAGACAATCACACTAAAGTAATTGCACAAGTAAACTTTTCCATAACCTCATAAAGGCTATGTACTAGAAAGTCATTTATCAAGCACGTAATTTTCATAACGAGTCTCGTAGTGTTTCACTCATTTATAAGAGAAAGTACTCCCAGCGCAATACGAGGCCAGTATCATCGTACCCCATGGTTTATAGCACGTTTCTGACAATCTGTCGAGGGGACTAGCATGTAGCCCTTGGACACAATCCGTGCCCGATCTTGCATCTTCAAGTTATAAATCTAGTTACTTCCACGAGATAATAATTTCGGCCAATAAATCAATTCTAAATAATAAGTTTAAAGATCAATTAACCAAGGCAAAGAACATACCAAAGTTGACATAAGATATCCAAGAAAGATTTAAATTATATTATGCTACGACGGTGATCCGGCAGCATAACAGTATATTCATTAGGTTCCATAATTCAAATTTAACTTTGTTAAACATAATTTAGGCTCTAGATAATCCTAAGATCATCTAGGAACTCAAGAAAACTAACCCCAAAGGTCAAACCTCAGGTTAGACACAATCAGGAATAAGCGGCCATTTATTGAACCATTTGGCAAGCCATGCGGTCTAGTCACGGACTGTTTAGGGTGGGTTGAATCCAGACTGGACGGGCTGGACTCAGATATACAAGCGGTCATGGGCCAGACCGTTAACTGGGCCTTAGCGGTCGAATGTAAGACCATTAAGGAATTAAGATTCCGAAATCAACGGTAGTGCTTTCTAGACAAATTGGGCTTTTAAGGGTATAATCAGCTCGGCGTCTTAGTAGGAATCCCAGGCTCACGGAGACTTACGGAGGTCTTGAAACAAGATAACCTAGTCCGATAGAAGGAATATCTAACGGACATGCTTTCAAGTCCAAGATTGTGTGCCTATAAGTGCAAAGGTGTATCTAATGGTCACATACTGGAGTACATGCCATATACTTGTGAAAATGACTGTTAGATGATAAAGTTAGTGATAACCAGCGATCAAATCATAACTAGTCCATGAATCTCATAAATTCAAGTTAACTACAAAAGTATATGACTTGGTCATGAAAATATCATAAGTTTTAAAATAACTTTAAGTGCGTAAAGAAACATAAAATCTACTAGAATGAGCTATTAACATAACTGGTTATATGAAAATAATGTTTAAAACAGGTATAAAACCTACTTAACTAGGCTTAACATATAATAATTTGGACCATTCTACATTAAGCCTCGGGTTAGTTTAAATACAGAATTCAAAAATGAAAACGGTCAAGTGGGTGACCGTCTCTTGTGGCAACCAGTCTATCGTACGGCCGCTAGGGTTTCTAGCGGTCTATAGGAAGACCGTTTCTTCCTGTGTTAACAGAAAACTTAATAATAGTAAAATACAATACTAATCTAAGGCATATCGTGCATGAAAAATCAACATGAATAAACTCTATAGAATGATAGAACAAGAATAGGTCAGCCAATATGCGTGGGTTTATATAATAACAAGAGAATTTCCTTTTTACTCAATTAGGGCTAGTTCATGCATGACTATTATACTAGATGCATAGTCCTAATGAAAACATAAAATTCTCAGTGTACAATGCATGAAATCGACTAGAAATAGAGGGCTTTTATCCCTAATGTCATATTTAAGCCGTTCATGAGATAACCTACCTCAAATAGCGCTTCTAGACTGTCAATTTCTGACTTGAAGTAAGCCCTAGTTCTGCACGTTTTGTGCTAAACTAGCCACTTCACACCCTTGTATCTCCTGGTTCCCTTGACCTATGGATGTGAAAATTGGAGGGTAGATAGAAGATATAAAGGGTAACATAAAGTTCTAAAGACATCATTGCTAAATACCTCGTTTAGGGCTTCTAATTTCCTGATCTTCACTGGACCGTTGCACAGATTCCTGGGTTATTGGTGTAGGATCCGCAACTTTGAAAGCTTCTAACTCCTTGTAGACTTGATCTCCTAAAATAAAATTTGGAGGGCAGTTAGTCCATAGTATTAGCAACAAAAACCTCTAAAACACTTACCTCTAATTTTGCCTCCTTACCTTAGTTCCAAGCGAGTCAAAAGTAGGGGTCGCACAGGTCAAACTTGGGGTCTATTTATAGGGTTTAGTTAGGGTTTCAAAGATTTGGACGACTCTAGAGTCCTAATTATGTCTCCAATCCGATCCTAATACGTTCTAGAGCCTTCTAGCCAATAGATTGTATCCATCGTAGAAGATTTAGCCAAAAAATAGAATTTTTCATGCAAGGAAGATGTTCGCGATCGGTCTCTATAATGCAATCCACTGATTGACCGTTTTGGGTCCCATGCGGTCTCGCGATAGACCGTTTTCTATCCCGGGCGCCGAATTTGAAATTAATTCAAACTCTTCCCTCCATTATCTAACTATTTATCCTAATTATCTCTAAATTCCGTGACTATACCAATTTCTAGTTTCTAGAATATGGGCCAAGGTCCAAAATCATAATTTGGGCCAAAAGAGTTCCTTTAAATGGGCCTAATCCTCTTAGATTAGAGTAAGGCTATATTAATTAAAATAAATTCATTCAATAGCCTGTTTAGTCCATTTAAATATTTAATAAATTCTTAGAAATTTCTCGGGCATTACAGGTGACACCCTTGCCGTGCTATTTAACCGGTGGTCCTCATGGGCATTTAACCGGTGGCCCTCATGGGCATTTAACTGGTGGACTTGGCGGGCACCTAACCGGCGTGGCACCTTCACATTTAACCGGCAACACCATGCCAAACAGAGTTGGCATCCAAACCTCAATGGATCTCTAAGCTCCGTGGATAGTGCTACCATTTTGGACCCCGAGGTGTTCATGCTCTAAATCTTTCTTTTTCGTCTGGTTTTGCACCGTGCTCCGGCGCGATCATTTCAGATGTTGCCGCTTCCGTGCGCATCCATATCATTTTGGGACCATCTCGGACTACCGTGGATGAGTACCCGCTGGACAAACCCCGATCATCTCGGGTCTGGGGGAGATGCTATCGAAATTCCGTCAGGAATGCAAATAATAAAAGAAATAAGGGATCGAATAATTTTAAACATAAAGACATGGATGAACAAATAAGACACATGAATTAAAGGGCCAATGGACTGATATGAACTGTTATAGTGAACTATTCAAGATCGCCATGAGCATAGCAAAATGAGAACAAACAAAAAGTGCAAGACAGACTAAGGAATAAGGTCTGCTGGCCTGGATAGTAGGGAGTAGACTCCTCCCTAGCCTGGCTCTATCGGAGCTCTTCTGTGCAACAAGCTGCCCAAGAGTTGACTCTCAGACTCGACTCCCTGCTGGCCCGATCTGCGGACCAGGGTAATATGCATGTCTCATGAGCCCAAACTAAATACCATGTGTGCATCAAGCAAAATTGCATCAAAATAGAGCCACACAGATATTTCATGAACAAAACCGAAGGAGAATCAAATACCCTGCATACACTTTGCATGAATAAATCCAAATACCATATGTGCATTCAAAGCATCATATATGCATAAGGCCTACACAAACTCCCTATTGATTCTCCCACGAATAGAAATAACAGAATTCTCGCATTTATTGCAAACTTGAGCATAGCACGTCCCTTGCACACATATAATATCTGCATTTAGCATGAATATCAATAAATTAAACCCCATGCATACATCAAATTGCATACAAATTCCCTGTTGTCTCCCCATGAGCAGTAATAAAAGGGAAGGAGAGCTCCATCTATTCATCACAAATATGAGCATGTTATGCTCTCTACATGCGTACTTGAGCTTGCATCCATCACGAGTATGAATTTGGCATCATACACATTACATCTTATGTATGCTTGTGTGCCGTGATCCCGCGGTATATGAAATGGTGATGCGTGAAAGGTCGGATTACGTCTAGCCGGAAACTGCCACTATGCATGAGTAAAATACTCCGCCACGTACCGGGGATCACCACTAACGTATGTAATTAAACCCTCACATGTCACAGGCAAATTGTTTGTAAAATCATCCCCATTTGCACTATATAAACCCAACTTGAACAGCCTGCCATATGATGCAGCAGCTTGAGCTGCTAGAAGACAGAGTAGGTCGATCTACTCCATGCCCTAGGTCGACCTACTCTCCTGCCAGCAGACCCAGCTGACTCGCAGGATGCCCATCCGCAATAAAGGACCCTTACCCTTCTTGCCTTGCTGCATTCTTAGGCATCATACCTACACGACCATGCATGTATAAAAGAAAGGGAAACAACTAAAATTGATCCAATAAGCATGGTTAAAATCAAAAGTGCACCATATGCATTTAAACATATTGCATGCCATTGCTACACTTGAGAAGACCATCTGCCGACGTGCCTCCAGACCTGCTGTCTGCCCCAGTGCGACAAACATGTCCTTGACTTAAACCCATGTTTCCATATGCAAAAGATAAAAAAAAAGACAATATCAGAAAGTGCTGAAAAGTACAAACTGCAGCAGTCCGCTCAAGGCTGGTCGATGCAGGCTACCGACTGCGTCGACGCGCTCCTATGCTGGGGTTAGCACACAAGGTGCTGCGTCGACGCAGGCTGCTGGCTGCGTCAACGCACCCATGTGCTGGGCCAGTATATATTGTGCTGCGTTGACCCAGCCTCATGCAGGTCGACCTGCCTTGAGTAGTTCAACCTATTTTGGCCCGTTTCGGCTTGTTCCTGCCATGCAAGGGCCCCGGGCCGATAAAAAAATGATGAAACACCATGGCCTAGTCTGAAATAAAAAATATATGAAGAACATAAATAAATAAATAAATATATATATATATATATAATCCATACTCTAAAGGAATTAATGAAATAAGATGACAATGTAGAACATGCGTGCCTTGACCGACATTTCGGAGATCTCAATCTCCCCTAGAACCCGGACATGGGGACACACACGGTGCCCACAGAAGTCATGCTTGGACCTCGGGGGTCATCCCATTACGGCCATGGCCCGACCTTGCTACGGGCCAACATTCCCTTCCCCCTTAACATTAAATTATGCCGGATCACCGGTGAACATGTATTTAAAGGGATTGCCCTTGTGTCGCTGCTTAGTCAGCATAAATTAGTACTGGTTTACCACTGAACTAGTTTATCCCGATGTTTTCAATATAGGGCTCCATGGCCCGTGGTTATGCTGGTCCATCTTGGAAGCAGTATGCGTATACCTTGGTGTCAACGCGAGTCTAAATGCACGCACAACTTAATTGAGAGCCCACCCCTCGAACGGGCTCGGGTGTTGCTGCTCCACCCACACCCGGATGACTAGAGGACTGTCCCACACCTCTATGGACAAGCATCTATCACACTTCCCCAACACACCTCGGGACAAAGGGGAATGCTGCCAAATGACGGTCACTCACCGCGTGAATCAGACCTAAGTGGTGCTATGTTAATAAACGAGGAACAAACAAATGCATGGATAATTCACAATGACAACAAATATTAATAGTAATAACAAAAATGATAATAATGCAATAAGATCAAATAAAACAATAAAACTGAGGTAAATAATATGATGAATGAAATAAAATATGATTAAATAGAATAATTATGAATTGTATAATATAGATGAAATCAAAACAACAAAAATGCATAATAGAATAAATCAGAAATAATAAAACCATGATTGAATCCTACACAACCAAACATAATAAAAGCATAATAACCAAGAATAAAAATAATAATAATATATCATGGAAGTCATGTTAATAAAAGATGTGCTCTTGTATTTTCATGCATGCTTTAGTTTAATTTCTTTCCAGGCCATAGGGCCCTTTTTCCTGCCGATTAATCAAGGGTGTTCTCCCCTCCAGGGAGATGTAATTAACGTCGTGGCTTTCATGGCACGATGGGTTTTGGACCTGACACGACACTCACTATCGTCTGATCAGTCAAACGGCGGGCACCAGTGGCTTCTTCGAAGCCCGAATAAACTGTCACTTTGTGACTGGCACACCCACGAACTAAATAAATGTAATAAATGAATAAACAAACGAATAAATTGATAGGTAAAAGAGTGAGTCCACAAGTCTGGGACGCCCGGTGGGACTAAAACCTTCCTTCATCTTTTCGCCAGGACTAGGGGCCCTGTAGGCTCTCTTTAAGAATACTAATTATTTGATGTGAAATTGCAAGTTGCATTCCGAAGATCACGATGGCTGTGTCATCCGGACCGCTTGCTGTCGCCAGTAATGCTACCCATGGCTACTTGGCCATTCCAATCAAATTCGATGACTTTCTGCCGGTTGCGGGCTTCCCCAACTTTTTGGGGGTAGCCTTTGTGGAGCTCCTGGACGTATAGGAAATGGAACTGGTCACCATTGCAAAGGCGGCCCCGACTGATGCTGCTACGATGGGCTGCTATGTTCACCAAATTCACTCTCGCGCCTCCACCAACCAGAAGCGCACATCGACTGCCAGGAGGGCGGCCAAGAAGAATGCCGATACGCTGTAAAGCTGGCTATCCACCTCGGGCAAGTCTGTGCTTATCGGAGGCGTCCGAGTATTCCTTAATGGTCGGCAAGGCAGAATTACACCCGATAGGGTGGTTTCAACAGTGCCGGTGCACAATTCTTTCCGAGCACTGGCCCAATGCAAAGTGGACCACTTCAAGTCCAAGATAAAGGGAGGGTTGGCCCCAAAGTCAACTAGATACAAGAAAATTTGGGTACCCAAATAAGCACGGGCCCTGATTTCAGCTCCACTAAGGCCTGCCATGGCTAGTTGACCTGCATGGAAAAGAGAAGAACAAGAAGAAAAGGCCAACATGCCGGTCCAGCCGGGTCTTGAACCAGCAGCCCGGGGCTACATTCGATGCTCAAATATCTACCTGCATGATGAGAAGCATGGAGGGGCGACCAGACAAGGCCACTGCACCTACAAGTCTCTGGCACGAGTCGAGATGCCACGTATGTGATATGCCCTGCTAAAGGGCAAACTGATACTACTCGAGTCGTCTGGGGGCACTCCCACGGCACTTCTTTGGGGATGCGGTGACCCTTAGAAGCTATGAGCGTCGCGAAAAAAGGCCGGGAGCAATGAGCCGACCAGGAAGAAATGAAAGATGCTGGCTCGGGCTGCTATGGGCCACCCCTCTACAAGGAAGCTACGCCGAGGATTTCGGTGTTCACTAAATTAACCTTCCCTGGTCAGCCAACCAAGATGGTGATTCAGAGAAGCAGGCACCTACAAGTCTTCACATGTAACATGGCTAGAGTGGCTAGACACTATGTTTCTCTGCATGAAGATTATGATGAGATGACCAGGCCTGCTGGAGGGTCGGACTCTATTACCAGAAGAGGGGGGGCTATAGCTGAAACAGCACATGCCCGCATTGAAGAAGCCGGCGCGGATCTAATCACGATAACTGCAAAGTGATCACCGCCCAAGATAACGACGAAGGACTAGCGCCTTCTCTAGATGTTCCGCCAGAAGCTAGAGGTCAAGCTCCCAGCTCCTCCATGTCCTATCTGGTTATGATGATGATGCTCCAAAATTATCAACAAGAAGTTGAAATGTTAAAAAAGCAACTCAACGAGCTGAGCATGTAACCTGCAGCCTCGAAACAAGTCGAGGTCCCTCTTGAAACCTCACAGCGAGGTGCTGATGAAGTTGAAGCTTCCCCTCCAATGATGGCCTCTCAATTGGCACCTAATCACACTAGGGGCATGACCCCGACACCGCAGCTTGCTCCTCAACATCAGGAGACTACCACTATACCTCAACCAATGGTGCCGATGCCGCCGTAGATGCAACAAGCTCCATTCTGTCCAAGGCCGATGGACCTGGCAATAATGAATAAAATGATAATAGAATAAATGTTCGAAAAGAAGCTGGTAGATCGAGGCGGTGATGATTATGCCTCGTTTGATGTATACAAGGTGCCATATCCGACCCACCATGCTGCTAAAAGGTTACCTCCCGGCGTCAACAAGCCACTGAAGTTTGATAAACTCAACGGGCAAGGCTCACCCAAACAGCATATTGCATACTATATTAATGTGATGGGCGACCTGGCCACAGAGGAATCTTACTTGCTGAAGTTCTTCGGATCTTCTCTCACGGGCCTCGCTTTCAAATGGTACTCAAACCTGCCGGCCGGCTCTGTTAGTGATTGGCCAGACATGCAACAGAAGTTCCAGGAATGGCTCCATGTTGCTAAAAGAGAGGTCACCATGGCTGAGCTATATGCCTCCAAGCAGAAGAATGATGAAATAGCCTTGGAGTACATTGAAAGATGGCAGAATCTCAGAATGAGATGCAGGCGCCCGCCACATCAAGGTGATGTAGTTCAAATCTGCAAACAAAACTTGAGGAGGCAGATCCTCGAGAAGATGATCGAAATTGAAATTAGGACTTTTGACCGACTAAACAATGTGGTAGCAGAGATCGAGGCCTTCCTCTCCAATGGTTCCTCTACCCCTGCTATCGTAAGCCAGAAGGCCAAATCGGTTGATAAGTGGCCTGCACCTAAGGAGGTTCATGTAGTCGACTTCAAGGCGTTCGAGCAGCAAAGAGATAACGGGGTTCCCAACCCTCCTCCCACCAAGCCGGCTGATCGATAGGAAGGCTCCTCCTTGCGAGCCAGGATGAGCAAGATCTACTCCTTTTCTAAGAAAAGGACTCGGGTCCTATTCGAATGGGCCGCCCAATACAACAAAATCACTCTTCTAGAGCCGATGAGACCCGGTGATGCCAGAAGAAAAGATGATCCCCGATTCTGTCCATATCACCAGGTGCTTGGGCATCCCATTGAAGATTGTTTTATGTTTAAAGATAGTATTGAAAGCCTGATCAGGAAGGGGGAGCTCCAGATGGGTGAACATAAGGTGGATCCTCCACAACCTCATGAACTGCCCGACCTTAAGAGAGTAGTCAACATGGTATCTATATACTGACAGTTGCCTGAAGAGGTGTTGGAAGCTCATACAACCCACACCTATGCATATGTCCCACGAGAACACTTCGAATTCTCTAACCTGATACAAGACGCAAAAAGGAAATCAGGAGTGCCAAGAGCACCGGATGACCCGCGGTAGGGGCAGATGCCGGCCACGGAAGGGAAGAGCAAGAAGAAGTCAAATGATAGAAGAAGAGATATTGTTCTCTCTTGCAATATGATGTTGGCCCTGCCTGACACAAGCCAAGTTGATGAAGAATAAAATGAAGAAATATTCTTTCCATCATCAGACGAGGAGGCACACCATCATACCCCTCCTCCACGTGAGGGTATGGGGGCAGAAATGTCAACCCCTGAGAGACGAGATGCTTGCTGCAATGATGATAAGATACCACTGGTCCCACCTGAAATTAAGATGGAAAGCAGCATTGCTGGCTTCGCCCAACCCAATCTTGCTGTGGTAGCAGAGCTATATCAAAAACTATAAGAAGTTGAAATGCAAAGAATAAAATTAAACAAGATGGGTTTATACCTATCCATACCCGGGCAGGCTAGGCCCTCGTCTTAAGCTTTGCAGGGCAGCACTGAGCCACCCGAGGCCTTACCATAGCCAACTATGCCCCTGATAGTACATGATTATGTAGGGTGCACCCTCTCCGAGCGGCTACAACATACACCTCTGGTACATCCTTCGACTTCCCGGGGAGGTGAGGGAGCAGATACAATATCTCATACAATGCCATGGATAAACCCGCTTCTGTAATCAGCTGGCTCGCACCCAAGCTTGATAGCTCTGGCAGTGATGAACAAGCCAAGGTTTGAGCGGGCAGCTAAAATGCAGATGGCCGAGGCGGAAGTAGCCGAGGTCAAATTACAAATAACCAAGCAAAGAGGCGATGAGTCCACCTTGGACTATATAAGAAGATGGATAAATCTCCGTGAAAGATGCAGGTGTCAACCAGGTTATGAGGACAGCGTTCAAATCTATAAAAGGAATCTGAAGAATGAAATCCTACAAAGGGAGATGGGCATTGAAGTCAAAACCTTTGAATAGTTAAATGATTTGGTGGCCGATATTGAGGCCTTCCTGGCAAAATATTACCCGGCTACTATTGCCTTAGGTCGGAAGAATGAACCATCCAACAAGCACCCAGCGCAAGAAGAAATCTGCACCTCAGATTTTAAGGCCTTTAAGCAACAACAACAAAAAGCAAAGGGGGCAGCCAGGGATCCTCCCACTAAGCCTATCAAACAAGGAGCCTCGTTAACGGATAAAATGAAGAAGCCCTACTCCTTCCCAAAAGACAAGACTTGAGTGCTTTTCGAATGGGCTCGAGAATATGGTAAGGTCACTCTCCCGGAGCCAAAGAGACCTAACGATGTCGAAAGAAGGGACGATCCCTAGTTCTGCCATTATCACCAAAGGTTGGGGCATTCCATTGAAGATTGTTATGTATTCAAGGATGTCATCAAAGGCCTGATCAATAAAGGCAAACTACAAATGGGCGAGTGTAAGGTGAATCCACCGCGTCCTCATTAGATGTTCGGCCTTAAGGGGGCGGCCAACATGGCCTCAATATGTCAGCTGAAGGATCGTGCATGCTAAAGGGAGTACAAAGCGGAATGCTGCCAAATTACGGTCACTCACCACGCGAATCACACCTAAGTGGTGCTATGTTAATAAACGAGGAACAAACAAATGCATGAATAATTCACAATGACAAAAAATATTAATAGTAATAACAAAAAAGATAATAATACAATAAGATCAAAAAAAATAATAAAATTGAGGTAAATAAGATGATGAATGAAATAAAATATGATTAAATATAATAATCATGAATTGTATAATATAGATGAAATATAAAAAACAAAAATGCGTAATAGAATAAATCAGAAACAATAAAACCATGATTGAATCCTACTCAACAAAACATAAAAAAGAACAAAACATAATAAAAGCATAATAACCAAGAATAAAAATAACAACAATAATAATATATCATGGAAGTCATGTTAATAAAAGATGTCCTCTTGCATTTTCATGCATGCTTTAGTTTAATTTCTTTCTAGGCCATAGAGCCCTTTTTTCTGGCGATTAATCAAGGGTGTTCTCCCCTCCGGGGAGATGTAATTAACGTCATGGCCTTCATGGCACAGTAGATTTTGGTCCTGACACGACACTCAGTATCGTCTGATCAGTCAGACGGTGCGCACCAGTGGCTTCTTCGGAGTCCAAAGAAACTGTCACTTTGTGACTGGCACGCCCACGCACTAAACAAACGAAATAAATGAATAAATAAATGAATAAATTGATAGGTCAAAAAGTGAGTCCACATCCATTTAACAAGGCACCCCGAAGCTTCGGGGTGAGCCAAAATCCTCTTCAAGGGTGTGCCAGTCAGCACCACAATACTGTGCCCCTAGAAGTAGGGCCGAAGATGCTTGGCTGAGGTTACCAATGCTAGCATGAGCTTCTCAGTTGCGGGGTAGCTCTTTTTGGTGTCGAGGAGCACTTTGCTAACATAGTACACTAGCCTCTGAGTTTTCTTATCATCTCGGACCAGCACTGAACTAACAGTAGATGATATCCTCGAGAGATATAAATATAAGGTTTCTCCCTACTCGGGCTTCAAGAGTATTGGGGGGGGCATAAGAAATTGCTTTAGCTCAGTGAGGACCTTCTCGCACTCCTCGTCCTAGGTGAAGGTCGGGGCAGCCACCTTTGGCCCTCTCAATAGCTTGAAGAAGGGTAGGTAGCGCTCTGCAGCTCAGGACATGAAGTGGTTCAATGCGGCGATCCTTCCCGTCAAGCGCTGGATGTCCTTGACGCTTGCCGGTCGTCACATATCCAGGTGAAGAGGCGAAATCTCACGCTGTATCCTGAGCGGGCTGTAGATCACCAGAAGATGAACTGCAAGACAGGGAAACGTATCAGAGGGCCCAGGGGGTTTCCCTGGGGAAAAACCCTCCGATGGCTAAGTCAGTAGAGCTGTGGTGGAAGCAATAATGGGGAGGAGAAAAACTAGTGCGCGAGATTCCTCTCCACCAAAGGGTGAAGCGGATTGCTCAGGAGTTTGGGTGTATGAGTACCTTAATGGCTCTCTCCTTCCATCGGAGGGTATCCTTGGTTTAAATAGTGTGCCGTCTTCAGGAGTACTGCAAGCTGAGGGGTCTCCGGCGGGAGTTACGTCCTTAACGTTGGCTTTCATGGCCTTATCGTGGGAACATTATCACCTTGAAGTCCGGCGGCTTCTTGATTCCCCTATCCGTTGGGGACTCTTAACGGCAGCACGAACGGATGATATCTGGTCTGGCCGAGCTTCTGAAACGCCAGCCCTGTCCGGGCGATGAGCATAGCTCGGTGAAAGAGGGGTCGGATAGGTCGGCGAATGCCTGTCTCTCCCAGGAGGGGAAAATGGCTTGGGCCGGACCTTCCTTATGACCTGACCATCACTCGGGCCCTCCGAGCCTAGGGGCCGCCGGGGAGAGTTGGTTCCTCGAGTGTTTGTTTATTGGGCTTTTCTTTCCTGAGTGGGCCCTGTGGGCTGTCACTCAGGTGAGCTTGCCTCGTTGGACCCTGTTGGGTCTAGTTGGGCTACTCTTTGGGTGGGCTACAGAAATCCCCCTCTCCACTTGTCCCCCTCCTACTCCCGAGCCATGAAGCTCGGTCGAGTAGCTTTTGAGGCTTTGGACCGGCGTGGCTTAGGTGGGTGGAATACTGTTGGCGTTATGGAGCCACGTGTAGTGGTCGCCTGGGCCCGTAATGATGATCCTGGCGGATTTTAAACGAAGGGGCCCCCCTTTTCTCGGAGCACAGAACGGCGCTCCGCCTTCCTCCAGGGTTTTATAGGCGTTGGGCGCTGTTCGTCGTTCTAGGCTTCTCAAGGTTTTAGGCTTTCCTTAGTTTCTTTGCTTCTGGGCCTCCTTGATGCACCGTGAGGGCACAGTGGAGACGCAAAGTCTTGCGGCAGCGTTTGAGGAGTTGGCGAGGATAACCGCAGAGGCGGTCCGGCAACTTCCTTCCCCCCCGGAGTCTTCGAGCTCGCGCGAGGAATCATCTTCCGGCTCGATGGCTGATCTGCCTCTGGAAGTCGAGCAGGTGAGGTGGGAGCCCGTCCCCAACTGCAGTGAGTTGGGGGAAGCCGAGGTGAAGAAGCTAGAGCATCGCTTTCGCTTGCCTCTCAGGTACAGCTTCGCCGCCGCCGCCCCGTATGAGACGAGCCTGGACAGCTGTACGGGGCACATTTGCACTTTTCTCCTGGCTTGGAAGAGTGGGTTTCGCCTTCCCTTCGAGCCTTTTGTACTTAAGCTTCTCGAGTTTTTCCGGTTGGCGCCTATTCAGTTGGTGGCCAACTCATATCTCCTTCTTTCCGCCTTTCGGATTCTTTGTCGTCAGCACGACATTTTTCCTTCCTTGGACCTCTTTCACTATTTTTTTGAGTTGAAAGCGCACCCGTCGGCGGGGAAGGGCTTCTACTTCATCCAGGCGAGGGGGAACAGGAGTTGCATCTCACTCGCAGCGAAGGACTCCTCGCACAAGGGGTGGAAGACCCAATTCTTCTGGGTGAAGGCGGAGGGGATGGACGAGCTTTGGAGATGTCCGATCTCGCCCAATTTTCATCCGAACCTTCCCCCTCGCCAGGAGGAGTTCCCTCCCCACGTGGAGCGGCAGGCCGCTCGTCTGTTGGGTAACCGCCAGTCGACCGAGGAGCTGGTGACGCCTGAGAACATCGAACGATGTTTGCTTACGAGGTTGACGTCGACAGGTACCGCTCTCGAGGCTCTTCTCCTGGAATGGTAGTTACTTTCTTTCTCCTGACCGGGTCTTCTCCCTTTGTGGCAGATGTTAGGCGGGAACCTCTGGAGGAAGCTGCTGAGGTCATTGATCTGGGAGATGACTCGGCGGCCGATGAACCAGATGCTTCTGCGAGTCGCGCCCAAGCCCGAGATAAGGGCAAGGGGGTGGCTCCCGAGGGATCTTCACGGCCAACTGGTACGAAGCGCAAGGATCCCACGGCGGGAAAGTTGCGGGAGGCCACGAAGGCCAAGAAATGGGCCAAGAAGGCAGGTCTTCCTCCTACCACCGGGGGTGACTCCGGCTCGGCGGCGCTCCCCTCTCGGGGGCAAGATGGGGCCGACCCCTCGGGGCCAGCTCCCCCACCTGCCAGGCAAGAGGGGGCCGAGGAAACCGGGGGCCCTTCAGAGGGCGGCGATAGGTCGGCTCTCCCCCCCAAGGGGGTTGAGGGGGCCGACGTTGAAGTAGCTGGCGCCGAGGCCGGGGGATCGGCCGGAGGCGGAGATGTCCCGGTCGGCGAGGTGCGGGCCGAGACAGGCAGGGCTGGGGGTTCGCCCGCTAGGGCGTTGCAGCCCCAGGTGCTTGGAGCTCCCGGTGCGGTCGGTCCCGCGGCGCCGGTCGAGGTTGGGGGTTCGCCCGGGGAGGCGTCGCAACCCCAACCGACCGTGGCGCGTGAGGCGGTTGGTTCCATCGCTGGGGCGGAGTCTTCTGGCGGGGTGCTCCGGGCGGAGCGGTCCCCTCTGCCGGAGCCCTTGAAAAGGCTCGGCATTACGGGCGACCTGTATCGGGTCTGTCGATCGATTGCCGCAAGGACGAAGGGGGGAGAAAGGCGCAATACCCCCCCCCCCCCCCCCCCCCGGGATCCTTGATGTCCTGATGGAGGGCGGCCTGGTCATAGCTCGGTCGGCGGCTTTGATGGCGGAGGCGCACGCCCGGACGGAGGCGGAGCGGTCGAACCTTGCCTGGACCCTTAGGGGCTACGAGAGGAAACTGGCCCGACTCAAGGGGGAGCATGAGGGGATCCGGCAGGAGTTCTCCGCGTTCCGGGAGGTGGCGCGGGCGAGCCGACTGGAGGCCGGGGGGGTGCTGACCGAACAGCTCGCCAAGACCCGAGAGTCTCTCGAGAGGACGAGCCGATCCTTGGAGGAGGAGCGTCTGCGTCGCCTCGAGCTAGACAATCGCTGGGAGCTCGAACGCGCCGAGCTGCTAGATCGGGCGGAGGTGGCGGAACGTCTCCGAGCTGAGGCTGAGGTGGACTGGGCCCGGGCAGAGGAGCGTGCGGCCGAGGGGGAGCGGGCTCGGGTCGAGCTCGTCGGAAGGGCGGGGCAGATCGAGGTGGAGGCAATCGAGCGTTACAGGAGCTCGGATGCTTACTCGGCCGACCTGGTGGAAGCCGCCCTACCCTATTACGAGGTAGCACTACGCCGGGGTGCTCGAAAGGGGTTCAAGCAGGGCTATCGCCGGGCGGTAGACTACGCCGATGAGCAAAACTCCACGATCGAGTTCCCCTTCGGCCAGTGTTATGACTCGGATGAGTCGGTTTCCAGCTCTTCCTCATCGGTCGGGGGAGATTCGGAGGGGTCGCCTCCATCGGGGTCACCGGCTCCGGGTGTTTCGGGAGGGCTCACGACCGAGACAGTTCTCGCACAGGCGAGGTCAGTGTCCGAGCCGGCCGTCACCGAAGGCGCCGGGGGTGACGCGTCTCCTTCCGCCGTTCTCGAATGTCAAAGTGGGCCCGAGGCCTGATGTATTTTTCCTCTTTCCCTTTTTGTCTCTCATCCCTCTTTTTAGAGGGTTTCCTTTTGGTGTGATAATAAATGACTTGATCTGTTTGAGTACCATCCTTGCCGTGATTTGGTTGGCGGATCTAGAGTAGTTGGGAGGTGCCGATATGTCCTGCGTGGTTTTCGCACGCTGTTTTGGTAGGCTTCTGACGGGGCGTCCTTCCGTTCCCTCATGCTTTGAATGTTAGGCTGCTTCGTGAATCCCGCTAGGGCGAGAAACGAGGAATTGGAGGTGACTGTTCAGGGGAGAAATCTTTTGGCGTGTTTTCGAGGGGGGGGCTCATTTAAGGCGTGTAGCCTTTTTTGACCTATAAGAAGGACCGAAAGGCGCCCTTTCCTCTTTACTGCTTGGGATTTTCTCTAACAGTCTTTCCTCACTCCTTCCTCTTCACTCTGCGTTGTGCCCTTGCATTCGGAGAATGGAGGATCCTTCGGAGGGCGACGCCGCCGACGACGGGGAGTGGAGGGCTCCTGCTGTCCTGTAATGTTGAACGGATCCCACGGTCGTCGCGCGTGCACGAGACGGGTCCGACAGTCGCCGCACGGATCTGGAGAGGGCTTCGACGTGTGAAGGCACGGTTCTTGCCCTTTCTCAGTTCCGGCGTGGCTTCCGGGTGGACGCCGAGGCAGAGGACAGATGGGGGCATCGGGGAAGCCTGCCGCCACTCCCCTCCGGGTGAGGGGAGGAGGCGACTCTAGCTCCCTCCTAACCTCTCCCAGCAGCCTCTTTTTCCCTCTTCTACTCTTCATTTCTTTCACTCTTCGGGGGCTGCTTGCTCTCTCCTTCCTTCCAAGGAGTTGGCAGATTGGAAGAGGGGAGGCCTTCACGGCGCTCCTTTTTCCTGGTTGTTGCCAACTTGGGAGGTAGCTTTCCTCAACGTTTAAAGGTGGCCTCCCTTCTGCAGTCCCTCTGTCACTTTTGTCACGGGCCACCCGAGCCAACTGGCTCGACCACCTTTTGTCCGAGCCAGTTTCCGCACGAGGCAGAGTCAGTAGCTGGACGCGAGGAGATCAAGACCGAGTCAGTCGAGCGATGACCCCTTGAAGCGGTGTTAGACAGATTTTTGCTTTTTTGCTATGTGATGTACTGGCATTTGCCTATCTGATGTACCAATGGTTTGGAATGAAAAAAAGGGATTTATTCCGTCGATCTTGCTGTACAATTTCAAAAATAGAATTTGCGTAGTGCGGCTACGTTCCATGTCCGAGGAATAGGTTCCCCTTCCATTGTCGCTAACCTGTACGCACCTTTTTCGAGCGTCTCGACCACTCGGTAGGGGCCTTCCCAGTTGAGGGATAGCTTGCCCGCCGCCTCTAGTGGTCGAGAGGCTTCGGCCTTCCTGAGGACGAAGTCTCCCGGTTGGAAACGTCTGTCTCGAACCTTGGCGTTGTAGTATCGAGTGAGGCGGCGCTGGTACTCCGTTGCTCGGACGTTTGCGATCTCTCGGAGTTCGTCTGCCAGGTCGAGGTTCTCGAGCAATTTTTGCCCGTTTGCCTCGAGTGAGAAGCTGATCACTCGGAGAGACGGATTGGCGATCTCCAATGGAACGACGACTTCAGTGCCGTATACCAACTGAAAAGGGCTTTCACCAGTTGCCGTCCTGGGGGTTGTTCGGTGCGACCATAGTACGCTAGGCAATTCCTCGAGCCAGCTACCCTTAGGCTTGCCGAGTCTGGTTTTTATGCCTTTCAAGATAGTCTTGTTGGCATTTTCAACCAGCCCGTTGGCCTGAGGGTGGGCGACCGAAGTGAAGTGGTTGCGGATATTTAGGTCGGCGCATCTGTCTCGGAAATACCGAGAGTCGAATTGCCGACCGTTATCGCTCACTATCACTCCGGGGACGCCAAAGCGACAAATGATCGATTTCCACACAAAGCCCCAAACAACTGTCTCGGTGATCCTTGCCGTAGCCTCGGCCTCGATCCACTTGGTGAAGTAGTCGATGGCGACGATGATGAACTTCTTCTGGGACTGGGCCGTCGGGAATGGCCCAAGGATATCGATTCCCCACCGAGCGAAAGGGTAGGAGGAAGATCATGGAGCTTCGATGGGGCTTCACACTCGTCCTCTTCTCAAAGATGATGCACCGGAGCTTCACGTACGACCTCCATGGTGAGGTGAAGTGGGGTTCGGCCTCTCACCCGGGGTTCCAAAAATCTGAAAAAACACACATAGCCATAGTTAAACTGGTTTTTTCTTCATTCTATTGCTTCAAATAAGGACTACAAGACTCTTTTTATAGACTTCACAAAGAAGATCAAAGGACAAACTCTAAGACTCTTTAATGCCTAGAAATATGAAAAGACAATTATGACTCATTATAACTCTCTTAAAAACTCTAAGACTCTAGACATTAAAGAGTCTTAGAGTTTATAAGAGAGTTATAATGAGCCATAGGTGTCTTTTCATATTTCTAGGCACGAGGACCACCTGTTGTTCCCCGGCCTAACTCCTGAGTGGAAAGAATTAATGGCTACTTTTGAGTCAGAAAATTTAAGTGTGTCCATTTGTTTATAGAGATAGCTTGTGTGGATGTGAACAAAAATTTATATATAGTGAATATAAATATTTATTTTATTAAAATTACATTTTGAGTTTAGTGAAAATAATTATTTTATTAGTGAATATAAATTATTTTATTAGTGAATATATTAGTCTAGTGAATATACATGTAATTAAATAGGATATGCAATAATTTTATTTTTTATTTTATTTTTATTATTAAAATAAAATTATTATATTAAAATAAAATTATTATAAATTTAGATTTATTTTAGAAATTTAGATTTATATTATTATTTATATATTATTATTTATAAATCTAATCTAATATTATATTATTATATTATTATTTATAAATTTATTATTTATAAATCTAATACTTAATACTAATAATTAATAATTATCGGCTAGGGTAACAAGTTCCGTGGCCGGCCGATGGACCAAGTGGTCGAACCGCTGGCATCGGTCGCATTGTTGAACATAGGCCGAGCAGTCGCGCTGCAGGGTGGGCCACCAGTACCCCTGTCGTAACAGGATTCTGGCCAGCGACCTTGCCCCTGAGTGCGCTCCGCACAGGCCTTCATGAATCTATTGGATGGCTCGGCTTGCTTCGTCGGGACCGAGGCACTTCAGGAGGGGACCGGAGAACGATCTTCGGTAGAGAGTGTTGTCGAGGACGACGAAGCGCCGAGCTTGATACTTCATTCGGCGGGCCTCTCGAGGGTCGGAGGGCTCTTGGGAGTCTTGTAGCCAGGACAGGTAGGGGGAGCGCCAGTCACTTAGAGTGGCCGAGTCAACAGCGAGGAGCTCCGTGTCGATGCTCGGGTGCTCTAGCTCTTCTAGGAGGACCGATCGTGTACCTTCCGGGTCTAGGGAGGAGGCCAATCGAGAGAGGGCGTCCACCCGAGAGTTTTGCTCTCGGGCCTATTCGGACTACCCCAAATTCCTCGAACTGTTGGGCCAGGCTCCGGACCAATTGAAGGTATTTGATCATGGGTGCCTCCCGAGCCTCGTACTGGCCGTTGACCTATCCTGCGACTAGTTGAGAGTCGGTGTGGATCCTGACTCGCTCGACCCCCAGCCGTTGGGCCATGCGTGCTCCCGAGATAAGGGCCTCGTACTCGGAAGCATTGTTGGATGCCTGAAAGTTGAATTTCAAGGCGTACTGTAGCTCTATCCCTTCGGGGGACCTCAGGAGTATCCCCGCACCGCTGCCCGCCGAATTGGACGATCCGTCGACGAACAGTTCCCAGGTTGGCCCGGTCGTGGTTGGAGGCCTGTCCTCGGCGGGGATGGTGCTTTCGGCAATGAAGTCGGCGAGCGCTTGGCCTTTGATTGCTGATCGCGGCCGGTATGAGATGTCATAGGCCCCGAGCATAATGGCCCATTTGACGAGTCGCCCTGAGGCCTCAGGGTGGGCCAGAATCTTCTTCAACGGCTCGCCGGTTAGCACGGTGATGGGGTGCCCCTGGAAGTAGGGTCGGAGGCGCCTCGCGGAGGTAACCAACGCAAGCACGAGTTTCTCGGTTGCGGGGTACCTCCGTTCGGCCTCATTGAGCACCTTGCTGGTGTAGTAGACCGGTCTTTCGATTCCCGAGTCATTTCTGACTAGGACCGAGCTGACCGTGGATGACGTCGCCGAGAGGTAGAGTAGCAAGACTTCGCCTGGGGCGGGCTTGGAGAGCACCGGTGGCGAAGTCAGGAACTTCTTAAGCTCGGTGAATGCTGTCTGGCACTCCTCATCCCATGCGAACGTAGCAGATGCTAGCTTGGGTCCCCTCATTAGTTTGAAGAAGGGCAAGCATCGTTCGGCCGCACGGGACAGGAAGCGGCTGAGAGCGGCGACACACCCTGTCAGACGCTGGACGTCTTTCACGCACGTGGGCGGGCGCATGTCCAGGATGGCCTGGACTTTGTCGGGGTTGGCTTCGATCCCGTGCTGAGTGACCAGGAAACCCAGGAACTTCCTAGATTTTACTCCAAAGGAGCACTTGGCGGGGTTGAGCTTCATGTTGTACTTCAGGAGGGTGCCGAAGGTGTCGGCAAGGTCGGTGAAGTGGTCTTGGGCCTTGGGGGTCTTGACGAGCATGTCGTCAATGTAAGCCTCGACGTTCCGACCTAGCTGTCCCTCGAACATGTGATTTACCAATCGCTGATATGTGGCTCTGGCGTTCTTCAACCCGAAGGGCATCCGGGTGTAGCAGTACACGCCGCAGTCGGTGATGAAGGCGGTCTTCTCGACGTCATCTGGATTCATTTTGATCTGGTGATAACCCGCATAGGCATCCAAGAAACTGAGTATCTCGTTGTCCGAGGTTGAATCAACCAATTGGTCGATGCTCGGTAGCGGATAGCAGTCCTTTGGGGTAGCCTTATTCAGATCGGTGAAGTCCACGCACATTCGCCATTTGCCTGTGATTTTTGGCACCAGGACGACATTGGCTAGCCACGTAGGGTACAGGACTGGTCTGAAGAGGCCAGTCTCTTGTCCCTTGGTGACCTGCGCCTTGATGATCGCTTGCTTCTCGGGCGCATGCTTCCTTCTCCGTTGCTGTACGGGCCTCACGGTGGGGTCGAGGCTGAGCTTGTGCATCACGGTCTTCTCTGGTATGCCAGGGAGTTGATCATCAGACCAAGCAAAGACCTGAACGTACTCAGAAAGAAATTTCTTGTATTGCTGCTGTTCCTTGGGTGGTAGGTCGGCTCCGATCCTTACTCCGAGGGCCGGGTCATCGTTTAGGAATACCGTTAGCAAATCACCACCGGGCTTGGTGGTTACGGTCTTCCCTTCGATTCCCTTGGGGCCCTTATCCCCCCTCGTCAGGCCTTGAGGCTTCCACCGAGATGTTGTAGCACCTTCTAGCCGTGGCCTGTTCACCTCGGACTTCCCCCAACCCGTTTTTGGTGGGAAACTTCATTTTCTGGTGATAGGTAGATGGTACGGCCTTTATTCGGCTGAGAATTTTCCGGCCGAAAATGGCGTTGTACGCTATCATACCCTTGATCACTATGAAGTCCGCCATGACTGTAACGGTTTTGGGTGGGGTGCCGATGGTGACCGGCAGGCTTAGGGCTCCCTCGGGGTAGGTGGCCAGGCCGTTAAACCCGCAAAGGGGTGTTCGGATCGGGCGGAGCTTGGATGGGTCTTCCCCCATCTTAAGAAACAGTCATAAGATAATACATCGGGGGCGCTCCCATTGTCAACCAGAATTCTATCTACGTCACAATGGTTTATTGTGACCGAGATAACGAGGGCATCATCATGTGATGTCTTCAGCCCTTCCAGGTCTTGGTCGGAGAAGACTATGACCTGGGGCTCCGTCGGCGGGCCGCTGGAGGGTTCTAAGACCTGGCTGGCCCGCTCCGCATGACGCTTCCTTCCTCGGCTAGTGTCGCCGCCCGACGCCATTCCTCGGAAGATGACATTGATGCGGACCCCTCGGGGGGCGTTGTCGATCTCCTCGGCGGCGTCTCGGTCTTCTTTGCGCCCGGCTGCAAATCGGGCCAGGTGCCCCTGACGGATGAGACGTTCGACCTCATCCTGGAGCTGGTGGCAGTCGCCGGTGTGGTGCCCGTGGTCGCCGTGGAATAGGCAATGCCTGTCGCGCTTGCGGTTCTTCGATCTCATTGGTTCGGGCCGGCGGAGGAGTCCCGAGTCTTTGATGTCTTCATAGATCTCGTAGACTGGCGCGGTCAACGGGGTGTACCACTCATACTTCCGTTTGCGCTCTCCTTCCCGATCGCGCTTCTTGCCCGAGCCAGGGTTTGGCTCGGAGGCCCGCTTCTTATCCCCCTCCCGACCCGAGCCAGTTGTGTCTTGACAGGTGCTGAGTACTTCTTCGCACTCGGCGTGACGCAGTGCCAGAGTCACTAGCTCGGCAAGGGTCGAGGGAGGGTGGAGGACCAGTTCGCGGCGGAGATTCTCATCCCGGGTGCCACCGGTCAGAGCGGTCGTGGCCGAGGCCACATCCAGGCGGGGAATTCTGAGGGCTTCCGATTTAAATCGGTGGACATAAGCCCGGAGCCTTTCCCCTTGCGCTTGTTTGAGGGCCAGGAGCCCCGCTACTGACCTTTGGGGGGCGCTTTCGGCGAAGCTCTCCTTGAAGACTCGCCCGAATTACCTGAAGTCCCGGATGGACCCAGGGGCGAGGGCCCGGAACCATGCCTGAGCGCCTTGGACTAGGGTGGCCGCGAAGGCTCGGCATTTAATAGGATCCGGTGTTCCATGCAGAGTCACCAGGGCGTCGAAGCTGTCATAGTGATCAGCTGGGTCACCCTGGCCATCATAGAGCTTGAAGGTCAGAATGGAGATTCTGGGAGACACCTCTGCCTTCAAGATGTATTCGGAGAAAGGGGATTTCTCCTCATCCTTTGGGAAAGAGGTTTTCTGCAGGGCGCGGAGGGCGCGCTCTTGCTCTGTAAAACGTCTTTCGAAATCCCTCAGTCGGAGGGATAGTTCCGGCTGTGGTCGTGCCGTGGGACTGGGGGGAGCGTCGTGGCGATCCTCAGGAACGCCAGCACTCGGGCGTGGAGGCCTCGCCCCTGTCTCCCTTTTCTGGGCGTGGAGGAAGCCTCTTGCTCCGGGGGCGGAGCTTGCGAGGGCCCTCCTACGTTGTTGCGGATGAGCTGCTGACCGCGGAGGGTGAAGCGGCCCCCAGCAGTATGCTGGGACGCACTTCGACGGGGGGGGCTCCCGGACGGGGCGCGGGACCTGGCATCCCTTGCCGCCTGGGCCCTCATGAGCTCCACGAGGACGTCAAGCTTCTTATTGAGGGCCTGGAAGACCTCGTCGCCGCCGTTGGGGGGTGCCCCTGTCACCGTCGGAGGGGGCGGCGGCTCGTTGGTGGGGACGCTGGCGTTGGAGGGAGGGTTCGGTGAGGCCCTAGAGGGGCCATCTCCTGCCGCCACCACGGCCTTACCCTTCTCGACGGCGGATCTCCTCCCTGAGCTTCTTCTCACCATCTTGGCTCTTCGTGCGTTTCCCACAGACGGCGCCAGATGAAGAGGCGAAATCTCGCGCTGTATCCTGAGCGGGCTGTAGATCACCAGAAGATGAACTGTAAGACAGGGAAACGTATCAGAGGGCCCAGGGGGTTTCCCTGGGGAAAAACCCTCCGATGGCTAAGTCAGTAGAGCTGTGGTGGAAGCAATAATGGGGAGGAGAAAAATTAGTGCGTAAGATTCCTCTCCACTAGAGGGTGAAGCGGATTGCTCAGGAGTTTGGGTGTATGAGTACCTTAATGGCTCTCTCCTTCCATCGGAGGGTATCCCTAGTTTAAATAGTGTGCCACCTTCAGGAGTCCTGCAAGCTGAGGGGTCTCCGGCGGGAGTTACGTCCTCAACGTGGGCTTTCATGGCCTTATCATGGGAACGTTATCGCCTTGAAGTCCGGCGGCTTCTTGATTCCCCTATCCGTTGGGGACTCTTAACGGCAGCACGAACGGATGATATCTGGTCTGGCCGAGCTTCTGAAACGCCAGCCCTGTCCGGGCGATGAGCATAGCTCAGTGAAAGAGGGGTCGGATAGGTCGGCGAATGCCTGTCTCTTCCGGGCGGGAAAAACGGCTTGGGCCGGACCTTCCTTATGACCTGACCATCACTCGGGCCCTCCGAGCCTAGGGGCCGCCGGGGAGAGTTGGTTCCTCGAGTGTTTGTTTATTGGGCTTTTCTTTCCTGAGTGGGCCCTGTGGGCTGTCACTCAGGTGAGCTTGCCTCGTTGGACCCTGTTGGGTCTAGTTGGGCTGCTCTTTGGGTGGGCTACAAAAATCTCCCTCTCCACCAGGATGTCCTAGATTTTCTCGGGATTCACCTCAATTCCTCGGTGGATCACTAAGTGATAGTATTGGGTGTCCTACAAGCCAATCTCGGGTCGGGTAGGCCCGATAGTTCTACAATCTTATTCATCATTAATAAAGTGGTATTTGAGAGTAAATTTGTAATTGTATATTACTGTACGATGTCCCTAAGATATGTGGTTGTAAAGTCAACTTGAGATGGGATCTCGATCATGAGACTAACTTTACATGGACACATACCTTAAAATTGTTCCTAGGTTGAGGGTAATCACTCGGGGACATTGATTACCTATTAAACCAGTACACATAATGTATGGGTGATCAGTCTCATGGTCACTGGTGCTGGGCGCCAATACATATATGTAGGTGTATGTCCCGGGAGGATGTACACTGGACTGATCCGTCATTGGATCTTTAGATGGTAGATTATACCTAATGTCAACTGAAGATCCAATTGTCTTAGTAGCATCGTTATTCCTTTGACCTGAGACTTTGATCGGATCTTACACGAGGACTGGAATGGTTTAATACTTGGCTAAGTGACTTTAACCATAAGTCATGATTTGCAAAGTCATTAACCATATCAGGATATGTGTGAAGATCATCAAAGGTCAAGAAGGGATCGCTCAATGTCGGGTATATATAAGACGGTTAATGGGTCATGACACTTACGCTCCACTAAATCCATGACCAGGGTCGTGTGAGTTCATTTAGAACGGACGTCATACACTTTAAAGAGGTCGTGGTCGAATGGCAAGATCATGGGGTTTGACAGTTACCAGACCCTCGATCGAACCAGACTCATAGAAAGAGCGAGGGATTATAGCGATGCGACAACTGTAGATATGCAGGTTCTAGATAGGGTGGTTTGAATCCGGCGTCCTATAGGATCACACAGATTTTCTTGACCCAACGTGATCAAAGGTTTAGAATAAATTAAACTATTATTTGGCTCTAGTAGAAGCGAATAATGAGTTTAATTTACTTCTAATTAAGAATTAGAAGTTAATTGACCTTAAACTAGAGTGACTATGGGCCTAGAGGATCACACACATAAGATTCTAAGGTGACATAATATTATTGTAAAGACATATATATGTTAAAAGCCTTGCATTCCTTTGGAAAGGAATATAAGACGGGCTTAATATATATGTACAATAATATGAAGGATACATATACAATATTGGTTCTTAAGGGTTCTTTTGGAAAGCACCTAACCCTTATATATATGCATCCTACGTAAGTGTCTTTCCCTTGATGCCAAGCACAAAAGGAGAAGCTACCTTATTCTTTCCTCCCCTCCTCTCCCTCTTGCTCTCTCTCTCTCTCCCTTGTTGGTCTCTCTCTCCCTTGTTGGTCTCTCTCTCTCCCTCTCAAGGGAGAAAGGCTCAAGGAAGAAGAAGGGGGTTTTGAGCATCGATGGTTCGTGCGCGGGGGGGAAGAACGGGTGGATGCCGTCACTGAATGAGGATCCGTGTGGATCTACTCTAGAGGTCGGGCATCAGTGCGGCTCTACGTTCGTGAAAATATGCATCGGGCACTACAGACAGTGTCGTTCCGCTCTAGGTAATCTCATTGCATCGATTAGAGTACGGTTCTAGGATTCTAAAAGGATCTGGCTTTGAGAATTGAGTTTTTATTATCCGTTGCTCTACCCGAACCAGTGTGTTTGAATCCTTACAGTGGTATCAGAGTCAGGTTGCGCTCTGATCGATGAGATTTTTCTACATAGAATCATATTTAGAGGTTTTTGTCATGATCTTTGATTACTTAAACGGATTCGATTAGGAGGTAGAGTAATCGGGGAATAGGATGCTGGACATCCTTGTTTGCGTAAAATCATCAAAAAAAAAAACATCGGCGACCGGTGTGCGCCTAGTGGCACGGCCGGCGCACGCCACGTGGCGCGTGCACGCGGGCGGGCACCCACGTGGGCGGCAGGCGCGCGCCACGCGGGCCACTCCCACTGGCGGGCGCCTGGTGGGCGCCATGGGCGGGCGCCCACCCGCGTGCGCCTCGTGGGCGGGCGCACTGCGCCCTACACATTTTTTTTAAATAGGTTAATTGATTTTCAAATTATATTATTAGATAATTAATTTGAGAGGATAATTATATTATTAAAAATTATTTTCAAATTACATTATTAGATAATTGATTTGAACTTAAATAATTATCTTGTTTATTTTTTTTTAATTTAGTAATTAGATAATTAAATTTGAATTTAAATTTAAATAATTATCTCAATTATCTATATTATTTGAATTTGATTCAAATATGCATGCCCCTTATATATAAGTGATGGTTCTATGTAAGCCTTGTTTCATGTTGCTTTGTATTGGCTTAATTATATGTTTTAATTTTAGTTTATCCAACTTTGATTTTTAAAATTAAATAAATCCAACCTTTTTTTTTTGCAGATCCCACTTTTCAATCCAAATATAAGTATTATTTTGGAAAATAACCCTTGATTGATCTGCATGTGTGGATTGGCAAGTGATCATGGACATAGCTGATGTTATTATTTGGGGCCTATGAGCCTCCCTTCTCTCTCTAGTGTAATTCCTATGTACTTCTATCTCCCTTCACTAGTTGTACTCGCCCTTGTAGATAGTTTAATCACCCGCCCCAAACTAGCAATAATTGCATAAGGCATGAAAGCATGAACAAAGGGAAGGGGGAGATAAGAATAGAAACGAACCGTGATCGGCACCAAGGTTAACAGCACACAATGGACTAAGGAAAGAGTAATGATATGTGATGCGTACCTTGGAAAAGGAGATGGAAAATGTGACCTAAGAAGAGACCAGTAATACTTTATCGCGCTTGACAAACGTGGTGCGAGAACTTACGTAGGTTGCACCTCCTTACCTTCCAGTCGGTTAGAAGACGAGGGCCTCATGTTCTTCTTGCTTTCTTGCGAATCAAAGACAACAAAACAATGGAAAACCCATTAGAACTATGCATGTGCAGAATCTATCCCAAATGCATAAAATGGACATGAAAAACAAGAGGGAAGAACGCACCGGGGAGAGTTTTTAACCACTGTAGAAGGAACAAATAATAGGTGTGTGTGGTGTGTATGTGTATGAGTGCAAAAGATGAATTAACACGCATTATAACTGCGGGGAGAGACGACGTAAAACATGCAATCGTGGAGTGCGTGTAGAAAACTGTGCAGGCTGTGATAAACAAAGAAAAATAGGAGTAGATAACAAGAGAAATAATGAGAAAGAAGAGCCCTTGAACGATGGAGAACGGAGTTAATACTCTCCTGAACAGCTTGGGGCCGAAGAAGTAGGTCGGTGATGCGGCATGGCTTTGCCCCAAGTCCAGAAAGCGCCCCCTTTCGCGCACTGCGACTAGGGCAACTATATATAGAGAACCCAGAAACCCTAGGTCAAAATAGGAGATGAACACCCAAAAATAGGGATATATCTTGATTAAAACTCGAGATAATAGTGGGAATAATCCCCTATAGAGATAAAACTTGAGCTGGAGGGATATCCTTGGTGAAAATGGTGCCAAATAGGACTCTGAAGAGTCCTCGGGCGAAGAAAATGGAGCCCACAGGGTTCTGGACTCTATTCAAGAATGCAGTTTGTCGAGCAACCACGGCCCTCAAAACGCGGCTAAGAACGAACCACGACCTGGAAGGGGCATCACGGGGCCGAGGAACGGGGTCAACCCACCCACGGGCACCTGGGAGGAAGATTTGAGGATGTGGTTTGGTGGAAATTGCGGCCTCATGGTCACAGTTTCTATCAAATTGCGGCCTTCAATATTATTTAAATAAAATAAAATAAAATAAATAATAATAATAATAATTGGATGAACGCGATCGTACAGGGGACTATGATCTCATGATCGCGATCTCCCATACGACCGTGACCTGGGTGAAATAATAAATAAAAATAAAATTGAAAATGGTGAATGCGGCCTCCTTGCAGATCGCATTCTCATGAACGCGGTCTGATAGGAGGCCGCATTCAGAGAGCTACGCAAGATTGCGTCGGGCGCCTGTTTGATGCTCCAAACGAATCGAAAGTGACCCAAAAGTGGGGGAATTGAAGTAAATGGCCTCCAAAGCTCAATGGGATTGAAAAATGATCAAGAAATGGGCTCAAAATACGCTCAAAGAAGGATCCAAAACAACGGGTAATTCAGGGGGTCATGAAGGGTGAATAAGAGAAATAACTCAACTTGTAGGCTAAAAATGGGTGTCAATAGATGCCCCTCCTTGATGTCCGCTTTGCAAGGGGAACGAGTGGAAGCGGTGAGAAGGCGGAATGGAAAGGAGATGGAGCGAAAGTGAAAGTGACGTGAAAAGGAGATGAAGCAGAGATGAAGCGAAGAGAACTGAAAAGTAGACATTAAGGAAAAAATACACCTGTCACAACCACCAAGCGATAGGAATTCTCTTGAAAACGCCAAACTAACCACCAGGAATGGCTGACGCAGATGAGACATGTCTGGAGAACTAATTGAGGGAGTAAAAGGAAACACAACCAACCTCATTATGGGACACAATCTAGAGTCAATGAGGGGATCGGAAAGAGCCACAGCTGAAAAGCTAGAAAAGGGAAAATAATGAGATAAAATTCAGACAAGAATTGCGCTAGCTAACCAGACCGAGCGGGAAGATAAGAGAAAACGTTCAAATTCAGAGTGGAATGAGGATCTCTTATCCAAGAGAATTGAAGTGCAATTAACCATTACTGAGGAGAAGTCTTGAGAGAATCACGAGATGTGAATGCTCAAAAATGACATGATGCATGCTAGGCTAAAATAAAGAAATCATCAAAATGAAAGCAAAGAAAGAATAAAATAGAAAGTACTCATGGATAATATTACTAGATCGAGCAAGAGGGGGTTAAGAGTCTGCTTGCCATCATGGCGTGCGAGACAGAGTCCATCGTCCCCCACCCGACTCAAACTAAAGGCTTATCCAAAGATTAATCGTATGCTCCTAGATCATCATCATTTTTGTTAAAGGGGAACATCAGATCCCAGAACACACGGACGACCAGCCGGTCCTTGAGAGGCTATAATAACGTAAATACCATATAGTAATGCAACATTGAGCAGGGATAGAGAGCCATACCTGACTTACCTGCCAAGTGAAATGATATTTTTGATTTTGATTTTTGATTTTTTAGATTTTTCATATAAGACAAAAGCATAACAACAAAATAAGCAGGAAAACGAACTAAATATAACATAACAAACATGAACAAAAGATAACGTAACATGGATGAGCGGAACATAACACCATGAAGATGAACGACATAGAACATCACAACATAGGTAAGAATAAACAACATGCGCGGGACAAAAATACGGTTGGACAAGACAACACGACACGGTGGGACAACACATGTGGTGGGACAAGGACATGGTGGGACAAGACACGTGTGGGACGACCGACAAAACATGGCGGGACAAAGACACGGGGGATGACAACCATGTGGGACAAAGACAACATAGCGAGATGAGAACACATGGGATGAAGATACGCATAGGATGACAACACACGTGGGACGACATAGAGGGACACATAAACAACACAATGGTACAAACACTCATGGGATAAAAGACACGACAAACATGCTTCAATCAAACCCAAAAATCAAATGAAGTAGAACCGCCAGGTTCATAATCGTAAGGCAAAGCCCTCTCATGAAGATACGAAGCGAGGTAGGCAAAAGCTGAGAAGTACTAGGAGGTTCAGAACAGATCAAGGGATAAGATTGAATAAGAGAGGAACAGACTGAAAGATGTGAATAGGAGCCAGAGCGAAAGATAAATAGCAAGGAAACTTGAACACCTACAACCTGCACACTTAGTAAACAGAATACATATCTGTCCTCCAAACAAGTAGACAGAAATGTGAACAAAGGACTCATTTTTAAGATTTTTATATTTTTTGATTTTTTTTTTTTGAATTTTAACGATATTTGATTTTTTTGGATTTTTGACATATTTGATTTGTTTGAATTTTTAAAATATTTTTCTGATTTTTTGAATTTTTGACCAAGCAATCTGCAGCACCCAAAAATGGGATCAAAACAATTGGCCAGGGGTCGTCGTCCCTCCCGCTCTCACTAAGATTTCTCATGAGGAGGGTGTGCATATGAGGGTGGCTCGCCACAACCAACCGCCCAGAAAGAACGGTGCCCCTACTAAGGCCATACCCAGGATATAAGCCAGCCTAAGAGAGAGAAATAGAAGAAAAATAGAGATAGGCTTTATGCAAGATAGGAGATATCAGGACTTGAATTCCTTCCAGGGCACTACCCCTCAAAGATACAGTCTGTTGTGCCGGGGCTTTGTGTCTTTGATTTTGAGACCCATATGTATTAGACACGCATACGACCGGGCTCACAACGTCCCACGGGGAACTGTACTGCCACTCTTTCCATGCCTTTGATTCATAAATTTGATATTCATTCATTTTCCTCTTGATTTGATAGCCCTTATTGGCCAGATTTAGCATGAAAGCTCACTTTTTAGGGTCAAGACTACCCTTATTTGAGACCTATCTCATATTAGCGAGCACCTAGGTTAGTCATCTTATCCATCAATCTCTTGCCCCTACACTCGGCCAAGCAGAGAAAAGAAAAGACCTTCGTGCATACCCAAAGTATGGCCAAAGCAGCAACGATGTTGCCCAAGAGGAAAATCGGCTATAGCACGTCGTGAAGTGCGTGGAAAAACCCATGCTCAAAGGAGACACCCTCAACGATGGGGGAAAGAACTAGACTCCATGTGTAGAGCTATCACTAGCCTAAGAATGCTGCAGAAGCGAACTGGAAATTTTGACTAAGCTAAAACTCCTAAAGCCACTCATCCATGTTGAGAAACCAACATTATACACATAAATTAATAATGGAAATGACAACATATTCTTGAACAACTAAGAGATACCTTGTAAACCCATAGCGTGAAAGTAGCATCTTGAAGTGATCTTGACCATCGAGCTTTGAGCAGCACGAGCTTTGTTTTCCTTGCTTGACAAGATAAAAGGGAAAGGATAACAAGGCTTAAAGATTCCTCTACACGGAGTAGTGGCAAACACCAAACTGGACGAAGGATGATAAAAAGGAAGAGAGATGAGGGCTAGAACTCCCTCATTAGGGTGCAGAGACCCTGATAACAAGGAACAAGATACATAATAAACAGAGATTAACTAAGATCAAGGCGGGCTAAAGCCTCAAAAATAGTATGAAAAGGGGTAACAACCCCGAAAGGGTGAGGAGGAAAGAATATAAAGACAACGATAAGATTGATGTGAAAGTAAGGAAGGAGGGGAGTGATCATCTGACGGGGTTGGAGAAGAAGAATGGTGATCATCTGATAGGGTCGGAGAAGGATAATGATAGTCATCCGACAAGGTCGGAGAAGGAGAATAATGGTCATCCGATGGGGTCGGAGATGGATCAGAAGCAGGATCCAGAAATTCTGGAGGAGAATCAGAAGATGTCCCAAAATCGGGATGGAAGGAGGGCCTATGTTGGGGCCATGGGTCATGAAAACAAGGGAAATTCGGAGGCTCCAGATGATAAGGAGAGGAGAAGATTAAGGATGTGGGATTGAGAGGGAGAAGATACACCACCCAAGGGTGGGAGCTCAGCAAAGGAAATGATGAATGAACTGGAAAAGAAGGAGAGGTGATCCCATGAGTGCACAACCGGCAGCCCTTGAACCTGCGCCGCCACTTCTTCTTAGCAGATACTTCCTTATAATGGACCCGCATGGTGCGGACTCGGATCTTCGGGCTTCTTGATTTGGAATATCTCCTCAAATAACAAGCCAACCTAGCAGACGGCCTGGCCTGGTGATGAACATGCA
Source organism: Amorphophallus konjac (assembly GCA_022559845.1). NCBI lineage: Eukaryota > Viridiplantae > Streptophyta > Magnoliopsida > Alismatales > Araceae > Amorphophallus > Amorphophallus konjac. The sequence continues at coordinate 212,979,947 of CM040125.1, read as the reverse complement.
GCCTCATCGGGGCGGTTGCCCCTAGACACCCAATGCTAACAATATCAGGACATTCTTGAATGGGTGACTCCTTAGGCAGATGAGCATCATGAAACCATAGAGTTTTGTGTCTCGGCACAAGGACCATAAGGTTTGGCAACTTCTCTTGGTAATCATGCTTGAAGCATAGCTCCCTTGATAGATGAGGGAGATGAAGCTGGGGAAGAGTAGCGCGCAACGTTGACATGGCCGATGTATTATTAAACCGAGGAAGATTGCATAAAAAGTGCAGAATGTCATTGGAAAATGCTGAAGATACGGAAAATTTCCCCTTGAACATAGAATCCATCAAACCCTCGGCAGTTGTATGAGTCAGCACAATGCGGGTAGAGAACCCCTCTTGACCAGTTATCTGAACTGCGATGGAGTGAGAGGTACTAACAACATCGATAATCGAACCTCCAGTAAGCAATGAGATTACCACCGGCCTCGCTCTTAAAGGAACTGGCACCAGTGCAAGAGAACTCTTCTTGACAACCATCATGAGAAATGCAGTCTCATTATCCCAAAAATAACTAGGGACCAAGAAACGGATTGACATGCGGTAAATAAAATCGTGAAGCTTGAAGTGTATAGCTGGCCTCGAATCATCTTGACTCGACTCATCATCTCCGTGGGGACCAGACCCAAGAGGCACAAAAGCAGCGCACACCAGCTCCATGGGGTGGAAGTAGGTGGAGAAAGGGTTGGAGAAGGCTTGGAAGGCATGGAGGTTTCCATGGGGATGGTGATGTCAAGTGGTGGTAAAGGTGTAGAGTCAATGATAGGTTCAGGGGAAGGCGGAGGTGAAGGCGAAAGTGAAGGCGTGACTATGACAAGTGTGATTGTAGGCGGAGGCAAAGGTATATGCGTAGCTTGCTCAGGCTCAGGCGAGGAGAATGAAAGTGGAGAAGGCGAAGGCGGTGAAGGCGGCGGAGATGATGAGGGTCATGGAGACAGCGTTGGGGATGGAGAATGTGAAGAGGAAGGTGACGGTGATGGAAGGTTAGGCAATGGTGAGGGTGGTGGAGATGGTGATGGAGACAGAGATGCATGTAATGGAGGTAATGGAGATGGTGTCGGTGGTGGAGAAGATGAACATGAGGGTCACGGTGCCCACCGTCGGCGTATCGAGACGACGCGCTGGGCGGTGTTGGGGGTAGAAGTGGCGGTGACAATAGGAGTGGAGGAAGAAGGGGTAGCATTAGCCTGAGCAGAGGCTTGGGTTTGCAGAGTTTGTGGAGATGGCATAGGATCGAGATGGTGAAGGTAATGAGGTAGGTGGAGATGGAGATGGAGGTGATGGAGCGTGTGCAACGCTAGATAAAGAATCACGAGGGTGCCCCTGGTCTTGTAGTGGTGGAGACGGCTGCCTGGGCGGTGCTTGCTGCTGCTGATGATGACTGCGAAGACAGATAACAACTTTGTAAATCGTGGGCCAATCGATCCTCTTCTTGTCTTCTAGGTCACAAACACACTCCCAGAATTCAGGGTAATCCTCAACCAAATGCCCCTGCTGGCGATGAAAATCACAGAACTAAAGCAAATTCCCGACCGCGGGTCAGTAAGGCACAACCGAAGGAAGCTGCAACACACGAATGGCCATCAAAGCCTTGAAAATGTCGGTGAAAGACTCTGGCAATGGAGGGTAATGTGCCCCCTTCGGGAAAGGTGAATGCCAAGGGGTTTGGGAAGGCAATGGGAAAGGTTGTGGGGGTTGCGTAGGTAAGGGCGCATGGCGACTAGCGGAGAGACTAGGCGAAGGCACATGAGCGGGATGAGGGGGTATATAGTGGACGACATCCACTTGGTCGGGGTGTGGAATTCCCTTTACCGGAGGTGATGGAGACACATGCGGGTACGCGGGGGGGTTGGGCATGGATGGCGGTAGGTTGACTCATAGAGGGTTGGTGTGGTGGACTCATGGGAGGCTGATATGTGGAGGCAGGCCGACTCATGAAGGGTTGATATGTGGAAGCAGAAGGTTGACTTGTGGAGGGCGAGTAGGTGGTGGAAGACCGACTCGTGTAAGAGGTAGATATGGATGACGGGTTGTATGTGGGCGTAGAAGGTGAAGGAGACTCGGGGTCATGGGAATTATGGAGTTGTTGGCGAACGAAGTAGGCTCGACTATATAGTTGTTGCTAGGAGCTAATGTCATTCAGGGCTAAGACAAACCGATACTTGGGCATCGCATTGGATATAGCCATCTTGATTTGCTCTCCCTTCGGAATATGCCCCGGGACTTGCGTAGCTAGGTGACGCCGGCGATCGACAAAAGTAGAGAACTCCTCGTCAGGCTTCATCTTCTCATGGGCTAGATCCACAATGGAGAACTTGGGCCCAATTTGGTCTTGATACTGTTGAACAAATTTCTCTTGAACAATCTTGAAGTCCACAATCTGCTCCTACGTTAATGCAAAGAACCAATCGTGAGCCAAGCCTTCTAATGACAGACTAAATAGATATGCCATCAAGCGCTGGTCATGTCGAAACTGGGCCGACTCATAAAGAAACTCCTTAATGTGCACATAAGGGTCGCCAGTTCCACCATAACGGCGATATGCAGGGATTTGCGAAGGAGGTGGAAGCCAAAGATTTTGAAATGCGAATGGGACACTCAAAGAGTGTTTAGGATCGATTCGGCGTTGGAGCTCATCAAACTGGCGTTGGATTCGAACAATCATCTCCTTGGTACGGAGAGATCGAGAGAAATGTCGGCCAGCTTGAGCAGGAGATTGTGAATATGGGCCAGGATTATGATATTGGGCCGGATAAGAGGATCCGTGCTAAGAAAAAGAAGAAAAGCACATCCCAGGAGTGGAGGGGTATGCGGGCCTAGAAGAAACATTGGCATATGGGCCCATTAGGCTAGCAGCAACATGGGTAGAAGGAGGAGGCCCATTAAGAGAGAAAGGCCCATTAAGAGAAGAAGGCCCATTAAGGGAATAAGGCATATTAAGGGAGGAAGGCCCATTAAGGGAGGAGGGCCCATTAAGAGAAGAAGGCCCATTAAGGGAATAAGGCCCATTAAGAGAGGAAGGCCCAGTAAGAGAGGAGGGCCCATTAAGAGAAGAAGGCCCATTAAAGTGATTTGCAATCAATTTTTGGGTTTGGACCGGGTCCATTTGTCGGACAAGACATGATAAGTGGGCCATAAGATTGGATCATCCCTCAGATGGGTCAGGGGGACCACGAAGAGATAGGCCCGCGTAGGAAGACGATTCCACGATGGGGTAGGAAGATTGGGAAGAATGAGGGTACAGGGGATTGAAACAATGCTCCATGAGAGGAAATGGAGACTTAATACAAGAAAATTAATATGCACAGAAAACTGATGAAAGGATATGACTAAAATGACGGACCTAGGTTTTGAAACATGGCACAAGATGAGGGATGCAGCACAAAACATCACAAATGGATTTGGACAAGCCCAAACAACACAAACAATATGATGTGAGAGTTTTCACCCAAGTAAAACAAGTTAACATGATACGAGATTTTTAGGGGTTTTAGTGGACCTTTTAATGTTTTGAATTAAAAATAATTCCCTCAAGATAGGAATCCTACTGGGAATGGGTCCAAACTTTTGGTTAACTAAGGTTAACTCCCTCACACAGATGCAAATGCAAATCTTAAGGGTGGAAAGGTACAATCGGTTCGGCGTCCATGTGGGAATCCACATCTCACAGAGACTTACGGAAGTTCCGGATAAGATCACCTAGTCGACTCCAAGGAATATGGAGGCGAGTTGATCACCTACTAAGGTGGAATGCAACTACAATATGCAATGCATGATCCTATGCACACTGGAGTGCATGCAGAATTCTAGCATAAAACTGAAAAATCAAGATAGTATTAAATTATGCAAACATGACAATATGGATGCAAACAACGTGGGAAAACCAAGATAATATGAAGGACAACAACGCAAGATCATAAAAAGGCACAAACAGACCTTGGAAGGTATATTAAATCAACAAAGAATAACGCACCTATGAGCCTGCGTGCAGATTTCCAACATAAAACTCAAAAATTAAGACACTTTTAAATTATGAAAACATGACCAAATAGATGCACATAATATAAGAAAACCAAGATAATATAAATGTCTACAGGATAGGACCATAAAAGGCTCAATCAGACCCGAGAAGGCATATTAAAACATCAACAAATGACGCTCCTGTGAGTCTGTCCCTGGGTCTGCATGCATATTTCTTGCATAAAACCCAAAAATCAAGACACAATTAAATTATCAAAACCTAATAGATTGAGTGCAAATGATATGGGAAGTGAAAGCTAATATAAAGGACAAGACAATGGGACCATAAAAGGCATGATCAGACCCAGGAAGGTAAATTAAATCATGAGCAAACAACGCGCCTGAGAGCCTATCCCTAGAGTCGCCAAAATCAAAAGGTGGTCTCCTGCGAACCGGGTTCTCATAGAAATGGTTACCTAGGAAACGCGTTCTGATCCCAGAATCGCAAAAACGCATAAAACCCTAAAAAATGCTATCCAAGCAATGACATACACACACCAATAGTTGCAGAAAAAATAAGACTAACGTGATGGGCACTGGGAGTCTGTGGAGACGATTTTCATTTGTCTTCTTTTATTTTATTTATTTATTTTTATTAACACAAGACGTGCCAGTCACTTTCGTGACAAAGTTTTATTGTGCACTCGTCTGATTGAACAGACGATAGTGAGTGATCATGTCGGGACCAGAAGTCTACCATACCATAAAAGCTATGGCGTTAATTACATCCTTCCGGAGGAAGGACAACCCTTGATTAATCGCCAAAGTAGAAGGGCCCCCGGGGCCGAAAAAAATGTATGAAAGTAATGTTCATTTCGTAAAGCAAAACACGGCACATACAAGCATGCGATGTAATAAGATTTTATTAGACCGATTCTCAGTACGTGGCGGGGAACTTAGATCTGAAGATCACCTCACGCTTATTGACAGCTTCCGGCCAGGCCTAACCCGACTTTCGACTAGCCACCATTTGACATACCAGAGAGCCGAGCAAGTGTGGATGCCCATGCACGGGTTCGTACAAACGAGTATGGAGCGTGTAGCAGTTTATTCTTTTTATTCAAGGATTAAAAGGTAGAAGTGGGTTTGATATTGCTCTAATTATTCGTTACTTTTTTCAAACATTAATTCGCATGCATCTTCAATAAAAACAAACTTCAAAGAATAATTTGGCAGCACCTCCCCAGTCCCAAAGAGTGTCGGGGAGGTAATAGGAGGTTCGCCAACGAAGAGTCAAGATGAACTCCGAAGAGATGGTCATGCCCGAATGGCAATCCTGCACTGTGCGATGAATGGGGAACCCAAGGGCTAGCCCTCCGAATGATCCCTATCACCCACAGGGTTGTCGATCGATACTTGCCATGTATTTGTTGAACCTCCTTCATTATTGTGGCACATGCATGCAGGCTTATGAAAGCCAACATGGCCACACTTAGAAGGGTTCATGCATCATCGGGACAATGTACACCAAGAGGTGGCATTTATTTATTCGTTATCCTCTTTATGGGATGTTGGATCCTCATAATTCGGTATGGGTAACCGTGTGGTTTCCACCACCATAAGAAGTTAAAATCAGGTGAGGAAACCAAATGCACGATACGGGATTAGATCGTCGACTTCTAATGGAATTTTGGCAGCACCTCCCCTTGCCCCAGAATATATTGGGGGAGAGGTATACGAGTGTGACGACCCGGATATCGGATATACCCGATAAGACTATCGAGCAGACCCGATACCACTTGGAACCCATGAAGCCTCCCAAGAGCTGTAAAGCTCCGAAGGGAAAAAGGATTATCGTGTAGTACATTGAAGCTACAAAGATATAATAGTAAGCAATTAAAAAGTAATTTTATTTCTGCTACGTTAGCAAACCGATCTAATGAAATTTAATTGCTTACTGTTATATCTTTGTGGCTTCAATGTACTGCACGACAATCATTTTTCCTTCCAGAGCTTTACAGCTCTTGGGAGGCTTCACGGGTTCCATGTGGTAGTGGGTCTGCTCGGTAGTCCTATCGGGTATATCCGTTATCCGGGATCCAGATTTCCCTACACTTTTGCGTTGTTCGGTGAGCATACGAGTGGGTTTCCTTCCAGTTTGAGAAAATCATACTTTTGGGGTGTTTGTAGGCTTCGCCGAAAAACGGTGACGGTTTTTAGATCAGTTGGTATCAATCGAACCCATGGAATGCCAGTGTTCCAGATCCGCTATTTTCGTGTCGATTGGTTGTCATTTAGGGCCGGTACGAGCCTGGGAACCCCGGTGAATCATTTAGGGTCAATTCGGTGGAATTGCCCTTTTCAAGCCGTTTGTGCATTGTTTTGATCCCTTCCGGAGTGTGGAAGGTCGGTATTCTCATTATGGATGTTTCCCCTTTCGATCGAAATCGAACGGGGGGTGGAATCGGGCCTGAAAATTAGGGTTTGGCCGATTTTTTGCCGTGACCGGTCGATCGGACCGGATGGGCCGGTCGACCGGCGGTTGCCCGCGGACCGTGTTGGGTCCGACTGTTGGTCCGGTCGACCGACCCCAGGGGCCATGTCGACCGAAATTCAGTATTTTTCACCGTTTTGACTCCCGGTAGGTCCCGTTGAGACCCAATGACCGACGTATGGCCTCGCGAGTGTTCCGGACACCCTGTGGGTTCAGTGTCCATGTTTCTGGGGTGTCGGGAGGTGCCGTGATATCTCGATTAGCATGCCCGTAGGCATGTGTGTTTCGGGCTTTGTGTTACGCTCGATCGAGTCACCGTGTATCAGTGTGAGTGCTGTGGGGTTCCCCTGCATGTGTGTGGCCTCCCTCGAGTTCCCGTTTGAGGGGATGGTCTCGGCGGCTTGTGGTCTGCCTCGGTATTCATGTTACCGTGGTTTTAGACCTACTCAAGATTTTAAGTCGATTGGCCTTGGCGGCCCAACTTCATGTGTTTCTTCGTTGTAGCGCGCCTTCTTCAGCCACTACAGTCAGTGTGTCTTAGGTCAGTATCTTAGGGTGGTTTGTGTGGCAGATTCATTCTTAGACTGCTAAGTCCGTGTAGCACATCTATCTTAGACCGCTGGGTGGTTTGACTGGGTAGGTCGGTGCGAGAGTTGACTAGTGTAGGCGGCCTCACCTATGACCGCTACAGTCATCTAGCGGCCCAACCTTTGACCACTACTGTCCTCTAGCGGACCAGCCTATGACCGTTATTATCCTCGTCTCTGTGTGCGTAGCGACTTCCTCCTTTATTGCTTGGTTTACCTAGTGGCCGAGTGATGGATCGCTTATGCCCAGAGTGTCATTTAACGTCGTTTCAATTTCCATATGCCTTGGCTTGAGCTTGTGGTTTGCCGTTCCCATGGATATCTTTTGGTGTCCTATGAGGGTTAAGACCGCGTTATGAGGTAGCCATGAGTTTTCTTGCTTGAAATAGGACTTTCTTCCCTACTGTTAAATCGTCATTGTTCGGTTCCGGTCAACTCGGGGTGACCCAGTGGTTAACAGGTAACCTTGTGTGTGTCTCGACGATTTCGTCTAGTCCAAGGCATGGTTCGGGATGCCTCGAGGTATCATCTTACCTCAGTTTACATGCCCAGGTGTGCTGTGGGTCTTGTTGATCCCTCAGGTCTCCGTGTGTTGTTTTATGCGGATGTGTCATTTCCTCTGGCTTAGGATTAGACCGATTGGCGGCTTGTTCCACTTTGCGCAACAATCTTGACTCCGAGTCGTGAGACTCAAGGATCGTTGTAGTAGTTGGTCTAGTTGCCTTGTCCTGAGTCTGTCAGTAGTTGTCTTGCTGTCTCGGTGCTTCGTCATACGTGCGATAGTGCTTCTTTGCCTGTCTGTCCTCCAACACTCGTGTTTTGGAGTCTGTGTCTAGTGAGCCTCTACTAGTCATAGCCTTACGACACGTTACGGCGTGTCGGCCCATGTGGCGGGGCATTTCTCGAGATACGATTTTTAAGCTAGTTCCATGGGCCCCCGTCTCTTCACCGTTGCGTCTTGCGGGGGGGACTAGCTAGAGGCCAGGCTCTAGGCACGAGCCTATGTGTGCACACGTGGTCAGAAGCTTTGGACTTGCGCCAACGGGCCTGACCCTGACTAGTCACTCGCGACTGTAGTTCCTAGTTCTGGTTCTGACAGTGTCTTAGTCTTTGTCATCATGTAGGCATCATAGACGGACACTTGTAGGAACAACATAAGACGTTAGTGGATGCAGCTGGCTGTTCTTCTAGTGAGGAGGTGCTTCCATCACGTGACACGTGACTCTCGCGTTTCTCGTGTGTTGTGACCTTTCTGGGTTAGCCCTCTAGTGGTCTTGTCCGAGGTCAGTGTTGTGTCGTGTGCACGACATTCTAGTCATGTGTGTGTGGTTGTGTTTAGAAGAGCGTGCACGGCAATCGAGTCGTGTATGCTTTAGGGTGTCCGTGTCTGTCTAGGTCTTTTCTAGGCTTTTTGCCTATCTCTGTGGGCCCGACAGATCGGCAACTCCTGACTTTGTCAGATCATGGTTCGCCTTCCTGTTACTGCTCGGAGTAGTTCAGGGAGCCAAGACTAGTTCGGTAGCCGCGCTTGTTCGGTACGGCTTTTCTCTTTTCTTTTAGCTATTCCTACTCCTTCCGTTCTGATTTTCTTTTATAGCTTTGTAGTTTAGTTTTCCTGCTTTACACTCCTGCTGTTTACCTACTATTTTAGCATGTTACTGCGTTGTTTTTCAGTGGAGATCCGCGTGACCCCTACTGAGCCAGTGACACGAGGCTCACCCTTGCTTTTCAGGTGGGTGGCGTCGTCTTTGCTTCCTTGCAATTCCTGGTGTGGCGTGTCTGTAGCTGCCAGCGGTACCTGCGTCGGGCCTCCCCCGACCTCAGTGTACGTCCTTCTTTTCTGTTGACTGTACTGCTTATCTTTCCTTTGGATTGGACTCTGGTAGAATTATTAAATTTTAACTGTTAATTAAAAAGTAATTTTATTTCAACTACTTTAGCAAACCGATCCAATGAAATTTAATTGTTTATTGTTATATCTCTGTGGCTTCAATGTACTACACGACAATCCTTTTTCCCTTCGGAGCTTTACAGCTCTTGGGAGGCTTCACGGGTTCCAAGTGGTATCGAGTCTGCTCGGTAGTCTTATCGGATATATCCGGTATCCGGGATCCGGGTCGTCACAACGAGACCCATCTACAGAGTGCAGAGATGGGTTCAGAAATAGATTGACATATCAAAGATGATAGCCCGGGTGAGTTTTGCCGATCATTGTTGGCCCATTAGTGCCACGGGGTATACATAAGAGCTCCCAGGGGGGTTAGCACGACCGTAGGCCGAGGGACAAAAGGTTTGGGGCACTATTCGCCTTAGGGGCGATTAAAGTTTTATTTTCACATCAATGTCATTGGAGCTCATGCTATGATATATTACAAAGCCCCGTGACCTAGTGGGATGATTAGAATACCGGGAAAGGCGTGACATGACGCAACCTCCCAATTTAATTCCGGCAGCATCTCCCCTTATCTCCGGATATGACAGGAGGTGTATAGGATACCCATCCACGGAGAGCCGAGACGGGGTCCGTAATACATGGGCATACCAAAGCCCGAAGGTTGAGAGGGTCGAAGGGAACTGCGGGACATTGTTCGCCATGAAGGCGGTTTATTCACTCTCCCACTGTAACACCTTGGAATTTTCTAGGAATTTTTCAGGAATTTAAAACCATTTATTAGCATTTAAAAAGAATTAACGGTCTATTAAATGAATTATGGGTTAATTAAATAAATCCAAAGGCACTATATTAACCAATGGATTAAGCCCACTTAAATCAGGCCCACAAACCAACACCTAAGGCCTTTTGGCCCAAGCCCATTTTTAGAGCCGTAATTACGGCTCTTTTCAGATTTAAATTGGATAAAGTGGCTAATAAATGGGATAAATAGGAGATAATTAGAAAATCCAAAAGTTTCAGATTTAACCGTGAGAACGCGGCCTATCGCACGACCGCCTTCTTACAATAGCAGTCGCATGGTGACGCTACCATCTTCCGTGAACGCAACAGCTAGAGACATGGAAAGATTGGATTTTTCATGCCCCAATCACCATGGATCGAAGCTACCTAGCCTAGAAACTTGGTATAGGACTCTTAGGGATTGATTTGAGCCAATTTAGAACTCCTAGATCGAGCTAATCTAGTAACCCTAACTTAAACCCTATAAATAGACCCAACTTCGACCCGCGCGTACCCTAATGTTGGATCGCGTTTTTTGAAGATAAGGAGACACCATCTCAAGAAATGCCTTTTGAAAATTTCATTCTCCTTTAGGTTGTCTAACAGCCCTCCAATTTTCATGCTAGGATGTCGAGTCTCTAAGGATCTAGAAACCCTAGAAGTTGTCATTTCGCTGTAAACCGCACAGGAAACAGTACGTCATCTAACTACCCTCCAAATTTCACGATCTTAGGACGAAAGGTTGAAGAGTTGGAAGGCCAGGAAGTAGGCGGTTCTACGCAGGATGCGCAGGTGCCAGCATCGACTTCTAGTCAAAAATTTGATCCTTAGGAGCACTTCCAGAGGTAGGTTATATCATGAAAATGTTAAATTAACATGTTAGGAACAAAAGCCCTCAATTTTCTCGTGATTTCATGCACTGTACTTAGAGAATTTTGTATTTTCCTATGATCACGCATGCATAGTATTTATAGCATCATATTCCTGCACCCTTAACCAAAAAGTTGATAATCTTGGCTTAATCCATGAAAACCATGCATCTCCATGACTTTATTTTGTTGTAAACCTGTTATCTTCTTGTCTAGCACATTTACATGCAATTATTTCTTTAAGTTAGGCCTTGCGTGACCTAATGATCCCCTTTCTGTTACAAGGATAGAAACGGTCTACCAGCGACCACTGCTGTCTAATAGCGGTTCCCAAATGACCGCTACTAGGTATAGGCGGTTCTGTCAAGACTGCTACTAGGTTTCAATTTTCTGCACTTTGTTAACTCCAAACAAATTGCAGATTGACCCTATTATATATGTGTTAAGCCTAGGTAATTAGGTCTTATTCCTAGTTATGACTATACATTTCTGAACTTGGTTATATTGTGCATTAAACATGTTAGGTTTCATGTCTTTCATGTTTTAAATACCTATTTTAAACTTATGCTATTTTTGTGCCAAAATTCATATAGTTTGTATTAAAGGTATTTCTACATGGTTTATGAACTTGTGTTATTGATGGTTGATCACTGCTTTTACATGATCCACTCTCATCTTCAGTCTTTCATAAGTACATAGTACGTACTCCGGTGCGTAGCTATTAGTTACACCTTGCACATATTAGGCACACAATCTTGGACTTGTGATCCTCTCCGTTGGATATTCCTTTCACCGGACTAGGTGATCTTATTTCAAGGCCTTCGTAAGTCTCCGCGAGCCTGGGATTCCCACTAGGATGCCGAGCTGATTGTACCCTCAAAGCCCAATTGTCTAGAAAGCACTTACATGCGTTTTCTGTGTCTGGATAGTCGCGGCCATCAGGTGACTGCCACTGTCAAGTAGCGGTCATCCTGTGACCGCTTCTTTCCAAGAGTTTCACTACGTCGACCCTTCTTTCTTCATGCGTCGACTCTGTGTAGAAACGGTCCTGACTTGAGCGCATCTTCATAGAAATGGTCCTGGCATGACCGCCTCTTAAAGAAACAGCCCCAATATGACCATTTTATGTCCAAGTATTGATTAACCCGGGGTTTGACTCAAGGGTTGATTTTTCTATGATCCTAGATGGTTTATTGATTATCTAGAACCTAACACCTTGTTTAATAAGTTATTAATGAATTATGAAAGTTAAGGAATATGCCGTTATGCTACCAGATTTCTCCCGTAGCATGACCTTGTCATTAAATCATCCTTGATCTCATGATCTCAATTTGGTACATTCTTACCTTGATATTTGTTTTCATGAACCTATAGTTTGAATTTGTACATTATTGGCCTACATTAATGATATTTCTCATGGAAGTAGCTTGATTTATAACTTGAAGATGCGGATCGGGCACTGATTGTGTCCAAGGGCTCGACACTAGCCCCTCGACTGATTGCCGAAAACATGCTATAAACAATGGGGTATGATGAACACTTGCGTCGCATTACGCCGGGAGTACTTTTTTTATAGACGAGTGAAAACCATGAGGCTCTACATGAAATTATACATTCTTGTTACATGACTTTCTAGTGCATAACCTTCAAGGTTATGAAAAGTAGATTCTCGTTACATGAAAGGCCACTTATATTCTTGCTTGATTTTGCTATCATTCTATATGAACATTCATATCTCTGTGATCTACATCTTGCTACTTGTGGCATTACTTTAGTTTTATCACATGTTTTATCGCATTTTATTTGTCTTACTTCCTTGAGTTAAAATGTTAATTACTTAAACATTACCTTCATATTGATACGAAGATATCTACCGAGCACGTGTGCTCATACCTGCTTTTCCAATCTTTCAGGAAATTCAAGTGAGTCGGATTCGGACTATGCTAATGATGGGTCCGAGAGTGATGATTAAAGGCACGAGAGAAGACTTAGAGTGTCATGATTCTTTAAGTAGTCTAGAGTCACATCATGTAATTTTTATTTAATTGAGTCATACTATGTAATTTTCATTTTGATTGAGTCTAGTTATCGTTACATCAAAAGGGAGTCAAATATTCATGTACTTTGATTATTATAAATAAAAGGTGGATTTTTGGTCAAATTATTGTGCATTCATCTTATGTGTGAATGATTTACGCTCTGAGTATATTACTAGCTTGAGGCGTATTGCCGACTGTCCACATTTCTCAAGTTACTTCCGCTGTACTCATATATCTCGGGGTGTGACAGTTAAGTTGGTATCAGAGCCTAGGCATAAGTAAGTCCTAGGACAATGTCATATCATAGGTTAAGTCCAAGGTTTAAGGACCAACACCTATGAACTAAGGAAATACATTTTCCACCTATGAGAGATTGGGTAGAGCCCGGGATGAGATAGTTGAATTTAAAATTTACTCTTATGGTAATCCCCATTATTTTCGTAGGAATTAACTAATTGATTATTTTCTTAGGTACCTTATTCTCATAATGGCACACCGTGTTGACTGGGACGGGATGCAATAGATCGTTGTGGGTCTTACCCAGGCCCTGCAGACTATGGCCCAAGCTGGCGCGAGGGTAGGTGCTGGCGATCTGCACCGTAACTTTTGGAGCTTAAATCCTCAGTGATTCTCTGGCTCCTCCAGTCCAGACAAAGTTGAGAATTGGATAGATAAGATGGAGAGGATTTTCAACATTATGCAATGTGCTGACCAAGAGAAGGTCCATCTCGCCTCATTCCAACTAAACAAGGATGCGCGTACTTGGTGGAAGGCCATCTCGACACAACCTCAAAATGCCCAGCCTACATGGGATGAGTTTCTTACACTCTTCCGAGAAAAATACTTCTCCGAGCATTTTAAGGAGCGAAAGGTTATGGAATTTGCTTCTCTATGCCAAGGGATGATGTCGGTGGCATAATATGAATTACAATTCTCATGTTTGGCCCCTTATGCCCAACATCTAGTGAGCACAGACATCTTAAAGGCAAATCGGTTCTTGGACGGTTTAAGGGCCGATTTTATTCAACAATGAGGACCGCAAAATATCCATACATACGCGGAAATGGTCCAATGAGCATATCTATGTGAGAGGACCTTAGAAAAGGTCGAGAAGGAAAAAAACAAGGGTGAAGAGTCCAGTCAGAAGTTTGATTGGCGAGGAAAGAAAGAAAGGTTCAGCATCATGGAATCTTACAAAACTCATGATAGTAAGAAGACATCCCGGAACGGGAGTGGTAGTGGCAATTACAAGACTTAGAAGGCGAAGGAGGAAGACAAGCAGGTCATGGAGGCCTACTCATTCGACGAGAAATTTGGCCATTCGACTGAGGAATGCTGGAAGCATTTAGGCGCCTGCTTACGCTGTGGTAGTCGGGAGCATCGAATGCCACACTGTCCTCTCATGAAGGACCAATCTTCTAGTGGTGGACACAGACGACAAGCACGTCTTAATGTTGTTCTTGATGAAGAATCACCCAAGGATGATGGGCTAATGGAAGGTATCATTCACATTTATTCACATCCTACATTTGTGTTATTTGATACTGGTGCCTCTCATTCTTTCATATCTAATACCATTGCAAAAACCCTGCCAATTGCACCTGTTGCTCTACCTTCGGACCTAGCCATTAGTATACCCTTAGGTCCGGGAACTAAATTAACAACTTACTACCCAGATAGTGAGGTAACAATAGAAGGTCATAACCTCCCCGTAAACTTAGTATGCCTTAACATGAAAGGTAATGATGCCATTCTAGGTATCGATTGGCTCATCGAACACTATGCCATTATCAATTGTCGCAATAGGAGAATCTCTTTCCATAAACCCGATCTTCCAAAATTCTCTTTCCTTGGAATCAAATATAGAAAGCACCCTACCCTTATTTCTTCTTTTCACACCTGCAAACTCATCACACAAGGCTGTGAGGCTTTTCTTGCTTCCGTAGTCATTATTGAGTCCAAGGAAATCCATATAGAAGAAATCCCCATCGTAAAAGAATTTTTGGATGTCTTTCCTTCTGGCTTACTTGGTCTACCACCCGAAAGTGAAGTCGATTTTTCTATTGAACTCAGGCCTGGAGCAACACCTGTGTCAAAGGCCCCTTATACGATGTCCCCCATGGAGCTCAAGGAACTGAAGAAGCACCTTCAAGAGTTGCTGGAGAAAGGCTTCATTCGACCAAGCACATCCCCCTGGGGTGCGTCGGTTCTATTTGTCAGGAAGAAGGATGGATCTCTCAAGCTATGCATTGATTACTGACAGTTAAATCAACTTACCATTAAAAATAAGTACCCACGACTGCGCATTGATGAGCTGTTCGACCAGATCTCGGGTGAGGAGTATTTCTCCAAGATTGACCTCAGGTCTGGCTACCATCAATTGAAAATTAAGGAAGACATTCACAAGATGGCTTTCCGAAGTAGATACAGACATTATGAGTTTGTGGTTATGCCGTTCGGGTTAACCAATGCCCCTGCAGCATTTATGCAACTCATTAATAATATTTTCAGGCCGTACCTTGACCAATTTGTGGTCATATTCATTGATGACATCCTTATATATTCCAAGACAAAGGAAGAACATGAGGAACATTTGAGAATTGCCTTGCAAACATTAAGGGAACATTAACTATATGAAAAGTTAAGTAAATGTGAGTTCTGGTTAAAGAAAGTCTCCATCCTTGGCCATGTTTTCTCTAAAGAAGGTATTGTCGTGTATCCTTCTAAGATAGAAGCTGTCAAGAACTGGAGCCGACCAACGACTATATCTGAAATAAGAAGTTTCCTTGTTCTGGCTAGTTACTACCGGTGGTTTGTCAAGGATTTTTCCAAAATCATCGTTCCTCTATCAAGGCTTACTAGAAAAGAAAATCTGTTTGTATGGACCACGGAGTATGAGGAGAGTTTCTTGACTCTCAAAGAAAATCTCACCACTACACCCATTCTAGCACTGCCTATCGAAGGTGGTGGGTTTGAAGTATACATGGATGCATCAAGCATTGGCCTTGGGTGGGTACTTATGCAGAATGGCAAGGTGATTTGCTATGCCTCATGACAACTAAAGTGACACGAGGAATATTATTCAATTCATGATCTGGAGCTAGTTGTTGTTATATTTGTGCTCTGAGTATATTACTAGCTTGAGGCATATTGCTAACTGTCCACGTTTCTTGAGTTACTTCCACTATACTCATATATCTCGGGGCGTGACTGTTGCATCCCTATGGTTTTGATGATGTCCCACACTATAAATCAATCTTCTATCTCTAGATTAATGCTGTTTCATCATGTGAGTGAGTACAGTTCAATGGCTGTCAGATAACATGCTCTACCTTAATTCTGCCTACACTCTGTCTGCACAGTTTTCACTCCAGTGCGTCAACGCAGTGTGCTGATGCGTCGACCCTTCAGTCATTGCATGTCTCTGTTCTCACACCAGTGCGTCAACTCAATGTGCTGATGCGTCGACCCTTCAGTCATTGCTTGTCTCTGTTCTCACACCAGTGCGTCAACTCAGTGTGCTGATGCGTAGACTCTTCTGTTCAGGTTCTTCATTTGATTAAGTCTATACATCATCAGTTGAACGTAAAAGTAATACGTTGCAGCGTCAACTCATTAGGCTGCAGCGTCAACTCAGCATGTTTGCACTTCGCCTTCAGACTTTCAAGTCTATACACCCTATACTCATTCAAGTCTGTTCAGCCGTTTGCATCTCATAAAGTCTATACATTCGGTTCCTTGGGCAAAGTCTATACATCGCTTAGTCTGCACATTGCCTTTAGCCCAAGTCCTCAAAGCCAAGTCTATACAACGCCAACCCAACACATTGAACAGTTCTCCAAGTCTATACACTAGACTTCTTTACTCTAAGTCTATACACTGGCCTGTGATTCACCAACTCTATACAATCGATATCTTTTCCTACGCATTGGCCAAGTCCATACATTCAACTTTTCCCTACGCTTTCCAGGCCAAGTCTGTAGTGTGTACATTGCATGCTGCTCAAACGTTCAATGTTCTTCAAAGTCTGTACAGCATCCGTCTCAGCCAGCGTCTCAAGCTGCGTCTTTGGCAAGTCTGTACATCGGCCTTTTTCGTTCAAGTCTATACATTGAACTGCGTCTGAGGAAAGTCTGTACAGAGGCTTCGATTTACCAAGTCTGTACATCGGCTTCATTCGCTCAAGTCCACACATCCACAGTGCTTTCACAAGTCTATACATTCACTTGAGCTACACCAAGTATGTACATCGCTGAAGTCTTCACAAGTCAGTACATTGCTTGAGCTTCACAAAGTCCAAACATCGCTTCAAGCGATTCAAGTCTATACAGACTGCCTTTACATTCAGAGTCTGTACATTGGTCCATCAGCCGATCGTTTCATTCAGCAAGCTTCAAAGTCTGTACAGCCTGTCTGTCTTCATGGATTGTGTGCCTTTCGTGCGTTGACGCACTTGGCTGATTGCGTAGACGCACACCTTTCTGTCTTGCTCACTGCGTCGACGCTGACACTGGATGCGTTGACGCATTGGCCTGTTTCCAAGGGGGTGAGCATCTTGTCTGAGGAAGCTGAGGCGACGCTGCTATATGGAAGCGTTGACCCCTTGGGCTGATGTTCAAAGATCTGATGATCAACATCAAGTCTGTACAGCATGAAGTCTGTACATTGGTTTTGATTTGAACAGAACGCCTAAGTCTATACATTGCTATGGATTGCCCTGAAATGCTTAAGTCCATACACTGAAGATGCTGAAGACCTCCAAGTGAATACACTCTCACATGATACACACTTGGCTAACTATCGTTTCAAGTCTGTACACTGCTTAGGCTTCGTGAAGTCTACACAGTGGCTAAGCCTTGTAAAGTATACACATTGGTAACAATCGTTTGCATTGTTCATGTCTATACACTGCCTTCACGTGCATTTTATTCAGTAAGTCTGTACACTCTCTCACGGTGTGCACACTTACTCTATTGTGTTTCTAATGTATATACATTCATGTTGAAAGCCTGAACTAACTAAGTCTATACATTCCATCTGTCTGTCTGCAGGCGATTCAGGCTGATGATTGGGCACGTGAATCGAGGTTGGCACCTGACACGTGATCCAAGACAACAGGCGCATGACACGTGGATGGAAACCTTGTCAGGATGCTGCCATGTGGTCGAAATTCAAATGATCTGGCCAAAAGTGCATGGGCGGGAACCTGGCAGCCACACGCCATTATCTGCTATAAATATAGAGCTTCATCCTTCAGTAGAAGCGAGGTCGTGAAAAGAAAAGGCAGAAGCCATTGGTGAGAGTCTGCACGATCCAGAAAAGAAAAAGAGCAGAGAGTTCCATATCTGAGAGGAGTTTGTTCGAGAGAGAGAGTGTGTGTGGATTGATGAATTGGTTCGTTTGAAGCTACATTTGTATTGGGTTTCAGAACCGATTTCTTCTTCATTGGTTTTTCTTTCTATTTTGCTTTCGTTTATTTTGTTCTTCCATTCTAATTTGAATTGGTTTCCCTCCGGTGTGTGGAGGAAGGGAGTACTACTCCAGTTTCCCTATGAGTTGCAGAGGAAGAGAGATCGGTGATCTCTGGTGTTGTTAGTGACAGGTTGTCATTAACAGTTTCCCTCCGTGTGTGGAGGAAGGGAGAGGATTCTCCGGTTGTGTTCTAGCTGGGAGCTAGAACAGGCTTCAAGTTCTGTGGGTAGCAGAGCTTGGTCGAGGGATTTGTTTCCCTTGGGTGTTCAAGCTGTGTGGCAGCATGTTGTACGCAGACTGAGTCTGTTGTGATCTAACTTTGCCTAGTGGAATCCTCACTCTAGTTGGAGTGAGGGGTGGATGTAGATTGCGGACTGCAATCGAACCACCTAAAAACCTAGTGCCTCCTCTGTGGTTTGCTATTGATTTCTGTTCTCTTCATCTGCTTGTCCCTTTGCCTTCAAGTGATCAGTTCTTCACTCTCATCTATATTTCTCTGTGTACAGGTTAAGAAGGTGCGTTAGCAGTAGAATCTATTTTCTGCCTGAGTTTCTGCAAATTGGGAGTGATCTATTCATCCCCCCCCTTCTATATCACTCTTGCTGCGCTAACAATTGGTATCAGTGCAGGTTTACGCCATGTGAACGAACGGTCAAGGAAATGTTGGTGGTCCTAGAACCTTCATGGCCGAAGGTCAATCCATTAGTCGCCCTCCTTATTTCGATGGTAGTAACTATCTGTTTTGGAAGAACAGGATGGAAGTGTTCATCAGGGCTCAGAGTCATAAACTGTGGAGAGTAATCACGGTGGGGCCATATGAGCTGCCACCAAACGAGGATGCTTGGACAGATGACCATGTCAAGCTCTCTTCACTCAACTGGACGGCGCTGAACATAATCCAGTGTGCTGTTCATCCAGAGGAATATGCTCGTATATCTGCATACAGAACTGCCAAACGAATGTGGGATGAGCTGCAATTGATCTATGAAGGTACAGCTCAAGTGAAAGCCTCGAAGGTAAATCTCTACAGTTCTAAGTATAAAATGTTTAAGATGAATGCAGACGAGAATATAACTGAGATGTATGCCAGGTTGTCTTTAATCACAAATACTCTTAAAGGGCTAGGGAAGGATCTTGCTGAGACAGATATAGTCAGGAAAATCCTTAGATCTTTATCCCCGGCATGGCACACTAAGGCCATTGTGATTGAGGAGTCAAAAGATTTGACTGTCTTAACTGTGAATGAACTCATAGGATCCCTGATGGCCTATGAGATGAATTTCCAAGGAGGTGGAGAAGGAAGTGAGAGGAAGGGTAAAAATGTAGCTCTAAGAGCTTCCCGAAACAAGGGTAGTAACAGTGGGAGCAGCAGCAGTAGTCTCGAGTCCGAGTCTGAGCTTGAAGGTCTATCAAATCTTGACCAGAAGGAGCAGGCAATGTCCCTAGATAGTTCAGAAAATTTCTGAAGAAGAAGGGAAAGACCTTTAGGAAGAAGAAGCCACACTCTTTCAACAAGAGTGCTGAATTTACTAGTTACATGGATAGAAATCCTAAGAGGTTGACTTGTTTTAATTGTAACAAACATGGACATATGAAAGGCGAATGCCCAGACCTCCAGAAGAAGGGTCCCTATCTTCAGAAGAAAAACATAAAGGTGCAAAAGAAGAAGAAGCCACAGGCGATGGTCTGCACATGGAGCGAGGAAGAAGAAGACCCTGAAGATGCTTCCTGAGAAGAATATGAAGATGGAATTTGCCTTATGGCAAACAGTGAAGAGGAGGTAATAAATGTTCTCAAAAATTTCTCAATTGATGACTGGGAGGATGCTTATGGTGATTTGTTAGATAAATTTAATTCCCTTAGCAAAGAGCACAGAGTTCTGAAAAGAAAATTTAACACAAGTGTTGAAGAACAAACTCTAGTCTGTGAGAAAAATGAAAAGCTAAAAGAACAACTAGAAGAAATGACCTCACTAAGGAAAGAAAATGATAAGCTCAAGGGAGAAACTCAAGAAAGTCAAAAACAGCTCAATGAATTCAAAACTAAAATTGAAGAAGGCATGAATGAAATTAGAGTGAATTCAGAGAAATATGAAGCTGTGAAGAAAGTAAATGCTGAACTCCTAAAGAATTCTGAGTATCTTCAAAAGGAGCTGGAAGACAAACAGAAAGTCTTAGAAAAGTTTATCCAAGGAAAGACTAGCCTAGATGCTATACTAGGGACTAGGGTCAATTTCAATAAGGAAGGTCTAGGCTATGACCCAACCAACAAGAGACCCTTGCAATTCAAGACCATCACCTTCTGTCCAGAGAAGGGAAAAGAAAAGCTGGACACACCATCCATCTCAAACAGCTCTAAGGAAACTCAAAGTCCTAAAGAAAATACAAAAACCAGTACTGGACAACCATTTAAGATGGGAATGAAATTTATGAAGAATAACATTAAGTCCACTCACCAGAACACAAATGGTAGATGGACCAAGAAAATAAATCAGAACAAGAGCTGGAATTACAACAATCAGATGGGTCCAAACAGGACCTACTGGAGAAATAACTTTCATGGTCAAAGATATGCTAATCAACAAGTCTACAAGAAATTTCCTAGGAATAGGAAGACTAATGAATGGAATAGAACTCACTTCTCCAGTTCTGCTGGATTCAACTTTAATAAACCAGAAAGGAAGGTGCCAGAGAAAACCATGCTGAAACAAATCTGGATACCTAAACACTTGATCAGAGATTTGAACAATGTCCTTGGACCCAACTCATCTTGGGTTCCAAATCACTCTGCTTGATATATTTGTGTAGGTCGGCCTGGCAGCTGAAGACAACAAGTGGTACCTCGACAGTGGCTGCTCCAGGCATATGACAGGAGATCGATCCAAGTTCAGCAAGATAGAGATGAAGCCAGGGGGTCTGGTCAAGTTTGGAGGAAAGAACAAAGGTAAAATAATTGGAGTTGGCACAGTAAGTAAGTCTTCCACAAATTCCATTGAAAAAGTATTACTTGTTGAAGGGCTTCAACACAACCTGATTAGCATTAGCCAATTATGTGACAGGGGTCACAGGGTTGTATTTGATGATAGTTCATGCAAAATCCTTGAAACAAATTCTGACATGGTTAAATTTGTAGCCAACAGGATTAATAATGTCTACATTGTAGACTTAGATGAGAAATCTGAATCTACTATTTGCTTATCTGCCAATTCTGAAAATGATGCCTTTGAATGGCATAGACGTTTAGGTCATGCTAGCTTTTCAACTTTAAATAAATTGGTCAAGCATGATTTAGTCAGAGGCATGCCTAGAATTAAATTCAACTCAATATCAAAAGCATGTGATGCATGTGCTCTAGGCAAACAGACCAGAAATTCCTTTAAATTAAGATCTGAGCCATTGTCTTCTAGACCAATGGAATTTCTTCATATGGACCTTTTCGGTCCCACTAGAACTCAGAGTCTCAATGGAAACAGGTTTGGCTATGTCATCATAGATGACTTCTCTAGATATTCATGGATATGTTTCTTAGCAAATAAGAGTGATGCATTTTAAAAGTTTAACCTGTTTTTCAATAAGGTCAAACAAGAAGGGAAGTGCAAGGTTTGTTCTATTCAATCTGACCATGG
Organism: Amorphophallus konjac; assembly: GCA_022559845.1. NCBI lineage: Eukaryota > Viridiplantae > Streptophyta > Magnoliopsida > Alismatales > Araceae > Amorphophallus > Amorphophallus konjac. The sequence continues at coordinate 212,958,187 of CM040125.1, read as the reverse complement.
AGGTGAGTTTGAAAACTCCATGTTTACTGATCTTTGTGACAAAGAAGGACTAACTCACAGGTTTTCTTCTCCCAGGACACCCGAACAAAATGGGATTGTGGAGAGAAGAAATAGAACTGTCACGCCCCGACGCGGAATATCGGGACGTACAGTTAGAAACGAGCTGGAAAGAGAGAAAACTAATCTAAATATATACAAATGCTAAGAAATGGAAATAACTTATTGACCATTAAATAAAACATAACTGGTACATAATCCTCAAATCAACTCAATACAACTGGGATAACAGCTCTAAACCACAATAATATAACCGAAGCACAACACACTCTAAACACAACTAACTGATACACTCAAAACATCACTCTTGCCCTTCCCCATCGGTAAGCGCGTCACCTGAAAAGTCTGGAAAGGGGGGAAACAACAACTATGAGCTAACACTCAGTAGAAAATAACAGATAGGTATAAGTGATTAGCAGTTTAATTACATTTTCAAAATGTCATGCTACAAAGGATAATGCAATAAAAGAGTAATGATGATATAATGAAACAAAATTGAAAGATCTCGCAAGGTCACGAAATATAAAGGAATAGAATGGTAATACTTAAGAGGAATAACAAAGACAAGAATTTACTACAGGAGATAACGATAAAGAGTTGGCCATATCAAGATATTTCAAGTCATGTCAATCACGTGTGTAGTTTCATTTCCACGTCCAAGTAACAGCAAGTAAGTAACAACAAGTAGAGTATAGAACAGTGAAGAGTGGAAAGTGAAAAGTAGTAGAGAGTAGTGGAGAGTAGTGGCCAGTCCTAGATTTAACTCATGTCATAGTACTGGTGCCAAATGCCACACCTAGTCAATCACCTCCCCGGGGGTACACGTAGTGTTCGGGCGCTCCTCCCAAGACTAGACCGATCCCTTAATTGTTTGCCAGGCATTGATTTCTTTGGATCAAAGATCCCACGAATCTAGACTTCCACAATTTATGACCAGAATTCCAAGGTTTGAACCATGTAGCAATAACAATTTCAAGTAGGAAGGAGATTCATTTTAGAATTTCAAGGTAAGCACAATCATCAAGAAGATTGAAAACCGATCACAATAAGAGTTAATCATGCTGCGCTACTGTAGTACAGCAGCTATCCAACAAGCTAATCAACATATTAATCCTACTTATCAAGTTAACATGTCAAAGATTATCCATTATCATTTGCATTAAGACAATTGCCAAAAGCTGATTCAAGATGATAAGGTAAAGGAACAAGCTTGTACAGGAAGGAAAAAGAATGCATTAACAGAGATTTAATTACACCATTAACCACTATATATGTGGGTTTCTATTTAACCAATGTATGAGTCGAAATGAAGATGGTAAAGGGCATGTTTTTACCCTATGTTTGCAAGTAGGAACCAATGTAAATTGAAATCATAAGGTTTCCAGAATAGGTCACTGGTTCTTCAAAAATATAGTTTTCAATTGATCTAAGTTCAATGGGTCGATCCCCTAATGATCCGGATCGATCCACGGGTCGCAAAATGATGAAAACTGGGTTTCTGGTACATGGGTCGACCCCTGGGGTCGACCCCTGTAAAAATGGGGTCTGGCAGCTGAATGGGTCGACCCCTGGGGTCGACCCCTTCAATCCAGCGCAAGGGTCGACCCCTGGGGTCGACCCCCATGCAGGGGTTGGATAGGTCAACCCCTGGGGTCAACCCTCGGGCCTGCTGGGTTTCCCAGAAAACGGGTCGACCCCTGGGGTCGACCCCTGCAAGAACAGCAACGAAAGCTGACTCCGGAAAACACATGAACTCATCCAAATGAGGTCCAATTGAGTTGAAATCAAAACCACATGATCTAGGAATCCTAATAGACATTCTAGGGTCATGATACATGAGTTTAGAAACATGAATTTTGATAGAAATCAATTAAATCTCAACTTATACATGATAAATACATGAAAACCATAGTTCCTGACCTACTTCTACTAAATCATGCAATTCTGTCAACATAAGCAATGAATTTTGGGGCTTCTTGCGTCAAAAGAAAGCTAACTCGATTATGAATCCAACCATGTATGATATGCTACATGAAGATCAGGTTACATGACTCAAAATTAGCCCGAAATCAAGATCTGACTTAAAGGAACACTATATGAATCATGTTCTAGACATGTTCTTACTTCGATGCAAAATACTCTCAACATGCTCAATACAAATTAGGGGTTTCTTCGTCAAATGAAAGCTAACAACATGCTGATTACATCATGTAAGTTAATTAGAGTTTGGTTGTTAGATCCTACCTCAAATCGGAGAAAGAATTCGAAACCCTAGAATGAAGAACAAGCTTGACATCAGCTCACAAAAAGCTCGATATCTCCACGGATACCTAATGAAATTTGGGGCTTTCAGTCCCATTGGATAGATCTCGACGATCTGATCAAGATACTATATTTACAAGTCTCAATTAGTTAAGGGTACCTACCTTAATTGATGGATTAAAGGGCTGGAGAAGAAGAACGATGAACTACCAACACCCTCCACCAAAACGACGAATGCTCCCAGATCTGGACTCCTCGTCGGCTGACCCAGCTACCAAATGAAACTAGAGTTGAAGAGCTACATTTCTATAGGTCATGGGGCTTCTAGAGCCTTCGGAGTTGGGAGTATTGTGCGCTGCAAGTTACGTGTTTAGAAACGGCGCCGGAATCCTTGACTCGACCAAATCTATGTCGGCAGCACGTTTTAGGGCTAGGTTTACCTCAAATTGATTGAGGATAAATGTTCCTTACCTCATGGCCTTCCATTTTCCCTTGATTTCAGATCATTTGGTTGAGTAGTAAGGTCGAATTTCACGTTTTAAGTTACGATTAGGTAAAGGTTAGGTGAAAGTCAAATTCAGGATTAATCCTCTAATTAGACAAGGTTACGTAATTAATTTGGGTCAAGTCCAGAAGATAAAATTGCTATAAAAATGATCTTTTACCCAATTACTATTTTTACAGATTTTTCTAAGGTAGTCGAATTTTATAGGTTCTATTTTCTAATGAATTAAATATTAATATTTCAAAATTCAAACATTAATTCATTTTAATTCAATTTTCAATTAATAAAAGCTCAATAAAATTTAATAAATATTCGGGGTATTACACCCTCCCCTACTTAAAGAATTTGGTCCTCCAAATTCACTGCACTATATACGGAAAGTAGGGAAAAGATAGATCACCTAGAATAGGTCGGGATACCGCTTCCGCATAGTATCTTCTAATTCCCAAGTAGCTTCTTCGGTTCCACGCCGACTCCACTGAATCTTGACCATCGGTATAGACCGATTCCGGAGTTGCTGCTGTTTCCGGTCTAGAATCTTGATAGGTCTTTCTTCATAAGTCAAATCTTCCTTTAACTCAAAATCCACATGTTGAATGATGTGAGTGGGATCGTACACATATTTCCGTAACATAGACACATGGAAAACATTATGTACGCCAGATAACTGAGGCGGTAAAGCCAGTCTGTAAGCAACTTCTCCCACTCTATCTAGGATCTCGAATGGACCAATATACCTCGGACTCAGCTTGCCATGAATGCCAAATCTTCGAATCCCTCTCAAAGCAGAGACTTTCAGAAACACATGCTCGCCAACTTGAAATTCTAATGCTCTTCTCCTTGTGTCGGCATAACTCTTCTGTCTTGACTGAGCCACTTGTAACCGATCTCGGATAACACGGATGTTCTGTGACGACTCTGAAATAAGATCCGGTCCAAGCCATTGCTTCTCGCCCACCTCGTCTCAACACAACGGGGAACGACAGCTTCTTCCATACAAAGCTTCAAATGGAGCCATTTGTATGCTGGATTGGTAACTGTTGTTGTAGGCGAATTCAATCAATGCCAAGTGATTACTCCAACTGCCTCCGAAATCAATCATGCAAGCTCGCAACATATCTTCCACTATTGGGTTAGTTCTTTCAGTCTGTCCATCTGTCTGTGGATGAAAAGTAGTACTGAAATTCAGACGAGTACCAAGAGACTCTTGCAGTCCCTTCCAGAAATGTGAAGTAAATCTCGGGTCTCTATCAGACACAATGCTGACAGGTATACCATGGAGCCTTACCACTTCCTTCAAATATAAAGCAGCCAATACATCAACTGTCCACTTGGACTTAATGGGTAAGAAATGAGCCGATTTTGTCAAGTGATCGACGATCACCCATATCACATCAAATCCACCACGAGTCTTAGGTAGACCCATAATGAAATCCATGCCAATGCTTTCCCACTTCCATTGGGGTATGTCGTGTGGTTTCAACTTTCCTGCCGGTCTGAAATGTTCAGCCTTAACTTGTTGACAAACCAGACATCTACTCACGAAATCTGCAATTTCCCTTTTCATATTTGGCCACCAAAAGGACCTTTTCAAATCCTTGAACATTTTAGTGCCTCCAGGATGAATAGTGTATTTGGATCTATGTGCTTCCTCCAGAATCTTGTTCTTTAACTCAGCTTCATCAGGTACACAAGTTCTACCCTGGAATAACAATCTTCCATCGTCAGCCACCATGAAGTCGGGTCTGCTGCTCAAACTTCCCTTGATCTCAACCAGCTCGGGATCATTATCTTGCAAGGATTTGATCTCCATCAATAATTCGGGCTTAAGTCGAATCTGTGTAATTATAACCCGATCATTATCAACATTTAGATCCAGGCTAGCTAACTGTTCTAATAGCCTCCACTCTTGTAACATGAGACTTGATAATTTAGCCACAGGCTTTCGGCTTAATGCATCTGCCACCACATTGCCTTTACCGGGATGATATTCAATCGAGAAGTCGAAGTCCTTCAAGTACTCCAACCATCTTCTCTGCCTCATGTTAAGTTCTTTCTGAGAAAATAAATACTTCAGACTCTTATGATCTGAAAATACTGTGAATGTTTCTCCATACAAGTAATGCCTCCATATTTTTAAGGCGAATACAACTGCTGCAAGTTCCAAGTCATGAACGGGGTAATTCTCTTCATGCTTCCTCAGCTGCCTAGAAGAATAGGCAATCACCTTACCATGCTACATGAGTACACAGCCTAAGCCAATACCAGAAGCATCGGTATAGACCACGAAACCACCGTCGCCAGAAGGTAAAGCCAATATGGGTGTAGTAGTGAGGCAATCCTTCAATGTTTGGAAGCTCTGCTGACATTCCTCGGACCATTCAAACTTGTTGTCTTTACGGGTCAATCGAGTGAGAGGTACCGCAATCTTGGAGAAGTCTTGAATAAATCTCCGATAATAGCCTGCCAGGCCTAGGAAGCTTCTCACTTCGGTCACTGTAGTAGGCTGATCCCAGTTCCTTACTGCCTCCACTTTCGAAGGATCAACTGAAATACCTTCTTTGGTGATGATATGTCCTAAGAAGGACACTTCTTGCAGCCAGAAATCACATTTACTGAATTTGGCATATAGTTGATGATCTCTCAATATCTGCAATGCCATCCTCAAATGTTCGGCATGCTCTTCTTCAGTCTTGGAATAAATTAGTATGTCGTCAATGAATACCACGACCCATTGATCAAGATAAGGCCGGAATGCATTATTCATTAACTGCATGAAAGCTGCTGGTGCATTCGTTAGACCAAAAGGCATAACGACAAACTCAAAATGACCATACCTACTGCGGAAAGCCGTTTTATAAATATGATCTTCCTTAATCCTCAGCTGATGATATCCAGATCGAAGATCGATCTTAGAGAAATAATGTGCTCCCGCTATCTGGTCGAATAATTCGTCAATCCTCGGCAATGGGTATTTATTCTAGATAGTTAGCTAGTTTAGTTGCCGATAATCGATGCATAATCTCATCGAACCATCCTTTTTCCTGACGAATAATACAGGAGCTCCCCAAGGTGAAGTACTCGGATGAATAAAGCCCTTCTCGAGCAATTCCATCAGTTGTTGCTTTAATTCCCTTAGCTCCGCAGGGGACATACGGTAAGGAGCTCTAGAAATAGGAGACACGCCAGGAACAATATCAATGGAGAAGATAACTTCCCGCTCAGGCGGAAGTCCTGGTAGTTCCTCCGGAAAGACTTCGGAGAATTCTCAGACAATAGGAGTGTCCTTTATCTCAACTCGCTGTTCCGGTGTAGCGTGGACAAAGGCTAGAAAAGTCTCGCAACCTCGCCTCATCAGCTTGTCGGCTCGAAGAGAAGAGATGAGCGATATGGGGTTATGGTGCTTGATCCCCGTAAAAGATAAACCAGAATGTCTAGTAAAAATCACTGAGCTAGAACTGCAGTGAACACTGGCCTCATACTTGACCAACCAATCTGCTCCAAGGATTACATCATAATCCTTCATATCCATGCAAACTAAGTCGGCTGGAAAGTTTCGTTCATCAATAATAACTTTACTAGAAGGGTAGTAATATTGAATAGCCGCTCCAGAACCAATAGGAGTTGATATAACCAATGGAGAATTCATGATAATAGGTTCGACAGATAACGACTTCGCAAATTTCTGAGAAATAAAAGAATGCGTTACACCAGTATCAAAGAGAACAAATGCGGGCTTGTCGATTATAGTAAGGGTACCTTTGACGAGTCCGCCCTCATCAGAAATCTCAGTTTCATCCGCATGTAAAGCTTGGAGCCTTCCTTGCGGCTTCTTGATAACTTGAGGTTTTGCCGGTGTAGCTTGTTCCGATAGAAGAGGGCAGTCAGGGATACGGTGTTCCCTACTCCCACATCGTAAACACGCACCTAGCTTGCGCCAGCATTCCTCCATCTTGTGACCTGGACGATCACAATACTTGCACTTGCCCTTGAATGGAACAATAGGGCCAGGTTTCTTCTCTTCATTTCTTGGCATCTTGCCTTTCCACGTTCCCGATCCGATCCACAAACTAGACCCACTCATGGGCCTCTTTTTGCTAGTGCCAAATCCGGGTCTAGGAGTTGGTTGTTCCTTCTTCATGCCTTGCCCACGGATCCTCTCCGTCATTTCTAAGGTATCTTCTAGAACTTGTGCCTTTCTCACCATCTTAGAATAAGTAGAGATCTCCATCGGCGCCAGTTGATTGATGTAATGAAGCTTCAACCCGTTGAGAAATCGCTTAGCTTTCATCTTTTCTGTGGAGATAAGGTGAGTAGCATAGCGCGAAAGCCGAGAGAACTGTGCTTCATATTTGGCCACCGATAAGCTTCGCTGCTTTAGAGCCGTGAACTCCGCCGCCTTCTTCTCTTGTACACGATCGGAAAAATATTTGTCGTTGAAGAATTCCTCGAACTCTTCCCATGTGACTTGTTGATCGCCTAGAGTTCCCTTGACGGAATCCCACCAAGTACGCGCGTCCCGCTCCAATTGGAAGGTAGAAAGAAGGACACGCTCTTGGTCAGTGCATTGCATGACTTCAAAAATTCTCCCCATTTCGTTGAGCCAATGCTCGGCCTCGTCAGGGTTAGTCGAACCAGCAAATCTTGGCGGGTTCATTCCTCGAAAGTTCCGGTATAAGTCACCGGTGCCATGACCTGCTGCTCCAGCTTGAGCTACCTGATGTAACGCCTGAGTCAGGCCTTGAACCGTGCGCTGCAGGTTCCTCTATTCAGCACGTTCGGCTGCCATCTACACGAGAAATAGATTACTTAGGTCCAAAAAAAATAGATAATAACACGATTAAGGAACGAACTTAACCCAAGTTTCTACCCAATCTCACCAGGTCAGGTTCTAGACTTTAACAAGGTTAGAGGTCTAATGCACCTAAACACGACCAAAAACTCGGTACCTGGCGGAGCTAATCGGTCCGAAGACCACTCGCGCAAGTATGCGACCTTCCCGATAGGCGTAGCCTAACGTTCGGACAACACCTTTTGATATACCGATTATTGGGATGCAATGCAAGAAAACCTAAACTTAGGGAACCTAGGAATATGAAACCTAGGGCTCTGATACCAACTACACTGTCACGCCCCGACGCGGAATATCGGGACGTACAGTTAGAAACGAGCTGGAAAGAGAGAAAACTAATCTAAATATATACAAATGCTAAGAAATGGAAATAACTTATTGACCATTAAACAAAACATAACTGGTACATAATCCTCAAATCAACTCAATACAACTGGGATAACAGCTCTAAACAACAATAATATAACCGAAGCACAACACACTCTAAACACAACTAACTGATACACTCAAAACATCACTCCTGCCCTTCCCTATCAGTAAGCGCGTAACCTGAAAAGCCTGGAAAGGGGGGAAACAACAACTATGAGCTAATGCTCAGTAGAAAATAACAGATAGGTATAAGTGATTAGCAGTTTAATTACATTTTCAAAATGTCATGCTACAAAGGATAATGCAATAAAAGAGTAATGATGATATAATGAAACAAAATTGAAAGATCTCGCAAGGTCACGAAATATAAAGGAATAGAATGGTAATACTTAAGAGGAATAACAAAGACAAGAATTTACTACATGAGATAACGATAAAGAGTTGGCTATATCAAGATATTTCAAGTCATGTCAAGCACGTGTGTAGTTTCATTTCCACGTCCAAGTAACAACAAGTAAGTAACAACAAGTAGAGTATAGAACAGTGAAGAGTGGAAAGTGAAAAGTAGTAGAGAGTAGTGGAGAGTGGTGGCCAGTCCTAGATTTAACTCATGTCATAGTACTGGTGCCAAATGCCACACCTAGTCAATCACCTCCCTGGGGGTACACGTAGTGTTCGGGCGCTCCTCCCAGGACTAGACCGAGCCCTTAATTGTTTGCCAGGCATTGATTTCTTTGGATCAAAGATCCCACGAATCTAGACTTCCACAATTTATGGCCAGAATTCCAAGGTTTGAACCATGTAGCAATAACAATTTCAAGTAGGAAGGAGATTCATTTCAGAATTTCAAGGTAAGCACAATCATCAAGAAGATTGAAAACCGATCACAATAAGAGTTAATCATGCTGCGCTACTGTAGTACATCAGCTATCCAACAAGCTAATCAACATATTAATCCTAATTATCAAGTTAACATGTCAAAGATTATCCATTATCATTTGCATTAAGACAATTGCCAAAAGTTGATTCAAGATGATAAGGTAAAGGAACAAGCTTGTACAGGAAGGAAAAAGAATGCATTAACAGAGATTTAATTACACCATTAACCACTAATTATGTGGGTTTCTATTTAACCAATGTATGAGTCGAAATGAAGATGGTAAACGGCATGTTTTTACCCTATGTTTGCAAGTAGGAACCAATGTAAATTGAAATCATAAGGTTTCCAGAATAGGTCACTGGTTCTTCAAAAATATAGTTTTCAATTGGTCTAAGTTCAATGGGTCGATCCCCTAATGATCCGGATCGATCCACGGGTCGCAAAATGATGAAAACCGGGTTTCTAGTACATGGGTCGACCCCTGGGGTCGACCCCTGTAAAAATGGGGTCTGGCAGCTGAATGGGTTGACCCTTGGGGTCGACCCTAGCAAATTCTGAAGGATGGGTCGACCCCTGGGGTCGACCCCTTCAATACAGCGCAAGGGTCGACCCCTGGGGTCGACCCCCATGCAGGGGTTGGATGGGTCGACCCCTGGGGTCGACCCTCGGGCCTGCTGGGTTTCCCAGAAAACGGGTCGACCCCTGGGGTCGACCCCTGCATGAACAACAACGAAAGTTGACTCCGGAAAACACATGAACTCATCCAAATGAGGTCCAATTGAGTTGAAATCAAAACCACATGATCTAGGAATCCTAATAGACATTCTAGGGTCATGATACATGAGTTTAGAAACATGAATTTTCATAGAAATCAATTAAATCTCAACTTATACATGATAAATACATGAAAACCCTAGTGCCTGACCTACTTCTACTAAATCATGCAATTCTCTCAACATAAGCAATGAATTTTGGGGCTTCTTGCGTCAAACGAAAGCTAACTCGATTATGAATCCAACCATGTATGATATGCTACATGAAGATCAGGTTACATGACTCAAAATTAGCCCGAAATCAAGATCTGACTTAAAGGAACACTATATGAATCATGTTCTAGACATGCTCTTAGTTCGATGCAAAATACTCTCAACATGCTCAATAAAAATTAGGGGTTTTTTCGTCAAATGAAAGCTAACAATATGCTGATTACATCATGTAAGTTAATTAGAGTTTGGTTGTTAGATCCTAACTCAAATCGGAGAAAGAATTCGAAACCCTAGAATGAAGAACAAGCTTGACAACAGCTCACAAAAAGCTCGATATCTCCACGGATACCTAATGAAATTTGGGGCTTTCAGTCCCATTGGATAGATCCCGACGAGCTGATCAAGATACTATATTTACAAATCTCAATTGGTTAAGGGTACCTACCTTGATCGACGGAGTAAAGGGCTGGAGATGAAGAACGACGAACTACCAACACCCTCCACCAAAACGACGAATGCTCCCAGATCTGGATTCCTCGTCGGCTGACCCAGCTACCAAATGAAACTAGAGTCGAAGAGCTACATTTCTATAGGTCATGGGGCTTCTGAAGCCTTCGGAGTTGGGAGTATTGTGCTCTGCAAGTTACGTGTTTAGAAACGGCGCCGGAATCCTTGACTCGACCAAATCTATGTCGGCAGCACGTTTTAGGGCTAGGTTTACCTCAAATTGATTGAGGGTAAATGTTCCTTACCTCGTGGCCTTCCATTTGCCCTTGATTTCAGATCATTTGGTTGAGTAATAAGGTCGAATTTCACGTTTTAAGTTACGATTAGGTAAAGGTTAGGTGAAAGTCAAATTCAGGATTAATCCTCTATTTAGACAAGGTTACGTAATTAATTTGGGTCAAGTCGATAAGACAAAATTGCTATAAAAATGATCTTTTACCCAATTACTATTTTTACAGATTTTTCTAAGGTAGTCGAATTTTATAGGTTCTATTTTCTAATGAATTAAATATTAATATTTCAAAATTCAAACATTAATTCATTTTAATTCAATTTTCAATTAATAAAAGCTCAATAAAATTTAATAAATAATCGGGGTATTACAAGAACAGTGGTGGAAATGGCCCGAACCATGTTGATTGAAAGTAAATTACCTAGAAGGTTTTGGGCAGAAGCGGCCAATACAGCAACCTACATAATCAACAGGGCCATGGTAAGACCCATACACAAGAAAACACCCTATGAGCTTCTAAAAGGTAAGAAACCAAACTTGTTTCATTTCAAAAATTTTGGAACAAAATGTTTTATTCATAACAATGATAAGAAAGATTTAGACAAGTTTGAAGCCAAGAGTTCACCTGGAATATTCTTGGGTTACTCTGAAGTGTCAAGGGCATATAGGGTATTTAACATATCAGATTAGAAAGTGGAAGAATCTCCACACATCCTTTTTTAGTGAAAAGAAAGATGTCTCTAATGTTGAAAATCTTGACAGGGATTCCAATCATGGTGGAGACTTTCTAGAAGACCAACAGGAAGAAGAGAAGACTCAGCCAAATGGAGAAACAAATTCCCCCAATCAGGAAGGGCCAAGAGAAACAGGTGAGTCTTCAACAAATATCAGATTTCTAAAAGACCATCCTTTAGATAAAGTCATAGGCAATCCTGAAGATCCTCTTCGGACTAGGTCTCATTTTAGAAATGTGAATAATGATGACTTAATTGCTTTAGTCTCACAAATTGAACCCAAAATAGTAGAAGAGGCCTTAGCTGATCAAGCTTGGGTCAATGCTATGAGTGAGGAATTAGGTCAGTTTGAAAGGAATAATGTCTGGGAGCTTGTCCCAAGACCAGCTGGTATTAATGTCATAGGAACCAAGTGGGTGTTCAAAAATAAAATGAATGAAGATAGAATTATCTCGAGGAATAAGGCCAGACTAGTAGCCAAGGGCTACTGTCATGAATTCGGTGTAGACTTTGATGAATCCTATGCACCTGTTGCTAGGATGGAAGCTATAAGACTGTTGCTTGCCTTTGCATGCTCAAAGAACATAAAACTCCAACAAATTGATGTTAAAAGTACCTTTTTAAATGGAGTCATTAAAGAAGAAGTTTTTGTTGAACAACCTCCTGGATTTCAATATTCTCCTTAACCTAACCAAGTTTTCAGGTTAAACAAAGCCTTGTATGGTCTAAAGCAGGCTCCAAGAGCTTGGTATGAAAGATTATCTGAATTTCTGATCAGCAAGGGCTACAAAAGAGGTAAAGTTGATCAAACTTTATTTACCAAGGGCATAAATAAAGATCTCATCATAGTTCAGGTATATGTAGATGACATTGTATTTGGATCTACTAAGCATGAACTATGTGATGAATTTTCTACCATGATGTCTGCTGAATTTGAAATGAGCTTGGTTGGTGAACTAAAATATTTTCTTGGATTGTAGGTACAACAGCTAGAAGATGGGTGCTTCATCAACCAAACCAAATACACAATGGAACTGTTCAAAAGGTTTGGCATGGAAAACTTAAAGTACATTACTACACCCATGGGCACCAATACTTCATTGGATGCAGATGAGACAGGTAAAGAAGTAAATGCCAAACTTTATCAAGGTATGATTGGATCACTACTTTACTTGACAGCCTCTAGACCTGATATACAATTCAGTGTAGGAATGTGTGCAAGGTATCAGTCTAGACCTACTGAACTACACTTAGCTGTAGTTAAAAGAAGCTTCAGATATTTGTCAGCTAGTCACTCTCTTGGTTTATGGTTTCCTGCATCTCACACATTTAACCTAGTAGCATACACAGATGCTGACTATGCAGGCTGTAAACTAGACAGGAAAAGCACAAGTGGCCATTGTGAATTCTTGGGTGGGTGTTTAGTGTCTTGGGGCTCCAAGAAACAACATTCTGTGGCCCTCTCCACTGCAGAAGCTGAATATGTGGCTGCAGGGAGTTGTGGAACACAAGTCATATGGATTAAACACCAGCTTCAGGACTACCAAGTAGACCTGGGGTGCACACCTATTTACTGTGATAATACTAGTGCCATCAATCTTGCTAAAAATCCTGTTTTGCATTCACGAACCAAACACATAGAAATAAGACATCATTTTATAAGAGATGAGGTGTCTAAGAATAATTTTGAACTGATTCATGTAGGCACAAATAATCAGATTGCTGACATATTTACAAAACCTCTGGATAATGAAAAAACTTTCCACATTGAGAAGAGAATTAGGCTTATATAAATTATCTTAATTATGAAGCATGTTCTTATTGTGAGGGGGAGTTGTGTTTATCTGATGTTTAGCCTTCTTGCATGCTGGTTTAAGGGGGAGTTCAGAATGCTTACTGGTTAGCTTTCAGGAATGCTCTAAATAAGGGGAAGCCTTGAGATTTTGTTGGAATGTTTTATTGAGGAATGCTATGTCTTAGGGGGAGCTGAGTTGTGAAGTGAGAAGAGAAGTTCTTTAACAGATTCAAAAGGGCTGTCCAGATGTGTACCTTTGCTGGTCTTGCATGACTGATTTAGTGTGGTTCTCTCAGAAAGTAGAGTGTCACTTATCTCTTAAGTCTATAAGTCAGTGACTCTAATCTCCAAGTTAGAATCTTTCCTTTGGTACTCCTTCAGAGATCTAGACTAATTGCATAAAGTATATCTTCCTACATTGTCATTGATTATGGATCAGGCCAAAAACTTGTATGTCTTGATATCTGACCCAATCAACTTGAAATCTAGACTTCAAGACTCAATTCAAGAAAAGTCCTTTTTGGTATTGTCTTCAATCATTCTATCTCTTTAACTCAAGGGGTTAACTGAACAAACATGTTCTGTTTTGATCACTGAGAAACTGGGAGCTTCATCAATGAAATGAATATTTCTCCCAAGTCATGAGGTGTCAAATGCTTAAAATGAATGAAAAGTCATGACAGAGCAATGGTGGCTTGCTGGTGAGTAACTGGGGACTCTGGCCTCTAATCAAGGTGTTTCCTCATGTCAAAAGCCACAGTTACTAACTCTGTTCCTTAATAAAAAAAAGGGGAAGGAAGTAATGAGGTACTCACTCTGAGTAACTGGGGATTCAGGCCTCTAATTAAGGTGTCTCCCTAATGTCAAAGGAAGTGAACTACCAACTTACTCATTGATCTTCTTGAAAATCATCTCCAACAAAAATTCCTTGTTTTTATGCAACTAATGGATTGCTTGTCTTCAATACCTTGAGAACACCTCTCTGATTTAGTCTCTTGCTGTCTTATGGAATAGTTGAATGATCAGCTATATTTGGCCATACTTGTAAACTCCTGCTCTAAATCATCCACTATGTATGCTGATAAACTTGTCTATCATTCTACTTCTCTATTGTGTACTGAAGTCTAAAGAATCTTCTCTTGAGATTAGAAACTCACTTATTCTCTTAAGACCTACTCGTGACTTTCTGCACTAAGAAGTTACTGCCTTGAGTCCTCATGTTTCCAGCACTGTCATACATTCTGTAGTTCTTTTTGCTGATGTCAAAGGGGGAGAGAAGTTTGTAATATCAGTGAGTATTGGTTTTGTCTTGAGCTTTGAGGGGAGTCATGTTGCTTCGTGGAAGATATGGTTATGAGTTGTGGGGGAGATGAGAGTGTGCTGTAGGGAATGTTTAATTCATTTGCATGAGCATGTCTTGAATTTATTCTGCTTGTTGCAGCTGGTGTTAACTTTTTGTTGAAACTTGATATTGCTTGATTCATAGTGTTGTCATCATCAAAAAGGGGGAGATTATTACATCCCTATGGTTTTGATGATGTCCCACACTATAAATCAATCTTCTATCTCTAGATTAATGTTGTTTCATCATGTGAGTGAGTACAGTTCAATGGTTGTCAGATAACATGCTCTACCTTAATTCTGCCTACACTCTGTCTGCACAGTTTTCACTCTAGTGCATCAACTCAGTGTGCTGATGCATCGAGCCTTCAGTCATTGCATGTCTCTGTTCTCACACCAGTGCGTCAACTCAATGTGCTGATGCGTCGACCCTTAAGTCATTGCTTGTCTCTATTCTCACACCAGTGCGTCAACTCAGTGTGCTGATGCGTAGACTCTTCTGTTCAAGTTCTTCATTTGATTAAGTCTATACATCATCAGTTGAACGTAAAGGTAATACGTTGCAGCGTCAACTCATTAGGCTGCAGCGTCAACTCAGCATGTTTGCACTTCACCTTCAGACTTTCAAGTCTATACACCCTATACTCATTCAAGTCTGTTCAGCCGTTTGCATCTCATAAAGTCTATACATTCGGTTCCTTGGGCAAAGTCTATACATCGCTTAGTCTGCACATTGCCTTCAGCCCAAGTGCTCAAAGCCAAGTCTATACAACGCCAACCCAACACATTGAACAGTTCTCCAAGTCTATACACTAGACTTCTTTACTCTAAGTCTATACACTGGCCTGTGATTCACCAACTCTGTACAATCGATATCTTTTCCTACGCATTGGCCAAGTCCATACATTCAACTTTTCCCTACGCTTTCCAGGCCAAGTCTGTACACCACTAAGTGTGTATATTGCATGCTGCTCAAACGTTCAATGTTCTTCAAAGTCTGTACAGCATCCGTCTCAGCCAGCGTCTCAAGCTGCGTCTTAGGCAAGTCTGTACATCGGCCTTTTTCGTTCAAGTCTATACATTGAACTGCGTCTCAGGAAAGTCTGTACAGAGGCTTCGATTTACCAAGTCTGTACATCGGCTTCATTCGCTCAAGTCCACACATCCACAGTGCTTTCACAAGTCTATACATTCACTTGAGCTACACCAAGTATGTACATCGCTGAAGTCTTCACAAGTCAGTACAGTGCTTGAGCTTCACAAAGTCCATACATCGCTTCAAGCGATTCAAGTCTATACAGACTGCCTGTACATTCAGAGTCTGTACATTGGTCCATCAGCCGATCGTTTCATTTAGCAAGCTTCAAAGTCTGTACAGCCCGTCTGTCTTCATGGATTGTGTGCCTTTCGTGCGTTGACGCACTTGGCTAACTGCGTAGACGCACACCTTTCTATCTTGCTCACTGCGTCGACGCTGACACTGGATGTGTTGACGCATTGGCCTATTTCCAAGGGGGTGAGCATCTTGCCTGAGGAAGCTGAGGCGACGCTGCTCTATGGAAGCGTTGACGCCTTGGGCTGATGTTCAAAGATCTGATGATCAACATCAAGTATGTACAGCATGAAGTCTGTACATTGGTTTTGATTTGAACAGAACGCCTAAGTCTATACATTGCTATGGATTGGGAAGATGTTGAAGACCTCCAAGTGAATACACTCTCACATGATACACACTTGGCTAACTATCGTTTCAAGTCTGTACACTGCTTAGGCTTCGTGAAGTCTACACAGTGGCTGAGCCTTGTAAAGTATACACATTGGTAACAATCGTTTGCATTGATCATGTCTATACACTGCCTTCACGTGCATTTTATTCAGTAAGTATGTACACTCTCTCACGGTGTGCACACTTACTCTGTTGTGTTTCTAAAGTATATACATTCATGTTGAAAGCCTGAACTAACTAAGTCTATACATTCCATCTGTCTGTCTGCAGGCAATTCAGGCTGATGATTGGGCACGTGAATCGAGGTTGGCACCTGACACGTGATCCAAGACAACAGGCGCATGACACGTGGATGGCAACCTTGTCAGGATGCTGCCATGTGGTCGAAATTCAAATGATCTGGCCAAAAGTGCATGGGCGGGAACCTGGCAGCCACACGCCATTATCTGCTATAAATATAGAGCTTCATCCTTCAGTAGAAGCGAGATCGTGAAAAGAAAAAGCAGAAGCCATTGGTAAGAGTCTGCACGATCCAGAAAAGAAAAAGAGCAGAGAGTTCCATATCTGAGAGGAGTTTGTTCGAGAGAGAGAGTGTGTGTGGATTGATGAATTGCTTCGTTTGAAGCTACATTTGTATTGGGTTTCAGAACCGATTTCTTCTTCATTGGTTTTTCTTTCTATTTTGCTTTCGTTTATTTTGTTCTTCCATTCTGATTTGAATTGGTTTCCCTCCGGTGTGTGGAGGAAGGAAGTACTACTCCAGTTTCCCTCTGAGTTGCAGAGGAAGAGAGATCGGTGATCTCTGGTGTTGTTAGTGACAGGTTGTCATTAACAGTTTCTCTCCGTGTGTGGAGGAAGGGAGAGGATTCTCCGGTTGTGTTCTTGCTGGGAGCTAGAATAGGCTTCAAGTTCTGTGGGTAGCAGAGCTTGGTCGAGGGATTTGTTTCCCTTGGGTGTTCAAGCTGTGTGGCAGCATGTTGTACGCAGACTGAGTCTGTTGTGATCTAGCTTTGCCTAGTGGAATCCTCACTCTAGTTGGAGTGAGGGGTGGATGTAGATTGCGGACTGCAATCGAACCACCTAAAAACCGAGTTCCTTCTCTGTGGTTTGCTATTGATTTCTGTGCTCTTCATCTGCTTGTCCCTTTGCCTTCAAGTGATCAGTTCTTCACTCTCATCTATATTTCTCTGTGTACGGGTTAAGAAGGTGCGTTAGCAGTAGAATCTATTTTCCGCCTGAGTTTCTGCAAATTGGGAGTGATCTATTCATCCCCCACTTCTATATCACTCTTGCTGCGCTAACAGTGACACCCCCCCTTAATGAAGCCATCAAAGGACATGCCATAAGAGTTGGCGGACCTCCGTGGCCTACAAAGGGTAATTTCAAAGATGAGACTCGGTATGATAGACTAGCCTCTTGAATGAATTCCGACAGCATCTCCCCTTATTTCCGGATATGCCAAGGGACATATAGGATATCATCCACGGAGTGCCGAGATGGAGTCCATAAGATGCGGGCATACCGAGGCCTGGGAGTCGACTGCGGGACATCATCCATCACTGAGGCAATTTCTTTCATTTTCCCTTATGTAAAGTCAGTGGAGAACACGCTATAGTAAATAGCGGATCCCCTCGACTTGACATAGTCATTTAGAGAAATGTTTGTACTGTAGGGATGTAAATCCCGTTGATGTAGCTCTACGTACCATGCTTGACTCTGCCTCAATCTGTCAGGGTATCATAAGGAGAACAGGATAGCCAACAGAGGAGCTAAAGGCTGGACAGAGTTAATGTGAATGGGTTTAAACGGTGGCTGGCCGTTTGACATGGCGGTATAGTTGATCCGGTAGCTCGGGGTTTTACCTGGAGGCATCGAGTGCGATCTGGAGGCTAGAGGTGATATGGTAGCGGGCAGTGCCATTCAGCGGCCAGGGAAGCGGAGCGTGACAGGGAGGCGGAGGCTAGAAGAGGCGGAGGCTAGAAGAGGGAAGCGGCGGCTAGAAATGGCCACATGGCGGCTAGCACTGTAGCTATAGTGATCTCACCGCCGTATCAAGGGCTTGTGCACTAGGAATGCTAGAGGAAGGGGAACTTCAGGGTTTTATGGCTTGGAGAGAGATCTAGCTGCTCTGGGAACATGGTGCGAGGGCCAGAGGGCAGGATAATCATGGAAAAGGCTTAGGTTCACAGTCTAAATGACTGGACCTCCATGAAGCTACAGATAGAGCCTGTGAGTTGCAGATAGATCTGTAGCAGGGAAACAGAGCCGTTTTGTTCCTCAACTATCGAGTGGGAGATCCAGGGGCCATGTGATGGCTTCACAGGTCTCTGGTCTCCCCTTGAGCAATAATACCATGAATGATTTTTCATTTTGCCAAAGGAATGGGAATGCATCAAAAAAATGGAAAGATATTCCCAGTGGAAATTGACACGAAAGATGGGACAAAACCCACGTATACCCATTCAAAGGATGCACAGAGGCCACCTTCAAGAGGCGATCGACCCCTTCGCTCCGCATGGGGCTATTTACAAAGGAAAACGTCGAAGGGAAAACCCACACGAAACACGTTCCAGACGACCCAAGACGTATATCCGTCCCCAGGGGAACCTCTGTTGGCCCAGACGTGCTGGCCACCACACAATCACACACATATATGCATATAAACAGAAGAGGAAGAAAAAAAGGACTATGAGAACATGAAATATCTACTAATGTTTTTGTTCACCCTTTTATTCATATACAAGGGGTTTTACATCATACGCGAAGAACAAAGATTACATAGAAAAGAAGAAATGGGAAAATAAGGGGGGAGGGAAGACACTGTAGCCCCTTGGGGCCTTTAGACGGTGGCACACCCACCCATAGCAGAGATCCTCTCTTTCTCTTCTCTCTTCGTAGTACTCTCTCTTCACTTCTCTACTCTCCTTTCTCATCCCTCTTTTCTCTTCAAGGCTTGCTTCTCGCTCGCTTGCTCAGGGATTTTTCTCTCCAGACTTTCTTCTCTTCCAAGATTTTTTTTTCTCTATGGCTTCTTGCCCTTTTATTTGCTTCACTTTTCTTCTTCTCCTGCAAGTCTTCGAAACTGGGGATTTTATAGGGGTTTTATCCCTTTGATACAGCGACGAAATGGGATACGGTGGGATGAGAGGCACACCTTGCTGGCCGCCGGATCAGGCTTGGCCGCCGGATGGCATTGGGCCGCCGGATCCACTTGTGCGCAGTGGCCAGCTTTGGCCCATTTGCCCCTCTTGGCCCACTTGAGCCTCTCCATTTTATTTAAGCATCTCTCTTTCTTTGTTCAGCCCATGCTTCACATGTCTTGATAGCACTCGACCCCTTTTGAGTAATTCGTCTACACGCTTTTGATGTGCAGTGATGCTTTCCTTCGAGAACCGTCTTCTCGGAGATAGTTCCAACTGTATCTCAATCATTCTTGACGATCGGGAGGCTGTTGGGGAGCTTAAGTAGGCAGATGGTTGCCTGGTGATGTTTGATGGATAATTTAGTGATTTGTTCGACTTCAATTGCCCTGGTGATGGACGATGGTTTGCTGGGTAGCAACTTTGCCGAGGAGGAGCAGCCGGGTGTGATATTGTGATACAGCTAGCTCCTCCCGATGTATAATAATACCGAGATCAATGGAACTGGTTTTTCATGAAATCTTTTAAACTCTGGACATCATGGGTAGAGATTTCATGAGCTTCAGACTCATCGCTCTTTTTTCGTATAGTAATTTTTTGGGTGTCAACAAATGCCCCCCACCCGCAGGCGGCGTAAGCGAGGGACAAGTGGCACGGGGCCTGCGGGTGTAGTACACGACCGTTGATTAGTCATTCACCTACTTGTCTTGCATTTGTAGCTTCTGGGGCTAACTCAAAGCCAGTGGATTGGATCAGGTCCATTTAATGGGCCCTGCGTTGATAAAGTGGTCTAAATGGGCCTGCAGGTTTGATCCGGTGGCAAAATGATCGTTAGAGGCTATTGATATGGCGGCCAGTCATTTGACACGGCGGCCTAGGCTCGATCTGGTGGCGAAGGTTGCATCTTCGCGATCCGATGGCTGGGAAGCGCGTGGAAGCCCTTTGATTCGGCGGCTGGTCACGCGATACGGCGGCACCCGCTCGATCCGACGGCCAAAGGCGCGGGACCCCGCTGATCCGGCGGCTGCCCCGCGCACCGCTTCAATTTCGCCTTAAATCCCTATGATAGAGGGAAAACCCTCTCATTCCTCATTTAAACAGTGGCCGCTCCTCTTTCTCCCCCCTTCGCTTGGCCACGGCGGCGAGCTCCTTAAAGCCCTATGATAGAGGGAAAACCCTCTCATTCCTCATTCAAACGGTGGCCGCTCCTCTTTCTCCCCCCTTCGCATGGCCACGACGGCGAGCTCGATCACGATGGCGAGTTCGTTCCCCCTCCCCTTTCTCTTCTCTGCTGCAGGTCTGCTGTGCCCTTTCTCTCTCTTTCTTCTCGGCGACGCGAGGTTCAGACCCCGGCAAGTGGAGTTTTCTTCCTATATGGGCCTAGTAGCTATCCCATGGTCTTATTTCAGGGGTCATCTCACCTTATGGTTGTGATGTACTTCCTATTTTCTTCTAGTAGATCCCCGGATAAGGGGAGACTCTGCCAAAATCTCTTCAGGATTTCTTTGATTCATATCCTCATCAAATCTTCACTGCTGACCATTTTCTCTTCTTGTATACGTTCAACAGGCTGGATGGCTTCTACTTCCTCACTTTCGGGTTCAGCTTCTCATGCTCCCGCGGCTAGTTCATTCAGCCCCATCTTAACCTGGGCGAACATTCATGACCTGGACATGGGCCGTGATAAAATAGTGGTGGTCCATGAGTCTTCGGATTCAGAGACTGATACTATGGCCCCTTCCCATCTTTTAACTACGACTGGCACCTTTTGCCACCGCCGCGGTGAGGGATATCAGCAAGATTTTCCAAAGGACAAGCAGCACCTCCTTTTCTTCATCTGTCGCTTCAACATTGCCGGAAGGAGAGATGTACTGCTGGCTCGAAGAGCCGAATAAGCTATTCTCTTGGATCTAGATAGCCTGCGAGGAGTGGTTCATTGCCATGAGGCTATTTATCTTCCAGGGGAATCGCGTCAATGAAAAGTAGTCCTGGGGGTTGCTGAGCTGATGCCTGCACAAAACATGCTGACTCGGGGTCCTGAATTCACTCCGGTTAGATGGGACAACGCCGTAGGGCGTGTACAAAAAGAGACACTAGGCTATGGTCTCTTCTTGGCGCCGATAAAGTGGGGATATCGAGAAGAGCCCTTCATCTTGAACTGTCTTGCGGTCCATTTCAAATATCAACTTATTGTTGGTTGGTTTGCAGACCTGAAGGTTGTTGATGCACATTCCTTCCGTACTGGGGCAGTGGAATTTACGGACTATGTCCTGAAAGAATATGCCCCGATTTTAATCAAGTGGGAGATTTCCACAGCATGTACGCCTCCCCATTCCGATACCCTATCTCAAAGGGTTTATGCTGCGGTATGATCGAGGTCTTCAATACTAAATTTAACACCTTCTATACAGCCGAAGTTGAGACCTCATTAGATCTATAGAGCCTTTTGCAACTCTGCGGCTTGCCCATTGATGGCGAGCCGTATGAAGAAGTTTGTCTTGCCGACTTCTTGAAAGACGAGTCCAATGGCGAAGGTCGATACTTCATTTTTTTTAACTCAAAGGTAATACTTGTAAGGGGTAAGGGGAGATACTCGACCCCGGCCACCCTACAAGAAAATTTTATATATGGAAGCATAGGGAGAGGAGTAAAGGGATACAAGGGACAAGCCAAGTCCAGGGGAGGGGAAGCACCCTACCAAAGTAGACAAGAGAGCCAGTACAACACGTGGGCAAGGCCTAAGAAAGGCAAAAAGAGGAACACAACCAAACAACCCAAATTGGGCACAACCGAAGAGCCACAAGGAAAGGACCGACCAAGAACATGAAGAGGCAAGGCACCCAGCAGAACCCGTCAGCGGTCCCGGGAAGAGCTGGTTGAGTTGGATCTACGGTGAGAGCTCCGGGTAGCAACGCCCTCAGACCTGGAGGCCTGCCTTGAACGTTCCTTCTCATGGGTACTAACAAAGGCGGCGTGAGCACGTTGGAGATCAAATGAACCAGCTGAGACAGCCTGCAATCCCAGGATGGAGAGGACCTGAATAGGAGAGTGGAACTGGAGACCTCCATTGGCTGCAGAGGGTGGCATGTCGACCCCAGAGTGCCCTACCTAGGAAGGAGGATCCAATGCATGAGCGGGGTGAACGTAGGGCACGGGTAGACCGCGATCAGATGTCTTGGTAGCATGCTTTAGAGCTTGGACAAATGAGAGATGGGGAGCTGCAAAAGATGGCAAAGCACTAGCCACCTTAGGAGGGCATGGAACCACCTTGGCCGAGGATGAGGCAGCAACTGCACCATCTTGGGAAGATGTGGGGGAGACCAGCAGGGGGCTTTGGCGTTGAGAGAGTGGATGGGGGCAGTCGGAGCCAAGGAAGCAGCAGGGCGAGGGCCACCATCTGGAGGGTCGGCTACCAGGGCGAGCACCCAAGCAGGGGGAGCCACTGCGGGTAGAGGAGGTGCCAGGGAGGCTGCAGGGGCCTGAAGTGGCATGGTTGGTGGGGCAACAGGCAAGCCAGGAATGACAGGGGAGCAAACCACATCAGGCAGTGAGATGGATGAAGGAGCTACAGCGGCATCAAACCCAGGAGGATCAGCAGGGGACAGCACCCCACCCACGGCATGAGGAGGTGGGTCGACCCGCAGAAGGGAGGAGTTGACCCCACTAGACAGGGCATGTGCAAAAGAGCCCGAGGTGGAAAGAGGCAAGTCATCCACTGTAGGCCGAAGGGGAGAACCGGCTTCAAGGAGAGCGCCATCTGGGAAGGGAGCAAGGGGACAGCACCCCGAGTAGGCAGGAGAAGGAGGGGCTTGGCATTCCTCAAGGATAGGACCTTGAGCGTGCTCAGCAACAAGGCTCACGGTAGGAAGGGCAGCAGGAGACGCCAACTTGGTAGGGGAGGCAAGAGGGCAACTATGGGTAGGAGGCCCATCGACCTCAGGGAGCAGGGGGTCCATCGGGGCCCCTGAAGAAGTATGAGAGGGGGCAGCACCGGCCACAAGGGGACAAGCCAATGCAGCAGCAGCCGAGGGGGGGGGGGCAAGCACTCCAGCTCCATTGCGCTGCTCCAGGGAAAATGGCACGGCAACAGAGAAGCCACCAAGGCCTATACACAAGTCGGTGCATATGTGCACTCGGTGTAGGTTTTGGCCTAGTGAATATAGGGTCGGTGCATATGTTAACTCAATTCTATATGCATGCATGCTAGAGGGTCTGTGCACTTTACTACTGTTCACACGTTCATATAAAGCTCAGTGCATTGTTTACCTCGGTGCATGTGTTCTGAAGGGGCGTCATCTCGCGCTGGTCCTGAGCGGGAGGATGATCACGGGATAGTGAACTGCAGAGAAAGGGAAACGAATCAGGAGGCCCAGGGATGGTTCCCTGGGGAAACCCTCCGATGCTTAAGTTAGTAGAGCATTGGTGGAAGGTATTGAGGGAGGAAGAAAGAAATGCGCGAGATCCCCCAACACCAAGATGGTGAAGTGGTTCCTGCTCAGGGAGTGTTAGGCCTGTATCTGCCTTACCTGCCACCGGAGGGAGTCCCTGGTTTATATAGCGAGCTCCCCGGATGAGTCCCATAATCTGAGGAGTTTCAGGCGGGAGTTACGTCCTCATCATGGGATCGTTACGTCCTCATCATTGGATCGTTACGTCCTCGTCGTGGGCTTTTTATGACCTTGGGGGATCATGGCTCCCTTATCCCCCTGAACTCTTGCTCATAAAGGACTTTCAACGGCTACATGGATAAACACTTGTCAGTCGATCCAAGCATGAGAAGTGCCAGCCCTGTCCGGGTGATAGGCATAGCTCGGATGCAGTCAGATCGGAGTGGGCGCAGAGCGCTCGGCCCTTATCCCGTTGGAGGGATGGCTCGGGCATGGGTCTTCCTCCATCCTGACGTTCGGGCCTTCAGAGCCTAAGGGCCGCCGAGGAATGATGGGATCACGAGTGATCTTCATTGGGCTTTTTTACCGAAGTGGGCCCTAGAGGGCTGTCACTTGGATGAGCTAAGCCTCATTCGGTCCTGATGGGCCTAGTTTGGCTGCTCTTAATTGGGCAACAAAATTCCCCCTCTCCATGTTCGGTTGTTCATACGAAGGTCAGTGCATATCAATGTCGGTGCATGTTTTGTTTAGACACGTCGGTGGAGATTTTGTTGCAAGTCTTCTACAAAGTCTGTGCGAGTTACTGTTTGATGCATAGTAGCACGGTCGGTGCAATGTTTGGTTTCAAAGGATCAATGACGGTGAATTCCTGTCTTTACCTACATTTTGAGCTACACAACGTCTGTGCTAAGGAACATAGGGTCAGTGCAACCGTTGCATCGGTGCATCTTTTGCCTCGTGCTAGGTTAGTGCACTCTCATGCAAGCATATGCAAGTCGGTGCATGTTTTTGGCTAAGGCCTATACAAGGTCGGTGCATTTCCTTTTCCATTGTGCATATAGGTCTGTGCATGTATGTTTACTAAGGTCTGTGCATGATTGGACAATACACTAAGTCAGTGCACCCTTTTTGACTTATGTTTGATCATGTATTTGATGAACCTAGCAGAGCAACTACGTGAGCTCGAACTGAAGCTGGCATGTGATCTGAGGGAGCTTATGATTGGGCACGTGATCCAAGGATAAGGTTTAGAAGAACATTCTTGTCCATGCCACGTGGACCAATGGGGCTTCACTAGGGCGTCTCTGGTTCATCCATACAAAGGCTCTATTCTATATAAAGGCCGCCTCTTCATTTGACGAGAGAACACAAGACTAAAGGCGGTGGAAGGATGCAAACAGCTGAGAAGAGAAGAAGAGAGCACCATAGAAGAAAAGTGAGAAGAAGAAGAGAAAGAGAGAGCCCGTGGAAGAAAAGTGTGCAGTCTGGATTTCCCTTTAAGAACTGTGTGTTCTTTCTTGGCCTCTAGATCAAATCCAAGCCAACGTGTTTTTCAGTTTCATAGCTACCATTGCTATTGTTCCAATTATTCTTTGTTTTCCATTTTCCTTTGATTCCTTTCATCAAGCTGTTAGTCAGCGTGTGTAGCAAGCTGTGAGGCTCAGCATTGAGGATTTGTTCCTCTATTAGCAAGCTGTGAGGCTCAGCGGTGTTAGCAAGCTGTAAGGCTCAGCGTTGAGGATTTGTTCCTCTATTAGCAAGCTGTGAGGCTCAGCATTTCAAGCTGTTTGTCAGTGGTAATCCTCACTTAGTTCAGTGAGGGGTGGATGTAGGCAGACTTGGTGTCTAGCCGAACCATCTAAAAATCCTATGAGTAGTGGTTTGATTTGTGTGACTGTCCTTATTTTCTACCTTCTTCACAGGTTTCATTGTCAGTTCTCCTGAGCCCTATACGTTCAGCTGAGTGAGTTTGTTTCACGTTGTTTTCACCTACTGAGATAGCATGCTATTTGGTCATTGATGGCTTGGTAGAGTGTTCTTCGAGCTTTTTGTCTGTGTGCGTAATTAGAGTTTGATATTGTGTCTAGGAGTTTTTTGATTTAGTGAGAGCTAGACTTTCTCCATGTGCTCTTATCTGTGAGCTGGTGCGTGCTTAATTTGATTAAGCTTTCTGATATTTTAATTCCGCAATAATTTTTAAAAGGGGATTCATTCACCCCCCTCTGAATCCGTACCTTCCATCCCAAAAATTGGTATCAGAGCCCGGTTTCCCATGATGTGGTCCAACGACCAGGGAAGACCTGGGAATGGAAATGTTTGCCGCTTCATAGCTGAGGGACATTCTATTAACTGCCCTTTTTTCTTTGATGGTGCTAATTACATTTATTGGAAAAACATGATGGAGGTGTTCCTGAGAGCGCAGAGCCACGAACTCTGGAGAGTAATCACCACAGGACCATTTGAGCTCCCACCAGATGAAAGCACATGGTCAAGGGAACAGATCAGGCTCTCAACGGTAAACTGGATGGCTTTGAACATAATGCAGTGCGCAGTTCATCCAGAAGAGTATTCTAGGATCTCTGCTTGCAGATCAGCCAAAGACATGTGGGACAAGCTAGAGCTAATATATGAAGGAACGTCCCAAGTAAGAGCAACAAAGGTAAATATGCTGGTCTCCGAGTATGAAGTTTTTAAAATGAAGCCTGATGAGTCGATAAAAGAAATGTTCTCTAGGCTCTCTCCGCTTACTAACAATCTTAAAGCTCTAGGGAAGGAGTATGCTGATAGTAAGGTTGTTAGGAAAATCCTCAGGTCTTTATCTCTTGCGTGGCACACAAAGGCCACTGTGATAGAAGAATCTAAGGACCTGACCATGTTGAAGGTTGATGAATTAATTGGGTCTTTGATGACTTACGAGTTAAACTTAAGGAAACCTGAAGATGAGCAGAAGAAGCCCAGAACGCTTGCTCTCAAGGGGTCTGGCAGCAGTGGTAAGAGTTGTGATGATTTCAGTGACGACCTTAATGAGCTATCGGCCTCTGAAAAGGCCTTCCTCACCAGAAATTTCAAAAGGTTTTTAAGAATGAGAAGTAAGTATGCCAAGAAGAACAAACCCTACCAGGTAAATAGAGGCTATCATTCTAAATCTGATCAAAACAAGAAACCTGACAAGACCATCTGTTATAATTGCAGGAAACCAGGGCATCTTAGAGGTGAATGCCCAGAGCTGGTAAAGAAGGATGCTAAGGGCAAGAAAAAGCCATCCAAGGCCATGGCGTCAACTTGGAGTGATGAGGAAGAAAGTGTTACGAGTGAAGAAAGGGAAATTGAAGTCTGCGGTCTTATGGCCATCGAAGATGAAAGTGATCACCACAGTGATCAAGAGGACGATGATCAGGTAAACCCCTTTGAAAATTTCTCTCTAGAAGACTGGCAAAATGCATATGCTGATTTGATTGGAACATATGAAGAGTTAAGAAAACAATACAAAAAATTGAAAAAGGAAACTAGTCAGAATACTTTAGATTCCACATGTGATAAGTGTCTGGAGTTGAAACAATCTCTTGATGTCTGTTTGTCTGATATTCAAATGCTTAAGAAACAAATTGGTGTGTTCAAAAGTGAAAATCAAAAACTTGGAAATGAGATTTCTGAACTAGAAGAAAAGCTTAACTCAACAAGTGATGATCAATTCTTTACTAATGATTCTATTCAGAATGAAAAATTGTTGGAAGATCTAAACAAGCTGAAATCTGAAAACGAATCCCTCAGAAAAATAGCTAAAGGAAATGACAGTGAAATTCTGAAAACAGAAAACAAGACATTTAGAAGACAGCTAGTAGATATTAATGTTATTACTTCAGAACTGGAAAATTTGAAATCTGGGAATGAAAAACTCAAAAAATCATCTAAGGAATCTGAATGTAGATCAAGGAATCTTCAAAGGGAAAATGAAATGATGTCTAATAAACTGGAGGCTGATAGGGTAATAAATTTAGAACTTCAAAAAAATCTTGACGAACTTCAATCTAAAAATCAACGAGAAACCTTTGATGAATGTCAGTCTTCCTTAGATGATTGGGTGTTTAATGATGAACTCCAGGAGCAAAACTATAAACTGAAAGAGGAAATTAACAAGCTAAAACACCTAAACACAGCTCTATCTGAGAAGTTGATCACTTTTGAAAAAGGGAAGAGTGTAAGCCTGGATAGCTCTGATGAGTTGCTGAATACTGAACAAGAAATTGCTAGCCTAAGGACCATCAATCAGATGTTAAACAAAAAGGCCGTGTGCTATGAAGATAAAATTGCTAACCATGAGCTTCACGTTTCCAAACTGCAATCTGAAATTTCAAGTTTGAATGAATCTTTGGCTAAGTTTATGAGTGGGCAAGAAAACCTAGACAAATTGCCAGGAATGAAGGCAAATGTTTAGAAACAAGGGCTGGGCTACAGCAATGTCAACAAGAAAGCCTTCAAAAATAAGCTAACGACATCTTTTGTAAAAACTTCAAATATAGCCACTACATCTCAAGTCAAACAGTCCATTGTTGAGAAAAATCAGAAACAAGCTGAAAAAGTGAAAAAGAATGTTCACGTGCAGAACAAGCAAAGAAACACTCATGCTGGTGGTGTGCATGAGGTTCATAACCTGAACACACGCATTCATGCATACAAAAAGAAAATGTCATGTCATTACTGTCATAAATTTGATCATTGATTCATGAGTGTAGATTGATGAAACAATGATAGAATGCATGCTAGGAAGTTTCATGACAGAAAACACCCTGCTGAACAGAAAAGAAAATTTTATTGTTCTCATTGTGAGAAAATATGACATGTTAGTTCACAATGCTAGTTTGCAAATGTAAGAAAAACTCACAGTCATATCATGCTAAATTCCTTGCAAACCAAAAGGCTGTTGATAGGAATAAATTTGTTTTTAATAGAAAATTCATTCCATGCTTCAATTGTGGAAAGCCAGGCCACCGAGCTGCTAACTGTTGACTGGCTGGTTTTAGTAAACATAGTAATGCTTATTCTGTCAACAGAAATTTCCATGAAAATGCACGTAGATTCCATGATTACAGTAATGTGCATAGAGAGAATTTTAAAAATACTGTATCATGCCATTATTGTGGACAGTTAGGACATTCTATATCTAACTGTTATCTGATGAAATTTGATGACATGTTAGCTCAGAAAATGTTGAGAGCACCATTCAAATGTGCCACTGTCACTTCAAGACCCAAGACTACTTGGGTACCTGCTTACGCAAAATAGGAAGCTAACTTGCAAGTGTGCCTTGGAGCTGAGAAATAAAAGGGGTAAATAAACCAAGGCACCCTGGTGTGAGAACCCCATTTTTGCACCCTTCAGGTAACATTCCGGCTTCACTCAAGCTTGTTTATATGAATTCGTTAGAAATCCCATTTGATGCATTTCATGCTTAAGTTGTCAAATAAAATCTCATGCATACATGTTCTTAACTGAATAGTCATTTTAACTGCACAATTTGAGCTTCTTCATATAATGAGTACATGTAGTGCATTTAGTTAGGGCGAGTCAATGCACATGCCTACATGTTGTTAAGTGCATATACTGATTTCAAATTTCATTGCATGCCATTCATCTTGAAAATACCAAAAAGACTGTTTGAGTGCATACACTTAAGGGGCGCATAAGGTATATCTCTGAAATTGCTTGACTGTCTTTCACTCTTTACCTCATGACTCATTCCATTCAGTCAGTCAAATTGTCTACATCTATTGAGGGGGAGTCGTGTACTATTGTTTGAACTCGCCTTGACTATCTTCTCTGCTTTATCTGTCACCCATCTCAAAACACCCAAAATTCAGAAGGATTCCAATCTGTGTATTATGATCATAAATTTGAACATCCTTGTTTCGGAATCTTCTATTATATAGGATTATGATGGTCCTAAATAACATGTTGGTTTGATTTTAATGATTTCTTTGAGTTTAGAGATAAATTGTCTTGAAAAGAAACTATTTTTAAGTTCAATAGTCCTTAACCAGTTTTCACATTGTTGTGTCTTGTTAAATTTGCTTAAATCTGAAAATGTAGAGCTATGATTACCTTTGGTTGAGATTCTTGGACAGAGTATTATTTTTAAACATAGAACTATCTGAAAACTCTAAGGGCAGCCTGATAAAAGTATATTTCAATGCTCATGGAGAGCAATGACAAAGGATTCACTGAGAAACTAAGCCCTCCATCAAAGAAATGGAGTGGACCTAGTCATGAAGTGTCCTTGTTATCTCTGTTCAGATTGAAGCAAGACAGTTAGTCCCACTGAGTAACTAGGGGTACTGGCATCTGGTAAACGTGTAACCTTAAGTCAAAAGGTGTTGACTATACTTGATTGCTCTTAAAAATATAATGAGCTAAAAATAAAAATCTGAAAATGTGATCGAAGGTCAAGTTATTGTGCTGAAACCCTGAGAACTTGAATAGAACGGTTTTTGTGTTTAACTTCAATACTATTTTTAAGTAACTCCTAGAGATGTCATTGGTTTATTTGAGGATGATAATAGGAGGTTGACAGGGCTCTATTTTGGAATCTTGGTTCATTTCTATTAAACAAGAATGTAGTTCTTTCTTTTTAAAGCTTTTTCATTGATAAACTCTGAATCTATTAGATTTGAACCACGCATCTAAATAAGGATCTTATCATAACTCCTTTATAATGACAGAGTCTGAACTTGAATTCATTCTGATTTATGAAATTCATATCTGATTGTGAATCTCTTCATTCCTATCTGCAAATTCATTCTATCTGCTAAATTGGTGCTGATAATTCTCTTTTTGTCTCCATCTCTCATTTCTACTCTCAAACATCTCCTTTTTGAAGTTGTCAATGGGGGAGAATAGTTGAGTCAGTCAGTCATTGGGGTCATTCAGTCAGTCATTAGGGTCATTGGTTGCATGATGCTTGTTGTGTCCTTAATATGCTGCATTGCTAAGGGGGAGATAGTTGTTTGATTGACATGACTTGTAATGACTCATAATTTTGCCATCATCAAAAAGGGGGAGATTGTTGTGTCCCTATGTTTTGATGCTGTCAAAACTATGAGTCATGTATACTCTATCTATGTTGCTGTTTTGATATGACCTTGATGTTGTCAGACACTATGGAAATCCTTCATATCATGCTGCATCTGTGCACATTTACACATTTTGGGCATTTTATTAAACATGTTTCATGTTCAGTTATTTTACCAAACAGGCTGTGTGTACAACATACTTCATAGGTCTGAGCATGCTAGCGTAAGGTCAATGCACAGTCAGATCAGGTAATGTTCTGCCTAATCTCAGATCTATGCATGTGTTAATTATTGTACAGAAAGGTTGGTGCATGTGTTAAAGTCCATGCATTTCACTGTTCACATGAACATATGAGGTCGGTGTTATTTTCAGTCTTAGCGTCTCTCTCTCGCCTGCGTCTTTAGCGCCAGTCTTAGCGTCTCTCTCTCGCCTGCGTCTCTAGCGCATGCCTTGTGTCTCATACATATTTTCATGTCTGCGTCTCATGCACTAATGGTCTTGCATCTCTGTTAGCGCCTCATCCATTTGAGTCTCATATTGAATGAAGTCGGTGCATTACACTGTATCAGGTCAGTGTCATAAGGCAACACACGTTGGTGCATCTTCTATGAAAAGGCAGGTCAAGGTCATTGCCAGTTTTGCCTCGGTGCATGGCTAAGGCCTATACATAAGTCGGTGCATATGTGCACTCGGTGCAGGTTTTGGCCTCGTGAATATAGGGTCGGTGCATATGGTAACTCAGTCCTGTATGCACGCATGCTAGAGGGTCTGTGCACGTTACTACTGTTCACACGTTCATATAGAGCACGGTGCATTGTTTACCTTGGTGCATGTGTTCGGTTGTTCATACGAAGGTCAGTGCATATCAACGTCGGTGCATGTTTTGTTTAGACACGTCGGTGCAGATTTTGTTGCAAGTCGTGTACAAAGTCTGTGCAAGTTACTGTTTGATGCATAGTAGCACGGTCGGTGCAATGTTTGGTTTCAAAGGGATCAACGACGGTGCATTGCTATCATTACCTACATTTTGAGCTACACAACGTCTATGCTAAGGAACATAGGGTCGGTGCAACCGTTGCATCAGTGCATCTTTTGCCTCATGCTAGGTCAGTGCACACTCATGCAAGCATACGCAAGTCGGTGCATGTTTTTGGCTAAGGCCTATATAAGGTCGGTGCATTTCTTTTTCCATTGTGCATATAGGTTTGTGCATGTATGTTTACTAAGGTCTGTGCATGATTGGACAATACACTAGGTCAGTGCACCCTTTTTGACTTATGTTTGATCATGTATTTGATGAACCTAGCAGAGCAACTACGTGAGCTCGAACTGAAACTGGCATGTGATCTGAGGGAGCTTATGATTGGGCACGTGATCCAAGGATAAGGTTTAGAAGAATATTCTTGTCCATGCCACATGGACCAATGGGGATTCACTAGGGCGTCTCTGGTTCATCCATACGAAGGCTCTATTCTATATAAAGGCCGCCTCTTCATTTGATGAGAGAACACGAGGCTAAAGGTGGTGGAAGGCTGCAAAAAGCTGAGAACAGAAGAAGAGAGCGCCATAGAAGAAAAGTGAGAAGAAGAAGAGAAAGAGAGAGCCCGTGGAAGAAAAGTGTGCAGCCTGGATTTCCCTTTAAGAACTGTGTGTTCTTTCTTGGCCTCTGGATCAAATCCAAGCCAACGTGTTTTTTAGTTTCATAGCTACCGTTGCTATTGTTCCAGTTGTTCTTTGTTTTTCATTTTCCTTTGATTCCTTTCATCAAGCTATTAGTTAGCGTGTGTAGCAAGCTGTGAAGCTCAGCGTTGAGGATTTGTTCCTCTGTTAGCAAGCTGTGAGGCTCAGCGTTTCAAGCTGTTTGTCAGCGGTAATCCTCACTGAGTTCAGTGAGGGGTGGATGTAGGCAGACTTGGTGTCTAGTCGAACCACCTAAAAATCCTGTGAGTAGTGGTTAGATTTATGTGATTGTCCTTATTTTTTGCCTCCTTCATAGGTTTCGTTGTCAGTTCTCCTGAGCCCTATACGTTCAGCTGAGTGAGTTAGTTTCACGTTGTTTTCACCTGCTGAGATAGCATGCTATTTTGTCATTGATTGCTTGGTAGAGTGTTCTTCGATGTTTCTGTTTGTGTGCGCAATTAGCGTTTGATATTGTGTCTAGGAGTTTTTCGGTTTAGTGAGAGCTAGAGTTTCTCCATGTGCTCTTGTCTGTGAGCTGGTGCGTGCTTAATTTGATTAAGCTTTCTGAGATTTTAATTCCGTAATAATTTTTAAAAGGGGATTCATTCACCCCCCCTCTGAATCCGTACCTTCCATCCCAACACCACCGGCCAAGGATGAGGGTAATTTTGCACCGTTATTAGTACGATGATACTTCTTTAAAGGGCTTCTATAAGCTTATTTTGTGCTCTTCCTTATTGTAGCAGCACCGAAAGATGCACCGGCTCCGACTATCGAGGTGGAGGTCGATGGAGCTGTTGAGATAGTGGCAGGAGCATTTGCTGGCAGCCCTAAGAGAGAAACTCTCCCTTCCCCCACTCCAGCCAATGAGGCAGTAGGTAGATCGAGCAAGATTACTTCTACTGCTTCATATTCCAGAGTTCATGACCTTATCTCGTTGTGCCCTTTGCGACATGCTAAATCTAGGGCTCCCTGAGATTTTGCCCGAAACAGGTGTCTCATCTTCAGGTCCTTCTGCATCTTCAAAAGGATGCCGAACGTCATTTAAAAAGGTTGTGGCCCCATTACGATGCATAGCCACTCGCTTAACTATCCGTCGAGAGGCAGAAGCAACTGCGAAGCCAAGTATTAAAGTGGAGAGTTCTTCTGAAAGTTCCCCGTCCCTGTCAGAAGACCAGGTGGACTACGGTTGCTCTGGTGATGAGGCAGCTATCAACGCCGATGGAGGTGGGACCTCAGCTTCCTATCCGTTAGTAGAAGGATTGCCCGTATTCAGTCCCCTACGGCTCATTATTAGAACTCCTTAAGAGACCCTGGCGGAGGCGGCTGCTGGGACTGGTGTAGAGGAGTATCTAGCCTCTTCCGTAGCTGAATCATCGATGGAAGAACCACCTATTTAGCAGGTTGTTGAGGTGTCAATTCCTGAACCCGCGGCAGTCAAAGTGAGTTCTATGCTCTTGATGCTTCTTTCTTTTCATTCTCTAGTCCTTCAGACCGTCTAACATTCTTTTACTTGCTTCCCCTTCTTTAGGTGCCAATCATCTTACGTCAGGTCACAACTCCTGTTATCGGTAGTATTCTCCCAGTCGAAGCACTATGTCCTCCATCTATTATGCCTTCAGCCTCTGAAGACGTCGTGCCAGTATTGCGG
Source organism: Amorphophallus konjac (assembly GCA_022559845.1). Classification (NCBI taxonomy): domain Eukaryota; kingdom Viridiplantae; phylum Streptophyta; class Magnoliopsida; order Alismatales; family Araceae; genus Amorphophallus; species Amorphophallus konjac. The sequence goes on along the minus strand of CM040125.1, from coordinate 212,924,014 downwards.
CCAGTGCCTGTCAGAGCTCAGCCTGGGTTCGATGTAATGCCAATTGAGCTGGATACATCAGGGGAGTCTCTAGGGTTGGTCCATGCTCCTGAGTTAAGGCCTGAAACCCGGGCATCGGCCTTTACCTCCATGGTGGTGCAAGTATTTATTCCGACGCTTCCAACTCCTGAAGAGTAGGGTGTTGAGTCGGGGTCTGCGATAGTTCCAGCACTTCCCAGTGCGGCCACATTAGAAGGGACTGCCTTGTTGGGGGAGAAGCTATCAAGACAGGGTAAAGCTATTGAGGTGCCAAGCGCTGCCATTGTACCAACCTTGTCGTCCTATTCTTCAGCCACGGATGCCGACCTATGGGCCAATGTTGACAGTGAAGTTGAGTTCCATTTACCGCCAGCAACATCTTTTGGTATTACTTCTTCAAATGAGTTGGTCTGGCACTATCTAGAGATGCTGTGGCAGGTAGTCTCGTCCCAGCCAGCCCTGACATATCCGAAGCTGAGGGGAATTGCCGAGCAATTATTGATTGGCCTTCAGGCGCTGGGATGCCCCACGGAGTTATGAGGGTGATTCTCTTGTTGAAATTTGAAAACCGATGAGACTTCCTAGGGTGTATTAAGAGGGATAGACTTGCCGCGTTGAAGATGCAGATAGCCGATTGCCAAGCAGCTCTAGAACCTCTAGAGTCGGACCTTCAAGAGCATCATGCTCTTACTGCAACCTTATCTTCACGCATTCAATCATTGCAGGGCAGGCTGGAGGAATTGCAAGTAGAGTTGGTCTCTATTCAGGCGGAGTTGCATCTCGTAGAGAATATGGATGCTGAAAGTGCTGAGGGGATTGCCGTGCTAGAGGGCTGGGTGGCTTCACTGTGCAGCGAGCTGGCTCGGCTTTAGGAGGAGGAGATTCATCTTCGTGAGCAAGGAGCAACCCCTTATGTTGGGATTTTGGATTTTGAAGACATCTTCCGTTGGCAATAGCCACACTTTATGTAGTTCTTCTCCTCCTAAGAAAAGTATTTTGTAATTTCCCTTCATCGTAATGGAAATCAAAAATTTATTATATTACAGCCTCTGGGTTCCTTTGTATGTTTTCTTGTTGCCTTGTCGCCTTGGACAACCGGGTGTCAAGCACTCTGTTTCTTTTTTAGGGGTGCTACGCGTAAAACGCAGGAGAGAGCTCACTCTTTTAGTGAAAGGGTGAGGGGTTCACTCCACCACACCGTGAGTGCCTCGGAAGTCTAAAGTTTGGATATGATAGAAGCTATTTGTTTAAGTGGCCAGGAATGCCAAAACGGGGGGAAAGGATAGGCATGAGGGCTAGCAGAGGGGTGTTTTGCTTTAGTGGCATAGTCGTAAGGCTCTCATCGAAGGATTTTAGCATCGATCCCGATGATGATGTCGAGGAATCGACGGTAGTTTATTCATCGGCATGAGATAAATGCCGAAGCAAAGAAGGTTTTGTTTTAGCAGTATAGGTTTAAGGTCTATACCAGAGGGTTTTAGCATCGATCCTGACGATGATGTCAAGGAATCGATGGTAGTTTATTCATCAGCATGGGTAAATGCCAAAGCAAAGAAGGTTTTGTTTTAGTAGTATACTTAAGGTCTATACTGGAGAGTTTTAGCATCGATCCTGATGATGATGTCGAGGAATCGACGATAGTTTGTTTCCGATGGGGTAAATGTCGAAGCAAAGAAGGTTTTCTTTTAGTAGTATAGACTTAAGGTCTATACCGGAGGGTTTTAGCATCGATCCTGACGATGATGTCGAGGAATCGACGGTAGTTTGTTCATCGGCATGGGGTAAATGTCAAAGCAAAGAAGGTGTTTTTTTAGCAGTATAGACTTAAGGTCTATACCGGAGGGTTTTAGCATTGATCTTGACGATGATGTCGAGGAATCGATGGTAGATTGTTCATCAGCTGGGTAAATGCTGAAGCAAAGAAGGTTTTATTTTAGCGGTATAGACTTAAGGTCTATACTAGAGGATTTTAGCATCGATCTTGATGATGATGTCGAAGAATCTACTGTAGTTTGTTCATCGACATGGGGTAAATGCCAAAGCAAAGAAGGTTTTGTTTTAGCAGTATAGACTTAAGGTCTATACCGGAGGGTTTTAGCATCGATCCTGACAATGATGTCGAGGAATCGATGGTAGTTTGTTCATCGGCATGGGGTAAATGCTGAAGCAAAGAAGGTTTTGTTTTAGCAGTATAGACTTAAGGTCTATACCGGAGGGTTTTAGCATTGATCTTGATGATGATGTCGAGGAATTGACGGTGGTTTGTATTTGTAGGTGGGACATATGAGGAATGTCGAGAGTTCCCGTGGCATGGTTTGAGGAGATGAACATAATGACACATCATTTTTTCTCTCTCTCTTCTTCTCTTTTTTTTTTCACATTACTGACCTAAGTGCCCTTTTGAGTTTTCACCGAAGTCAGCCCCTTATTGATTTTGCCCACGCGCCCTTGCGGGGTTTCACGTGGCAGGGTGCCCAATTTTGCCTGCAACGCCCTTTCGGGTTTTCACCACAGTCGGGTTATACCCATTTTTGCCCTTGCTTGGTAGGACGCTCGAGCAAGTCTGGCGGGGCACCTCTATTTTAAGCCCCATTTTTTTCTTTTTTTTTTTTAGAGAGAGAGAGATATGTTTAGGTGGAAGCGTAGCATTCTGGCCCGAAGAGGGGATAGATGGTGCACGAGTATAGGTATAGCAACTTGGGGGCGGGGCAATTCATTGGATGGTGAGTGTTCATTGTCGTGGGGTTGACGTCAACGCAACGGGATGAAAAGCTTCGGGCATCGACTATGACAATGATGTCAATAGGTCGATGGTAGTGTGTTCATTGGCATTGGGTCGATGCCGGAGCAAAGGAGAGTTTTAGTGGTATAGGCGTAAGGCCAATGCCAGAGGGTTTAAGCATCAATCTTGAAGATGATGTCAACGGAGCAACGGCGGTTTGTTCATCAGCATGGGGTGGATGTCGGAGCAAAGAAGGGTTTCAGCAGTATAGGCGTAAGGCTTATGCCGGTGGGTTTAAGCATCGATCCTGACGATGATGTCAATGGATCAACAGTGGTTTGTTAATCGGCATGGGGTGGATGCTAGAGCAAAGAAAGGTTTTAGCAGTATAGGCACAAGGCCTATGCCAGAGGTTTTAAGCACCAATTCTGACGATGATGTCAGTGGATCAGCGGTGGTTTGTTCATCAGCATGGGGTGGATGCCAGAGCAAAGAATGGTTTTAGCAGTATAGGTGTAAGGCCTATGCTGGAGGGTTTAAGCATCGATCTTGGATCAACGGCGGTTGCGGATTTCCCAGTGGGACATGTGAAGAATGTTATGCCGAGAATTTCCACTGTGGGGTTTGAGAAAAGAGTGGTGGTGATGTATGTCTGAAATGTCGTAATCAATATATATATGTATATATATATATATATATATATATATATATATATATATTACCACATTACCGACCCAGGCGCCCTTTTGGGTTTTCGCCAGAGCCAGCCCCTTCTTGCTTTTGCCTACGCGCCCTTGCGTCACGTGGCAGGGTGCCCAATTTTGCCTGCAGCGCCCTTGCAGGTTTTTGCCATAGCCGGGTTATAGTCATTTTTGCCCTTGCTCGACAGGATGCTCGAGCAAGTCTGGCGGGGCATCTCTATTTTTAGCCCCATTTTTTTTGACAAAATAGTTGCGGGTTGGAGTATGGTGCTCGAACCCGAGGGAGGAGTCAATCGATGTGTGAGTATAAGTGTAGCGGTTTAAGCCTAGTGCCGTTCACCAGAAATGTGTTTTCGTTGACGTGGGTTTGACGTTAACGCAAGGAAAGAAATGTTTAAAGCATAGATTCAAACGGAAGGTCTGAACCGATGAAAATATAATTACAGCGGCTTAGGCACAAAGCCTTTCACTGAAAATGGGTTTCTGTTGACGCGAGGTTGACGTCAATGCAAGGGAAGAAAGGCTTAAAGCATCGATTCAAACAGAAGGCCTAAACTGATGAAAATATAATTGTAGTGGCTTAGGCACGAAGCCGTTCGCCTGAAAATGGGTTTTAGAAGCACAAGCACGGGGGACTTATTTAATTATTCACCATTCCACCAAAAGGGGGTGGTGGTGCATAGTATAGCTTTAGATGTCTACCGTTGAGCAGTGGGAACTGCACTTCTCCCCGATGGTTGACGATGATGTAGGCTCCCCCTTCATATACATGCTGGACCACATACGGGCCAAACCAATTTTCAGCAAATTTTCCCTTAGGGTTAGAAGCCATGACTTCCCTTTTCTTCACCATGACCAGGTCTCCCTTTTAAAATTATCACCCTTTGACGAGCTTGTTGAAGGCGCACGCCATGCGACCTTGATATATCTGAATATTCTGTTGCGCTCGAAGGCGCTTCCCCTCTAGGTTGGCTAATTCTTCCAGCCTCCTTTCGACATTTGTTTGTTCGTCAAGAACCAGACCATGTTGAATGGCGACCCTTAATGATGGCACTTCCAGCTTGATGGGGACCACAGCCTCCGAGCCGTATACAAGAGAGAAAGGTGAGCAGTCTGTGGGAGATTGGTAGACGGTTCGATATGCCCACAAAGCTTCATACATCTTTTCCTCTCAATCTTTTCTGTGATAAGTGACTGTCTTGGACAGGAGGGTCCACAATGTTTTGTTAAAGGCTTCTACCAAACCATTTGCCTGTGGGTTGTATAGGGTGAAGGTTCTTCAATCAATTTTGTATTTGTCAGACAGTCGGTAAATTTTATGAATTTTGAAGTGACTACCGTTGTCTGATATGATTCGACTGGCAACACCAAACCGGAATATGATGTTTTGGTTGATAAATCTGGCCACCAATTCTCCAGTCACTTCTCTGAGTGCTACGGCTTCCGCCCACCTGGAGAAATAATCTGTCGCTGCCAGGATGTACTTGCACCCGATAGAGGATGCTGGTAAAGGACCAACCACATCAGTTCCCTACTGTGCAAAGGGCCAGTTGGGAATTGTTGGATGAAGCGGCACTGGAGGCTTTCTTGGTATAGCAGCATGCTCTTGACATTTTTGGCATGATTTTATGAACTTGCAACAATCGTCGAATATAGTGGGCCAATAATAGCTCGGCTTCTTGATTTCAATCTTCATCTTCGGCCCAACTTGATGTGCTCTGGCCATTCCAGCATGTACTTCCCGCATCAGCTGCTCTTGGTCCTAGGGTAAGTGAGCGGACAAGAAGGGGGGTTGAATTGTCTCCCACGCGATATGGCAAATTTAAAACTTACTAAGCTAAATTAACAAGATTAACGAGATTGATAGAAATAAACTAAGCAAGAGTAATCAAGTTCTCTCAATCTCGCCGCACTCACTAGAACATTCAAGCAATTTAAACAATTAAGCACACATCCACAAAGCAAACCACAGGACACGGGAATTTTTAAGGTGGTTCGGGACCACGACGGGCTCCCTACGTCCACCCCTTACCAAACCGGTAAGACTTCACTCGGGGATAAATCCCCAACACGGAGCCGAGCTCCAAACACAAGTAGGATGACGCCTGCACACACACACGGGGACACGCCGCCAACACACACATGGAGATGAAGTCTCCTACACGATTCGGCACCCGGATCAAGACAAACACACACACAATATTTCTTGTTCAGAAAAATTAACACAGATATTCAAACATGCTCAAACCTAAACATAGATCATGACAAACATCACAAATGAGAAGAAATAAGATGTAGAGATTTTTCCTCCTTTGATTTCCAAAGCCAATGGATGTTGATGCTTGACTATCGGACCGGATGATGGCGATTCTTGCGTCCTCTTGTTCCTCTCGTCGATCCACTCCTTTTCTTCTTCTTTCACGAACGCCGGAGATACCTTGATGCAGATCAAATCCACTCCACAAGAGCTCCTTCTTCCTTTCCCCCTTTTTCTTCTCCTACAAGATAGAAAGAGTTAGCACAAATGGGGTTCACACAAAATTCGTAGCTCATATGAGAGTATATATAAGAGACTTGAAAAGACCCATATAGCCCTCATAAAACCCTTAGAAAACCCCTCTAAGATGTGTATAATAACCCTAGGGGCAAATGGGTAAAAGTAGAGCATAAATAGATTGGGTTTAGATGGTTTTCGGATCCCCGTTTTAAGGTTTTCGCCGCATTCGGTCGACCAATGAAAGGGGTCGGTCGACCAAAATTTCACAGACCCAGAACCAGCCCAACCTGGCTAGTTCGTTGAACCGAACTGGCCAGTTCGGTCGACCGAACTCTGCAGCATCCAGAGTTGCAGAAGTTCAGTCTTAATAAGTTTAAACCCTTTGACAAGTGATTCAACCTTCATGAATGAAATAAAGATATTTAAACCCAATCACCCCTAGTTAAATATCTTTCAAACACACTCATGAAAACTCATTAAGTACATATGGATGATATGCATTGTAGCCCTTTGAAAACACAAGTCTTACTCCTAAACAACAAGAGCTAATGGCTATGAAGTTGTACACGATGAATGAGCATCTTAGCCAAACTCTACTAAGGTTCATGTGATCATTGAAAAACCACGTATCATGGATTATCAGAACATCACTCACTCATTTTTACCAATATTTGCATGAGGAGTTCAAACCTTGTAGCTAGCATAAAAACCCTATGAAGAATATACATGAAGGTACCAAATGAATATATGTAACATGGATAGCACAAGGGACTAAGAAGAGGTTAAATGTTTAAACACAAAAACCAAGTATTCCTTGGAGTTTAATCAATATAAAATCACATATCAACCTCTTTCCACGAAGATTCACATAAATAGATATTACCATGCATCCATGTGATATTTAGGTGTCTTTCAACCATCTCTCTCCTGTAAAAGATAAAGTATAACATGAGATCTACATGGATATCAAAATCATGGATTATGAGTGATAAAAGTGTTAGGTGCATATATTGAGATATACGTAGATCCAGAGGGGGTGAATGGATCTTTTAAAACATTTAGCCCAATTTAAAGTGTATGAAATTCTAATGGTGGTTCAATGGACAATTCCTCGAACACCAGAGATGCATGCCCTGATCAATCACTAGGAATCATACAAATGGAAGGGATCTAGATGATCATCAACAATCACCCACAGAAGAGCAATCAATCACACGACACAAGATATTTTAGGTGGTTCGGTCTGCTGACCTACATCCGCCCCACAATCCAACCAGAGTGTGGCTTCCGCTGATACACGGCTTAATCAGCTGGGCCTCACAGCTTGCCTACAATCCGCTAACTAACAGCTTGCGCTGGGTCTTATAGCTTCGCCAACCGCTGATACACAGCTTACGTTGGGCCTTACAGCTTCGCCAACCGCTGATGCACAGCTTGGAGAGAGTATGAAAAATTAAAACAAAATACTCGGACAATTAGCATCGAAAAGCTTGAAATAAAGCATAAGAATATAGCTCTCGCAGGAGCAGACTAGCTTGGATTTGATCCAAGGGCCAATAGAACAGATCTTTAGGAACTCCTCTTTCTTCTCTCAATCTCACGATTTTTTCTGAACTTCTTAAACTTGGCTCTCTTATGATCTAACAATCGCCTCTTTCTCTTTCTTTCTCTCTGTTTCTATCTCTCTGTCTCTGATCATCACAATTCACCTCAATTCTTCCAATTTACTTCAACTTCCCCCTTATCGTAGAGGTACGGCAGGGTCTTCTATTTACATGAAGCCCATGTGAGAAGGGCGCGTGGAGAACACATTTCCCGCCAAACCTTTTCATCCAGATCTGAACATCCAAGGCCACGTGGCAGCATCCGAACCTGACAGCTTTTCACGTGTCACGAGCATAGCTCACCGTTCAGTCTGGGATCACGTGCCTTCCTTAAATTTTACGAACGAGTGTCTTGATTCTTTGAACTTTCTTCAGTGTAGTCCCTGTCAGCACACATAGAAAGCATCAGTTCTTTAGACGAGCAAAGAAGATGCACATACTTTATTAAGCTATGTGAAGGACATGCATATACTCTATTAGGCGATATGAGAATCATGCATAGACATTGATTGAAGCGTAAGAAGAATGTGTGTGCATGATGCAAAGAATGCACCAACCCAATGTGCCTTAGCCTAAAATGCACGGACATTATATATACAAGGAATCAAGATTGCACAGACCTACATCGATGTGCTACAGTGAACTACACAGACCTTAGATGCTGATCGGCAAAATATGCACTGACGATATGCGTGGTAGCACAGGATGTGCACCGACTTGGTTAGCACAAGTCAAGTCTTGCACCGACCGTGTATGCATGCTGCGTGCACCAACTTCAACGAAGGTTGCACCGACCTTATTCCAGCCTGATGCAAGAATTACACCGACCTTGCATAGTGAAGTGCATAGACTTAAACATGCGAACTGAGCATTGCACCGACTGGATCTGCCAAGGCAATGTGCACGGACATGAATGCACATACCTATATGCACGCTAGCTCAGACCTCACTTCATGCTAAAGCAGACTTGACGTTTAACTCCATGAGTGTGGTAACACAGACTAACGCAAACTAAATTGGACTAACTTAGACTTAGCTTAGTCTAATGCAGACTTATAGAGTATGAACAAGCCACTAACGCAGACTTTTAGAATGAAGCCAATGCACTGACTCAGACTTAACAAAGCATGAAAGATGCATCGACATCTATACACGAACCTGATGTGAATCAGTGCAAGAGTTGCTCCGACTCCATATGCTAAGAACGTAACATGCTCAGACTTTATGTGCATAGCTAGACTGAAACTTGCACCGACCTCTCCAGTGATTGCATCGAGTTAGATCGTGTGCGATGTAGAACTTGCACAGAGGTTGCATGAGTGAAATAGGTAATGTATCAACCGTGTTCGAGGTACAACAGCAAGTTGCACCGACTCATTTGCGTGCAACAACAGTGATTGCACCGACCGTGTGTCCCTTAGACACAAACATGCACGAACCTTGTGATGATTTATACGATATGTTCAGACCATTAATGCAACCTAGACGACATATGCACTTACCTGATGCAGAACGAACATGGATGTCCACTTACTATGCTGAACGAATCAAACAAGGGTGCACAGACCATCTGATGAATGAACAAACTTGCTTTAGAGAGAATGTAATATGACAATGCAGAAGACTTTTATGCATTTTGATCTCAACATGATTCATAGATTGTCATTTATCAAAACCAGGGTTCTAACAATCTCCCCCTTTTTGATGATGACAACTATGAGTCATGTATTATTCTGAGAATGAAATTAACAATCAACTCACTAAGTCATGTTCATTGAAAAACAACAAAACAGCTGCAATGCTAACATTTCTGTGTTCAGAATGAAAAATGCAACTAATGTATGACTAATCATCACATGTACAGTGAGAGTTGTTTTTCCTTTCCCTTCCCATACAAAGTACCGAGCCTTCATTTTTGCATAAGTTTATAACATGAATCCAAAACATTTGATACCATTCTCCCCCTTTGTCATTAGCAAAAAGAATGGGGAACACTTAAAAATTAGTGACCATATGGACCCCTGTAGCCTCCCCGGTCTCTTGGAAATGGTGTAGAGCTAGAACCTGGGGCTGCAAGTCTTTTCATCACAGAGGCCTGAAAGTCTCTGATGGAATTTGACAACTCGTCAAACCTGTGATGTACCATACTCCCCAATCTGTCCACTAGGGAGGAGTTGGAGTCTGATTTTGTGATGACATGTCTGATATTCTCTAAGAGGTTCTCTAATTATGACTGGACAACTTTAAATTTATTAAAGATCTCATGCTGACTTGCTGCAATTTTATTCATAGTAGTCTTCATCTTTTCAAATTCTATCTTGAGATCAAAAGTGTGGTCAAGAACTTTAGTGAGCTTGCTGAATGATGTAGCTTGAGTATCTTGCATGCTACTCACCATTTCTCCAACCCTGTTGCATACTCCCATCAGAGATTCCAAAAGCTCTCGTAATGTTGCACCAGTCCTTTGTTTATCAGACATAAAATGTATCCATTGAGTATTCATAGTGTTTTCCATATGTTGCATCCTAGCATTTAATCGGTTCAGATGAAAGTTTGTGAAAAGAAATTGTGCATTCATCAAATCATTCTGATTCATCACCATATGTGTCAAATTAGTCAGCATTTCTGTAATGTTGGGCTCAGCACTGGATGCAGGTGAACTGAATGAAGAGGCACTAGAATCTGGAAATTCAGTATGATAGACAGGTTGCTGTTAAGGAGATAGAGGGGGTGGTATACCAAGACTAGTCACTCCCCCGGAATGAGGACCATATGATGGAGTTGGTGCAAAAGACATTCTTGGATACATTCTATACTGAGGAGCAGGACCCATAACATATTCTTGTGTGTCTTCCTCAGCTACCCCTAGAGCTGGAGTTAGTGGTTGCTCTTGTGGAACTTTTTCAGCAACTTCTTGAGCTCCCTGTGGTTCTTCTTCATTCTGAATTTCTTCTTCTCTTTGTTGTTCATCCTCCTGTTCATTAACAACAAAATCATCAATTTCTTCCAAAATTTTGTCAGCTTCTTCTTTCATGATCTCGGTAACCATTTCAGCCAAAACATTTTCATTTAAGACAATTTCTTCTTCCCTTGCAGAATCATACATTTGTTCATCTGTGGAAGGATATTCATTTTCACATCTCTCTTCTACATGAATTTATTCCATATCATCCTCATTTTTAGCTTCTTCAATTTGTTGTTCTTCCTGAACATCTTCTTTCCTCTCCTCTTCCTGAAGATTTTCTATTCTTTCCTCTTCCACACCTTGCAATTCTGCTTGATGCTCAACGACTTCTCTTGGTTGATCTTCTGCTTGTTCTTGTTGATCTATTTGTTCTTGCTCAGATTGCACTCGAAATTTATCAAATAGTTCATTGATGTTTTGATCCAGCTGTTGTACTATTTGAGCATTAGTTAAGTCCAACTCATGGATTTCTTGTTCTAATTGTAGGTCTTTGAGGTTCTTCTCAGCAGGCTCATCAGCAGTTTCTTTTTCAATTTCTCTTCCAACGTCTTCTTGTTGTTCAGCAATTGTTTCTTCAGCTTGTTCCACCGTTGGAGGTAGATCCTCCCCCTGACGAAGTGTCATGCCCAGAGCCTTTATTTCAGCTGAAGACTAACTCGAGGAGCGCGAACAGCCGGCATGGTAAGCCTCTTGCAAGCAAGAACGATCAGAGTGCAAGACAATCACACAAAATGAATGCAATTGCACAATATTTACAAAAATCCAACTTCATTCCGTTATCAATCACATATTCAAAATACAATAACTTTTTCCACCATCTTTCACTCTACTAGACTCAAGAAATAGGAAAATTACATTGACTCCATCTAAACAATATAGACTTCCTAAGTCTTCGCTCATCTTTATTCACTCTCGGATCCGCTACTTGAATATTCTGAACCCGAATCAGACTCACTTTCATTTCCTGAAAAAGATTGGAAATAGGTAATGAGCACACTTGCCCAGTAGGTATCTTCGCATCAACATGAAGGCACTATTAAAGTAATTAACAATTTAGCTCTAAAGAAGTAAGGCAAAATCATGCGAATGCGAATATCATGCGATTAAACTAAAGTAACACGATAATCATGTAAGATAGAGTGAACAAGAATGAACAAGGATGAATGTAACAAGAACATGATATTTGGCCTTTCATGAACAAGAATGTATCGAGAATGCACTTTCACTTTTACTTTCATAACCATAAAGGTTACGCACGAGAATGTCAATAATGTAGCAATTCACTAGATTTTCACGAGTGCACATGGATTTCACTTATTTATAAAGAAAGTACTCCCAGCGCAATGCGATGCCAGTAGCATCATAGCCCCATGGTTTACAAAATAGTATGTTTCCAGCAATCACCCGTGGGGACTAGCATAGAGCCCTTGGACACAATCAGCGCCCGAACTGCATCTTCACGTATAAATCAAGCTACTTCCATAAGTGTAACAATAAAGTATGGCCAAAAATGTAATAAGGTCAATAACTTAGGATAACAACAATCAATGAATGAATGCTTCAATTTAGAGTATAAGAGATCAAGAAAAAGATTTAAACAATGTCATGCTCACGGAAATAAGTAGACAGCATAACGGTACAATCTTTTCTCTTTCCAATCCTCATATTAAGTTTCGTGATCAATATTATAAGTTCTAGACTATCATTAGTTCATCTAGAACCTTTGGAATATCAACCCTTGGGTCAAACCTTGGGTTAAGTACTTAAGCAATGTGACGGTCGTTTACTGGGCCGTTACATCATGTAACGCTCCAGTAGTGGGCCGTCACAATGATTCGAGTCTAGAATAATAAAAATAGACTCAGAGAAAGGTGACGGTCATGCATTGGGCCGTTACATTATGTGGCGGTCCAGGATTAGGCCGTTACATTAGTCTGAACCCCGAATCAAGAATTAAAACTCAGATGAATGTGACGGTCTTATATTGGGCCGTTACATGTGCGTGACGGTCCAACACAGAGCCGTTACATTACTGATAATCAGAAAACATCGATAGTGTAGTCTAATCAATGAACTTTAATGGTACAACCAACTCGGCGTCCTAGTGGGAATCCCAGGCTCGCGGAGCATTACGGTGGTCTTGAAACAAGATTTCCTAATCCATTGGAAGGAATATCCAATAGAGAGGTCTTCATGTCCAAGAATAATGTTCCTATAGTGCAAAGTTAACTAATGGATAACATACCGGAATATGTGCCATGTACTTAAAGAAATGACTCTATTGATAAAGAGTGAAGGTGTAATGAGGTGAAACCATGATAAAACTCCATTAATACAATTTTGGAAAATCATGATTTAAATACAAACTATAAAATTTTTGGTACATGAAACTAGCACAACTTAAAATAACATGCAATACCTATCATGAACAATTAGATAACTGAAGAGTCACATAACAGGTTAAAACTTAGCTATCTAGGGTTAATTATAAGTAAACTTAATTGGTAACTATTCTGTCATGAGCTGACAGACCACAGAGTCTAACGGTCTAACAGGGGTGCGTCACAGTGTCTGTGACGGTCTATCGAGGGGCCGTTACAGTAATGTAATGCTCCTGTCCTGGTGTGTTAGAGACAACAATGAAACGAAACATAACAGAGTGTATGACGGTCTGCCGTAAGGCCGTTACTTGTATGTGACGGTCCTACAATGATGCGTCAGAGTGTCTGCTGACAGAAATTGACATGAAACCTAAGAGATCAACACACATCATGCCTGTAAATCAAATACCATGTCTATCCTAGGCATGATAACCAAGTATAGGCTATCTCATGCATGGGTTTCAGTGAATAGACAAGATAACATCTTTTAATTTTCTACTTAGGGCTAAGAGATGTATGGATGCATAGAACTATTAAAACATGAAATTCATGATCTATCATGTATAGAATTCAATCAAACCAGAGGGCTTTTAGTCCTATCAAGAGGTTTTTTCCGTTCATGAGATAACCTACCTCTTAACTTGGCTTTAAACTTCTAATTTAGGGTTTGAAAAACATGCCCTAGCTCTCCTCTTCCTATGACTTTTCAGCAACTTCCTTGGGCTCTAACTCCACGACCTCTTGACCTAAAGACGTGAAATTTAGAGAGGAGTTAGTCTAAAGTATTGTAAACAAAGTCCTCTAAAGAACTTACCTGAGATTATGACTCCTTACCTTGATTCCACGTGAGTAAAAGTAAGGGTTGCGCAATTCAGAACTAAGTCCTATTTATAGAGTTCTAGCTAGGGTTTGAGGATTAGATCGATTCTAGAGTCCATGATCTGCCAGAATCTAATCCCTAAGAGTCCTTAGTAGTGTTATGAACTCTCCCAAGTCGATCCCTAGTGGATAAGATATCAAGGTTGTGATCTTTCTACTCGTTCTTTCCTTCACGGAACTAACATGGTGTAACGGCTGTATACCCCTGCGTTACAAGCATGTGACGGTCTCACGATAGACCGTTACATTCAATGTTCCCAGAATTTAACATTAATCAAACTCTTTTGCTAATTATCCTATATAAGTATTTATATAATTTGTATCTATACTTATTCTACTAAAAACCTGACTTCTAAGAGTCCCTAGTGATTTTACATGTCATTCTAATTAGGTCTCTTCTGGATAGGATCATCAAGTTCTAATCTTTTTAAATATTCTCTTACTTACGGAACTTGCAGGCTGTGACGGTCTAGGGTATACGCGTCACAAGGCTGTGGCGGTCTCCTGATGGACCGTTACATTTGACGCATTCAGAATTTTAATTTTAATAAAATTCTTTTATTTATTTTTCATCTAGTTATCCTATTAAGTGGTGTTTATCCTTTAAAATCTGTGAATAGGCTTAATAACATTCTAGAATATGGGCCAAACTAAATGGGCCTGGTCTTTAAACCTTTTTGATTTGTTTAATAGATTAGGTTAATTGATTAACACAATTGGGCCTTATAATGGCTAATAAACTTAATAATCCTTTTATAAATTTATTTAGCCATTATAAATTACAAATAAATTATAAAATAATCTAGAAATAACTTATATAAATTCTAGGGCACTACACCCTCCCCCACTTAGAAGAATTTGGTCCCCAAATTCAATACATAGATTGTGGAGAGTGTACTTACAGTTAAATAATTCTGGAAATCTTTTTCTCATGGCTGCTTCGGTTTCCCATGTTGCTTCATATGGCCATATTTTCTTCCATTGAATTTTGACCATCGGGATAACCTTATTTCTTAGTTGACGCACTTCTCGTTCCAGAATCTTTATCGGTGTTTGTTCGTATGTCAAGTCCTTCTGAATCTCCAGATTGTCATAAGTGATAATGTGGTCAGGATCATATACATACTTCTTTAGCATGGAGACGTGAAATACGTCATGAACTCCTGCTAATTGTGGGGGTAAAGCCAGCTTGTAAGCTACTTCACCGACCCTTTCAAGAATTTCAAACGGGCCAATGAATCTTGGAGTTAGCTTTCCTTTAATGCCAAATCTTCGAATACCATGACCTGGAGAAACTTTCAAATATACATGATCTCCTACCTGAAACTCTAAGTCACGTCTTCGATTGTCGCCATAAGATTTTTACCTATCTTGCGCCATCTTCATTCTTTCCAGAATAAGTTTTATTTTCTCTGTAGAATCTCTGATAATATCGGGGCCTAAGAATTATCTTTCCTCCATTTCACTCCAACATATTGCCGATCGACAGCTTTTTCTATATAAGGCTTCAAAAGGTGCCATTTGTATGCTTGTCTGATAGCCATTGTTATAAGCAAACTTTACTAGAGGTAAGTGATCATGCCAACTACCTCCAAAGTCAATAGCACAAGCCCTGAGCATATCCTCTACTACCTGATTTGTTCTTTTCGTCTGACCATCAGTTTGTGGATGAAAGGCTGTGCTAAAATTCAACCTAGTCCCCAGTGAATGTTGTAGGCCCTTCCAGAATTGTGATGTAAATCAAGGATCTCTATCTGATACAATAGTGACAGGGACACCACGTAACTTGACGATTTCTTTTATGTATAATGCTGCCAGGATATCCACAGACCATCGACTCTTTATTGGTATAAAATGTGCAGATTTAGTCAATCGATCTATGATTACCCATATGCCATCATGTCCACCTCTTGTCGTAGGTAACCCCTTAATGAAATCCATCCCTATACTCTCTCACTTCCATTCGAGAATATGTAAGGGATATAATTTACCTGCGGGTTTAAAATATTTTGCTTTTAAACACGAAATCAGCTATCTCTCTCTTCATATTGGGCCACCAGAAATTTCTTTTGAGATCTTGATACATCTTTGTACCTCCTGGATGAATGGTGTACTTGGAATTATGTGCTTCATCTAGGATCAGTTTCCTTGTAACCTCATGATCTGGTACACATATTCGGCCCTTGAATAGCAATCTTCCATCCTTGGAAATAGAAAAATCCGGCCTTTGTTCTATATTGGCCTTAATTTCTAGTAAAACCAGATCATCATCTTGTAACTTGACCAAATACTCTATCAATGTAGGTTGAGCTCAGATATTAGCTAGGAAATAGCCTTCTTCTTTTATGTCAACATCTAAGTTCAACTGAGCAAATTGAGGAATAAGGTTAGTTACGCTTATCATAAGACTTGGTAGCATACCTATTGGTTTTCTACTGAGTGCATCTGCTACAGCATTAGCCTTGCCAGGATGATATTGAATAGCAAAATCAAAGTCTTTGAGATATTCTAACCACCTCCTCTGCCTCATGTTAAGCTCCTTTTGAGAGAATAAATATTTCATGCTTTTGTGGTCTGAGTATACTGTGAACTTTTCTCCATAAAGATAATGACGCCAAATTTTCAAGGCGAAAATAACTGCTGCTAATTCTAAATCATGTACATGATAATTTTCCTCGTGTCGTTTCAGTTGCCTTGAAGAATAACAGATCACCTTTCCATTCTGCATGAGGACACATCCTAAGCCAATACCAGATGCATCCGTATATACTTCAAATCCACAACCCTCCATTGGTAGTGATAGAATAGGAGCTGCTGTAAGATGATTCTTAAGAGTTTGGAAATTCTTCTCACATTCATCTGACCAGACAAAAGGATTTTCTTTTCTGGTGAGTCTAGTAAAAGGAACTGCTATCTTTGAGAAGTCCTTAATGAATCTTCTATAATAACCAACTAGACCCAGAAAGCTCCTTACTTCAGACACAGTCGTAGGCCGACTCCAATTCTTGACAGCTTCTACCTTAGAAGGATCCACAACAATACCTTCTTTTGAAATAATGTGGCCTAGGAATGAGACTTCCTCGACCCAGAATTCACACTTATTGAGTTTGGCATAAAGCTTGTGTTCTCTAAGTGTTTGCAAAGCTATCATTAGATGTTCTTCATGTTCTTCTCTTGTCTTGGAGTATATCGGGATATCATCGATGAAGACGACAATGAATTGATCCAGGTATGGCTGGAAGACACTGTTCATAAGTTGCATAAATATTGCTGGGACATTAGTTAACCCAAATGGCATTACCACGAATTCATAGTGGCCATAACGACTTTGAAAAGCCGATTTATAAATGTCTTCTTCTTTAATTCTAAGCTGATGATAACCTGATCTGAGATCAATCTTTGAGAAATATTCTGCTCCCGAAAGCTGATCGAAGAGCTCATCAATACGCGTCAACGGATACTTATTTTTTATTGTAAGCTGATTTAGTCGCTGGTAATCGATGCATGGTCTGAGAGAACCATCCTTCTTTTTGACAAATAGAACCGGCGCACCCCAAGGGGATGCACTAGGTCTAATGAAGCCCTTATCCAGAAGTTCCTGCAACTGCTTCTTTAGTTCTTTAAGTTCTGTGGGGGACATCCTGTAAGGGGCTATAGAAATAGGTGCTGCTCCTAGGATGAGTTCAATAATGAAGTTCACTTCCCTCGGGAGGTAAACTAGGTAGTTCAGATTGAAACACGTTTGGGAACTCATTTACAATAGGGATGTCTGCTATGATAATCTCCTTGGACTCTGTAATAATAACAGAAGTAAGAAAAGCTTCACATCCTTGCGAGATAAGTTTGCAAGCGTGAAGTGAGGATACAATAGTGGGGTGTTTCTTGTACTTGATGCCAAGAAAAGAGAATCTCGGAAGACCGGGCTTTCGAAAAGATATAATCATATTTCGACAATTGATATAAGCATCGTGGTCTACAAGCCAATCTACCCCTAAAATGGCATCATAACCTTTCATGTCAAGGCATACTAAGTTTGCGGGGAGATTGTGACCTTCTACTATCACTTCGCTATCAGGATAATAGTTGGTAAGCTTAGTTCCAGATCCTAAGGGTGTGGAAATAGTAAGATCTGAAGGTAAGGGAACTGATGCGATTGGTAATGTCTTAGCAAAAGTAGTGGAGATAAAAGAATGAGAGACACCAGTATCAAATAGCACAAATGCAGGATGAGAACAAATTTGAAGAGTACCTTCTATAAGCCCATCCTCCTTGGGTGCTTCCTCTTCATCTAGAACGGCATTGAGGTGAGCCTGCCTCATGCGTCCATTACCAGATGATTGGTCCTTCATAAGGGGGCAATCCGGCATGCGATGCTCCCTCCTTCCACAACGTAAACAAGCGCCAAGGCGCTTCCAACACTCCTCAGCCGAATGGCCGAATTTCTCACAAAATGTGCAAGCCATGGCGACCTGCTCCTTCTCTTCCTTGACTTTCTTTTGCTTGTGGGAACTTCCACCGTTCCCACTCCTAGATCTTTTCTTACTATCACAGCTTTTGTAGGGTTCCGTGACACTAAATTTCACTTTCTTATAACGCCGATCGGAACGTCGGCTTGATTCTTCTCCTTTTCCTTTTAACTTCTCGACCGTCTCTAAGGTCCTTTCACATAAATATGCTCGTTGAACCATCTCCGCATAGGTACGGATGTTTTGGGTCTTGAGTTACTGGATGAAACCGAGTCGTAACCCGTCTATAAACTGATTTGCCTTCAATAAGTCGGTGCTGATAAGATGTGGTGTGTAAGGTGCTAGCCTTGAAAATTGTAGTTCATATTCGGCAACTGTCATCATTCCTTGCCGAAGAGCGGCGAACTCCATAGCCTTTCACTCCTTTACGTGCTCAGAAAAGTACTTGGCACAAAGTAGGGTAAGAAAACCGTCCTATGTATGAGGTACATTGGCCGGAGGTGCTGGAACCGACTTCCACCAAGTTTGGGCATCCTTATTATGTTGAAACGTTGCCAGACGCACCTTCTCCTGATCGGTGCATTGAATGACATCAAAGATACGATTCATTTCATCGATCCACTTTTCTGCTTCATCTGGGTTAGAGGAACCGTAGAAACACGGAGGGTTTAAACTCTGGAAATTGCTATGTAGGTCACCGGCGCTTGCCCCTGCACCACCTTGCGCTATAGTTTGCAATGCCTGGGTAAGGCCGGCAACTGTTTGTTGCATACCATCCCAATCTACACGATGAGCCATTTGTAAGATAAGGTACCTTGGAGAAAATAACAACTTGTTATTTCTCATGAAATTGGAATGAACAAAATAAATCTTAAAGCTAATTAATTATCTTTTCCTGGGCTCTACCCACTTCTCACATGGGTATGTAAACTTCTTCCTTTTTTAATAGAAAAACCTAGCCTAGGGATCAATGGGAGAGTGCACCCCTTACCAGAGATAAGGAGAAAGCCACTCCACCATCGTGTCACTAGGAGGCAAGTATTATTCCATAGATAAATTGAAGAGTTGCATCATTCTAACACTAGGCAATCCTAGTGAGTCCAGCCGAGCAGCACCTTTTATAATAGAAGGGAGCTCGTTTAAAGAATAGAAAGAATTACATTTATTGGTGCATGCTAAAGAAGCAAGTAAGTCCACCACAGTGTTTCCTTCTCTGAAAATATGAGAGATTGAATCTAGCTGAGATAAAAGGCTCCAGATATCCCTGACATAGCTGAGAATGGACCAGGGGCATTGATACTCTTTCTTGATAATCTGGACAAGAGTGAGTGAATCACATTCAATGAGAGCAGGCTTGTTGTCAACAGTCTTCAAATATTTGATGCCATCAAGAAGTGCACGAGCTTCAGCAATAAGGCTGTTGGATTGTCCATAGAAATGAGAGAAGGCCAGGATGACCTTACCTCTACAATCCCTGATAATACCTCCTCCTCCAGACTCCCTAGATTGTTTGCATGCTCCATCAGAATTTAGTTTTAAAGAAGGCCAAGGAGGAGACAACCATTTCACAATCTTCAGATTTTGTCTGCAGGGATCTTCAAATCTGATTCCTAATTGTTTCAAGATTTCCAGATTTTTAAATTTCGGTTCCTTGAGAGTAGCAGCCGAGCATATCTTCTTCACTTGGGCAATAATATGATGAGTAAGATTTGAATTGGATATAGCTTTATCATCATACTTGCAAGAATTTCTGTTCTTCCAAATTTCCCACAATCCATAGCCAAAAGAAGCAAGATAGAACAGACCATAGGCTGAACCTGGTTGAAGAAGGTACATGGAGTTCAGAACACATTCCCTAACAGTCTGTCCTTCAAAATAAAGACCCACTGCTGTTAAATCAGACCAGACACGCCTAGCGGTATCACTGTGCAGAAATAAGTGATTAGGGTCCTCAACCTTCGGTTGCCTGCAGCAATAGCATTTGGAGCAAAGGACTACACCCACTCTTTGAATATTATCATCAGTTGGTAGGCAGTTATTCAAAATTTTCCATATATGAATTGATATTTCGATAGGAACCCAATTAGACCACATTCGGTTCCATGGGATATCAGAATGAGTAAGACTGTTAGCCAAAGCTTTATAAGTTGAAGATACAGTGCACTGACCAGAAGGAGTTAAGCTCCATACAGCTAAATCACTTTCCTGATTCAAATCCACAGTGCTGATAGCTTGCTGGATGCTATTAGGAATAATTGAATTCAGCAGATGAGATTCATCAGGAGATGGGTTAAGAATGACATCTCGGACAGTAGCTCCTGAGTTAGGAATGAAAGCATCATGGACAAAGGTGTCTAAGCAAAGTTGGCCCATCCAATTATCATGCCAAAAGTTTGTATTTGATCCATCACCAATTATGACCTTCTTATACTGAAGAATAAACTCCTTAGCCTTCAACCAGCTTCTTCTAGCAAAGCCATTCATGTTCCTAAAATTGGCATCTCTGATATGGCAATGGTGCAAGTATTTGGCTTTGAAGAAGGTAGCCCAAAGAGAATTAGAATGAATTGCATTCCACAACATTTTTACCCGAAGAGCAGTTTCCATGAGTCTAAGGGAACTGATACCAAGGCCACCCTTGGATTGAGGCTTACAAATTGCCTGCCATGATTTCCAGTGTCTCTTGTTGCCAAGATGGGAAGACCCCTAGAAGAAATTGGCAAATGCTTGCTCAATCATATTGTGAATTCCACTATGTAAGGAAGTTGAAGAAAGGGAATAAATAGGCAAGGAGGAAAGAACATGCCTTATAAGAACCATTCTAGCACCCTGGGACAGCAAGCTAGCTTTCCAACCAGCAATTCTTTTATGAATAGAGGTGATAATCCCTGTAAAGAATACCTTTTTTGTTCTACCAATAACCAAAGGAATACCAAGATATTTGTGAGGGAAATGCAATCTCGAAAAACCAGTAAGGTTATGAATTCTCTGAGTAACAGAAGAAGCCTGCTTTGGGTGAATTAAGAATCCACTTTTGTTCACATTAATCATTTGACCAGAGGCTTCCTCATAAGAGTGGAGAACTGCAAGAAGGTTTTTGATAGAAGCTGTGGTTGCCTTGCTGAAAATAAGGGTGTCATCTGCAAATAATAAGTGAGAAAAATTAGGACATCTCTGAAATCCTTTGAGCCATTCAATCCGGCCATTGATGTATGCTTCTCTTATAGACCTGCTCAAGGCTTCTTCAGCAATAATAAATAAGGAAGGAGCTAAAGGATCTCCCTGACGTACACCTCCAGTAGATTTAAAGAAGCCAGCTGTGTCTCCATTGAGCATAATGGAAAACTAGCAGTTACTAATCAGCTTGTCCACAAGATTAATGAAATGACTGCTGAAACCAAATCTGAGCATGACAGAATAAAGGAAATCCCATTCCAATCTATCATAAGCTTTAGCCATATCAAGCTTAAACATAACATTGCAACCTCTGGTTTTCCTACCCAATTCCAGAGATAGCTCCTGAGCAAGGGCAATATTTTCAATAATCTGTCTTCCCTTAACAAAAGCAGATTGCTCAAGAGAAATAATCTTAGGAAGAATAGGAGCCAGTCTCTTCTTGATAATAGAAGAAATA
The DNA here is from genome assembly GCA_022559845.1 of Amorphophallus konjac. NCBI lineage: Eukaryota > Viridiplantae > Streptophyta > Magnoliopsida > Alismatales > Araceae > Amorphophallus > Amorphophallus konjac. Next base: position 212,902,147 of record CM040125.1, on the reverse strand, counting down.
ATCTTGTAGAAGAAGTTACATAAACTGATTGGCCTATAATCTGTAATCTCCACAGCATTTGATTTTTTAGGAATCAGAGCAATCAAGGTGGCTGTCACACTTCTAGGCAGAGGGTTCCTGGAAGAAAAAGCTTCTTGCACAGCACTGGTTACCAAGGGGGCAATGATACTCCAAGCTGCCTGGAAGAAGGCTCATAGAAGCCATCAGGGCCAGGGGCACTATCAGCTGAAAGATTGAACATAGCATCATGAATTTCACTTTCAGAAGGAATATCAGATAGATAATCATTCTCATTCTGATTTACAAGGTGGGGAATGCAGTTCAGGAAGTCATTGTGGATGTGATGTTCTTGAGTGGAGAAAGCATTCAAGAAATGTGAAGTGGCAATTCTTTTCATGTCTTCATGGTTAGAAGTAAGACTCCCAGCAGAGGTTCTCAATTGAGAGATATTGTGTCTGCGTCTATTAGCTAAAGTAGTCATGTGGAAAAACTTGGTATTTCTGTCTCCCTCCAGAAGCCATCGAATACCAGATTTCTGTTTCCAAAAATATTCATGCTGAAGGATCCTGTCCGATTGGATAGATTTTGCTTCTTCCAAAGCAGCCAGAGTGGAATCAGAAGGTTGAAGGTCATAACAATGTTCAGCTTTAAGAACATCATCCTCTGCAGCAGCCATGTTAGTATGAACATTGCCAAAAGTTTGATGATTCCAGACCCGAAGCATTTTTTTCAATGCTTTTAGTTTTAAAAACAGGCAAGTCATAGGGGAAGAAGCTATGGGGCTAGAATGCCAGCAGTCTCTAACAGCATCCAAAAATTGATCATGCAATAACCACATTTGCTGAAAATAGAATCTACTAAACTTTCGATCTTGAGTGATCAATTTAACAAGAAGGGGGGCATGGTCAGAAGCCTCCCTGGAAAGATGCTCAATGGAAATAGGCAGAAAATTAATCCAAGAAGCATTAAGGAGAAATCTGTCCAATCGAGCCCAAATACCTCTGCCACCGGACTGATTGTTATGCCAAGTGAATTTTGACCCAGTGAAGCCACCATCAATCAAAGCACAGTCATAGATGCAGTTGTTAAAATCTGACATAGCAGATAAGTTGGGAGAAATGCCACCAAGCTTCTCATCCGAACATATAATACAATTGAAGTCACCAGCTACCATCCAAGGACCATTAATTTGAGAATGAACCTTAAGTAAAGAAGCCTACAGAGCCTGCCTTTCAAAAGCATCGCATTTAGCATAGACAAAAGTTGCATGAAAGTTAGGGACAACAGAATTTGATTGAAGAACAGTAATCTGCTGATCATCCCAACAAATAACAGAGAACTTCAAAGGGTCTTTCCAAAAGATCCAGATGTGAGCCATCCCATCACCATTAGCAATAGCATTGTCCATGCCCAATCTTCTACAGATATTATCCATTCTGCTAGAATTTATTTTAGGCTCCAGAATCACCAAGCAATCAATGTTATGGGATCTAATCAGGAATTTCACTCTGCCAATAGAGACATCATTCCCAATACCTCTAATATTCCAAATGATGAAATTCATTATAAATGTTTGATATCAGGAATTTTTCCGGTGGACCCCGTCCTCAACATAGCTCTAGTAGTGACCCCTGGTCGATCAGTATGCAATACCATAGCATTTTGAACATTAGCCAGATTGGCTATTTCCATTCTTCTAGTATTAGCTTCGACACTCGAAGAGGGATCTATAACATGTAACTCAAAACCAACTACAGGACAATCCGTCCCAGTTATTGCAGCCATATCACAATTTTGGTTTGAAGGGAGCTCCGAAGGTTGGTGGACCAATTCCTCAGAGTGAACAGCTAAAGTAGACTCCTGGTGAGAGACAGAATCCACTTCAGAATTAACCGCTAGTAGCGTAGTCTCACGCCCAATCTGAATATCCACATCATTAATAGATAAGTCAGTCATAGGGATATCCCCTCGAAGGCACTGAAGGGGAGACTTTGCGGGATCCCCAGAATTTATATCTGGAATCATAGAATCATAAGCTGGATATGGACCACTCAAATCATTCAGCTGTTTAGTGCAGTTCCCTGGTTCTATATTAGGAATAGAAAGACCATTAGCTAAAGAAGAATCATTCAGTTCAGCCAACTGTTTTGAACTATCACCCTGTATAAGATTCCTTGAAGGAATCAAACCATGTCGCGGGAGAATAGTACTATCTTCAGAGACTTGGATTGGAGCCATACTTTTCCCAGAATCCTTCTTTTTGTTATTAACGGGTTGCCAGGTAGACTTGCCTTTGGACACAGCATCTGACTGTTTGGGATTCACCATAGTAGCCGAGTTCCGAGGGCCATTACAAATTGTAGCAGAGTGACCAATGCGTGAGCAAATTAGACAGAAAGGTGGGAGGTCCGGGTAGACAACTTCTTGCCAGGCACCTCCTCCAGGGAATCCAATCCAAACTCTTGGAGGACGAGGTTTAGAAATATCCAGTTCAATACAAACACGGGCAGCATGTGTTTGGGATATATTCAGCATGGACTGATCAACTTTCAACACCCGACCAATATTTCCGGCAATGGACCTGATCAAATGCTCAATGTAGAAGTTAACAGGGAGATTCGGGAAAGAGATCCATACCGGAAGGATAGGCGAGTCTGCCAACGGGGAAAAATCCATAGTCCATTTGAAAAAATGGAATATCCGACCATGAACTAAAAGTGACTCCTTCAGCAAAATTGAGAGATAATCATCGTAGTTCCTGAAGCGTAAAAGAAGATGCCGGTTGTCCAAAGCGCTGATCATGTAATCGTCTTTGAAACGGAATCTGTTGTTCAAATGGGTTCTTATATCAGAAAAGGGAGGCCTTCCTTGCGGAGTGAAAGCAACCAAGGAAAAGGAGAACAGCTGAAGCGATGCTGAAATCTCCTCATGGGAGAAGAAAACCGCAGGCTCCCCGCTGTCGGTCATCGCCGGCGCATGGACAGAGCCATGGACAACCGGCGGGGCCATGGAGGATGAGAGAACTTCTGCAAAACTTCTGGCGCCGGGAGCTTTAAACGAATCCGATGGGAGTCCGTTGACAGCTGAGGGGGGGCCACGGGGGCCAGGTTGCAGGGGGGGCACGGGTGGCCCCCCTGGGTCCACCATCGAAGGAGACAAGGGTCGCCGACGGGGAACCTAGGTCTAACTCTGGAGAGGAGAAGTCTCTTCTTTTTCTTTGATTCGCAGGCAGACGTATAATTACATTGCTTCATAGGTAGGAGCCCTTAATCCTTGGACTTATCCTATGACATAATTCATTCTTCCTAAGTCCTGAGACTTAGGCTCTGATACATACTTAACTGTCATGCCCCGAGCCTTTATTTCAGCAGAAGACTAACTCGGGGAGCACAAACAGTCGGCATGGTAAGTCTCTTGCAAGCAAGAACGATCAGAGCGCAAGACAATCACACAAAATGAATGCAATTGCACAATATTTACAAAAATCCAACTTCATTCTATTATCAATCACATATTCAAAATACAATAACTTTTTCCCTATACTAGACTCAAGAAATAGGAAAATTACATTGACTCCATCTAAACAATATAGACTTCCTAAGCCTTCACTCATCTTTATTCACTCTCGGATCCAGGGCTAGAAGTTACCTAATCTATCGTCTCTCTCTTAATTTTTAGTGTGAGAAACTCTATCGTTTCCCACCACTTTGCTTCTCGTCGTGCTTGGTGCCTTCTCCTCCACGCCGGCCATGGCCGGAGTGGCGGGGGCTCCTTCCTCCATGAAGAAGATTCCAGAGGCGGCTTCATCATCTTCTTCAGCAATTCCTCGCCGAACCTTTGCACAGGCGCTGATGGAATCCAAGCAGTGACCGAAGATTGAAGTTCCAGTTAAGGAACCAGCATTTACTGAGCGAGGAGAGCCGGTGGTGTATTTCACTAAGATGGAGATTCAAGCATCAATTCAATTCCTATCTTTCTCTGTCGTGGCCAAATGTACTTACGGCCATCCTGCTTTCTCGGATATCAAGAGCCTTTTGATGCAGCGGTTGAAGATTTCTTCAGAATTTATTATTAGCAAACTAAATCCAAGACACCTTCTGTTGCAGTTTGAAAATGAAGCGGATTTTACGAAGCTATTAATCCAGAAAAACCTTTATATCAGAGGCTTCTTGTTTCGTTTCTTCCGTTGGACAACTGATTTTAATTTTGATGTAGATCCACCGACTGTTCCTGTATGGATAGGTTTCCCAGCCTTGCCGGCTAATCTGTACCATGAAGATTGTCTTCGGTCGATAGCTGGAAACTTCGGTGCTGTCCTGCGAATACATGAAAAATCTTTGGCATTATCAGACACATCGGAGGCCCTGGTATGTGTAGAAATGGATTTATCAGCCTCGCGCAATGAGCGGCTTTGGATTGACCTGGATGGGATCGGCTATTGGCAAAAGGTGAGCTATAACCGCGTTCCGGCGCTTTGCTCTTTTTGTCATAAGCTTGGGCATTCAGAGGATGGCTGTAAGAAGAAACATGGCAGGTTGGCCCGGGTCCAATTGGTTCAAGAACCTATTGCTAAAAACTCTAGACAGGCTTATCGACCAAGGCAAGATGGTCTATCAACTGTTCGACAGAATGTGGCAGTTGAAAATAAATTTAAGTTGTTGGAGCAGGTTGGTGAACCGGTGTTACAGGATCCCAATCTACCTAACAGTATTGATCAAAATTTGGAGACAAAGGAGGGGAAGTCCCTAGGTCTGGACATAAATTCAGGTAGGCAGTATGCATCTCAGCAACAATTAGAACATCAAATGTTGCCAATCAGTGAAGGGAAAAGCAAGCCCTAGGAATTAAGTGATCCGAATGATCATGGTAGTGGTAACAGAGAGCTTATTGTTTCTACTGAGGAGTTGAAATTGATTGAGAAGGAACCTGCTGTAGTGGTAGATTTAACATCTGGAACAGAAGTCTCAAGTAAAATGCAAATGAATGAGCTATTAATGACCAGCAAGCAGGTATCAGAAAAAGCATTGCAGGATGATGACCTTATGCAGTCACATTTTCAAGTGCAATGTGTTGAAGTTGTCGGCAAGCAGCAAGATAAGGGGATAATCACTAGATCTAAAGCTAGATCCATGGAAGATTTACCCTGGGAGCCTCAATGATACTGTCACCATTAATCTGGAATATTCGTGGAGTGGGGAATACTGGTACCCGAAGATGTCTGAAAGATATTGTGCAATCCAATAAGGTCGATCTTGTGGCCATCTTGGAACCTATGGTGAGTCTAAATAAAGCCCCGCCCCTGGGGAGGTACATAAAGCTTGGGGGTTTTGCTTGTAGTAGCCTCCAAGACCCAAAAATTTGGGTTTTTTGGCATGATAGTTATAATTTGGAGGTTATTGCTTCCTCCTCTCAACATATAACTCTAGGCTGGAAGAAGGACAATTCTTTTTGTACATATTACTCCTTTGTATATGCTTCATGTGATCCTAACCAAAGACAGTCCCTATTCAATGATCTTACCATTTTTGCTGGTTCTACCTCTATCCCCTGGCTGATAGGGGGGATTTTAACTGTATTCTTCACCCCTCAAAAAAGGTAGGGAGTGGCATGCCGGCCCTAGCTGCTATGTCCGACTTTAATAATTGCTTAGGTTCAGCTGGCCTGACTGATATCGGCTTTATAGGAAATGCTATGACCTGGACTAATAACAGAATCAGTTCTGCTAATATCAAGGCAAGGCTTGATAGAGTGTTAGTGAACAGCTTATGTCAATCCTCTTATCCCCAGTTGACTGTTAAACACCTCCCCAGAGGTCCTTCGGACCATGCTCCTCTGTTACTTCATATGGACAAAATGCTGAGCAATCCAGGTCGTTTCATTTTTCAGAAGATGTGGTGCACACATGATTCATTTCAACAGCTTGTTTCAAATACCTGGCAGCATACTCAAACTCATGACCCTAATCCTCTGATTAGGTTCTTTATCAAGCTGAAGACTGTTAAGGCTTCGCTATGTAATTGGAATAAAGAAACTTTTGGGGATATTAACTCTGCTGTATGTTTTGCAAAAGCTGATGTAGAACTAAAGCAAAGCTATTATGACTCTGACCCTTCTTATGAAAACAAGGTTAGGCTGAATGCTGCCAATGCCTATCTTCGTCAAGCTCTATTTAGAGAAGAAATTTTTTGGAATCAGGAATCTCGGGTTGACTGGATAGAATGTGGTGATAGAAATACTTCCTTTTACAATGCGGTTGCACAATGCAACAGAATAAGGAACTTAATTAGAAGGCTCAAAGTTGGGGAATCTAATGAATGGTGTTCTGATCAGGAAAATTTGAGGATACATGCTGAGAATTACTTCAAAAGTCTTTTTTCTTCTGAGAATCATTTCCCAGACTCTGAAATGCTGAACTGCATCCCGCAGGTTATCACAGAAACTCAGAACATGGTTTTATGTGCTGCCCCAAGTCTTTCAGAGATCCGTGAAGCTGTCTGGTCATTAAAAGGCTCCAGTTCCCCCGTTCCAGATGGTTTCTCTGGGGAATTTTTTACAACAGTATGGGAAACTATTGGACAGGATCTCTGCGATGCTGTTAATGCCTTTTTCCAAGGCTTCCCACTACCAAGGGGAATATCTTCCTCCCTCATTACTCTAATCCCCAAGGTACATGAACCTAAATCATTCAATGATTTTTGGCCTATTAGTTTATGTAATTTCACATACAAGGTTATTTCCAAGATTATTTCAGAAAGATTAGCCCCTCTTCTGCCTAACATAATATCAAAGGAGCAGGGTGCCTTTGTGAAATGGCGTTTTATCTTGGATAATGTGTCCCTTGCTAGACAGCTGATGATGGACATAAACAAGAAAGTAAGGGGTCATAACATGATAATCAAGCTGGATATGGCTAAAGCATATGATAGAATGGAGTGGGACTTTGTTTTAGCAGTTATGAGAAAGTTCGGTTTCAGTACCAGGTTCACTTCTCTAATTGGTATGCTCTTATATAATTGCTGGTTCTCAATTAATTTTAATGGAATTGTTTCTGGCTTTTTTAAGTCCAGTAGAGGCATTAGGAAAGGTGATCCAATTGCACCATATCTTTTTATAATAGCTTCGGAGGTTTTACGCATAGGTTTATCAGCCCTATTTCACTATGGGGTCTAAAGGGTTATGCTGGGCCCAGAAGGACAATGCAAATTTCCCATCTGTTATATGCTGATGACACCCTGGTATTCTTAAATGCCAGCAGAAGGAACATAGTGGTATTCCAACAGTTTATCAATAAATATGAAAGTTGCTCGGGGTAAAAGGTCAATGCAGCTAAGAGCTGCTTTATCCTGTCAGCTAAAGCCCCTCTTTCCTTAATACAAGCTGTTCGGACATTAACTGGCTACAAATACCAAGCTGATGGAAAGTATCTTGGAATTCCTATTAAAAAGGGCAGATACCTGTGTTCAGATTTCAAGTTTCTTGTTGAAAGGATTCAAACCAAGTTAGAAGGTTGGCAATCCAAGTTGCTATCTCAAGCTGGCAGAGCAGTTCTAATAGACTCAGTCCTTAAAAGTATGCCGGTCTACCTTGCATCAGCCTGTTTCATACCGAAGAAGATAATCAATTTCATGGATAGCCAATGAGCAGCTTTTTTTTGGCAAGGGGAACATGGAATCAACCGCAGGCATTGGATTGCATGGTCTAATATTCAGAAGCCTCGCATAGAGGGTGGCCTTGGAATCAGGGATTTCTTATGTGTCCAGACTACTTTTGCTATCAAGATGTTATGGAACATTGTTCATGGATCATCACTTTGGTCTCGATATGCTAGATAAAGATTTATCAAAACCCATATCGCTAGCAGTAATAAACCATTTCCAACAGGTATGCCTCTAAATGTCTTCAGGCAGGCCAGAGAAATCCTACTAGAAAATAGTAGGTGGTTTGCAGGGTCTGGAGAAACAATAGATTTCTTAAGAGACAATTGGACTAGAAATGGCTCTGCTGTTAGTGCTGAACAGGCCAGTAATAAAAATAGTGGGAGTTTAATCCCCAATGCTTCAGTTAGAGAAGTTCTTAGGAATAATCAGCATATGGCTAGGGGCTTCATTGGAAATGATTTCCATATCCCTAATATCCAGTTCAACAATGAGGCTGATATTTGTTTTTGGATGAATTCTGCTAAAGGTAACTTCTCTATTAAATCAGCCTACAATCTTATTCGTACTAGAGGTATGATAAGGCCAGCCTGGGCAAAATTGTGGCATTCTGCCTTTAATCCTAGAGCAACTCTGTTCATATGAAAGTTAATTCATCGGGCAATTCCAGTAGACAACATGGTTATTGACTGTGGTATCCAAATGGCTTCTAAATGCAGTTGTTGTTCCCATCCAGATTATGAAGATCTCAACCATGTATTCATTCATGGAGACTTGGCTTCACAGTTATGGGACTGGCTACAACCCCTTGTCAGTAATAATGTATGGCTGGGAGATCAAATTACTGGAAGATGCTAGAATTCCTTGTCTGCTACCAGAATGCATTCAGCTTTTAGCTTAGCTGGGATGTACTCAACTTTCCTTATGCTCTGGGAAATATGGAAGCAGAGATGTGCCTCGAAATTTGAAGGGGTTCTTATCAAAACTACTTTCATTAAAAGGAAGATTCTTTCTTCTGTTCAGATGGCTCTGGATAAATTTAACTTCCACAGGCCTCTTTCTCCTGCCCAAGTCAGATGCCTAGCTTCGTTTGGTTTGTTTCCTCAGGTACAGGTAAAGCAGCCAATCATGGTCTCCTGCAACTTGGCTAAACAGGGGCACACTCTACATGTAGATGGGGCATCGAAAGGTAACCCCGGTAGATGTGGTGGAGGCGGATGCATAAGGAATTATTCTGGCAATTTGATTATAGGATTTGCCTTCTAGTATGGTGTAGGAAATAGTGTAATGGCAGAATGCAGGGCACTACATGATGGGCTAGAAATTGCAAAGCATGGTGGAATTAAACTCTTGGCAATTTTTTCAGATTGTTCCGTTCTAGTGGAGGCATGTCGGAGTGGAATATCTCCCAATTTGGCTGTTTACCCGTGGTGGAGAGAAACTTTAACCCTTCTCCAAGAATGTGGAAGTGAGATTCATCTTGTATTCAGGGAAGGGAACCAGGTAGCGGACTCACTGGCTTCATATGCTTGAAGCATAACAACTAATAAACTCTATACCAAAGTAAGGGAGTTACCACAGCTCACCAAGGGAGTCTTTAGAGTGGAAAAGGCTGGTTTTCCCTCTTTCCGCTGTCACTAGTTTTCTAGTTTCTTTTTTTTTTCAGCTCAAGTGACTAATATCCCTTTCTTGTTCGGGCCCTCATTATAAGCCCTTTGTTTTTCTTAGGGGTATGCCCCTTTGATAGTGTATATTGCTCACTCATTCAATAAAAATTAGGACCACAGGGTTAGCCAGGAGGAGTGAGAACACTCCCCCTCTCTGAGGGAGGGTGCACTCGACCTGTGCCCGTCCTGACTGGTCGGTGTTGGTTAAAAAAAAAATTCACTCTCGGATCTGCTACTTGAACATTCTGAACCCGAATCAGACTCACTTTCATTTCCTGAAAAAGATTGGAAATAGGTAATGAGCACACTTGCCCGGTAGGTATTTTCGCATCAACATGAAGGCACTATTAAAGTAATTAACAATTTAGCTCTAAAAAAGTAAGGCAAAATCATGTGAATGCGAATATCATGCGATTAAATCAAAGTAACACGATAATCATGTAAGATAGAGTGAACAAGAATGAACAAGGATGAATGTAACAAGAGCATGATATTTGGCCTTTCATGAACAAGAATGTATCGAGAATGCACTTTCACTTTCACTTTCATAACTATAAAGGTTACGCACGAGAATGTCAATCATGTAGCAATTCACTAGATTTTCACAAGTGCTCATGGATTTCACTTATTTATAAAGAAAGTACTCCCAGCGCAATGCGACGCCAGTAGCATCATACCCCATGGTTTATAAAATAGTATGTTTCCGACAATCAGCCGTGGGGACTAGCATAGAGCCCTTGGACACAATCAGCGCTCGAATTGCATCTTCACGTATAAATCAAGCTACTTCCATGAGTGTAACAATAAAGTATGGCCAATAATGTAATGAGGTCAATAACTTATGATAACAACAATCAATGAATGAATACTTCAATTTAGAGTATGAGAGATCAAGAAAAAGATTTAAACAATGTCATCCTAACGGAAATAAATCGACAGCATAACGGTACATCTTTTCTCTTTAGAATCCTTATATTAAGTTTCTTGATCAATATTATAAGTTCTAGACTATCATTAGTTCATCTAGAACCTTTGGAATATCAACCCTTGGGCCAAACCTTGGGTTAAGTACTTAAGCAATGTGACGGTCGTTTACTGGGCCGTTACATCATGTAACGCTCCAGTAGTGGGCCGTTACAATGATCCGAGTCCAGAACAATAAAAATGGTCTCAGAGAAAGGTGACGGTCATGCATTGGGCCGTTACATTATGTGACGGCCCAGGATTAGGCCGTTACATTAGTCTGAACCCCGAATCAAGAATTAAAACTCGGATGAATGTGACGGTCTTATATTGTGCCGTTACATGTGCCTGGCGGTCCAACACAGAGCCGTTACATTACTGATAATCAGAAAACATCGATAGTGTAGTCTAATCAATGGGCTTTAATGGTACAACCAACTCGACGTCCTAGTGGGAATCCTAGGCTCGCGGAGAATTACGGAGGTCTTGAAACAAGATTTCCTAGTCCATTGGAAGGAATATCCAATAGAGAGGTCCTCATGTCCAAGAATAATGTTCCTATAGTGCAAAGTGAACTAATGGACAACATACCGGAATATGTGCCATGTACTTAAAGAAATGACTCTATTGATAAAGAGTGAAGGTGTAATGATGTGAAACCATGATAAAACTCCATTAATACAATTTTGGAAAATCATGATTTAAATACAAACTATAAAATTTTTGGTACATGAAACTAGCACAACTTAAAATAACATGCAATACCTATCATGAACAATTAGATAACTGAAGAGTCACGTAACAGGGTAAAACTTAGCTATCTATGGTTAATTATAAGTAAACTTAATTGGTAACTATTCTGTCATGAGTTGACAAAACACAGAGTCTAACGGTCTAACAGGGGTGCGTCACAGTGTCTGTGACGGTCTATCGAGGGGCCGTTATAGTAATGTAACACTCCTGTCCTGGTGCGTTAGAGAAAATAGTGAAACGAAACATAACAGAGTGTGTAACGGTCTGTCGTAAGGCCGTTACATGTATGTGATGGTCCTACAATGATGCGTCAGAGCGTCTGCTGACAGAAACTGACATGAAACCTAAGAGATCAACACACATCATGTCTGTAAATCAAATACCATGTCTATCCTAGGCATGATAACCAAGTATAGGCTATCTACATGCATGGGTTTCAGTGAATAGACAAGATAACATCTTTTAATTTTCTACTTAGGGCTAAGAGATGTATGAATGCATAGAACTATTAAAACATGAAATTCATGTTCTATCATGCATGGAATTCAATCAAACCAGAGGGCTTTTAGTCCTATCAAGAGGTTTTTGCCATTCATGAGATAACCTACCTCTTAACTTGGCTTTAAACTTCCAATTTAGGGTTTGAAAACCGTGCCCTAGCTCTCCTCTTCTTGTGACTTTTCAGCAACTTCCTTGGGCTCTAACTCCACGACCTCTTGACCTAAAGACGTGAAATTTAGAGAGGAGTTAGTCTAAAGTATTGTAAACAAATTCTTCTAAAGAACTTACCTGAGATTATGACTTCTCAACTTGATTCCACACGAGTAAAAGTAAGGGTCGCGTAGTTCAGAACTAGGTCCTATTAATAGAGTTCTAGCTAGGGTTTGAGGATTAGATCAATTCTAGAGTCCTGAATCTTCCAGAATCTAATCCCTAAGAGTCCTTAGTAGTGTTATGAACTCTTCCAAGTTGATCCCTTATGGATAAGATCTCAAGGTTCTGATCTTTCTACTCGTTCTTTCCTTCACGGAACTAACAGGGTGTAACGGCTGTAGACCCCTACGTTACAAGCATGTGACGGTCTCACGATAGACCGTTACATTCAATGTTCCCAGAGTTTAACATTAATCAAACTCTTTTGCAAATTATCCTATATAAGTATTTATATAATTTGTATCTATCCATATTCTGCTAAAAACCTGACTTCTACGAGTCCCTAGTGATTTTACGTGTCATTCTAATTAGGTCTCTTATGGATAGGATCATCAAGTTCTAATCTTTTTATACATTCTCTTACTTATGGAACTTGCAGGCTGTGACGGTCTAGGGTATACGCTTCACAAGGCTGTGGCAGTCTCCTGATGGACAGTTACATTCGACGCATTCAGAATTTTAATTTTAATAAAACTCCTTTATTTATTTTTCATCTAGTTATCCAATTAAGTGGTGTTTATCCTTTAAAATCCGTGAATAGGCTTAATAACCTTCTAGAATATGGGCCAAATTAAATGGGCCTGGTCTTTAAACCTTTTTGATTTGTTTAGTAGATTAGGTTAATTGATTAACACAATTGGGCCTTATAATGGCTAATAAACTCAATAATCCTTTTATAAATTTATTTAGCCTTTATAAATTACAAATAAATTAAAAAATAATATAGAAATAACTTATATAAATTTTGGGGCACAACACTAAGTACATTCTTTTCTGCTTGTTCTTTCACTTGACTTGAAGTGGTAGGTTCCAATCTCATGTATTTGGATATAAAGTCCATATTGTAAATATTCACTTTGGGTATATCCATTGAACTCTCATTATCTAGAGGAATCCCTACTTTCTTAAAAATAGCTGTCAAGTGGGCTGCATATGGTAAATATCTTCTAGACTCTTTGCAAGTTCTCATTATCTGAATAATTGTCTCTGGTAGATAAATTTTGATTCTTTTCAGCAGACAGTAAAGAATGAATCATTGAGTGTTGGCCAGTCTTCCTCTTCCTCCAACTTGTGGAGTAATCATGGTAGTAAGAATGTGATGCATCAATCTCTTTAGAGGAGAAAATTTGCTTGCATTGAACTGACCCAATTTTGTTTGCTTTTTGTCTTGGGGATTCCTAGGCTCATCTGTGATGAGTGAATATGCATCATGAAAATCATACACAAACTCTCTTTCAGTTTCTCCTTCTTCTGGTATTCTAAATGCTTTATGTAGGAGATACCTTGAGATTTCAATCCTATTCCCCTTGACACTAGTCAACAGTTTTGCCTGATCCGAATCATATTTCAGATTGTGATAGAACTCAACTAAAAGTCTCAGATAATACACTCTATGCTTGCGCAAAAATTTCTTCCATTTTTAAACTTTAAAAATCTCAATCAACTCAGGAAATTTCGCACTCATTGTGTAATCATGAAAATCCATGTACCGTGGGAAAACAATCTTCCCAGCTTTTAAATTTATTTCGGCTTGTCTTGATGCCTCAGCGGAGGCAGCTTCTTCTTTAAGTGCAGAATCTACTACCTTTTCTTTTCCCTTATCTTGACCCTGTGCTATCTTCAACCTCTTCTCTTTCGGTAACGGCACATCGACCTTTGCTGTCTCATGATCCTCTAGTGGCTATACCTCCATTTCCTTCCTTTTACCTTCGACTGACTTCTTCTGAACAGATTCAGAAGTAACTCCCTTTGCATGTGCTTCTTTTGATCTCCGCTCAAAGTATTGAGTCACATCAGTCTTCTTGGCTTGAGGAGTCGTAGGCTGCTACTCTTCCATGACCTTCCTCTTCCCCTTGCTCGTGGCGGTAGGAGAGGACATGGTGAGTACAGTGAAGAAGGAAGGGCGGAGGGTGAACCAAGGAAGAGTAGAATGCAGAATGAGAAGAATGGGGCGTTGGTTTGAATAGCTCGAGCGAAGAACTAGCGGACGAGGATGAATGCTTCGAGTCGAGAGGAGAATGAAATGAATACTCTGTAAACAGGGTTTCTTTTGAAAGCAATTGTCGACTTTACCCTATTTCAAAATATGGATACCTAGAATGCCCTTGCTTTAAATAAAAATGCCTCCTTTATATCCTTATATGACATTCTGTATATTTTGATTATATTAAAGATCAAAAACCATCTGCTATTATTCTTTTGAATGAAAATCAATGGAACTGAAATAATCTAAAAGAAGTATGATGCTCAATCATTGACCCAATAGCCTTACTGATCATTTTCACTAAGCAATCTGATTAAAAACAAACTTTCTTATATTGAACTTATACCAGTCTAAGTTTATTGAAAAAGAACTCAGAGTCAACCATTTTTACCATTGATCTTTTATTTTAGTGATTGAGCATTCTAGTGATACTCCACCTTTTTTATGCAAGGAAACATGTTGATTAGACACCAGAGTCCCTGGTTACTCAGTGGAGTATACTGTTATGCTTCATAATTTTTGAACAGAGATAATCATTCATTATCATGACATAACCTCTATATTTCTTTGATATAGACGGTCAGTTTCTCAAATGAAATGCCATTGCTCTGCCTGATTTTGAATTTTCTTTTTAATGGCGTATTCCCTGGTCTTTTAACAAGTTTTTCTTAGAACATGGCATAAGAACCATATAAGCATAAGGTCTTTTACAAGATTGACTTATAACTGGTGACGTTCAGATTTTTGGAAAAACTTTTGAGCAGATCCAATTTTTAGGTGATTTCAAGACCATTGATGATTGATTCAAGTATAATTGTAAACAATTTACTTTTTAATTTAATCCCTATAGATAGAGAATCATATTTCTGTAAAAGTCAACAAATTTATTTTTAGTTCAGAGCATTCTTTGATAACCAATCAATTGAAAATAGGTAAGGTGACACATTTTAAATTTTACTCCCCCTAAATCACAGAGTCTGAAATCTTGATGAGACGAAGGTTTTGAAGACTAGAACTGGGGTAAGAAGGAGTGTTGGAGAGAAAGTCACATTAGAGTAGAGATCAGATTAAGGAATGGTTTCCTAACAGCCAAAGACACAATTTTATTAGCTCTTCTTCAAGCCACGTGCTTTCTCAACATTTAGCACAGCACAACCTTTCAAGAACCAACACTCAGACACCAACAGCTATTCCACTTAATCAAAACCAGCATGCCTATTCTAGACAGAAGTTTAACTCACAGCCAATCTGACATCTCAACCTATGCAGCTAGTGGAACATCGCGACTCATGTTCTCTCAGATGAGTATGCCTCTAGAAGTCCAACTGGCTCAGTTCACCTCAACTCCCCCTCACATAGTGTAGTGATCTTCAATCATACATCAGTTATTTTCTTAGAGACATAGTAATGTAGTAAAAATATGCTTACGATAATCTTGATCTGCACGCAATGTTCAGGGTCATGCAGATTTGTGCAACTACTGTGAGCATGATAGATTGACATAAACAGGTTCTTAGCATGAAACTATCTATATGGGAGATGATCAGACATTCAAGGCTCATTGCAAGATAACACCAATCAACAGCATCATTTGAAGAAATGACATTTAATCAGCAATCAAATACTCATTCTGATCAGACAGTCAAACTTTTAGAGAAATAGTCAAAATAAGCAATAGTAGAGAATGGGGTTAACTGACCTTTATGTGCCTTGATTTTATTTACCCCTTTTATTTCTTTCTTCAAGGCACACCTGCAAGATAGAATCATTTTGCAAATCTAGGAACCCAAGAACTCTTTGGTCCTGTCAGCTGAGTAACATCTCTAGCAGGTGTACTCAAAGAATTCCAAGTATTCTTATTGTCAAATTTCATGAAGTAGCAGTCATTCATAACATGTCCTACTTTCCCACGGTAATAACAATGAATGAAAGCATTCAGATTTTTCTTTATAAGATAAGCATAGAATTTTTGTGGGTAGACATGAGTTATGTTGTTTCTGCCATAGAAGTTGGTATTCCTTTTCATATGCCAACACTCAGAGGCTTGGTGGCCAACCTTCCCACATTCGAAGCATGCAAAGATTTTTCTACCAGGAACATTCTGATTTGCAAGGAAATTTACAGGTTTTGAATTACCTTTCTTTCCTTGGGCATGCCAACAATGGGCTGCAATGTGGCCCAACTTCCTACAATGGGAGCAATGAGTTTCCTTATTTTGAAATGCATGGTATTTGTCATGACTTTTCCCAACATAGATTTTCATAGTATTCAACTCATCTGATTCCATTATCCTACACTCATGCATTTTATGACTAGCTTTTCCACACTAATAACATGAATCGATTTTTGTATGTGCATGTGAATGAGTAAAAGACTTATGAACAACATGCATTAAGCTATTAGATTTCACAGAACTAGTGGAGTTAACAGCGCAAGTAGGAACAAATTTGACTTCATTCATATGTGCACTCTTTTTCAATTGTTTAGTCTTTTTCAAAACTTTTGTTTGTTTTTCATTTCTCTGAGCCTTGAATTGAAAGAATGATGATGAAGGTGTTTTAGATGGCTCAGAACAACTAGCAAAAGAGGTGGATAGCTTATTTTCAGGTTTCTTCTTGTTGACCAAATTGTAACCCAATCCTTCCTTCTGAACATTAACCTTAGTTACAAGAATCTTATCAAGGTTGCTTTTTTCCTTCAACAAATTTTGACAGTGAATTTCTTAGGTCCTGGATTTCAGATTACAAAGATGAAACATTAAGTTCATAGCCAACAATATCTGTCTCATAAGAAATGACCTACTTATGTAGTGCATCATTTAGATTTTTCAATGTTTCAATCTCATGTTTTAGCTCTTGTTCCTTGTTGACTTCAGTTTCTTTCAAAACATATTTCCCTTTTTCAATTGTCAGCAATTTTTCTGATATAACAGTGTTTAAAACCATGAGTTTCATATTTTGCTCTTTCAACTTTTTGTTTTCATCCATCAGGGTTTCTTCAGATTCTTCTGCTTCCTTTTTCTTTTCAAGTAACAAATGATTTTCATCTTTTGAGGATGCATTCAGATTTTTCAGCATATCAATCTCAGAATAAAGATCTTCAATCACTTCTTTTAGAAAAATGCATTCATCGTCTTCTTCTTTTGAGCATGTGTTGCAAACTGCCTCTATAGAACAAATGTTTGAAGCTTCTTCCTTGATTTCTTTTATTCTAGTTACAAGGTTTTCATTATTCTTCTGAAGTTCTGTATTCTCAAGTTTCAATTTGTCCACTTTAGAATTAATCTTATTCAACTCTTGCAATTTCATTAGATGTTCATCATTTTTAACATTCAGTTGATCTACCAATTTAGAAATTTTGTTCAGACATTCTTGATTTTCATCTTTCAAAGATGAAATCTGTTCCTTATTGTTATGAACATCCACCATGCACATATCATAAGATTGTTTCAACTTTGGACAGTTTTCACAAGAGAATTCAGATTTATTCTGTTCATTCTTTTTCTTCAACATTTTATTTTCAGATTTCATTTTCCTAGACAACTCTAGCAACTCTTCATACATCACTACCAAGTCATCAAATGAAAGTTCTTCTGATCCGGAGCTTACCTGAGATGAGGAATCCCCATTCAAATGATTACTACTGTGATCACTCTGGTTGGCTATCAAGCATTGATCATCATTTTTACGGCAGGCATTCTTCAGTTTGTCCACCAAATCTCTTGCAGATCTGCAATCATGAAAGTAAGAGTGGAGTGCCCTGTTAGTAGCTGCCTTTACCATCTCAAAGGCTTTCTGGTTCTCATCACACATAGATCTATGATTATCAGTCCATTTAGACTTATACTTAGATAGTCTATGTAGACCATGTGAAATTAGTTTTCACAGATCTGGATCGACAGTCTTAACAAACATATGCAAGTTTTTAAACCACATATTAAAATCCGTATCGTCAAAAACCGGTGGATGAGCCATGGAGGCAAACCACAAGCAATTTCAAAACAGTATGCAGAAGACAGCGATGCACCCCAAAAGCTAGCAGGATCCTCTGTAGATCGCTGGATCCGGAAGTTCAGAGACCCGCTCTGATACCAATTATTAGGTGCATATATTGAGATAGACGTAGATCCAGAGGAGGGTGAATGGATTTTTTAAAACATTTAGCCCAATTTAAAGTGTATGAAATTCTAATGGCTGGTTCAATGGACAATTCCTCGAACACCAGAGATACACGCCCTGATCAATCACTAGGAATCATAGAAATGGAAGGGATCTAGATGATCATCAACAATCACACACAGAAGAGCAATCAATCAGACGACACAAGATATTTTAGGTGGTTCGGTCTGCTGACGTACATCCACCCCACACTCCAACCAGAGTGTGGCTTCCGCTGATACACAGCTTAATTAGTTGGGCCTCACAGCTTGCCTACAATCCGCTGACTAACTGCTTGTGCTGGGCCATACAGCTTCGCCAACCGTTGATACATAGCTTACGCTGGTGTAGATTTGTTTTAATTAGATTCCTATCCCGCCCCCTTTAAATTAATACATGCATAAACATGTGAATCAAAGACAAGGGGGATGAAAGGATGAGAAATACTAACCATGATCGCCACAAAGATTCCAACAACGCCAAAGGATAAAGAAAGGAGAGGAACGACGCCGTGTACCTTGGAACTTAAAGACTTGATCGCACTTGAAACGGGGTGCGGGGAGCTTTGTGGGATCAAACCTCCTCGTCTTCCAACCGGCAAGAAGAAGAGGGTCTCACTTCCATATCATGCTCTCCTCCAAACAAAGATCAAAACATAAAGGTAAAAACCCATTAGAACATGAAGTGTAGTATCAATCCCAAACTGATAAAATAGCATGAATAAAAGGGGGAGAACGCACAGGGGGAGGGTTTTTAACCCCTGTGGAAGGGTGGAAATAATAGGTGTGTGTGTTGTGCATGCATAGGATTTGAAATCACGGAATTTGGTTGAAAGAATAGAGAGAAAACATTGATGCAAAACGTACAAAAATGCATGTGTAGTAGAAAATGCAGAAAACTGTGATGATTTGTGATTTTGAGGAGACTAGAACTAAGAGTATAAACAACCAAATTAAGCGCAGAAGGATGGAATTGAAAGCAAATACTTCTCTCTTCAAGCCAGGGTCAAAGATATGAGTTAGAGTTGCAGCATGGCTTCGCCCCACGTCCGGAAAGAGCCCTCCTTTGCATCTGTGAACTGGGTAATTTTTATAGAGGTTGTAGAAAACCTAGAAAGTTCTCCCAAGATTTTAGAGGATAGAATCTACCAAAATTCGTGTTCTATGGATAAATCTCGAGATAATACAAAGGATAAGAGGTAGAAACAAGTGGGACTCAATTTGGTGGAAGGATCTGGAAGATATGGCTTCAAGAAGGGAGCCCTGGAGCTTAATCTGCAGAGTTTGTGTTGAACTAGGATGCATAAACCCCCAACTTTCATCCGCGTTTCTAAGCAAGATAGCCAATGAAAATCTGAGATCTATGGACCAAATTAAAGATAATATAAAGGAGAAACTATAAGAATAAATGGCGCTAAATTTGGAGTAGAATTCAAGAAGTTATGGGCTCTGCAAAAGGGCCATATCGCACAGAAATGGAGCAGAGTCCAGCACGAATTGGACTTTCCGTGTCATCTGGCGGTCTATCGTAAGATCGTCAGAGTCATGTAACGGCCTAGGGTAGCTCCGTCAGGCTCTGGGGGGGTCAAACGGGGCGATTTCGGACAAGTTTGGGTGTAATAGTCTATTAATAGACCATCACGTGGGCTCTGGCAGTCTTACGATAGACCGTCACATGACTGTAACGGTCTAATAATAGACCTTCACACCGATGGAGGAAGATTCTGGGCAGACTACGCGTGACCTTGGAATTTGAAGCGTATCTCTCAAACGGTGCAGAACTAGCAAAAGTTGTAGAAAGATAAATTGTAGATAACGGAAAGAGGAACAACTTTCATGAAAAGAGCAAGATGAGAAAATGATCAGAAGAAGGAGAAAATGGGGCTATAACAGAGAGAAAAAATTCTGGGACGCACCTGAATAGCACAACCTGCTGGAAAAACGTGAATAGCTCACAATCAGGGTAGAACTGGCCAATGGCGTAGTAGAAGAAATTGTAGATATTTATAAGATGAACAACTTTGGTGAAGGGAACATTTTGAATAGAGGATTGGAAGAGGGTGAAAAAGAATCACTTTCAGGACTGCGCAGTGAGTGAGAGCCGATTGCTTGATGGAAGCCGACCTAAATGGGCCGTAAGTCGACTTAGAAGCCGGAAGTTGATAAGATAAGCTCTAGGGACTCTAAGAAATCATGATCTCTAGGGATCAAAGGGAATGGAACAATGAAAATTGGCTCGAATCTATCCAAGAAGGCTCCAAAATAATGGGTAATTTGGGACATCAAAAATGATGAATAAGAGAAATGACGCAACTTGCGGGTTAAAACGGGTGTCAACAGATGCCCCTCCTTGATGTCCGCTTTGCAAGGGAGCGAGCGAAAGCGACGCGGAGGCGGAATGGAATGAAGATGGAGTGATAGCGATAGCGACGTAAAATGGAGATGACGCGGAGATGAAGCGGAGAGAAATGATAAGCGGGCATCAAGGTAAAAGACACCCGTTACAACTAACAAGCGACAAGAATTCTCCCCAAAATGCCGAACTAACCGCCCGAAATAGTTGACAAGAATGAGACATGCTTGGAGAACTAAACTAAGGGAAAGGAAACATGACCAACCTCATCGGGGACACAATCTACGGACAATAAGGGGATCGGAAAGAACACATCGTAAGAGCTGGAAAAGGAGAATCGGACTGAGATAAAATCTAGACAGAAATCATGCTGGCCAATCAGACCCAACGGGCAGATCAGAGAAATCGTTCAAATTCGGAGTGGAATGAAAATCTCTTATCCAAAATAAGCACAATCAACCATTACTAAGGAGAAATCTTTGAGAGAATTTCGAGACGTGAGTGCTCAAAATGACATGCTGCATGCTGGGCTAAAATAAAGAAATCATCAAAACGAATGCAAAGAAAATATAAAATAGAAAGTACTCAAGGATACTATTGCAAGACTGAGTCAAGACGGGGTCAAGAGTCTTCTTACAACCATGGCGTGCGAGACAGAGTCCATCATCCCCCATCCGACTCAACCGAGCGGCCTATCCAATGATTAACCGCATGCTCTTTAGATAATCATCGTTTTTGTTAAAGGGGAACATCAGATCCTAGAACACACGGGCAACCATCCGGTCCTTGAGAGGCTATAATAAGGTAGATACCATATAGTAACGCAACAATGAGAAGGGATAGAGAGCCATACCTGAGTTACCTGTGCAAGCGAAACGGTAGTTTTTTTGGATTTTTTGATTTTATGAAATTTTAAATAAGATAAATATGACAAACAAGCAAGTATAAACATAGCGAAGATAGCATAACAATCAACTGAACGACAAACAACATGACATAACATAACGATCAAATGAAATGGGAGACAATGTAACATAATATAACAAAGGCAAACGAGCACATATGCAATGGCATGAACAAATAACATGCATGCATGAACACAGCGTGACAAGACAATAACGCGGTGGGACAACACATGGTTGGGACAAGAACTTGATGGATGACTACACGGTTGGGACAACACACGGGACATAGAGGGGCGACTAAACAACATATGCAAGACAACCAATAACATGCAGTGAGGGATAAAACAATATGTGTGGGACAACACGGTGGGACATAAACTCGTGACAAGGACACGGCGGGACAAAAGATACGACAAATATGCCCTTCAATCAAAATCCAAGATCAGAATGAAGCAGAATCGTCAGGTTCACAATCATGAGGCAAAGCCCTCTCATGGAGATATAATCATGTTAAATAAGCTGAGAAGGACTAAAGCTACAGAACAAATCGAGAGAGTAGATTGAAGAAGAGAACAGATCAAAGATATGGACAGGAGGCAAAACGAGAGGTAGAGCAAGGAAACTTGAAGCACCTGCAACCTGCACACTTAACAAGCAGATCATGTCCGTCCTCAAAACAAATACATAGAAAGGAACAAAAAGATAAATATATGTTTTTTTAATTTTTTTAATTTTTTAATTTTTTTTAGATTTTAAAATATTTGATTTTTTTTTTGATTTTGAAATATTTGATTTTTTGAATTTTAAAATATATGATTTTTTTAGATTTTGAAATATATGATTTTTTTTAGATTTTTAACAATGTCATCATTTTTTTGGAATTTTTGAAATATTAATCCGCAGCACCCAAAGACGGGCTTGAACTATTGGCCAGTGACATTCCTCCCCCTCTCATTAAAGACTTCCCTTAAGCAGGGCGTGCATGTGAGGGTGGCTTACCACAACCAACCGCCTCTAAAGAACGGTGCCCCTACTAAGGCCATACCTGGGATACAACCCAGCCTAAGAGGGAGGAGCAGAAGAAAATTTGGAGATAAGCTTTATGCAGGATGGGAGATATCAGGACTTGAGTTCCTTTCAGTGCACTACCCCACAAAGAGTAGGTTTGTTGTGTCGGGGCTTTGTGTCTTTGATTTTGAGACCCATATTTATCAGACAGGCATGCGACTGGGCTCATGGCGTCCCGCGGGGAACTGTACTGCCACTCTTGTCATGCCTTTGATTCATAATTTTACATTGATGCATCCATTTATTTTTATAGCCCTTATTGGCTAGATATAGCATGAAAGCTCACTTTTGAAGAGGGTCAAGACTGCCCCTATTTGAGACCTCTCCCGTATTAGGGAGCACCTAGGTTGGTCATCTCATCCATCAATCTCTTGCCCCTGCACTTGGTCGAGCAGAGAGAAAAAATAAAAGACCTTTGTGCATACCCAAAGTATGGCCAAAGCAGCAACAATGTGCCTCAGAGAGATCGGCTATGGCTCGCCGTGTAGTGTGTGAAAACCCATACTCAAAAGGTCACCCTCGACGATCGGGGAAAGGAATTAGACTCCCAGTGCGGAGCTATCACCAGCCTGAGGTGTGCTGCAGAAGCGACTCTTCTTGACTAATTCAGTAAATTCAACTAAAGCCACTCAACCATGTTGAGGAACCAACGTTATAAGCATGTGCAGGAGTAATAAGAGTAATAGCAATGATAACATATTCTTGCACAAAATAAAAATACCTTTGCAAATCCATGGAGTGATCTTGACCATCAAGCTTTGAGGAGCGCGAGCTTTATTTTCCTTCTTGACATGACAAAAGGGAGAGGATAGCAAAGGGATTGAAAGATCCTTTGCAATGGAGGAGCGACAGACACCAAACTAGACGAAGGAGGATAAAAGGAAGAGAGACGAGGGCTAGAACTCCCTCGTTAAGGTGCAGAGACCTTGATAACAAGGAACCAATTACAGAAGAAACCAGATTAGCCGAGATCAAGGCGGGCTAAAGCCTCGAAAAAAATAAGAAAAAGGGTAACGCCCCCGAAAGGGTGAGGAAGAATGAGTAGAAAGATGAGAAGAAGAATCATCCGACGTGATCGGAGAAGAGGGACGAGAATCATCCGACAGGGTCGGAGAAAGAATGAGAGACACCCGACAGGTTGGGGAAAGAGAACTAGAGACGGAATCCAGAGATACTGGAGGAGAAGAAGTGGGAGATGTTCCAAGATCTAGATGAAAAGACATAGGCCGAGGCCTAGAATTGTGAGAGGAGGAAAAATCTGGAGGATCCGGAGAAAAAGGAGAGGAATGGGGACGCATGGACCTACGGAAGAAGGAGAAAATGATGGAAGTAGGATTGGATGGAGGAAGGTACACCACCCAAGGGTGGGAACTGAGTAGAAGGAAGGATGAATGAAAAGAAAGTGCGGAAGAGGTGGACCCCTGAATGCACAACTGACGGCTCTTGAACCTGTGCCGCCGCCTCTTCTTAGCAGAAACTGACTTGTAATGGACCCGCCTAGCGCGAGCTCGTACTTTTGGCTTTCTTGACTTGCAATGTCTTAAATAACGGGCCCATCTGGCAGATGGCCTAGCCCAATTATGAATATACAACTTTGCTAGAGCGGTTGCCCCTAGACACCTAGTGCTAACAACAGTAGGTGGACATTCTTGGACGAGTAACCCTTCAGAGTGATGAATATCACAAACCCGCGGGGTTTTGTCTCTCGGCACTAGAAGCATGAGATTCGACAACTCCACTGGGAACTCAGCCTTGAAGCACATCTCCCTGTTTGCGATCGTTTATTTTACCAGGGGTATTTTGTTAAGTAGGTCCCTGACTGTTTGGGACAGGATTTCTAATCTGTTTGTTGGTTTATTTCACGTGTCGATCAATCAATTAACTGACTGATAATTAACTGACTGATTGACTGCGCGGGCGTGCCAGTCACGTACGTGACAAGTTTATTGTGCGCTCGTTCTGACCCGAGTCGGGCGAGAGTGAAGTTCGGTCGGGACCAGCAGTCCGTCATACCATAAAGGTCATGTTGTTAATTACATCCCCCATGAGGAGGGAAAACATTTGATTAATTGCCGAGATAGTGGGCTGTCGAGGCCGGAATAAGAGATGCAGAGCATGCGAGTGGTCATGCAAGATGCTACGATCGACTACACACAATTTATTAAGGCGGACCCTCGGTACATGGCGAAGAACTTAGGCCTGAAGACCACCATCACGCGTGACAAACTTCCGATCGGGCGTAACCCGACTTTCTGTTAATGCCATTTGATATACCAAGGGTGCGCACACTCAGGCATGCATTGACGTGACATGAATATTCAGACTAAAGGCATGACGGCAACGATACGAAGCAGGTCAATTCAAGCTTAGACAAGCTAATTTATTCAATTTATTGATCAAAAGGTTTACTTCATTCTATTATTGACATTGGGAATCACCCCAGAGATGGGGAGGGGACCGAAACGGCACAACGGCACGATTCAGAATGAAATCGGCGTGGTACGCGCAGAGAAAAGGCTTAAAATACTTGAAACGGCGCCAGAAAACATGGGTAAAGGGCTTAAAACGGCGTGGGAACAGTAGGTGTAGAAGGGGGGTTAAAACGGCATGACCCCTTTTGGGGCACGCCGGGATGGGGCGCACCGGGATGGGGCGCGCCGTTTTAAGGAGCGTCGTTTAAGGCGTGCCGGATGCAAACGGCGCCGATTTACCCCAATTTCGTGGAAACCGAGGTTTTATTTGTTATTTCTTGGGTTTATTAAAACACTTTGGGAAACTTTGAAAGTTTATTTACGTCATTTATTCAAAGGATCGCCCGGGGACATCCAGGAGCCGAGTCACAGGCTCGCGCGAGGTTCACACTCGAGTGCGGCGATTGTTTCGAGTCAGACTCGTTCGAGCCAAAATTTCGGCAGCATCTCCCCATCCCAGAGGATTGTCGGGGAGAAGCGGGGAATACTCAGATAGCGGAGCAACCCCTGAGGGCCGGGTGGCGCAACGGTGGCCGGCAAAACCCGAACGGAAAGGAAAACCCCGAGGTCCAGCCTGCTAGGGGCACCAAGTCTGTGGGTGAGAGTGGGTGAATGAGACAACTCATTAGGGGAGCGAAGACCCCGAGGACTGGCCTATGAGGGGCACGCGACTCGAGTCGACTCAATGCTCAAGTCGGGATGACCGGTTAGAGAAGGAAACCCCGAGGGCCAGCCTACGAGGGGCACGCATCTCACGGCCACCACAATGTCCATCAAGGACTGTGGGTTTGGGCATATTGGTATTAACCCATTTAATAACCACTCATTGATCCACGAGAGAGCTCGCCACTGAGAGACGATCCTCTGTAGTCAGAGCGGAAGAGCAGTGAAACTCGGGAATGTTCCCCTCTCCCCGGTCACCCAATCTCCTCGAAGAGGTGACAGTATAGAATAGTCACGAAATCCGTTCGGTTCGTGGGCTAATTATAGTAGCTATAGATGCGCATATATGCGTGTATATGTTAACGGGTAGACAGAACAGCTATCATATCGATATTTAGAAGATAATGAGATGGGATATACGGACAAACTCAACTCCTCTCGTTCACAGTTAAGAACAGAGGAAAAATAAGAGAATGGACCCAGGATTAGCCAGAAGAATACATTTGCTCATATGTATCTGGCGATGAAACCTTTGATGCTCGAGAGGGAGAAAAACCCCGGGGAGAGGGGGATTAATGTAGCCCCTAACGTAGTAGGGCGTATAAGCACCGAGGGAGACGGAACGGAAAAAGCCATCAACGCAGAGAAATACACGAATGCGTTCGAACACTTTACATTCACCCCTGTCGGCGCAGTGGATAAGGGCACACATATGTCGACGTCCCTATCACGACGCTGTCCTTGTTGAACGGTGCCGTCCCACTGGCCGAAAGAGGGGCTTGCAGAGACGGGGGGATGGGATGTAGAAGAAGAAGAAGGCAACATTCACTCATTCATCATTGACATATATATACGCATATATCTATTCATTCCACGGGGGAAAGCATACAGGGTTTATTCTGGCATCGGCTTTGTCGCTCGATTGCCCTTGAAACAAACAAAGAACAGATGCAGAGATAATAAACGGAAATGATGAGAGAGAGGGGGAAGGTTTGGCTCATATCATCGCCCCTCCCCCCTTTCTCATTTACATTGCGACAGTCGAAGGAAACAGACGGCAGAAGAGGGGGATTAACCGGGAGAATCACACCGACCCACCTAAAACAAGAGAAAGGAGCAGACGACTCTTCTTTCTTCTCTGACACCGGGGGTAGGGCGGAGCAGAGGACGACGGTGGCGGCCAAAGAAAAAAAAAACCCCAGAGCTCCTCTCGCCAGAACCTTTTCTTCGAGGCCTCTCTGATTGGTGCTCTCCGACTCTTCTATCCTTTTTTTTCTTCTCCCTTTGATTGTCTGTTCTTTTCCTTTTTTGAAGCCACGGCGTATATGTAGCCATAGTTAATCCGGCGCCATGGAAAGGGGCGCGCCGGATTCAATGGCGCCGGGGGATATGACCCCAGTTGATATTGGTGCGCCGGATTTGGCGGCGTCGGATTAAGGGGCGCCGACGTCCTTTTGTGCGCCGATTTAGCTTGTTCGCTCGATGCGGGCTAGCCGATGGGTCCGGGGATGGTTTCGGAGGCTCCCGTTGACTGTTCCTCTCGCCCTGGTCCTTGGAAAACCCTGTCGGGTGTTGACGAAGCTCTCTGCGCGGTGAATGACCTTGCTCGGAGCTTTGTGTGTGTTCGGCTTCGAGCATACGGGTCTTCCGCCGGTACGACCTTCGATACTATGATTCGTGCTTCCAGCTCCGACGGACTTGTGCTCGAAGCTTCCTTGTGAGATGGTACAACATCCGGGATAGTTCCACCTTGGCTGGCAACCAATCGGCCACTAACGGGCCCACTATGGCGAGAAGCCGAACCCGTGTCGGGTGATCGGGACCTTCTGCTGACAGAAACTTCGGCTCCTTGTTGTGAATGGCCGAGGACGTTCTTCCTCAGGAGAGTCTTCATTCAGGTGGCGAGCCACCAGGTAGACCGTCATCCTTGGTCGGGCAATGAGTGTAGGGTTTCGGCATGACGAGGTCGATGCCGGATCATTGGGCAGGCTTGGTCGCACTGCCGGTTAGTTGTGGATTTATCTCGACTTTCCTGAGGCGAAGTCCCCGATGTTCACTTCCAGGTGACTCAAGGCTCTGGCAACTTGAGAAGCCTTCCGTAAGTTGATCTTCATCGGCTTCTGTGCTTCAGTGGGCCGTATCATTCGTCTCTATGGCTTGGTCGCCGAAGGATCATATTTTGAGTGCCAACAGCAATGCCCCCCAGACGTGGGTGGTGCAAGCAAGGCAGGAGTGCAGTAGGACCGACAGATGAGCTTTGTCTGGATTGATCTCCTCTGGTGACGGAAGCTTGAAACGGCACTTAATTCTAGCATCGGAAGCTAATCCGGTGCGATCGGAGGCTTGTATGGCGCCGTTTAAAACGGCGCGTATTGACCTCATGGTAAAATGGCGCCGCCCGTCACGGCGCGCCTTTTGTTTGGGGGTTAAAACAGCGCCCGGCTGAAACGACGCGCAGAGATGGTTAAAACGGCGTGCCATTTGTCGCGATGGATTAACAAGGGGGGAGGCTTCCCTATATAAGCTTCTCTCCTTTGTTTTGTTGCTTCACACTGTTCATTTGTGGAAAATTTTTCTCTCTCTTCATCTCCTTCTCCACCACGACGAGTGAGCGAGTCAGAGTCAGAGGTGAGTTGAGGGGTTTTTGTTATTGGGTTTAGAACCCATCTCACGGGCCCCGGGAGGCTTCTAGTAGGACTTGTCCTCGGAGCTAAATTCCCCGGGCGTCCCGTTTGGCCTCGGCTTGCGCCTATGGCTACTTTTAGGGGCTGCTCCCTTAGTGGACGGCTTCCACTTTTCTTTTGGCAAACCCCCGAGCTAGGGAGACTCTGCCGAAATTTTGTCAGAAGTCTTGCTTTAATCAACTGATTTCTGACTTTTGTCTATTCTCTTCTGGATGCTGCCTTGCAGATAACATGGCATCCAGCCCTTCTTCCTCTGCATCCCGAGTTGCTGTGACATGGGGGAATGTCTACTCCCTCGATCGAGGGTCCAGGAACATAACCGTGGTAGCTGAGTCTTCGGACTCGGAGACTGATACCGTTGACACCGGCCGCCTGTTGATTCTCGACGGTAATCATTTCAAGTATGAGCGAGGGGATGGCGTCAGACTGGACCACCCCAAGGACAAACACTTGATGGCATTCCTCGGGCGCTTCAACCTTGGCGGGAAGCGCGATATAATTCTTGTCCGTCGAGTCGAGGGAGCTTTACTGGCGGGCAGAGATAGTCTGACCGAGTCGGTCATTCATGGCATGCCCATATATATTCCAGGCGAGCTCAGAAAATGGGGGGCCGTTCTTGGTGTGCAGGAGTTATCTCCAGAGGCCGGGCTACTGACAAGAGCACCACAATTCATGCCAGCCCGCTGGAATGAGACTGCCGGGTGCATCGACAGAGAGAAGCCCGTGTATGGTTTGTTCCTCACCCCACTGCATTGGGGGTACCAAGATGAGCCTTTCCTTTTGGACTGTTTGGCAGTCCAGTTCAAGCACCAGATCTCGGTGGGATGGTTCGGAGAACTCAAAGCCACCGATGCTCACGCCTTCAGACCAGGAGCAGTCAAGTTTACAGATTTTGTATTGCGACAGTACGCTCCCATCCTGGTACACGTCGGTGTCTATCAAAGTGTATATGCTTCCCGTTACAGGTACCCGATCTCCCGAGGTCTGTGCTGCGGGATGATTGAGGTCTTCTGCCTGGAATACAACACCTTTTATACTGCAGAGGCTGAGACTTCACTGGAGCTCTGGAGTCTTTCCCAGCTGAGCGGCTTGCCGATAGACGGGGAGCTGTACGAAGAAGTTTGTTTCCCGGACTGGCTGAAAGACCAGACAGATGGCGAAGGCAAATACTTTACGGGATTCACCTATCGCTATTTGATGAAGGCATACTGCACCCTGCTGCGCTTGACGCTTGACTCATGGGAAGCGCGGAAGCCTGGTGAAAAGAGATGCGTGCGGATGGGCACGTGGCTTCAACATTTCTTTGGTGGGGAGCAGCAATATGAGGACTTCCCCACGGTGGTTCCGACAGCGGTGAAGCGGAAGAATAGGGCTCGACGCCAGACAACCTACCTGCTGCTTCAGGGAGAGGGCGACAAGGGGGCCCGAATCCCACAGGAGTTGACGCAGTCACACATTGTGCTGCGTATCTAACATATTGGCTTTGCTCGTTCGCCCTCCCCCAGGGGGACGAGACGATAATCAGGCCGGAGGCCATTTACCCTACCTGTTTGATGGCTTGGGGGACGAAGTTGTCCTTGTGCCCGGTGGCTCTATGCCTTACATATAAGATGTTGGGGGATTTGCACAAGTCACGGATCCCCAGAAATTCACGGACGGTCGGCCCCCTCCATTTCTTCATCGCCTGGGTCTGCACCTTGTTTCCTGAAGCAGCTCCCCAGTCGATGCAGTCAGATCGTCCTGTGCCGCGGATGATCGAATTTGCTAGTGCTGAGCTGTCTTCACTGGCGGACCAGCTTTTTGCTATTCGGGGGAAGCTGACTACAATTACGACAGATTCCCCAGGAGTTCTACATTTTTGGAGTTTGTCCGCTAGCTCCAGCCCTCTCGTCAACAGGTTGCGGCAATGCCGGTTCTTCGAGACAGAGGAATTCATTCACTAGCTCACCGGGACCAAGAGCACGAGGCCAATCTTGGAGCCAGAACTGGTTGATTGGGCACTGTCTATCCACCCCATTGTCCTTGTATTTAGAAAGAGCGGCTTACTGTGGCTGGAGCCGTACTACCCCTTCCACTTTGGGCAAAATTTCGGATATGACCAGCAGATTCCTTCTTCTTCAGCTCAGTTCAATCTCCCGAACAGACATCGGGCTGGTCAGACGACTACGGATGAAGCCCGCACATGGTGGGACTACATCCATCGTCGGGAGGATGTATCCTTCAGGGTGCCAACCCCGGCTCGTCTGCCCCGAGTGGCTTCGGACTTCATCAAGTGGTGGAATGCACGGACGGGCTTCTACCGGAACTTTCGGAAAGACTATTGGCATGTTGTCGAACGTCGTTTCTTAGATTCCCAACGGGAGCCTGTTTTGGATGTTGATCCATCCTATTTGAAGAAATTGAAGTCCTGGTCCAACACCGAAGTGATGGCATATCTGGAGGCCAGGAAGGCTGCGAAGGGTAGGTCATCCAAGGCCGACCCGAAAATGTTAGAAATCTAGAAGGATGACTACATCAAGACTCCCTGGGGGCTGTGCCAGGTTAGCACTGACCGGATCGCCCTCCAGATGATCCCCCTCCCGGTGGAGGAACCTCCACCTGCAGTGGCGGGCTGGCGCCCAGAAGCTGACCATTTTCATCCCTATCAGACCTTCATCGGGAGGGAAGATAGACAGGCTGACTTGTATTCCAGCACCCCCTGGATATTCGCCCTGCTTCATGTTATGACTCCTCTGTGTTGATGATGTTGATAATATGCTTTACTTCATGGGCAACACCATGTTTTGATTGATTGGCAACTGTTTATGTTTGGATGAAATAGCTTTTATCAGATTGTCTGTGTGTTCTATGCATTTCACAAGTCTACACACTGCACACACACACAAGTCTTCACACTCAGCATAGTCTATACATCGTGTTGTGTTTATGTTGTGTTTGTGCATCGTTGAGAACGTAAGTCTATACATCCATGCATCATCACTCTCAGCATAGTCTGGACAGAAGTGGGTTGACCCCCTTCGTAAATGGGTCGACTCACCCAGAACACAAGTCTATACACTGTCTGTCTATTTAGTGTCTCATGCAACGTCAGCTCAATAAGTCTATACATTGTATCAGTGCATTGCTTCCTCTGTGCATGTACTGCATCAGTGCATCACAAGTCTATACATCCATTACTTCAGTTCAATACCTGCTATGTGCATGCATTGCATCGGTGCATTGCTTCCTTTGTGTATATACTGCATCAGTGCATCCATCAGGCATACAGTCTATACACTAATGCATGTGAGGTACTTTCTGCACGATAATGTCTATACATTGCTGCATTGTTCGCACAGGCTAAGTCCATACATTAGTGACGTCTGTACAGCGTCATGCATCATTCTTCAAAGTCCATACACTGCACTGTAGCTTGCTCGAGGTGAAGTCTGTACATCCATCAGTGAACTTCCAAGTCTATACATTGGTGAAGTCTGTACATTCACCAATTGAACTTCGAAGTCTATACATTGGGATCTTTACCTACGTTCAGTCTTGCAAGTCTATACATTGGGCTTTCAGATAAAGTCTATACATCCCAGAACTGTGCAAGTCTGTACATTGCTGCTTTGCCAAAGTCTTTACATTGTGAACCTTCTAGTCTGTACAGACTTTGCTTCGCTCAAGTCTGTACATCGTCCAGTTGTCTTTGGCAAGTCTTCACATCGTGAAGTCTATACATTCAATTTCTTTGCTTTGCTCAAGTCTGTACAGCCTTTTCCTTTGCAAGTCTATACATCGTTCATGAAGTCTGAACAATGAGCAAGTCTGTACATCGGACTAGTCTGCATCGGCTAAGTCCATACATCGTCCAGTGCATTGCATGCATCATTCATGAAGTCTGTAAATCGAGCTGAAGGCTGGCTAAGTCTATACATCGTCTGTCTTCCTTAGAGTCTCATGCATAACATTGAAGTCTGCACATTGTTGCACGCTCATCAAGTCCATACACTGGCAAGTCTTTCCATTGCCTAAGTCTATACATTGGCTGCTGAATGTTCCTCAAAGTCCACACATCTATTGTCAGCATGTCTATGCATTCGTATTCAATGTACACACTTCACTGCATTGCACACTGCATCTCCAAGTCTATACATCACTGATTGCATGCATTGGGTTAGCGTCAAATTCAGCGTCTTCACAAAGTCTAGACATCGGTTGGGTTCATAACGCTGAGTCTGCATATTCATATGGCATGTCTATACAACCATCTGCTATGTTCTTATCACTGCATAACTGAAGTCTGTACATCGCACAGCACTGCATATATGAAGTCTATACATTGCAGAGTCTATACATTGCATTCACATTCATAAACTCTACACATAGTGAAGTCTATACAATGCATTGCATCCTACAAAGTCTGTACAGGGTTTATACTTAAACTGATAATTCTAATTCGACTGTCTGACAGGGATTCCTTACTGAGATTGATGACTTGGCTCGTGATCCAAGAAGGATGAGGTGCTATGATGGTGACACGTGGAAGCAGCCCATCCAGGATGCTGCCATGTGGATGAAATGTCCTCGGATCTGGCGAATTCTTTGGGCGGGAAATGTGGAAGCCACACGCCCTTATCCAATCTGCTGCTGGTATATATATGAGTCTTCTTCTTCGGATGATGGCCGATCGAACAGTGGTAAAGTATATACAGAAGAGTAAAAGTCTGAAGCAGTAGAGAGCCACCGATCCACAGAGAGAAGAAAAATAGAGAAGAAGAAAAAGTGTGAAGAGAAGATTGAGAGAGATGTGTTGAGAGAGTGAGATTGAGAGAGTTTTGTTTGAGAGCATTTCTGATTGTTACTCAGACTCTTGGTTCAGATACCAGAGCTGAGCTTTGCTCATTCCGAGCTACATTCCCAGTTGGGTTTTCTATTTTCGTTTGCTTCTGTCTTTTATTTCCGAAATTATTTCTTCAAGCTGTGAGTCAGCTGTTAGCAGAGGTGCTGCCTCTGGTCGGGTAAGCTGTAAACCCCAGCAGTTGCAGTGGTTTCCACTGCACAGGTGAAGCTGTAATCCTCAGCAGGCGAGACTTGTCTCGGACAGCAAGCTATGTTGCTCAGCGGTTTGTAGGCCAAGCTGTATTGCGCAGCTGACGCAAGCTATACTGCGCAGCAGTAAGCCATACTCGGTTGAGTGTGGGGTGGACGTAGGTCTCCTGACCGAACCACCTAAAAATCTTGTGTGCCTTGTGTTTGCTTGTTTGTCTATGAACTGTGTGCAATTGGATTTCCTATTCATCTTCACAGTTTGATTCGCCTCTGTTCAAATCTAGTACTCGAGATAGTGATTCAGTAGATTTGCCTATATTCCGCTTTAGAGCATTATACTGGTTTTAAATTAGGCAGTAGATCTATTCACCCCCCTCTATATCCACACTTCGTGGAGATAGACTGCGTCCATCTAACATAACAGTTGGTATCAGAGCCATGCTCTTCTACAGGGACTCATCGCTCGAAGAGGAAAGGCAAAGATGGATGCTCAAGGGATGATAGCTGAAGGACACTCAACCACAAATCCCCCATTCTTCGATGGATCTAACTATGCATACTGGAAGAATCGTATGCAAGTATTTTTGAGGGCTAAGGATTATGAGATCTGGAAGGTAGTCAGCAAGGGACCTTATGAGCTGTCCCCTAATGAGGAAGTCTGGAACAAGGAGGAGATCAGGAGGTCTACACTAAATTGGAGTGCAATAAATGCCATTCAATGCTCTCTGCACCCTACAGAATTCTCCCGCGTATCAGCCTGCAGTTCAGCTAAGGAGATGTGGGATGCACTGGAAGTCATTCATGAAGGAACTTCTCAAGTTAGAGAGACGAAGGCCAATTTCCTTGTGTCCGAATATGAAGCCTTCTAGATGAAGCCCAAAGAGACCATCAAGGAGATGTATACTTGATTGACAACCATTACTAATGGTCTTAGAGGTCTCGGGAAGGCTCAGACAGAATATGATGTAGTGAGGAAGATATTGCGCTCCCTGACTCATGCTTGGCATACTAAAGCTACAGTGATGGAGGAGTCAAGGGATTTGCGAAATACAAGGGCTGATGAGCTAATTGGCTCGCTGATGGCATATGAGATTAATATGCCAAGGATAGAAGAAGCTGAGAGGAAGAAGAAGCCAATCGCTCTGAAAGCTGGTGCCAACAAATCCAGCAAGTCCAGCAGATCAAGCTCTAGCAGTTCATCATCCGAGGAGAGCCTGAATGAAGAAGATATAACTCGTACTGAGATGGCAATGATGACCAGAGAGTTCAGGTGGTTCCTCAGGAAAGGAGCAGGACGATTCAGCCAAAAGAAATATAGTGGCGGCCGAAGGGGTAAAAGGTATAAACATAACCCTGCAAAGAAAACTGAAACTAATACTTGTTATCAATGCAGGAAAACAGACCATATGAAAGCTTACTGTCCAGAGAATCAGAAATACAAGGACAAGTCAAAAAGGAAGAACACGAAAGGGAGAGCTATGGTTAGCACCTGTAGTGATGAAGATGAAGGCTCCTTGAGCAATACCTCTGATAGTGAAGCTGAATCTGAGAAGCCCATTTGCCTTATGGCAACAAGTTCTGAAGACAGAGAGGAGGACTCAGATGAGGTAATCACTAGATTCGAAAATTTCACTATTGCTGATTAGGTAGATGCCTACCATGACATAGCTGATAGAGCTGATGATATTAGGAAGGAAAACATGCATTTAAGAAGGAAGATTAACTCCATGCAAAATGATACAACTCTAACTGATAAAATTGCATGTCTAGAATCTGAGAATAAAAATTTGAAACTCACATGTTCTGAATTAGATGAAATCAAGAATGAGTTAAAAGCCTCTAAAGAAGATAATGAGAGGTTAGAAAAAGAAGCTGATGAATGGAAGCTGAAAATCCAGAAATATGAAAGTGAGATAAAAATTGCGAATGAAAAATATCAAGCTGTCCTAAGTGTGAATACAGAACTGAAAAAATCCATTGAAGACATTCAAAAGGATAATGAGGACAAGCTTAAAACCATTGAGAAAATGACCCAGGTACAGATAATCTAAATGCTTTGTTAGGGTCAAAGGTCAACTTTAGAAAAGAGGGCCTTGGATTTAATTCTAGTGCAACAAAAACATTTGGAATGAAAACTATTTCATTTGTTGCACAAAAAGAAAAAGGACCTCTAATTAGCATGAATTCAAACATGTCAATGAACAAAACTGCTAATCTGAAAAAGCCCAGTGCTGAGGAGAAGGGCAAACAAAAACTGAGTGAGCCTAGTAGAGCTAGCACATCCAAACAAAATCCCAAAGCTCAGTCTCAGGTTAAAGGTCAACCTACACAGTCTTATAAACCCCATGTTAAGGTCACCAAGTCTCCACCATCACCACCACCTATGAAAAAGACCCAATACACAACTATGAATAGGTCAGCAGGGTCCAAGGTGCAGGGGAGGCAGAATGCTTTTAGAGCTCAACCCAAACATTTCTACCAACCTAGAGCCCAGTCCCACTTCTTTGCACAGTCAACCTATCCAAATAGGTCAGGATGGACTAGGACACAAGGAAGATTTACAGGTTATGGACATCATGCTACATAGTCCTATAAACCTTACACTTGTAATTAGGTTAATGGGTATGGCTCTTGGACACCTAGGAACAAATATTTCCACAGCCAGCCCAATGATCACTATGGCCAAAATTTCATGAATACACCCCAGCCAAGGCACTGGCAAAGAAATAATCAATCTGTAAATAATCATGCTAGTGTCAACAAGAAAAAACAAAACAAAAAGAAATCTGGAAAATCCACTGAACAGAATTATTTTAAACAAATGTGGATTCCGAAAAGTCTGCTTTCTTGCTTTGCTTCTATTTCATCTACTCTAGAGCCCAATCAGTCTTGGGTTCCAAACCTCTCTACCTGATTGTGTGTGCAGGTATGCCTGGCAGCCAAGAACAATTTGTGGTACTTGGATAGTTGCTGCTCCAAGCATATGACAGGGGATAAGGCCAAGTTCTGCATGCTGACAGAGAAACAAGGAGGCCTTGTCACCTTTGGTAGCAACACAAAGGGTAAGATTGTTAGAACATGTAAGGTAGGTAAGTGTACTACTTGTTGCATTGAGGATGTTATGCTGGTTGAAGGATTAGTTTATAACCTACTTAGCATCAACCAGCTATGTGATAAAGGATGCAAAGTGCTTTTTGACTCTCAATGTTGCAAAGTTTTTGAACCTGATTCCGAAACTGTTAAATTTTCTGGTAAGAGGATAAATAACACTTACATGATAGATCTAGATGATATTCAACATTCTAACCTATGCCTCACTGCTAGTAGAGAAGACTTAGCATTTTTATGGCATCGTAGGTTAGGTCATCATAGTTACACTGTTTTGCATAAACTAAATAAGCATAGCATGGTTAGAGGACTTTCTGAAGTTTCCTTTAAGAAAGAAAATAAAATCTGTGATGCATGCACTTAATCAAAGTTAACTAGAAAGTCATTTAAATCTAGAACAGAAAATCTGTCTTCTAAACCCTATGAGCTGATACACATGGACCTTTTTGGGCCAACCAGGTCTGTCAGCTTATCAGGGAGGAAGTATGGGTTTGTCATGGTAGATGACTTCTCTAGGTATACTTGGGTATATTTCTTATCACATAAAAGTGATGCATTCTCAGAATTTCAGGAGTTCCATGTTAAAATAAATCAGAAAATTGAAAATATTTTGACTGATCATGGAGGTGAGTTTGAAAACTCACAGTTTGATGAATTCTGCAGGTCAAATGGAAGTAATCATAGGTTCTCCTCACCTAGGACCCCTGAGCAGAACGGAGTTGTAGAGAGAAGGAACAGAACCCTAGTGGAGATGGGTCGTACACTCTTGGTTGAAGGTGATCTACCAAGGAAGTTTTGGGCTGAAGCAGTAAATACTGCCTATTATGTAATTAACAGAGCCATGGTAAGACCTTCTACTCAGAAAATACCATATGAGATCTTAAAGGGTAAGAAACCGTCTATTGCTCATTTCAAGGTTTTTGGTTGCAAATGTTTCATTCATATAAATGATAAAAGAGACCTTGATAAATTTGAACCTAAAGGTGAACCAGGAATATTTCTTGGTTATTCTGAAAACACCCGAGCATATAGAGTGTATAATCTGAATTCCAAAACTGTTGAAGAATCTCCACATATAGTTTTTGATGAATCCTTATTAAAGACTAATGTTGGTCAATACAGGAATGAAGACAATGGTGATATTTTGAAGGAAGGAAATCATGCAGACAAATCCGAGGATGAGGAAGGAAATGAAGAGCTTAATGAAGAAGAGCCTACAGTTCAGGGGGCGGTAAATGAAACTCATGGTGATGAAATTGTCAACATTAGATATCTAAAAGATCATCTTGTAGATAATGTAATTGGCAATCTGCATGACCCCCCTAGGACTAGAGGTCACTTAAGAATTCAAAATGAATTGAATGCATATGCGTTTGTTTCAAATGTAGAACCCAAGTCCATTGACTGTGCTCTCAAAGATGTGCATTGGATTAATGCCATGAATGAGGAGCTCAATCAATTTGACAGGAATAAGGTGTGGCATTTGGTTCCACCTCCTGATCATGAAACAGTCATAGGCACTAAATGGGTATTAAGAAATAAAACTGATGAATCAGGGAATGTCATTAAAAATAAGGCCAGGCTTGTAGCTCAGGGGTATAATCAGGAATTTGGAATAGACTTTGAAGAGTCTTTTGCCCCTGTAGCCAGGTTAGAAGCAATCAGAATATTATTGGCTTATGCATGTTCCCTAGGAATAAATCTTCAGCAGATGGATGTAAAATCTACTTTTCTAAATGGGGAAATCAGTGAGGATGTCTATGTGAGGTAGCCTCCTGGATTTGAATGCTTAGACTTCCCTAATCATGTCTATAAACTCAGAAAGGCTCTCTATGGTTTAAAGCAAGCTCCTAGAGCTTGGTATGACAGGTTGAGCAAATTCCTCACTGAAAAGAACTTCACAAGAGGTGTAGTTGATCAAACATTGTTCACCAAGGTGAGTCATTCAGATATTCTTATCATTCAAATTTATGTTGATGACATTGTCTTTGGGTCAACTAACCCCAAATTGTGTGAGGAATTCTCTCAAATTATGACTAATGAGTTTGAAATGAGCTCAATGGGTGAGCTCAAACTATTTCTTGGACTGCAGGTTACACAATCAAAGGATGGTACTTTCATCTCTCAGTCCAAGTACATAAAGAATTTATTGAAGAAGTACAAAATGGGCAACCTCAAGGAAATAGCTGCTCCAATGGGTACCTCAACCAGTTTGGATGAAGATCCTCAAGGTAAACCAGTGGACCAAAGGCTGTATAGAGGTATGATCGGATCCCTTCTATATCTTACAGCATCTAGGCCTGAT
The DNA here is from genome assembly GCA_022559845.1 of Amorphophallus konjac. NCBI lineage: Eukaryota > Viridiplantae > Streptophyta > Magnoliopsida > Alismatales > Araceae > Amorphophallus > Amorphophallus konjac. The sequence goes on along the minus strand of CM040125.1, from coordinate 212,863,448 downwards.
ATTCAATTTTCAGTGTGTTTATGCTCTAGATTTCAGGCTAGTCCTAAAGAAACACATCTTAAGGTAGTGAAAAGGATTTTTAGGTATTTACTAGGCACCCAAGAGCTAGGTCTATGGTATCCTGCTAAGTGTGAGTTAGAACTTCTAGCCTACACTGATGCAGACTATGCTGGGTGTCGAGTAGATAGAAAATTCACTAGTGGCTATTGTCAATTTCTTGGTGGCTGTCTAGTATCTTGGGCATCTAAGAAGTAACACACTGTATCCTTGTCTACAGCTGAGGCTGAATATGTTGCAGTAGGTAATTGTGCTACCCAAGTACTTTAGATCAAGCGCCAACTAGATGATTATCATATAAAATTGGAATGTATTCCAATCTTGTGTGATAATACTAGTGCTATATGCCTTGCTAAAAATCCTGTTCACCATTCTAGGACTAAACATATAGAGATAAAACACAATTTTCTTAGAGATGTTGTAAATAAAAAGGAAATTGAAATGAACTTCATTGAAACTGAAAAATAAATTGCTGATATCTTTACTAAGCCTCTTGGGAATGAAAGGTTTAAATTTCTTAGAAGAGAACTTGGCTTGTGTAAATTTCAGCATAATGAATAAATTCTCTGATGGCTTGAATAAAATATGTGAATGTTGAATGTAGCAACAGACTCACGATCATGCATGTCACTCATATTTTTTTACACTCATGATCATCACTGCATATCATTTAGTCATGAATGTGTCTAAAACCACATGCATATCATTCATAATTTTTTATGACATAGTTTTCATTGCATATCATTCATCCATGACCTATGTCGAAGCTCTCTCTCATTTAATTCTTGCCATTCATTTGCAAAACTGCATGCATATAGACAGGGGGAGTCTTGTCAGAAATTCAGGGTGAACTGCTGCGTTGACACTATCACACTGTAGCGTTGACGCACTGGGGTATTCTCGTGAACCATTAACTCTGCTTTTTTTTTAATTTCTGCGTCGACGGTGCTCTACAGTGGCGTTGACGCAGTGAACTAGATCTGTGAATGCCTCTGCTCCTTATTCTGATGAGTTGACGCTGCAATAGCGTGGAGTCGACGCATTGATATTATCTCAATGTTTTATATTATTGCCTCTTCAACTGATGCGTGGACGCCTTGAACTCCCATCGTAGACCCTGTTCATTCATCCTTTGACTCTGAATGATTGAGTCTGACAATATGGCAATCTGTTAGTCAGTTCTGATTCCTAAGCAATAGAAAATAGACTTCTTCTCTTATAAGAATTTTAATTACTTATAGACTGACTTAATGATTTGAATTTTATAATTTTTGGAGTTTAAAGATTGTAATTAGTACATAAGAAAGCTGAAAATTGATAAAGCTCTCAACCCTTATCTTATTTCATGTCAAACAAAGCTAATCATATCTGAAATCTGAAAAACTCATCTGAAATAATGTTAGAGAAGCTAAGTATGTGTATTGCCCTTAGTCAAATCATTCTGAAACATATAAAGGACAGCTAGGAAAGATATTAAAAAACATTGAAAATCCTTGAAAAATAATGTTGGCAGAGCAATGACTGGTAAATCACCGAGAAACTAAGTGATCCATCAAAGAAATGGACAATACTTAAGTCATGAGGTGTATCAGTTATCTCTGCATAAAATGATCAAAACAGTAAGGTGGTTTCACTGAGTACCTGAGGGTAACTGGCGTCTGATAAACATGTACCCTTACACAAAAAGGTGTAAATCAGTTCTATTGAATTTGATCATGGCAGAATGGTCCATCATGTTGAGTATCTAGGGGTATTGGCGTCTGATAAACGTATACCCTTACGCAAAAAGACAAATGGCACCTGAATGCCCTTAATGAACTAATATTGAAAATGCTGTTCCTTCAAAAGAAATTTCATGGATGTCAACTTGTTTAATTTCAATACATGACCTGGTAACTCTTAACATTTTTTTTGAGTCTATGAAAGTAAGATATTTTGAAACTGAATCTCTCATGCAAATGTGATTCTGGTTTATTATTTTATCATGCACAGAAAACTTATCCATTGATTGTAGTGTATGAACTCAAAATTTTATAGTCTTTAAATCAGAATTCTATCTGAAAGTAGTTTCTAAATTCATATGACTGAAGACTCTGTGCTTTAGAATGCTTATTCCTGAACTACTTGTTTAGAATGCCAGTCAGATGATCTTTCTTGTTCCTTCCCTTGTAATCACTTTCCCTCCTCTTTGTTGAAGGCAAAGGAGGAGAATATTGTCTGTTTGATTTATTCTGAATTCATTCCAAGGGGAGTGTATGAATTATGTTATGGCAAACGGGGAGATCTTGTGAGCAAGGAGTTAGTCTTTATTTCGTAGCATGCATTCATAGCATCTGCATGACAATCTGAATAACAAATCATGTCTTTCATCAAAAATTCATCTGAATGACAGGTTGTTGCTCTTCTATATGATAGGGGGTTGCCATCATCAAAAAGGGGGAGATTGTTGTAACTCCTCTGTGTTGATGATGTTGACAATATGCTTTACTTCATGGGCAACACCTTATTTTGATTGATTGGCAACTGTTTTTGTTTTGATGAAATTACTTTTATCAGATTGTCTGTGTGTTATATGCATTTCACAAGTCTACACACTGCACACACACACAAGTCTTCACACTCAGCATAGTCTATACATCGTGTTGTGTTTGTGCATCATTGAGAATGTAAGTCTATACATCCATGCATCATCACTCTCAGCATAGTCTGGACAGAAGTGGGTCGACCCCCTTCTTAAATGGGTCGACTCACCCAGAACACAAGTCTATACACTGTCCGTCTTATTTAGTGTCTCATGCAGCGTCAGCTCAGTAAGTCTATACATTGTATCAGTGCATTGCTTCCTCTATGCATGTACTGCATCAGTGCATCACAAGTCTATACATCCATTGCTTCATTTCAATACATGCTATGTGCATGCATTGCATCGGTGCATTGCTTCCTCTGTGTATATACTGCATCAGTGCATCCATCAGGCATACAGTCTATACACTAATGCATGTGAGGTACTGTCCACACGATAATGTCTATACATTGCTGCATTATTCGCACAGGCTAAGTCCATACATTAGTGAAGTCTGTACAGCGTCATGCATCATTCTTCAAAGTCCATACACTACACTGTAGCTTGCTCGAGGTGAAGTTTGTACATCCATCAGTGAACTTCCAAGTCTATACATTGGTGAAGTCTGTACATTCACCAATTGAACTACGAAGTCTATACATTGGGATCTTTACCTATGTTCGGTCTTGCAAGTCTGTACATTGGGCTTTCAGATAAAGTCTATACATCCCAGAACTGTGCAAGTCTGTACATTGCTGCTTTGCCAAAGTCTTTACCTTGTGAACCTTCTAGTCTGTACAGACTTTGCTTCGCTCAAGTTTGTACATCGTCCAGTTGTCTTTGGCAAGTCTTCACATCGTGAAGTCTATACATTCAATTGCTTTGCTTTGCTCAAGTCTGTATAGCCTTTTCCTTGGCAAGTCTATACATCGTTCATGAAGTCTGAAAAATGAGCAAGTCTGTACATCGGACTAGTCTGCATCGGCTAAGTCCATACATCATCCAGTGCATTGAATGCATCATTCATGAAGTCTGTACATCGAGCTGAAGTCTGGCTAAGTCTATACATCGTCCGTCTTCCTTAGAGTCTCATGCATAACATTGAAGTCTGCACATTGCTGCACGCTCATCAAGTCCATACACTGGCAAGCCTTTCCATTGCCTAAGTCTATACATTGGCTGCTGAATGTTCTTCAAAGTCCACACATATGTTGTCAGCATGTCTATGCATTCGTATTCAATGCACACACTTCACTGCATTGCACACTGCATCTCCAAGTCTGTACATCACTGATTGCATGCATTGGGTTAGCATCTCATTCAGCGTCTTCACAAAGTCTAGACATCGGTTGGGTTCATAACGCTGAGTTTGCATATTCATATGGCATGTCCATACAACCATCTGCTATGTTCTTAGCATTGTATACCTGAAGTCTGTACATTGCACATCACTGCATATATGAAGTCTATACATTGCATTCGCATTCACAAAGTCTACACATAGTGAAGTCTATACAATGCATTGCATCCTACAAAGTCTGTACAGTTTTTATACTTAAACTGATAATTCTAATTCGACTGTCTGACAGGGATTCCTTACTGAGATTGATGACTTGGCTCGTGATCCAAGAAGGATGAGGTGCTATGATGGTGACACGTGGAAGCAGCCCATCCAGGATGCTACCATGTGGATGAAATGTTCTCAGATCTGGTGAATTCTTTAGGCGGGAAATGTGGAAGCCACATGCCCTTATCCAATCTGCTGCTGGTATATATATGAGTCTTCTTCTTTGGATGAAGGCCGACGAACAGTGGCAAAGTATATACAGAGAGAGTAAAAGTCTGAAGCAGCAGAGAGCCACCGATCCACAGAGAGAAGAAAAACAGAGAAGAAGAAAAAGAGAGAAGAGAAGATTGAGAGAGATGTGTTGAGAGAGTGAGATTGAGAGAGTTTTGTTTGAGAGCTTTTTTGATTGTTACTCAGACTCTTGGTTCAGATACCAGAGCTGAGCTTTGCTCATTCCGAGCTACATTCCCAGTTGGGTTTTCTATTTTCGTTTGTTTCTGTCTTTTATTTCCGAAATTGTTTCTTCAAGCTGTGAGTCAGCTGTTAGCAGAGGTGCTGCCTCTGGTCGGGTAAGCTGTAAACCCCAGTAGTTGCAGTGGAGGTTTCCACTGGACAGGTGAAGCTGTAATCCTCAGCAGGCGAGACTTGTCTCGGACAGTAAGCTATGTTGCTCAGCAGTTTGTAGGCCAAGCTGTATTGCCCAGCTGACGCAAGCTGTACTGCGCAGCAGTAAGCCATACTCGGTTGAGTGTGGGGTGGACGTAGGTCTCCTGACCGAACCACCTAAAAATCTTGTATGCCTTGTGTTTGCTTGTTTGTCTATGAACTGTGTGCAATTGGATTTCCTATTCATCTTCATAGTTTGATTCGCCTCTGTTCAAATCTAGTACTCGAGATAGTGATTCAGTAGATTTGCCTATATTCCGCTTTAGAGCCTTATACTGGTTTTAAATTAGGCAGTAGATCTATTCACCTCCCTCGAGATCCACACTTCGTGGAGATAGACTGCGTCCATCTAACATAACACTTCATTCTAACGGGCTTTCAATTTTTGGTCCATTAGAAGCCATCCGGAACCATCAGCTCCTAGTGTCTTTCAAGTATGTCGACGGCTGGGGATTGGACCACTTGGGCCTATATCACCACTTATCCTCCTGTGGCCATGAAGATTTGGCGCAGCTGGCAGAGAAAAGTGAGAAGATTGGTGACGTGTACTGGCTTATTTGCGAAGCGGCTTCTCGAGATAAGGCGCCCGTATTACTTTACTGGTCGCTCAGCCCCTGATATATAGGGCCGCCAGGTAATGCTTGTGTTTCCTTTCAGCCTTAAAGCTGCTCCTTTCATAGTCAATATGCATCTTTCTCACCTATGCGCTTTTGCAGCTCACCTCTCTGTGGAGGCGACCAAACATTACAGGGAGTTGATATCTAAGGCGCAGAAGCCTTCATATTTTAATATTCCAGAGCCAACTCCGACCATAACACCACTGCCCCCTGGGGATTCACGGAAGTGAACCAGGTCCCAGGTTAGGGAGGCTATCAGCAAGGCCAAGAAGGCCAAGAGGGCGGACTCCCGCGCTACCCGGGCGCGCTGGAGGAAGGCCGCTGAAGAGGAACCCATAGTCACCCCTCCTCGGGTTCCATCATTCTCCGAGTTTGAGGCTGCTTGGATGCAAGGGCCTGAGGGCGAACATAACTTCTTGTTCCCGTATGGCTTGTTTGCTTATTTCTGCCACCTCGACTGATCATCCTTCCTTTTTTTTTAGCTGCTGGCACTACCTCCGCCATTGTCGGGTTGGAGGCGGTGACTGGAGCCGCGGCTGAGGAGAGAGAAGAGGAAGCACCCTCAGCCTCTATTGAGGGTGACCTTCCTTAACCAAAACCCCATCAGGAGATGGAAGGTAACTTGCAGCTTGCCTATGGAGCTCGGCGGTCCATCGTGCTTTCAGTCGGGCCTTGACTGTTTATTGTCTTTTATCTCCATTCGATGTTCGACCAATGATGCTCCCCGAGGTCGGGGCCATGGCGGGAGCTGCTACTGGAGAGCAGGTGCCTCCAAGGGAAGAATCCCAAGGTATCCAGCCAACTGGTGTTTGCAAGGCAGAGACCGTCGAGGAGGTTCCGGCTAAGGGGCCTCCTCCTAGTAGCATGGTTCCCGCTCAGATACTGGAGATTCAAGAACAGGCGGAAGAGTCCTCCTCCTCTGAGCGAGTTGATTATGGTGGCGGCTCCGGCGACGACAAGGGGTTCCCACCGGTTGACACCGAGGCTGAGGATGCTGGGGCCTCTTCAGCTTATGAAAGTGACCTTCTAACATTTAGTCCTCCGAGACTACTAGGAGTCGAGCACGGGCCATCATACCCGACCGCAGGAGGAGGGCCAGAACCTTCAGAGGCCACTTTTGGAGGCCTAAATATAGTGCCGGTCGAGGTAGGAAATGTTCCGACTCTCGCCTGTAGCACTTCATTTTATTTTCAAGCCAACTGGCTGACATACACATATGTGATGCAGGCTGAGGTGGTATCGCCAGCTGTGATGGTTCGCATACCACTTTCTGACTTAGGCATGAGCCGATCGGCCTTTCCACCTATTGTGCGGCCCATCACCCTATGGCTTCCACAGACCTATGCTGCTGCAGCGGCCTCTGAGGAGCCCGACGCAACTGCTGGAGTTGGCGACCTGGCCGAGGTTGCGAGGCCTCAAGCCTCGGTCGCCGGTGAAGAACTATTGCTGAAGCCAAGCCCCCCCCCAGAAATAGAAGCGGGAGAAATCATTACAGAAGAGGCCGATGTTACTAAAGCCTTGTCTGTCATAGAAAGCTCCCCTCCTTTAGCGGCCGGTGAGACTGTTCAAGAGGAGCGTGTACCCTCAGCTGCTGAGACAGCTGTCATAACCTCACCTCAAAGGACGGGCAAGGAAGTCACCATCGTTGGGAGCCCTTCAGCTGTAGCAGCTGCAATTGTCGGGCCGGGCGTCGGCGCTGTGCAGACCATGCCGTCGACGTCCCTCAGGATGGCCAACGACATCTGGGCCGAGATAGATAGCAAGGTGGACTTTCAGCTCCCCGAGACTTCGCCACTGGGCTTACAATTCTCCAGTGACATGGTGTGGCAGTCTCTGGATAATCTCCAGCGAGCCGTGTCAGCTTCCCCGGGTCTAACCTATGTGCAGCTGAGGGGCCTGATAGAACACCTCTCCCGGTCAATATTAGCATTGTTGAGTACGGACTGAATAGATCTAGAGGGGGGGTGAATAGATCTTTCCCCCTTTTTCAGATTTAATATCTATTGGCTAAGTGAGTTGCAGGTGATTAACGAATTACAGAATTGATGTTGAGCTCAGTGAAGAAAACAAACACATAGAAAAGCACACACACACATAAGCAAACCACAAGATAGGATTTTTAAGGTGGTTCAGTCTCTTCCCGAGACTTACATCCACCCCTTGCTTAACTCAAGCAAGGCTTCACTAATGAGAACCTCTGATCTCAATCAAAACACAAGACACTGCTGTCACACAGCTTGTTCCTGCTGACACACAGCTTGTACCAGCTGACACACAGCTTGAATCCGCTGCCTCACAGCTTGACACTTGGTGTAAGGATGAATAGAAATGATGTGAAGGTGGGATGATGCAACAGGACTGAATATGGACTTTTGTAACAAAGTAAAGAATTCAGCCTGGGACTTAATCACATAAATAACAAGACTAGACTCCCTGTAGAGCTTCCAATCGGATGCCTTCAGCTGCTTTGTTGCTGGAGGTCGCACAGCTTGAAGCCCAGTCTTTCTTCTGCAGCAAATGAGAATGCCTTCAGTCTTCTGCAGATTTCTGATTGATGGTGAGCTACTTCGTCCTGTGATGTAGGTGTGTTTCTTAGCTTCGGTTCTATGCTCCCTCTATGTGCTATCCTTCGCGATCCGTGGCCTTCTACTTTTATGCAGATTCTTTTCCAAGTCTGAAGCTTTTCCCGCTCAAAATTCAGATCGCGCATCAATCTGCTAAAAAGCAGGGAGAAGGTTAAATCCGATCACTACAATAAGTTTGACCACTTCTAAGCACGATTCTCTCCTTGATTCCGTGCGGAATCTCATCATTTGAACTGCCCAACAACCTGCAACAACAATCTGCAGGTTTTAAGGAACCAAAACGGAATTCGGTTACAGTTCGGTTCTGGACGCTATAACGCCCGTGGTCGACCATGACACTGTCCCTGGTCAACAACAAGCAGTGTCCTGATGGCGGTTCCATTCTGGCTGACACTCGCGTCCCCCGTGGTCGACCACAGCCTTGTCGCTGGTCGACAAGGGGCGAATTACAGATGGCCGTCAGTTCTGTCTGATGTTCTGGCTGTTCTGTGGTCGACCAGAAGTGGGGCTTTGGTCGACAGCCAAGGCACATGCAGAAGACGGATGACTTGAAACGTTTCTGGCTGGGTTCGTTGGTCGACCATAACCACTTCCCTGGTCGACAAGCGGCCTTTGACACTTCTTCTGATTTGTTGATTCCACTTGGATTTCAGTGGACCTGAAATTACTTAATTTATCAGAAATAAATTGAACTATCAGATTTATATTGAGTTGATCAGAAACATTGTTTGTCATCATCAAATAGTCATGAGTCCAATACTTTGAAGGAACAATCAAACCACTTGTATTTGTTATGAAACAATATAGAACTTGATTAATCAAACATATCCTATTGTCATCATCAAAACCAAGGGATGCACAACATTCTCCCCCTTTTTGATGATGACAACCATGAGTCATTGTGACAAACAACAGACTATAAAATTCATTTGATATTGCATTCAAGGCTATCATAGCACAGATTTCATTCAGACAATTCGTTTGATGTGCCTTTCAAAAACTATAGCACTACTTACATGAGAGACTCAAAAAAGAATTAAGACACTAAGGACACGTAGACAAAGTAAACTTGACAATCTAGACTCACATCTAGACACACAACTAGACACACAATGACACATAAAGTCCTATCTCCCCCTTTGTCAACAGCAAAAAGAAGATCATTTGAACAATCCCTCTGAGGAGGATGAGGAGGTCTCTGGCTTCACGTTCTCTTCCATGCGATCCAGCTTGTCAACAATGTGGGCATAAGAGAGCCTGAGCTTCTGGATCTCGGAGATAGTAGCATTGTGATACTTTTCATTCTGCTTGGTGGTGAACTCTATGCGGTTTCCCATTTCTTCTGACACTTGACCTAAGGTGCCAACTAGTCTGTTGAACCGAGAACTAGCATGGTCAGTGTATTCCTTTTGCTTGATGAACCTGGCCTCCATCTGTTGTTCCAGCCTTTGGACTTTCTGCTCCAGGCGCCCGGTGGCAGCATTCATATTCTCTTGAAAGGAATGGAATTGGGTGGTGAGAGAGGACAACTGAGATGCTATCTGGAGAAGCACTCCGTGAGACTCAGTGTTGGATGTGAAGGATGGTGGTGGAGCAAAAGTAGAAGGAGTGGAGGTAGGTGGAACTTGGGTAGGTGGAACAGAATGAGATGGAGCTTGAGTGGCAGCAATGCCTGGATGCCAGGGCACTATAGAAAGGGAAGCTGAAGGATGGGCAGTAGTGGTGGTAGTAGGGGTAGCTTGAGGCACCACAGGTGGAGGTGTGACAGTAGGACTAACTTGTATAGGTGTATGTGGTGGAGAAGAGGGTGGCAATGGAGCCGTGGATTTGCCCTTGGATGGTAGAGTGCGCTGAATTTGGTCTCCTACCTTCTTAAACCCCAAAAATGTGGTCACGAAGTGAAAGTTGTAGATGTGCCATTTGGAAATTACAATGCGCGGAGCATGGGGAAATGGTATTTTTGCTGCTTCCAGAATGGCAGATATGTGGGCAGCAAATGGAAGAGAATTCTGGGGATAATGTAGGATGTTTTGGAAGGTGTTTAGGATGAGCGTGATGAGGCGAATGGGTTGACAAGTGATGAGGCCATGGAGCAAAAATAGATGGAGGCGACTTACTTGATCTCTGGCGCCTCCTCTTGGTTGGATAATGGTGGTAAGAATGTGATGAAGCAATCTATGAAGAGGAGGGAAGGTGTTGGCATTCAGATACTTAGGGAGAACCTCAGGAGCTGGCTGGCCAGTGACGACGGTGTATGCAGCTCGGAAGTCAAAATCCTCAGGATTGAAGACGGCGCCATGTCTGGGAATCTTCAACGCTTTGTGGAGCAGTTTGACGTCGAGGCGGATGACGATGCCGTGAACTACGGTGTAGACCTGACCATCCACTATTTGCAAGTTGTGGTAGAATTCTTGCACAAGCTGAGGCGAATACTGAGTATGTGCCGAGACAAACGCTGTCCACTCTTGAGCTTCAAAAATTGGCAGTAGTTCTGGGAACATCTCCATCAGCTTCTCATCAGAGAAATCAACAATCCTTGGTGGCAGAACGGTCCGTGGCTTGAGAACTCCTGACACTGGATGGATGATGGGTTCTTCTGAAGCTGGTACCTTCCTGCCTGAGTCAGCCGCCTCAGCCGTGGTCGACTTTTGAGGGGCCGATGGCGGACCCTGCGCAGCCCTTGGCTTGGAACGCTTGGACGGCGTCGAGGATTCAGCAGGGGCCTTCTCTCGTGTTCTCTTGGTAGACCGCGGAGCGTGTTTTGGAGACATGGTGGAGGGATGCGAGAGAAAGGCGAGAGAGAACGGGAGAGGAAGAATGCGAAAGAAGGACAGGGCGGCGGATGAGAAAAAATAGGGACCCAGCCGTGGCAATTTATAGGATAGGGCAGTAGGGCTGGGTCTTAAAAGAACTGGGACAGTGAACCATCACGATGCAGAAAATGAGCGGTCAGGATTTAATCAGCATTACTCAACTTTTTGGAAGGTATTAAAGTGTACGCCCTTTCTTTAATAGAACACTTATGGAACCTTTCCACCCTTATGCAAAGACCACCTTGTGACCAAATAGAGTGGGTATAGTGGTTCAATGAATTTGAAAGTATTGCACCAATAAATTGACTCCCCATATCCAATTTCTTTCACATGGCTCCTTGAACTTATAATATATTTCAAGAGACAATTTGACTAACTATGCTAGCTGAACAGTGTTTTTAAACTTGTATTTGCATGCTATGCTTTAGGTCAACCATTTTCTCTGCCTTTGTGATGCTTTAAATTTTTCTTTTGAAACATTTGAGAGCTGTGGTCAGGTTGATCACATGCTTTTCTACACGAGGAGACACGCTTTGTACACGCCAGAAACCCCGGCTACTTAGCATGCCTAACCATTCCACAAATGACTGGGACACACCTTTTATCCGTGAGGATATACGTTTATCAGACGCCAATATCCCCAGTTACTCAGTATGCCCAATCAATATCAGCAGAGTTAGATTGGATCTTCATGACACACTGGTCTCCCATCTATTTTTCAGCTAATTTTTTTTGCTTTGAGATGGAGAACAGTAGTTTCTCAGACCTCAATCCATTGCTCTACCATGAAGGCAGAATTATGGCGTATTCCATGTACATACATGTTAAATTTAAGTTTATTTTTACTGTTCAGCACAAACACAGGTAGAGAAACAGTCTCATTACTAAAAATCATAAGTCCTCAAAATCTTGTGACAGAGTCATAGTTATGGTTTGAATTTATTGCAGTAGTACAGTTCAAATTCTCATTACTACACTCAACCTCTACTCTTAATGATTACCTTGGTGATTTTATTGAAGGATATGGTTAGGTTTTTCAATGTTTTATCAAGGAATGAGTTTACACTTTTTCTCCCCCTCAATTTATGAGTCCTTGCTGAAGATAAAAAATGTTGGCCATGAAGAGATATAGAGACACAAGGGATGGGAAGTATGGATAAGGATGAATGAGTGAAGAAACTGAGCACAAAAGTTCACTTAGATCAGAGGATTTCCTAGCAGAGCCAGTAGCCTTTTTAGATCCATTTTCCCTTGTTCAGATCCTCTGTCGACCATAGAGTTACCTTTGGTCGACCTCTGTGCTGTCACAGAACCAACTATTTCCTGTCCTGATGCCTTGGTCGACCAGCGCCTTGCCTGTGGTCGACAACTGCGAAGTCAAAGAACCAACTACTTCCTGTCCTGATGCCTTGGTCGACCAGCGCCTTGTCTGTGGTCGACCACAAGAGATGAGCCGTAGAGAACCAGTATTCTGTAGAACTTGCTGAAGTAGCACCCGACACTAGACTTCCAAACTCAAAAACTTGACCAGTACTAGAGACCTAGTTGACATAACTTAGACAGAAATGACAGAATCTATGCAGTGTACACATGAATATGATTATTTCAAGAATTTTCAGGAGAAATTCTACAAATTCCTAACTCCCTTCTTAGAGTTGAAAATCTGTCATTGTTAAGGGGTTTTGTGAAAATGTCTGCCAGTTGTTTTTCAGTTTCTACAAAATGAAGCATGAAATTTCCTTTGGAGACCTCATCTCTTAGAAAGTGATGACGGATCTCAATGTGTTTTGTCCTAGAGTGTTGAATGGGGTTTTTAGACAAATTAATAGCACTAGTGTTGTCACAGAAAATAGGTGCACATCCAAGATCTACATTGTAGTCTTGGAGTTGATGTTTTATCCACAAAACCTGTGTACCACAGCTCCCTACTGCTACATACTCAGCCTCAGCAGTGGAGAGTGCCACAGAATGCTGTTTTTTAGAAGCCCATGATATTAAACATCCACCTAATATTTGACAATAACCACTAGTACTCTTCCTATCAATTTTGCAACCAGCATAATCAGCATCTGAATATGAAATCAAATCTAGTTTGCAGTAAGTAGGATACCATAAACCCAATTCTTGGGTGCCGGCAATGTATCGAAGGATACGCTTGACAGCCCCTAAATGTGATTCTCTAGGGCTAGACTGATATCTAGCACACATGCATACACTAAACTGAATATCTGGCCTTGAAGCAGTTAAATATAGCAGGGACCCGATCATACCTCTGTATTTCTTGGCATCTACCATGTTACCTTTTACATCAGCTTCCAATGTTGCATTTGTACCCATGGGTGACTCAATTGGTTTGCAGCTTTCCATGCCAAACTTTTTCAGCATCTCCTTTATGTACTTAGATTGATTTATGAAGTATCCTTCTCTACATTGTACGATCTGCAATCCAAGAAAAAACTGTAAATCACCCATTAAACTCATTTCAAACTCATTGGTCATTAAGTTTGCAAATTCAGTACATAAAGAAGCTTCGGTAGATCCAAACACAATATCATCCACATAGATTTGTACAATTAGTATATGCTTACCTTGGGTCTTGGAAAACAATGTTTGATCAATTTTACCTCTTATGTATCCCTTCTTGGTGAGGAAGGAGCTCAACCTTTCATACCAAGCCCGTGGAGCCTGCTTTAATCCATACAAAGCTTTATGCAATTTGAAAACATGATTAGCAAGTTCATCATTTTCAAAACCAGGGGGTTGTTCCACATAGACTTCTTCTTTTATTATTCCATTTAGAAATGCACTTTTTACATCCATTTGTTGTAGTTTGATTCCATGAGATGCTGCAAAGGCTAGCAATATCCTGATGGCTTCTAATCTAGCAACTGGAGCATATGATTCTTCAAAATCAACCCCAAATTCCTGGTTGTACCCTTTAGCCACCAGCCGAGCCTTGTTTCTCATTACAACCCCTTCTTCACTTAGCTTGTTTTTATAGACCCATTTGGTTCCAATAACGGGGTGAGATGAAGGTCTAGGGACAAGACTCCACACCTGATTTCTTTCAAATTGATTTAGTTCTTCATGCATAGCATTTATCCATGAGTCATCTTTTAATGCTTCCTCTACTGATTTGGGCTCTATTTGGGACACAAGTGCAAGTTGATCTAGTTCATTGATTTCTTTTAATTGAGATCTAGTCTTCCTAGGATCATGAATTCCACCAATGATGTTTTCTATGGGATGATCTCTAAGAAGTCTTAAGTTTTCAAGATTGTTACCTGAGTTGACCTCTCCTTCGGTTTGATCATTGGAATTACCTTGATTGCTTTCTTGATTCTGTGCTTCTTCATTCTCCATCGGTTCTTCTTTGTCATTCAGAAATTCTCCATCTTCTTCTTCCTTGCAAACCTGTTCATTTTTGCCAAAATCATTGATTTCATCAAATGAAATATGAGGGGATTCTTCAACAACTTGATCTTTGGTGTTAAAGACCCTATAGGCTCTTGATCGGTCCGAATAGCCCAAGAATATTCTTGGATCACTCTTCGGTTCAAATTTGTCCAAGGCCCTTTTATCATTGTTATGGATAAAGCATTTTGACCCGAAAATTCTAAAATGAGCTAGGGATGATTTCTTACCTTTGAACATTTCATATGGTGTATTTTCACTAGCCGGTCTTACCATTGCTCGGTTTACAATGTAACATGCTGTGTTGACTGCCTCTGCCCAAAATCTCCTTGGAAGTTTAGCTTCAACCAGCATGGTTCTAGCCATCTCGACAAGAGTGCGGTTCCTTCTCTCCACAACTCCATTTTGTTCTGGAGTCCTTGGTGAGGAAAATCTGTGGGTTATGCCCTTGTTTCTGCAGAATAAGTCAAAGTCAGAATTTTCAAACTCTCCCCCATGGTCAGATATGATTGTACACACTTTGAACTTGCCATCCTGCTTCATTCTTTTGTAGAATTCCTGAAACTCAGAAAAAGCATCACTTTTATGAGATAGAAATATTACCCATGTGAATCTAGAGAAATCATCAACTAGTACATAACCGTACCTCTTACCACTAAGACTAGCAATTCTTGTTGGGCCAAAAAGGTCCATGTGCACAAGTTCTAGTGGTCTAGAAGATTGACTTTCAGTTCTACCTTTGAAAGATTTTCTTGTTTGCTTACCTTGGGTACATGATTCACATACTTTGTCATTTTGAGCAAACGAAATTTCAGGCAAACCAAGAACCATCTTATTCTTCACAAGTTTATGCAACACCCTATAGCTAACATGCCCTAGCCTTCGGTGCCACATCCAGGTCAGGTCCTCTTTCTTGGCGGTTAGGCACAGGTTGGAGTGGGCTGGATCATCCAAGTCTATTATGTAGACATTGTTTACTCTCTGGCCCATAAACTTGACTGTTTCTGAATTTGGTTCAATAATCTTGCAGATCTTGGAGTCAAAAACTACTTTATGGCCTTTGTCGCAAAGCTGACTGATGCTCAGCAAATTATATTCCAGTCCATCTACCAGCAGTACATTTTCAATACAGTTAGAGGAGTTCTTACCTATTTTACCTGTCCCAATGATCTTACCTTTGTTATTTCCTCCAAAGGTCACATAGCCTCCATCTTTTGAGCTTAATTGGAAGAACTTGGTCTTGTCTCCCGTCATGTGTCTTGAGCAACCACTATCTAAGTACCACTTATTGTGCATGGCTGCCAGACATTCCTGCATCATGAATTACACAGAAATTTTTGGACCCCAATGATACCCGGGTCCAAGATACCTTGTAAAATTATGAAATTGCTGTAACAATCCTTTGGGAACCCAGATTTTGTTAGAGCATTTTAATTTTTCGTTTCTGAACTTGTTCAGATTGGGTGGCTTTTGTTCTAATGTTTCTTTAATCTGAATCCTCCTTTTTGATTTCCAATTTTCATTTTGTTTCACCTGAGAAAATCTGTGGTTTCTGTTTGCGTGTCTGGTCATGGTCGACATCTGGTGTGTCTGTGGTCGACCATCGCTTTTCCAGAAGCTAGCGCTTGTTCTGGCAGTTCCTCTGGTCGACATCTGGTATACCTGTGGTCGACCACTGCTTCTCCAGACGTCAGCGCCTGTTCTGGCAGATCCTCTGGTCGACAGAGGAGGGGTCGGTTGTCGACCAGCCTGTCTCCAGACACCTTGTTTTTCAGATTTATGTCTTTTAACTTGATTTAGTGCTTGGTTTGTTTGGTTATTTCTGTGAATTTGAGTTTCTTGTCTATTATTTTTAAGCTTATGTTGATTGACTGTTTTCTCTTTACTGTTTCTCTCTTCCTTGGTGACATTATTCCTTTTGGAGGAGCATTCAGCTACATCCTCTTGTTTGTTTTGATATAGATTGATTAGGGGCCCTTTTCCTTTTGAGTCAGCAGTCCCAGTTATGGTTTTTGTTTGGAATTCCTTTTTAGCCGTAGGATTGTATCCTAATCCTTCTTTTTGAAAGTTTACTTTTATTCCCAAGACAGCATTTAAGTTTTCTTGACCTTTAGTCATTTTTTCCAAGGTTTCCTGTTTGTTTTTCAGTTCACTCTGGATTCTTTCTATTTCTTCCAGAAGTTTACAGTTTTCCTCCTTGAGTGAGTTGTTTCTTTCTTGAGTTTCCTTAGTTTGTTGTTCACTTTCTTGAGTCTTTAATTTTACCTCATCAATTGTGTTTTTCAGTGACTCATTTTCTTCTAACAGCCCTTTGACAGTTTCTTCATCTGTCTCGTATTGTTTCAGCTTATTTTTCAAGGTGGTGATTTCTAATTCTAGTTCAGTTCTGTTGACAAATGGGATGCTGTCATTGTTGACCTGATTAAGTTTTTTCTTCAAACTCTTATTTTCCTTTCTAATTCTTTCATATGCATCAAGTAAGTCTGAGTAGACTTCTTCCCAATCTGAGCTAGAAAAATCTTGAAAAGGGGAGGTTACCTCAAGATCGTTGCTGTCTCCTTTGGCCATTAAACATGTGTTTCCTTCTTCTTCTTCGGAGGTTGTTTCCTCTTCGCTGCTTTCCTCTTCCTCGCTCCATGTGCTTATCATTGCCTTTGGTTTCTTGCCTTTCCACTTGTAGCTTGATTTCTTAGGAGCCTCTGGACATTCTGCCTTCACGTGTCCTGGCTTCCTGCAGTTGTAGCAAACAAGCTTGTTAGATGAAGCTTTGTTTTTGTCAAACTTAAACCGGGATGATTTCCTTACCGTGCCCTTAGGATTTTTAAATCCCTTACCTTCCTTCCGCAGGAACCTTCTGAACTTTCTTGTTAACATGGCTAGTTCGCCAGTTTCATCACCTGTGCTAGATGAGTTATCAGTGTCAGATAATTCAGAGGTGCCTACTTTAGTTTTCAGGGCGAGCTGCTTCTTTTTCTTGCCCTCATCTTCCTTTCTCTTTAGGTTGACCTCATATGCCATTAGGGAACCTACCAGTTCATCCACAGTCATAGTTGTGAGGTTCTTTGAGTCCTCAATTACTGTGGCCTTGGTATGCCACATAGGAGTGAGGGATCTTAGGATCTTCCTTACTAATTCCTGTTCCTTGTAGGTTTTCCCTAGACTTTTTAAACTATTCGTTAATTGCACTAGTCTAGCATACATTTCAGAAATATTTTCGTCAGTTTTCATTCTAAACATTTCATATTCTGAAACTAGCATATTTGCTTTTGACTCCCTTACCTCTGAAGTACCTTCATAGATTACTACTAGTCGATCCCACATTTCCTTGGCCGTTGCACATTGTGAAACTCGTGAGAACTCCGTGGGGTGTAGTGCGCATTGCATTACATTCATGGCTCCCCAGTTGATGGTTGATTTTCTGACTTGTTCTCTGGTCCAGGTATCCTCATCATCGGGCAGCTCGTAGGGTCCTCGGCTTACTACTCTCCACATCTCATGATCTTGTGCTCTCAAGAACACCTGCATACGATTTTTCCAGTATGAGAAATCATTTCCATCGAAATATGGTGGTCTAGTTACTGAGTGTCCCTCAGCCATTAAACTTCTAGAGTTTAGTCCGGCAGGCCTCTCCTGGTTGTTAGACCACATTTTTGGAGAGTCTGGCTCTGATACCACGTGTTGAGTACGGACTGAATAGATCTAGAGGGGGGGTGAATAGATCTTTCCCCCTTTTTCAGATTTAATATCTATTGGCTAAGTGAGTTGCAGGTGATTAACGAATTACAGAATTGATGTTGAGCTCAGTGAAGAAAACAAACACATAGAAAAGCACACACACACATAAGCAAACCACAAGATAGGATTTTTAAGGTGGTTCAGTCTCTTCCCGAGACTTACATCCACCCCTTGCTTAACTCAAGCAAGGCTTCACTAATGAGAACCTCTGATCTCAATCAAAACACAAGACACTGCTGTCACACAGCTTGTTCCTGCTGACACACAGCTTGTACCAGCTGACACACAGCTTGAATCCGCTGCCTCACAGCTTGACACTTGGTGTAAGGATGAATAGAAATGATGTGAAGGTGGGATGATGCAACAGGACTGAATATGGACTTTTGTAACAAAGTAAAGAATTCAGCCTGGGACTTAATCACATAAATAACAAGACTAGACTCCCTGTAGAGCTTCCAATCGGATGCCTTCAGCTGCTTTGTTGCTGGAGGTCGCACAGCTTGAAGCCCAGTCTTTCTTCTGCAGCAAATGAGAATGCCTTCAGTCTTCTGCAGATTTTTGATTGATGGTGAGCTACTTCGTCCTGTGATGTAGGTGTGTTTCTTAGCTTCGGTTCTATGCTCCCTCTATGTGCTATCCTTCGCGATCCGTGGCCTTCTACTTTTATGCAGATTCTTTTCCAAGTCTGAAGCTTTTCCCGCTCAAAATTCAGATCGCGCATCAATCTGCTAAAAAGCAGGGAGAAGGTTAAATCCGATCACTACAATAAGTTTGACCACTTCTAAGCACGATTCTCTCCTTGATTCCCGTGCGGAATCTCATCATTTGAACTGCCCAACAACCTGCAACAACAATCTGCAGGTTTTAAGGAACCAAAACGGAATTCGGTTACAGTTCGGTTCTGGACGCTATAACGCCCGTGGTCGACCATGACACTGTCCCTGGTCAACAACAAGCAGTGTCCTGATGGCGGTTCCATTCTGGCTGACACTCGCGTCCCCCGTGGTCGACCACAGCCTTGTCGCTGGTCGACAAGGGGCGAATTACAGATGGCCGTCAGTTCTGTCTGATGTTCTGGCTGTTCTGTGGTCGACCAGAAGTGGGGCTTTGGTCGACAGCCAAGGCACATGCAGAAGACGGATGACTTGAAACGTTTCTGGCTGGGTTCGTTGGTCGACCATAACCACTTCCCTGGTCGACAAGCGGCCTTTGACACTTCTTCTGATTTGTTGATTCCACTTGGATTTCAGTGGACCTGAAATTACTTAATTTATCAGAAATAAATTGAACTATCAGATTTATATTGAGTTGATCAGAAACATTGTTTGTCATCATCAAATAGTCATGAGTCCAATACTTTGAAGGAACAATCAAACCACTTGTATTTGTTATGAAACAATATAGAACTTGATTAATCAAACATATCCTATTGTCATCATCAAAACCAAGGGATGCACAACAAGCATTTGGCTGCCCAATGGATGATTGGACCCCGCGGGTTGTGATGTTGCTAAAGCACGCCAATAGGCGGGATTTCCTCAGCCAAGAGGTATTTGATCAGCTTGCGGCTGTGAAGCTAGAGAGGGAAGATTGCCGCGCTGCTACCACTTCACTGAGGGTGATCGTGGAGCAGTTGAGAGGTGTTGCCGATAATATCTCAGAACGTAGGTTGCTCCTCACGGCGCGGATGGAAGAGTTGCGCGCGGAACTTGCCAAGGTCGAAGCTGAGTTGCAGGAAGCCGAGTGCCTAGAGGTCCAGACAACGAAAGAAGCTGATCTGGCAGAAGGATGACTTGTCTCACTGGATGAGAGGTTATCATAGCTGACGGCTACCGAGGCTCGGTTGCAGGAGTTGACCCAATACCCCTCACTAGGCCTCTTGGAGTTGGTAGATATTTTTCGGCGCCCTTTGCCGTAGCTTTGCTTTGCTCTGCTTTTTGCATCGAGCTCTGCTTCTTTTTGCCTTTGGAGCTTATGTACCCCTGGGGAATGCCCCGGGCACAAATGTATTCTGACTACTCACATTAATGAAACATCTCTGTTTGTCACCTCAATTGTGACTTCTTTCCCTCTTTTCTTCTCTCTTTTCTTCTGGCCGCTCATCCAAGTCTAGGGATACGTGCCGATGGTGCAGGAGAGTGCTCACGCCTTCAACGAAGGGGTGAGGTGTTCGCTCCACCGCAGCATAGCCGTTCCCGGAATCGAATTCTGGCTAGGGCGGGACATGGGTAGCATAGGTGGATGTGCCTTATGAACTTCGCCGATGAAGACAAAGGGTGTGTTCTAACCATCGACATGGGTTAAATGTCGACGCAATGATTCTTTGTTTATTAACGAGGGTGGAAGGCCCAGGTTAGGGGGGGTAGTTGACCGGGCTCGTCGATGGTGACAAGGGTCGAAAAAGGTAGCGACCGATCTTGCCGATGATGACAAGGGTCGAGAAGGTAGCGACCGATCATGCCGATGGTGACAAGGGTCGAAAAGGGTAGCGACCGATCTTTTCGATGGTGACAAGGGTCGAAAAGGGTAGCAACCGATCTTGCCGATGGTGACAAGGGTCGAAAAGGGTAGCGACCGATCTTGCCGATGATGACAAGGGTCGAAAAGGGTAGCGACCGATCTTGCCGATGGTGACAAGGGTCGAAAAGGGTAGCGACCGATCTTGCCGATGATGACAAGGGTCGAACAGGGTAGCGACCGATCTTGCCGATGGTGACAAGGTCGAAAAGGGTAGACTGTATATATATATATAGAGGCGGGACATCGGATGAAGACTCCACTTCGACCCTGTAAAGGGTCTTCAGGACGGAGGATGGATCATCACTATTCATCATTCACTTATAATTTCTTTTTTTTATATTCACATTACTGACCTAAGCGCCCTTTCGGGTTTTCACCGAAGCCAGCCCCCTCTGGCTTTTGCCCACGCGCCCTCTCGTGTTTTCACGTGGCGGGGTACTCGATTTTGCCTGCGACGCCCTTTCGGGTTTTCGCCACCGCTGTGTTATAGCCATTTTTGCACTTGTCCTAATATAGGAGCAAGTCTGGCGGGGTATCTCTATTTTTAACCCCGTTTTTTTTTCACTTTTTTTTTGCATTTAGAGTACATAAGAACTTAACTGCTAGAACGCTGACTGGCCTTGCCGATGATGACAAGGATTGGTCCCTGGTTTAGTTCATCGACACTGGTTAAATGTCGAAGCAAAGGACATTGTTCATTAACAAGGACGTAAGATCCGAGTTTAAGGGTAGAGGTCGACCGATCTCGCCGATGATGGCGAGGGTCGAACACAGGTTTATTCATCAGCACGGGTCACATGCTGAAGCAAAGGTAGGATTATTAACAGGGACGGAAGGTCCAAGTTAGGGGTAAAGATTGACTAATCTCGCCGATGATGACGAGGGTTGAACATGGGCTTATTCATCGGCATGGGTCACATGCCGAAGCAAAGGTAGGATTATTAACAGGGACGGAAGGCCCAAGTTAGGGGTAGAGATTGACCGATCTCACCGATGATGACGAGGGTCGAACATGGGTTTGTTAGAGGATCTCCGGTGGGACTTTTGATGATTGTCCCTTTTGGAGCTTCGTCGGGGAAGAACAAAAGAGGAATTTTTTTTTTAATTATCACTTTACTGACTTAAGCTCCCTTTCGGGTTTTCGCCGAAGCCAGCCCCCTCTTGCTTTTGCCCACATGCCCTCTCAGGTTTTCACGTGACGGTGTACCCGATTTTGCCTGTAGCGCCCTTTCGGGTTTTCGCCACAGCTGGGTTATAGGCATTTTTGCACTTGTCCTAATATAGGAGCAAGTCTGGCGGGGTATCTCTATTTTTTACCCTATTTTTCTTTTCTTTTCTTCTTCTTTTTTTTTGGATATAAAGGGTGGTAGGTCGAAGTATGATGTCCGACCCTTGGTTGATAGTAGACGGCTGTTGGCCGGAGCACCGGGCCTTGTGCCGAGCAGAGCGGTTCATTCGTTAGCAAGGGCTGGATGCTAATGCAAAGGAATGATCTCTTCGCCGATTCGAGCGTGAGGCCTGTAATGGCAATACGGTGTATTCTTTTGAGAGCTCGGCCAGGGCGGAGTGCCACTAGACCAAGGGAAGGTAGCTCGATCTGGGCGGAATACCGCTAGACCAAGATAAGGGTAGCTTGGCTAGGGCGGAGTGCCACTAGACCAAGATAAGGGTAGCTCGGCTAGGGCGGAATGCTACTAGACCAAGATAATGATAGCTCGATCAGGGCGGAGTGCCACTGGACCAAGATAAGGTTGCTCGGCTAGGGCGGAATGCCACTAGACCAAGGAAAGATGGTTCGATCAGGGTGGAGTGCCACTAG
Organism: Amorphophallus konjac; assembly: GCA_022559845.1. Lineage (NCBI taxonomy): Eukaryota > Viridiplantae > Streptophyta > Magnoliopsida > Alismatales > Araceae > Amorphophallus > Amorphophallus konjac. The sequence continues at coordinate 212,841,092 of CM040125.1, read as the reverse complement.
ACCAAGATAAGGGTAGCTCGGCTAGGGCGGGATGCCACTAGACCAAGATAAGGGTAGCTCGGCTTGGGTGGAATGCCACTAGACCAAGATAAGGGCAGCTCGGCTAGGGCGGAATGCCACTAGACCAAGGAAAGATGGCTCGATCAGGGCGGAGTGCCACTAGACCAAGATAAGGGTAGCTCGGCTAGGGCGGAATGCCACTAGACCAAGACAAGGGTAGCTCGGCTAGGGCGGAATGCCACTAGACCAAGATAAGGGTAGCTCGGCTAGGGCGGAATGCTACTAAACCAAGGAAGAGTAGCTCGATCAGGGCGGAGTGCCACTAGACCAAGATAAGGGTTGCTCGGCTTGGGCGGAATGCCACTAGACCAAGATAAGGTTGCTCGGCTAGGGCGGAATGCCACTAGACCAAGGAAAGATGGCTCGATCAGGGCGGAGTGCCACTAGACCAAGATAAGGGTAGCGCGGCTAGGGCGGAATGCCACTAGACCAAGATAAGGGTAGCTCGATCAGGGTGGAGTGCCACTAGACCAAGACAAGGGTAGCTCGGCTCGGGCGGAATGCCACTAAACCAAGGAAGAGTAGCTCAATCAAGGCGGAGTGCCACTAGACCAAGATAAGGGTAGCTCGGCTAGGGCGGAATGCTACTAGACCAAGATAAGGGTAGCTCGATCAGGGCGGAGTGCCACTAGACCAAGATAAGGGCAGTTCAGCTAGGGCGGAATGCCACTAGACCAAGATAAGGGTAGCTCGGCTAGGGCGGTATGCCACTAGACCAAGATAAGGGTGACGATCATTCTGGGAATGCCGGTTGAGCTGTGTGGTACAGCTTTATATGCTTTCCGTTGAGGGGAGAGAACTAGATGACTCCTTTGTGGTCCACCAGGACGTAGGCACCCCCTTCATATACTCGGCGAACGATATATGGTCCGATCCAGTTTTCGACCAACTTCCCCTTGGTATTGGAGGCCATCACTTCTCTTCTTTTAACCATCACCAGGTCTCCTTTCTTGAATTCTTGACCTTTGACCAGCTTATCGAAAGCACGGGCCATGCGAGCTTGGTAGAGTTGGATGTTTTGTTGTGCCCGGAGGCGTATTCCTTCGAGCTCGGCGAGCTCTTCCAATCTTCTTTCTGCATTTGTCTATTCACCGCTAGCTAGTCCATGCTGGATGGCGACTCGCAGTGAAGGAACTTCTAATTCGATCGGCACCACAGCCTCTGACCCATAGACGAGGGAGAAAGGCGAACAGCCGGTTGGGATTTTGTAGACAGTACGATAGGCCCAGAGCGCTTCGTACATCCTTTCTCCCCAATCTTTTTTATTAGACTTGACATTCTTTGCCAGCAACGTGCATAGTGTCTTGTTGAAGGCTTCTGCAAGTCCATTGGCTTGAGGGTTGTAGGGGGACGATATCCTCCAGTCAATCTTGTATTTGTCAGCTAGCCGATAAACCTTCTGGTTTCTGAAATGGCTGCCATTATCAGAGATGATTCGGCTGGGGATCCCGAACCGGAATATTATATTCTGTTGGAAGAATCTTGCGACCAGTTCCCCCGTCACATCTCTCAATGCGACCGCCTCTGCCCATCTGGAGAAGTAGTCTGTAGTTGCTAAGATATATCTACACCCTGATGAAGATGCTGGTAGCAGCCCTACCACGTCCGTGCCCCACTGGGCGAATGGCCAGCTTGGCAAGGTGGGATGCAGTGGCACTGGAGGTCTCCTTGCCACATTAGCGTGTTGTTGACACTTCTAACAAGCTTTGGCGAACTTGCAGCAATCATCAAACATAGTGGGCCAATAGTAACCCAATTTCTTTATCTCAATTTTCATCTTTGGGCCAGCCTGGTGTGCTCCAGTTGATCCCGCATGGACTTCTTGCATCACCTGTCCCGCCTCTGTTGAAGACAAGCAACGAAGTAGGACATTCCTTCGAGCATCCGCCATTATTCGGAACAAGGTTCCGCTTCTCATCTCGTAAGAGTCTTTGACCCTCAGGAGCTTCATTCTTTGTTCTTTCTCTCTTGGGAGCTGTTGGTGTTGAAACCACCGCAGGAGATGTTCTCGCCAATCATGTTGCTGAACCTCCTTGACGACTGCCACCTCAATTTCTTGTTCGTCGGCTAAGACTTTTGTTACACTGGGGACTTGCCGGTGGTTGATCACTGTTATGTTCAGGCTTGTGTCTGGCGGGACCGCCAACGAATTGGCTAGCTTAGCAAGGGCGTCTGCCTGAGCATTCTGGCCTCGGTTGATATGCTTGATGCTGATGAAGTAGAATCTCGACATCAGGTGGGTTGCCAGCTGATGGTAGGGGAGAAGTTCTTACTTTCGCACATCGAATTCTCCTTCCAATTGTTTTATAACTAGCATGGAATCTCCGAATGCTTCCAGCATCTGAATTCCCATGGATAGAGCGATTTGCAGCCCGATTATTAGGGCTTCATACTCTACTTCGTTGTTCGTGCAATGCTTGTTTATCGAGCAAGATGTGTGCACCACTTCCCCCTCTGGGGATTTCAGGACTATGCCTGCTCCTGCCCTGACCCTGGCCGATCCAGTGGCAGAGGTGTCAATTCTAGAAGCGCCATCGAAATATAGCTGCCATAAAGAGGGCTGCACCTGAACGGCTTCCAGGGTTTCATCTTCAGGAAGCTCCGGTTCCAGCGGGCAGTCCTTGGGTACTGGGTGCTCAGCGAAGAATTCTGCAATAGCTTGGCCCTTGACGGCCTTGCGCGGCACATAGGAGATGTCAAACTCCATAAGGATTATTGCCCATTTGCCCAGGCGACCTTTGAGTGCTGGCTGGGACATAATATATTTCAGGGGGTCCTATTTGGATACCAGACTAATTTTGTGCGACAACATATAGTGTCGAAGCTTCTTAACTGCGAAGACCAGTGCCAGACAGACCTTCTCAATATAAGTATATTTTACCTCAGTTCTGACCAGTCTCCGACTTAGGTAATAGAGGGCTTGCTCTTTTCCTTCTTCATTATTCTGGGCTAGCATTGCCCCCAGGGAGTTATGTGTATCTGCTATATATAGTATCAATGGCCGTCCTTTCACTGGTGCGCCCAGCACTGGAGGAGTCTTCAGATAGTCTTTCAGCTTGTCGAAGGCTATCTGGCAATCTTCATCCCAATAAAAGGGAACATCTTTCATCATCAGTTTGTGGAAAGGCTGGCATCGCCCTGACAAATTGGAAATGAACCGCCAGATATAAGCCAAGCGGCCCTGTAGTGATCTCAACTCGGAGAGGTTCCTTGGTGGAGGTAACTCATGAATTGCTTTGATTTTCACGGGGTCTATCTCGATCCCCCGATATCGGACAATGAAGCCCAAAAATTTTCGCTCGATACCCCGAACGCACACTTCATGGGGTTCATCTTCAGCTCATGCTGCCTCAGCCTCTGAAAGACAATACGGAGGTCTTGCAGATGATCTTCTTTTCTTCTGGTTTTGACCACCAGATCATCTATGTAGCACTCGACCTTGTGGTAGAGCAACTCATCAAAGATTTTGGTCATTGCGCGTTGATAAGTTACGCCAGCATTCTTCAGTCTGAACGGCATCCTCTTATAGTGATAAATGCCTGTAGGGGTTCAGAAAGCAGTATGGACCCGGTCATGCTCCGCGATCCAAATCTGGTTGTAACCGAATGACCTGTCCATGAATGATAGGGCCTCATGACCGGTTGTAGCATCGATCATGACTTCCGTTATTGGCACCGGAAAGTCATCTTTGGGGCAGGCTTTATTTAGATCTCGGAAGTCAACACATATCCGGATCTGTCCATTCTTCTTTTTCACGGGGACGATATTCGCCAGCCATGTGGTGTACTGGTTTTCTTCAACAAATCCCACGTCAATAAGCTTGTCGACTTCAGCACAAATTTGAGTAATGAGTTCTGGCCTCGTGCGCCCCGGTGGGTGCTTCACCGGCTCGGCCTCAGGGCTGATTGCCAGCTCATGTTGTGAGACAGCGGGATTTAGACTGGGCATTTCTTTGTAAGTCCAGGCGAAGCAATCCCGGTACTCTTGCAGCAGCTGGGTGTACAGCTCCCGTTCTTCTGGGGATAGTTGGGCACCGAGGAAGGTAGGCCTAGGGTCCTCCTCATTTCCCAAGTTGACTTCTATCAGTTCATCGACTGTGGCTTGACCTCCGTCTTCTATCTCTGGAGGTGCCGGTTGGAGGTCAACGAAGTCTGGAATACCATCTTGAGGGTTGAGTACTTCGACTTCCTCGTCAGACACCACCAGAGCTTCTTGGGGATTCTCTGTTTCTTGTGCTAGCGGCTGCGCGGATTGTTCTATTAGCAAATCCACAGTCGTTGCAGCTCCCAAGGGCGAGAGAGCAGCTTCAGTCTTTGTAGACAAGGTTGCAGCCACGAGAGGCTGGTAGTTGTTTATTGTCGGGCCTGGACAGCATCCCGATTTTGTAGCAGAAGTTGAGGAGGTCTTGCCTTCAGGGGCGGTTGTATCTTCAGTAGAAGTGGCTTTTTCTTTCTTGGCAGCGTGTTCCTCTTGATCAGAGTCGACCGAGGCTTCCCCGATTGGCAGAAGGGGTGCTGAAGTTATCATCAGTAGGACTCTACTGGAGGGAGAAATTCCTGCTTCTTCAGTATCTTCGGCTTCACTACTGCTAGCCGTATCAAATTTGGCTTGAAGGGCCGCCTCTTCAGGGTAGACCTGCTCCCAGCATCGGAAGGGGACCGCGGTCTCTATTTCCTGATTTCCGGGTCGAGCCAGTTCAACATGCTCAGCTTCCGCCGGGTATTCATCAAATGTTGCCCCCAGCGGGCCATCTTCAGCATGATAGAAGGCGGAGATGGTGTCCACCTCGTATCGCCCACTGTAATAATATTCTTCTAGGGTGAAGCCCAACCCCGGATGTTGAGAGACACGTCTCATTTCCTTATCCAGATTTGCGGGATACCACATCTTCTGGAAAGCTTCCTTGCTCTTTTGAGACTGATCGGGGGGAATGTGTTGCTTCTGAAACATCCTGGCCATCCGATCAGTTGTGAATGCCAGACCCTTGGCGGGAACCGACAGGTTGCTTATATCTTCGGGGAGGCTGTAGTCTGTGTCTTCCCGAGTAGGGTGCTCTTCAGCCGTATAGAACAGGCTGTTAGGTCCATCTTCCTGTGTCACCTCCCAAGTTCTGAAAGGTTCGACAGTAGGGTTATCAAGGCCGGGAGTTGGCTTGGTGAGGCCATCAGGGATTTCAATATGATTGTGCCGCCGAGCGACCCACACTTCATTAGCTTCAGGGTATAATGTTGGGGGTGCTGTTCTGCCCACGTCTCCGGATGATGTGGTATGGGAGACCACCTTGGGCTTGACTTATCCGCGCGGCGGTGGTGGATACCAACTGCTGCCGGATGTGCTTCTCGATGCCCCCGAAGGGGTCTTAGCTTCCGAGGTCTTCTGAGAAGGCCTCGTATATAGGTTGGCATCCGCCAAATGACATTCGAACACCTCGAACGGGTGGGGGTCTGCAAATATCCTCTCCTCCTTCCCTTGGAGACTGTACTTGATGCATTGGTGGAGCGTGGAGGGCACCACCATATTTTCATGCAGCCATGGGCGGCCGAGCAGTGCCTTGTACGAGGTGCGGGAGTCAATGACATGGAACTGCACCGTCGTAGTGAAATCTGCTAAAGTGAGGGTGAACTCTGCCACCCCCATTGACACTTCGCATTTTTGATTGAAGCCGACAATACGCATATCTCTGACTTTCTCGAGATGCACGTTAAAGTGATGCCTCTCGTATACTCTATAAGGCAGGATGTTGACCGCTGCACCGGGATCAACCCGAATCTTGTTCAGCTCCCTTCCATTCAGGTGCCCCTTCATATACAGCGGCCTGTTGTGGCTGATGGTGGGCAGCAGCATATCGTCTGGAGTGAAGGTCATGCTAGCCTCCGGCATTGCTTCAGCCAGACATGTCTCAAAATGAGCAGGCATCTGGAGAGATGTAATAATCGCATGTCGAGTCTCTTCACTCAAAGAAAGGATCTCCCAGATTGTAAATCGAGCAGGGAGCTTCTTGAGTAGCTTCATTATTCGGCTCCCAGCTCAGACATTGGAGAGCTTCATCTCTTCAGCCCATCTGGGCTTGGGGAAATCTTGGTTTTCGGGCCCTGACGGACCTGCTTCATCTTCTTTAGATTCGGCGCCCTTCTGGCTGGTACAGACTTCTGGGTGTTCTTTGTTAGCTACTGCGGGGCGAGCTCCATCTGCACTTGGATCTTCGGCAGATTATGCTAGCTGCGGGTGAACGTCCCCGAGTGTAGGGTTAGCCTCCTGACAAGGCTGCATCCCCTTGGACATCTTCATGAATTCAAGAAATTAAGGGACCCCCTTGCCCCCACTCTTGTTGTATAGGCCTGGCGGAGGAGGGATTTGGACTCCCTTGACCTCCGGCGGAGGTGTTTTGTAGGGTTGCTCCCCCCTTAACATGATGTTGTGGTTGGGTGGCGGCTGGCGCCCCCATTTTTGGCCTGACCGAGTGGCATGTGTAGCAGTTGCGGCCTCGGCCTTGCCTCCCTCAGCATAGGGTGTGAAGCAAATTTCCTCTTCTTCCTTTTCTCCGGATAGGTTGAAAAGTGCTGATAGAGTATTACAGGAGACAACCTGCACTTCATCGGCCTCAGCAGCCTTCCTTTTCTTCTTCTTTTGTTTCTTCTTCTTTTTTGCTTCTGCGGGTGGGTGCCCCCACTGCCCTCTCTGTCGGGTGCCGCTTCAGCTTCCTCCTTTTGTTCGAGTGAGAGCTGCTCTAGTTCTTGCCACGGGACGTGGTCCCGCACCAGCAAGGGCTTCAATTTGGGCTGCACGTATTCGTCCAGCCCCTCAATGAGGTTTTGCAGTCGAAGGACCCCAGGATTGGTCTCCTTAACCACTGGCATCGGAGTTTGTCTCCTCCGATTATGTGCAGGTATCCTAACAGTTATAGGTGGAGTGATCCATACGGGTGCTACCACCAGCGGAGCAGGCCGGGGTGTGACACCACGGATATGTGCCCCCTCTTTCAGGCGGGGTGCCCTCTTTTTCTTATGCTTCACAGGGACCTACTGCCATCCCTGCTGTTCTTTCACGGGCTCCAAGAAATGAGCTTCATAGGTGCTCCACGTGCTTGTTTCAGAGATCTCCTCGGGCAGTGCCTGGTATAGGGAGATCATGTTGACTCATGCCCTCCTCCGAGGGGCTTCATGTGGCTGAGGAGGGTCCACTTTGTACTCTCCCAGCTCGATCTCATTTTTCTTCACCATCCCTTCAATGATGTCCTTGAAAACATAGCAGTCTTCGATTGGATGCCCCAACATCTGGTGGTAGGGGCAGAATCTTGGGCTGTCTTTTCTCTTTAGGTCCTCTAGCCTCCTTGGCTCTGGCAGGGTGACCATGCTATATTCCGTTACCCAGTCGAATAGAACCTGGGTCTTGTCCTTTGGAATTGAATAGGCCTTTTTCATCTTGTCCCTCAGCGAAGGACCTTCTTTGCCGTCTGGGGCTTCTGCAAGTTGTGGGGTGACTCCCTTCTTGCCTTCACTTTTCTGTTGTTCGAACGCCTTTATGTCATGAGCGTTCGCTTCTTTAGGCGACGGGCGTCGCTCCACCGCCTTGCCCTTCTGGGTCGTGCCGACAGCAGATGTAGGGGCAGGTCTGGCCAGGAAAGCTTCCACCTCGGCCACGACATTGTTCAATCGATCAAACGATCGTATTTCCATTCCGATCATCTTTTCCAGAACCTCCCTTCTGAGATTCTGTTTGCATATTTGCACAACGTCCTCTTGATGCGGGGGCTGCTTGCACCTCATTCCGAGGTTCCTCCACCTCTTGATATAATCGAGGGCTGTTTCGTCGACCCTCTGCTTTGTTGAGTAGAGTTCGGCCACTGTGACCTCCCTCTCTGTAACATGGAATCTTTCTCTGAACTTCTTCTGCATATCTGGCCAATCGCTGATCGACCCAGCCGAGAGGCTAGAATACCATTCAAATGCGAGCCCCGTCAGTGAGGACCCAAAAAACTTTAGCAGGTATGACTCGTCGGTGGCCAAGTCACCCATGACAGTCATATAATAGGCTATGTGTTCTCTCGGGGACCCCTTCCCGTTGAATTTGTCAAACTTGGGCCGCTTGTTGATTCCCGGGGGAAGCCGTTTAGCAGCATGGTGTTGTGGGTATGGCACCCGGTATGCATGAAACGCGACGTAGTCGCCTTCACCCCTTTCTGTAAGCTTTAGCTCGATCATTCTTTCCACCATCATCCGGTTCACGACTGCAGGGTCAACTGGCTCTGGGTAGCAGTGCGCCGGCTGTAGGTACGGGGTGACAAGGGTGGTCGCCTGTGGAGGACGTGGCAGCGGGGGTGTCTGGTGCACTTGAGGGAGCACCGGTGGTAGCAGCGGCTGGAGCTGTGGTTGCCGTTGTTGCAGTGACGCCATGCTTGGTTCTGACGACTGAGGCAGTGTGTAGAGCGGTGGAGGGCCATCATGACGGACCGCTCCCCGGGATGATTCACCCTGGACTTCGGGTGGTTTGGAAGCTGAGGACTATTCAATTTTCTCCATCAGCTGCTTCTTTAGCAAGTTTATCTCTTGCCGATATTTCTGAAGTAGTATCAAGACTGATGGGTCTATAGTGGCTGCAGTGGGGATAACTTATGCCGTCTCCCGGAACGTACCCTCGGGCAGGATGTCGAGGGGGACGTCGTCTTCTTCTTCCGCCATCACCACATTGGCGGTCAGGACGGGGGCCTTATCATCCCACTGATGGTAGACACGGGGTTGTTTTCCCTTAGTCATCATCAGGAGCTCCCTCGCGGCTTCTGTCCTCCGAGTGCTAAGCCCTGGCCTTGCGGCCAACTGAGCCAATTCTCGGGGATCTTCAGGAAGCCCCCCATATCGGTTGGATATACCAGCCATGTTGCAGGTGAAGACCTGCATCCTTCTCCTTTGTCGATAGACCCTCCTTTTAGCTTGATGCGGGAAGGTCAGCCTCTCAAACACAGAAGCCTTTCTTGTTTCTTCCCGCTTGGGAATGGCTTCATCGGCTTCGATCTCGAAGCCATTATCATATCCATTATCGTCGACTGATGACACCATCATTCTTTCTCCTACATCTTCTTCATCTGCCATTGACGGGCAGTAGTCTTCACTGGCGGCGGCTGCTTGAATCAGTCGCTGTTGCCCAAGCAAGGGGTTGCCTAACCCTCGAAAATAGTTTCTGACCAGACAGGTCATCTCTTCTTCACCCCGCTCTTGATGTAACAAGGGGGACAGTTGCCGACCTCCCACAGGAGGGGTATAAGCTAGCCGAGCTCTGTCGGTAGGTTGTTGGAATCTTCGTCCCACAGCTGGGACGTTGGCTTGACGGGCGCAGGCCCGAAAACTCTCGTGGCGCGGGGGATCCGCAACCACTTCTTCTTCTTTCGGGGCCAGGCCCCTTCCTCTCTTTCCTTCCCCTCCGTCATGAGCAAGACGGAAGGGGACGGGTGCAGCTTGGTGAATAGGTTGGACCCTCTTGGGGATCCACACCTACTTCAATTTCCTTGGCCTGGGGGACAACTTCTCTCGACCGTAATGGCCGGCTTCTTCTCTTTCCGCCCTCCATCCAGCGAGGGCTTGATATGAGTTGCGGACGGGGACGGAAGGGATAACCCGATCCGGAACTATCCACGTGTCGCGTCCGTTGAGGAAGACGTGCATGCCACCAACCATCATAGATTTGCTGGATTGGGAGAGGGTTTCGGTAACCACAGCAGTACTTCTCTGGATATGCCTGCGTTGACGTCATCCGGAGCTCCTGTTGACATCATTGGGGCGAACCCCATGAACCGCATGGTGCACCAGGCAGCTGGCGACCGGGGTTGGACTCTTGAGCGAGTCATGGCAGCATCGGGCCTTCAGAGGCTCCATATTCTTCGTAGCTCCCTCGACAGGCTCTGAGGGTTCCACTTCTAGCATATCCACAAAGGCTAACCCTAAGAAGTTGGGGAAGCCAACAGCGGTAGGGAAGCTGCCGAACTCCATAGGCACCGCCAAGTACCCCTGCGCATGACCGGCAATAATCGAACGACCGAAGCCGACGCCAGTCAATCCAATTGTCGTCATTGTTCGCCTGTAAAGACGGACAAACCAACGATCAGCAGCCTTTGGGAGGGCCTCGAAGCCCAGGTATCTCGGCAAAGAGATGAAAGGTGACACAAAGTCCCACCGGGCGTGCCAGACTGTTTACGATCGTTTATTTTACCAGGGGTATTTTGTTAAGTAGGTCCTTGACTGTTTGGGACAAGATTTCTATTCTGTTTGTTGGTTTATTTCACGTGTCGATCAATCAATTAACTGACTGGCAATTAACTGACGGATTGACTGCGCGGGGGTGCCAGTCACGTACGTGACAAGTTTATTGTGCGCTTGTTCTGACCCGAGTCGGGTGAGAGTGAGGTTCGGTCGGGACCAGCAGTCCGTCATACCATAAAGGTCATGATGTTAATTACATCCCCCACGAGGAGGGAAAACCTTTGATTAATTGTCGAGATAGTGGGCTGTCGAGGCCGGAATAAGAGATGCAGAGCATGCGAGTGGTCATGCAAGATGCTACGATCGACTACATACAATTTATTAAGGCGGACCCTCGGTACATGGCGAAGGACTTAGGCCCGAAGACCACCATCACGCGTGACAAACTTCCGATCGGGCGTAACCCGACTTTCCATTAATGCCATTTGATATACCAAGGGTGCGCACACTCAGGCATGCATTGACGTGACATGAATATTCAGACTAAAGGCATGATGGCAACGATACGAAGCAGATCAATTCAAGCTTAGACAAGCTAATTTATTCAAATTTATTGATCAAAAGGTTTACTTCATTCTGTTATTAACATTGGGAATCACCCCAGAGACGGCGAGGGGACCGGAACGGCACAACGGCACGATTCAGAATGAAATCGGCGTGGTACGCACAGAGAAAAGGCTTAAAATAATTGAAACGGAGCCAGAAAACGTCGGTAAAGGGCTTAAAACGGCGTGGGAACTGTAGGTGTAGAAGGGGGGTTAAAACGGCGTGACCCCTTTTGGGGTGCGCTGGGATGGGGCGGGCCGTTTTAAGGCGCGCCGGACGCAAACGGCGCCGATTTAGCCCAATTTCATGGAAACCAAGGTTTTATTTGTTATTTCTTGGGTTTATTAAAACACTTTGGGAAACTTTGAAAGTTTATTTAAGTCATTTATTCAAAGGATCACCCCGGGACATCCAGGAGCCGAGTCACAGGCTCGCGCAAGGTTCACACTCGAGCGCGGCGATTGTTCCGAGTCAGACTCGTTCGAGCCAGAATTTCGACAGCATCTCCCCGTCCCGGAGGATTGTCGGGGAGAAGCAGGGAATACTCACGTAGCGGAGCAACCCCTGAGGGCCGGGTGGCGCAACGGCGGCTGGTAAAACCTGAATGGAAAGGAAAACCCCGAGGTCCAGCCTGCTAGGGGCACCAAGTCCGTGGGTGAGAGTGGGAGGATGAGACAACTCATTAGGGGAGCAAAGACCCCGAGGACTGACCTATGAGGGGCACGCGACCCGAGTCGACTCAACGCTCAAGTCGGGACGACCGGTTAGAGAAGGAAACCCCGAGGGCCAGCCTACGAGGGGCACGCATCTCACGGCCACCACAATGTCCATCAAGGACTGTGGGTTTGGGCATATCGGGAATAACCCATTTAATGTCCACTCATTTATCCACGAGAGAGCTCGCCACTGAGAGATGGTCCTCTATAGTAAGAGCGGAAGAGCAGTGAAACTGGGGAATGTTCCCCTCTCCACGGTCACCCAATCTCCTCGAAGAGGTGACAATACAGAATAGTCACGAAATCCGTTAGGTCCGTGGGCTAATTATAGTAGCTATAGATGCGCATATATGCGTGTATATGTTAACGGGTAGACAGAACGGCTATCATATCGATATTTAGACGACAATGAGATGGGATATAGGGACAAACTCAACTCCTCTCGTTCACAGTTAAGAACAGAGGAAACATAAGAGAATGGACCCAGGATTAGCCAGAAGAATACATTTGCTCATATGTATCTGGTGATGAAACCTTCGATGCTCGAGAGGGAGAAAAACCCCGGGCAGAGGGGGATTAATGTAGCCCCTAACGTAGTAGGGCGTATAAGCGCCGAGGGAGACGGAACGGAAAAAGCCATCCACGCATAGAAATACACGAATGCGTTCGAACACTTTACATTCACCCCCGTCGGCGCAGTGGATGAGGGCACACATATGTCGACGTCCCTATCACGACGCCATCCTTGTTGAACGGCGTCGTCCCACTGGCCGAAAGAGGGGCTTGCAGAGACGAGGGAATGGGATGCAGAAGAAGAAGAAGGCAACATTCACTCATTCATCATTGACATATATATATGCATATATCTATTCATTCCACGGGGGAAAGCATACAGGGTTTATTCTGGCATCGGTGTTGTTGCGCGATTGCCATTGAAACAAACGAAGAATAGATGCAGAGATAATAAATGGAAATGATGAGAGAGAGGGGGAAGGTTTGGCTCATATCATCGCCCCTCCCCCCCCTTTCTCATTTACATTGCGACAGCAGAAGGAAACAGACGGCAGAAGAGGGGGATTAACCGGGAGAATCATACTGACCCACCTAAAACAAGAGAAAGGAGCATATGACTCTTCTTTCTTCTCCGACACCGGGGGTAGGGCGGAGCAGAGGACGGCGGTGGCGGCCAAAGAAAAAAAAAACCCAGGGCTCCTCTCGCCAAAACCCTTTTCCTTGAGGCCTCTCTGATTGGTGCTCTCCGACTCTTCTATCCTTTTTTTTCTTCTCCCTTTGATTGTCTGTTCTCTTCCTTTTTTGTAGCCACGGCGTATATGTAGCCATAGTTAATCCAATGCCATGGAAAGGGGTGCGCTGGATTCAATGGCGCCGGGGGATATGTCCCCAGTTGATATTGGCGCGCCGGATTTGGCGGCGCCGGATTAAGGGGCGCCGACGTCCTTTTGTACGCCGATTTATCTTGTTCGCTCGATGCGGGCTAGCCGATGGGTCCGGGGATTGTTCCGGAGGCTCCCGTTGACTGTTCCTCTCGCCCTGGTCCTTGGAAAAGCCTGGCGGGTGTTGACGAAGCTCTCAGCGCGGTGAATGACCTTGCTCGGAGCTTCGTGTGTGTTCGGCTTCGAGCATACGGGTCTTCCACCGGTACGGCCTTCGATACTATGATTCGTGCTTCCAGCTCAGATGGACTTGTGCTTGAAGCTTCCTTGTGGGATGGTACAACATCCGGGATAGTTCTGCCTTGGCTGGCGACCAATCGGCCACTAACGGGCCCACTATGGTGAGAAGCCGAACCCGTGTCGAGTGATCGGGACCTTCTGTTGACAGAAACTTCGGCTCCTTGTTGTGAATGGCCGAGGACGTTCTTCCTCAAGAGAGTCTTCATTCAGGTGGCGAGCCACCAGGTAGACCGTCCTTCTTGGTCTGGCAACGGGTGTAGGGTTGCGGCATGATGAGGTTGATGCCGGATCATTGGGCAGGCTTGGTTGCACTGCCGGTTAGTTGTGGATTTATCTCGACTTTCCTGAGGTGAAGTCCCCGGTGTTCACTTCCAAGTGACTCGAGGCTGTGGAAACTTGAGAATCCTTCCATCAGTTAATCTTCATCGGTTTCTGTGCTTCAGTGGGCCGTATCATTCGTCTTTGCGGCTTGGTCACCGAAGGATCATATTTTGAGTGCCAACACTCCCTTGATAGAAGAGACGGGTGAAGCTGAGGGAGAGTAATACACGACGTTGACATGGCCGGCTTGCTAATAAACCGAGGAAGATTGCATAACAAGTGTAGAATATCCTTGAAAAGTGCAGAAGATACGGCCAATTGCCCCTTGAACATAGAATCCATAATCTGCTTGGCGACCGTATGCGTTAGCACAACACGGGTAGAGAACCCTTCTTGGCCTGTCATCTAAATGGCAATAGAGCGAGGAGAAATAATAGCATCAACGGTGAACTCTCCGGTGAGCCAAGAGTTGCCACTGGCCTTGCTCGGGAAGAAACTGGCATCAACTGAAGGGAACTCTTCATAGCAACTATCATCTTTGAAAGTAGGGACGCATCATCCCTAAAATAACCAGGGACCAGGACGCGGATCGGCATCCAACATATAAAATCTTGAATCTTTAAATGCATGGCCGGTACTGAATCATCTAACTTGGTTTATTGTCTCCCTTGGGATTAGACCTAAGGGGCACCAAAGGAAGTGCACACCCGCTCCGTGGGATGGAAGTGGTTGGAGGAATGGGGATAGGAATTGGTTTGGATGGCGTGGAGGTTTCAACGGGAGTGGTAATGTGTTTAGGTGGAGGTAAAGGGGTTGAGATGATGGCAAGCTCAGGTGCGGGCATAGGTGAAGCCGGAGGTGAGAGTGGAGGTATAGCCTGCTCAGGCTCGAGCCACGATGGTGACAGAGATGGCAAAGGCGGTCGAGATGGTGGAGGTGATGGAAGCACTGGTGGTGGAGACGGAGATGATAGTGATGGCAATGGAGAAGGTGAGGATGGTGATGAAGGAGATGAGGGTAATGGACCTGGAGGTGGAGAGGGTGACGAGGGAGGTCATGGCGCCCACCGTCGACATGTCGACACAACGTGTCGAGCGGCGTTAGGGATAGAAGTAGCGGAAGTGATGACGGGAGAAGAAGGGGAGGCACTGGCCTGAGCAGAGGCTTGGGTTTGTGGCGATTGCGGAGATTGGATAGGAGATGTCGAAGATAATGGGGTAGGTGACGGAGCAAGTGCAGTACTAGATGAAGAATCACAGGGGTGCCCCTAGCCTTGAAATGGAGACGACTGCTTTGGCGGCGCTTCTTGTTGATGTTGCTTGCTACGGAGATCTAAAACAACTTTATGTATGGCGGCCCAATCAATCCTCTTATTATCTTTAAGGCCATAAACATACTCTCGGAACTCAGGACAATCCTCAACCAAATACCCCTACCGGCGGTGAAAATCACAATATTGAACCATATTCTCGACCGCAGGTCGGCAAAGCACAACCGGAGAGAGCGGCAATGCGTGAGTGGCCATCAAAGCCCTAAAGATGTCGGTGAAACACTCCGGCAACGAAGGACGAGGAGCCTGCTTCGGGCAAGGCGGATGCCAAGGGGTATGAGGTGGTGGAGAAGGTTGTGGAGATAGAAGTGAATGTTGCGTAGGCAATAGTGCTTGGCTGGCGGATTAAGGATTTGGTGAAGGGATATGTGGAACATAGTGGGGAGGTATGTAGACGGCATCCACCTGCTCGGGATGTGGTGTGACCTTGATCGGGGGTGGATACGGAGACGGGTATGCTGACACAGGAGGCTGACTCATGGAAGGTTGATATGCGGAGGCGTATAGGTATGTAGAGGCGGGAGGTTTGCTCGTGGAGGGATATGCGGCGGAAGGCTGACTCATGGCGGGCTGACTCATGGGAGCGTGGGGTTGGCACGTGGAGGGTGAAGGTTGATATGTGGAGGTGGATGGTGGAGACTCGGGGTCAAGGAAATCTTGGATTTATTGGCGAATGAAGCGGGCTCAGCTGTATAATTGTTGCTAGGAGGTAATGTCGTTGAGGGCTAAGGTAAAGCGGTACTCGGGCATGGCATTGGATATCAGCATCTTGATTTCCTCTCCCTCTGGAATGTGCCCTGAGACTTGCGTGGCAAGGCGACGCCAGCGGTCGGCAAAGGTACAGAACTCCTCGTCGGGCTTCATCTTCTCATGGGCCAGATCCACGACAGAGAGCTTGGGCCCAACCTGGTCCTGATACTGCTGAATAAATTTCTCTTGAACGGCTTGAAAAATCACAACCTGCTCTTGCGGCAATGAAAAGAACCAATCCCGAGGCGGGCCTTCCAATGACAGACCAAATAGATAGGCCATGAAGCGTTGGTCATGCCGAAACTGGGCCGACTCATAAATAAACTCCTTAACGTGCACATACGGGTTACCGACTCCACCATAACGGTGATATGCGGGAATTTACGAAGATAGTGGAAGCCGAAGACCTTGAAATGTGAATGGAATACTTAAGGAGGACTTAGGATCGATCCGACGTTGGAGTTCATCAAGCTGGCGTTGGGCTTGAGCAATCATCTTCTGGGTAGGGAGAGATCGAGAAGAATATGGTCCAACTTGAGGAAGAGGTTGTGAATTAAGAACAGAAGCATGGTATTGGGCCGGATAAGAGGATCCGATCTGAGAACAAGAAGGGCCCATTCCGGGAGTGGAAGGGTATGCGGGCCTAGAAGAAACATTGGCATATGGACTGGATGGGCTAGTAGCAACATGGGCGGAAGAATGAGGCCCATTAAGAGAATAAGGCCCATTAGAAATTGGGCCAGCGGCATATGAAGGAGAAGAAAGAGGCCCATGAAGGGAAGAGGGCCCATTAAGATGAGATGCAATGAGACGTTGGGCTTGGGCCGGGTCCATTTGGCGAATCAGGCTTGAAAGATGGGCCATGA
The DNA here is from genome assembly GCA_022559845.1 of Amorphophallus konjac. Lineage (NCBI taxonomy): Eukaryota > Viridiplantae > Streptophyta > Magnoliopsida > Alismatales > Araceae > Amorphophallus > Amorphophallus konjac. The sequence goes on along the minus strand of CM040125.1, from coordinate 212,824,559 downwards.
GATTAGCCTGTTTCTCGGAGGGATCAGAGGGACCACAGGAAGATGGGCCCACGTGAGAAGAGGATTCCATGCGGGAATAGGAAGAAGATTGGGAAAAAGAATGATACAAAGGGTTGGAATGATGCTCCATGAGGGAAAATGGAGACTTAATACAAAGAGGGAAGTAATGGGCTTAATGGGCTTGAGGACAAGAGGGAATTGACCCACTAATGCAAAGACGAATGGACAACGGATCATGGGACAATGGACTAGACAACGGACACACAAAATGGGCTAAGCTAAATGGGCCTAACAATAATAAAACATGTGGATGATGAAAGAATGCAACACAAACACCACTAATGGGCCTGGACAAGCCCAAACCACACAATTAATGCAATGTGAGAGTTTTCACCCAAGTCAAATAAGTTGATATGATGGGAAATATTTCAGGGATTTTAATAGACCTTTTAATGATTTGAATTAATAATAATTCCCTCAGGATAGGAATCCTATGGGAATAAGGTCCAAACTTTGGGTTGACTAAGGTTAACTCCCTCACACGGATGCAAATGCAAGCCTAAAGGGTGGCAAAGGTACAACCGGCCCGACGTCCGTGTGGGAATCCACGGCTCGCGGGGACTTACGGAGGTCCCAGATAAGATCACCTAGTCGACCCCAAGGAATATGGAGTTGAGATGATCACTTACTAAGGTAGGAAATGCAACTATGATATGCAATGTATGGCCCTATGTGCACCGCAGTGCATGCAATTTCTAGCCTAAAACTAGAAAAAGCAAGATAAAAGTAAACTATGCAAACATGATCCAAACAAGATAAATAGTATATGGATGAAAAGACAATACAAAGGTCTACACAACGGGCCCAAGAACATATCAATCTGACCCCGGGAGGTCAATCAAATCACTGAGCAAAGTTGCCCCCGTGAACCTGTGTGCAGACCACATGCAAATTTTATGGATAAAATGCTAAAATGATGATAATTTTTAACTAAGCAAACGTGACCCAAATGATGCAAGTAGTACATGGATGGAAAGAAAATACAAAATTTTACACAATGAGCCTAAGAACAGATCAATCAGACCTCGGGAGGTCAATCAAATCATACAAGAAAGTTGCTCCCGTGAACCTGTGCGGAGACTGCATGCAGATTTTATGCACAAAATGCTAAAATGATGGTAATTTTTAACTAAGAAAATGAGACCCAAATGATGCAAGTAAGCTATGGATGGAAAGACAATACAAAGGACTATCCAACGGAAGAAAAATCAGTGCAATTGGACTCCGAGAAATAAGTCAAATCACTGAGCAAAGATGTACCTGTGAACCTGTCCCTGCACCTATCTGCAGAACTTATGCACAAAACTCAAAACATTGGACAGATTTAGACTATGCAAATGTTACCCAAATTATTCAAATGATATAAGGATGGAAAGACAATACAAAGGGTTATCCAACGGAAGAAAAATCAGTGCAATCGGACTCCGGGATAAAAAGTTATGCCTCGACGAATATGGCCATGTTAGCACGCGCGCAGGACTGCCAGAATCCGTAACGGTCTAACAAATGACCGTTACATTCCTCTGGCGGTCCACTATAGGACCGTCACACTACCAGAGCCCTTAAAACTTTATAAACAGTGGAAGAATCGATAAAATATCACCTAAACATGCACATGCACACACCCAACTCACAAAAGAGCATTAAAACAAACGTGATGGGCATTGGTGTCCCATCGTGATCGCCAAAAAATTATAGATTTTTTTTAATTAGATTCCTATCCCACGTACTTTAAATTAATACATGCATAAACATGTGAATCAAAGATAAGGGGGATGAAAGGATGAGAAATACTAACTGTGATCGTCACCAAGATTCCAACAACGCCAAAGGATGAAGAAAGGAGAGGAACGGCGTTGTGTACCTTGGAACTTAAAGACTTGATCGCGCTTGAAACGGGGTGCGGAGAACTTTGGGGGATCAAACCTCCTCATCTTCCAGCCGGCTAGAAGAAGAGGGCCTCACGTCCATATCATGCTCTCCTGTAAAACAAATATCAAAACACAAAGGTAAAAACCCATTAGAACATGAAGTGTAGTATCAATCCCAAAGTGATAAAATAGCATGAATAAAAGGGGGAGAACACACGGGGGGAGGGTTTTTAACCCCTTTGGAAGGGTGGAAATAATAGGTGTGTGTGTTGTGCATGCATAGGATTTGAAATCACGGAATTGGGGTGAAAGAATACAGAGAAAACGTTGATGAAAAACGTGCAAAAATGCATGTGTAGTAGAAAATGTAGAAAACTTTAATGATTTGTGATTTTGAGGAGACTAGAACTAAGAGTATAGACAACCAAATTAAGCCCAGAAGGATGAAATTGAAAGCTAATACTTTCCTCTTCAAGTCAGAGTCAAAGTTGTGAGTTGGAGTTGCAGCATGGCTTCGCCCCACGTCCGAAAAGGGCCCTCCTTTGTAACTGCGAACTGGGCAGTTTTTATAGAGGTTGTAGAAAACCCAGAAAGTTCTCCCAATATTTTAGAGGATAGAGTCCACCAAAATTCATGTTCTATCGATCAATCTCGAGATAATACAAAGGATAAGAGGTAGAAATAAGTGGGACTCAATTTGGTGGAAGATCTGGAAGATATGGCTTCAAGAAGGGAGCCTTGGAGCTTAATCTGTAGAGTTTGTGTTGAACTAGGACGCATAAACCCCCAACCTTTTATCCACGTTTCTGAGCAAGATAGCCAATGAAAGTCTGAGATCTATGGACCAAATTAAAGATAATATAAAGGAGAAATCATAGGAACAAACGGTGCTCAATTCGGAGTAGAATTCAAGAAGTTATGGGCTCTGCAAGAGGGCCACAACGCATAGAAACGGAGCAGAGTCCAGCACGAATTGGACTCTCTGTGTCATCTGGCGCTCTATTGTAAGACCGTCAGAGTGATGTAACGGCCTAGGCTAGCTCCGTCAGGCTCTGGGGGTCGAACGGGGTGATTTCGGGCAAGTTTGGGTGTAACGGTCTATTAATATACCATCACTTGGGCTCTGGCGGTCTTACGATAGACCGTCACATGGCTGTAACGGTCTAATAATAGACCTTCACACCGATGGAGGAATATTCTACGCAGACTACGCGTGACCTTGGACTTTGAAGCGTATCTCTCAAACGGTGCAGAACTAGCAAAGGTGGTTGAAAGATAAATTGTAGATAACTGAAATAGAAATAACTTTCATGAAGAGATCAAGATGAGAAAATAATCAGAAGAAGGAGAAAATGGGGCTATAATAGAGAGAGAAAATTCTGGGACGTAGGTGAACAGCATAGCCTGCTGGAAAAATGTGAATAGCTCACAATCGGGGCAAAACTAACCAATGGCATAGAAGAAGAAATTGTAGATATTTAAAAGATGAACAACTGTGTTGAAGAGAAAAATTTGAATAGAGGACTGGAAGAGGGTGAAAAAGAACCACTTTCAGGACTATGTAGTGAGCGAGAGCCGATTGCTTGATCGAAGCCGACCTAAATGGGTCGTAAGTCGACTTAGAAGCCGGAAGTTGATAAGATAAGCTCCAGGGACTCTAAGAAATCATGATCTCTAGGGATCAAAGGGAATAGAACAATGAAATTTGGCTCGAAATCCATCCAAGAAGGCTCCAAAATAATGGGTAATTCGGACATCAAAAATGATAAATAAGAGAAATGACGCAACGTGCGGGTTAAAACGGGTGTCAACAGATGCCTCTTACAGCTTCGCCAACCGCTGATACACAGCTTGGAGAGAGTGTGACAAATTAAAACAAAATACTTGGACAATCAGCATCAGAAAGATGGGAATAAAGCATAAGAATATAGCTCTCGCAGGAGCTGGCTGGCTTGGATTTGATCCAAGGGCCAGTAGAACAGATCTTCAGGAACTCATCTTTCTTCTCTCGATCTCACGATTTTTTCTGAACTTCTTAAACTTGGCTCTCTTCTGATCTCACGACCGCCTCTTTCTCTTTCTTTCTCTCTGTTTCTATCTCTATCTCTGATCATCACAATTCACCTAAATTCTTCCAATTTACTTCAACTTCCCCCTTATCGTAGAGGTACGGCTGGGTCTTCTATTTACATGAAGCCCATGTAAGAAGGGCACATGGAGAACACATTTCTCGCCTAACCTTTTCGTCCAGATCTGAATATCCAAGGCCACGTGGCAGCGTCCGAACCTAACAGCTTTCCACGTGTCACGAGCATAGCTCACCCTTCAGTCTGGGATCATGTGTCTTCCTTAAATTTTACGAACGAGTGTCTTGATTCTTTGAACTTTTTTCAGTGTAGTCCCTGTTAGCAAATATAGAAAGCATCAGTTCGTTAGATGAGCAAACAAGATGCACAAACTTTATTAAGCTATGTGAAGGACATGCACGGACTCTATTAGGCGATATGAGAATCATGCACAGACATTGATTGAAGCGTAAGAAGAATGTGTGTGCAAAGAATGCACCAACCCAATGTGCCTTAGCCTAAGATGCATGAACATTACATATACAAGGAATCAAGATTGCACAGACCTACATCGCTGTACTACAGTGAACTGCATAGACCTTAGATGCTGATCAGCAAAATAAGCACTGACGATATGCGTGGTAGCACAGGATGTGCACCAACTTGGTTAGCACAAGTCAAGACTTGCACCAACCATGTATGCGTGCTGTGTGCACCAACTTCAACGAAGGTTGCACCGACCTTATGCCTGCCTGATGCATGAATTACACCGACCATGCATAGTGAAGTGCACAGACTTAAACATGCGAACGGAGCATTGCACCGACTTTGATCTACCAAGGCAATGTGCATGGACATGAATGCACAGACTTATATGCATGCTAGCTCAGACCTCACTTCATGCTAAAGCAGACCTGACGTTTAACTCCATGAGTGTGGCAACACAGACTAACGCAGACTAAATCAGACTAACTTAGACTTAGCTTAGTCTAATGCAGACTTACAGAGTATGAACAAGCCACTAACGCAGACTTTTAGAATGAAGCCAATGCACTGACTCAGACTTAACAAAGCATGAAAGATGCATCGACTTCTATACACAAACCCGATGTGAATCAGTGCAAGAGTTGCATCGACTCTATATGCTAAGAACGTAACATGCTTAGACTTTATGTGCATAGCTAGACTAGAACTTGCACCGACCTCTCTAGTGACTGCACTGAGTTAGATCGTGTGCAATGCAGAACATGCACAGAGCTTGCATGAGTGAAACAAGTAATGCATTGACCTTGTTCGAGGTACAACAACAAGTTGCACATGTTGATTATTATGTGTTCCTTTTTGCAAGATGGATATGATGTCAACCACAATGGAAATATGAACAAGCTGTGAAATCACTCAACCTATGAACATGTGCAACATGAACCTAGGCAATCAGCATAAACTCTAGGATGGGCATGCTACCTCTATCAGGAATAAACTAAAGGGAAGGAATAAAAACACACGTCGAGGCGTGGAGCAAGGAGGTAAAAGAAAACACACCGTAGAGGTGGAACAAGTAAAATAAAGCAAGAGACATGATGTATGATGAAAGAGAAAACTATTGTCTATTACTAAAGAAAGATGTGATCGCCACTAAGGTAATAAATAAGCCAAAGACCTGAAAAGTACCTTAGAATAGGTGGATGAAGTACCCACCCACGGGAGAGAGAAATAACTGCAGCTCTGTAAAGCGTAACGGTCGAATGATGATGCACTACAGGAGTGTAACGGCCTTACGATAAGCCGCTACGTGACTGTAACCCCTCTGTGATGGACCATCAGAGATCTGCAGGATAGGAACTTGGGAATCTTTGATCTCCACGCCTTCCAGCCCGCCAGAAAGCTTGGGCCTCGTGCCGTGGACTCTGTAAACCTGCGAAAAAGTGTAGAATATGAAGAAAACAACTCACATTAGCCCTTGAGCAAGAGTAGTATCTATAAATCAAAAGAACTCAAAAGCATGCAAAAGGAGAGGGAAATACCGGGGAGGCTGGTTTTTTTAACCCCTCTGGGGTGTTTAAAAGATGGGAAGGATGTTTACATGAATGCAGCAGATGCAAAGGCGTGAGAGAAGATCAGGGAAGATGCTATGATGCTTGGAGGAGGGAAAAAGAGACTAGAAAGATAACTTGACTGAACTAGACCCTTGAAACCAATACTCCCTGGACTTTGGAAGATGATGGACACGGGAAGCAACTCTCCTTGGTTGGTTCTACCTCCAGGATGCAGCAGCACTTCGACGCGAACTCCAGATGTCTCCCCTTCAAGCCATGAAGTCAAGGGTTCTATTTATAGACCCTCAAAACTCTCTGGTCGAGTAAGAGAGAATCCAGCTAGAAAGTAGGATGTTTCTTAGCAAGCATTTGAAGATAACACTCCCAAGAGTCCATAGAAATAAATAGAAGGTTCTGAGGATCAGATTTGAGGGAGAAATCATCAGATCAAACCCTTAATTCGGCCACAGAGTAGCAGAGAAAGAGCAGTTCTGCTAGAACTCTCTGCTTGATGTAACGGTTGAACGATAAACCGCCTCAGTGATGTAACGCCCTAGGAATGGACCGTCACACAACCTTATCCGCTGAAAGATAAGACCAACGGGCAACGTTTTCGAACATAGGACTCCGCAAGGAATGTAACGGCCATAAGGAGGTGCATCAGAGTGTGGTAGCGGTCGCACGATAAGCCGTCACACCTAACGGATCAGATAAAAGATAAGCTTGGAAAGAAGCCATAGGCTTGAGGACTCTGAGATGAGGTAACAGACCAAGATCGGTGCGTTAGGATACGGTGACGTGCCAGGAATGATGCGTCAGAGACAAGGGAGTGATAAGTAAAATGAAGACTTGCCAAGCTTCGTCCAGCGGGAAAAAGATGAGGAACCAGACCCAACTAAGGAGACATGACCCATGAAATAAACCTCAAATTGACCAAGATGGCCCAATAAGGGTGAACAACTCGGAGCATCATTTAAAATGAATAAGGAGATGACCCAACTTATTGGTCATAAAATGGGTGTCAACAGATGTCCCTTCTTGACGTCCTCTTTGCAAGGGAGCGAGCGGAGGTGAAGCGAAAGCGAAATGGAACATTGAGATGAAGCGGAAATGAAGCGAAGCGGACTAAAAAGTCAGCGTTAAGGCAAACGACACCCGTCCTCAACCAATGAGCAATAGGAATCTTCCAAAAAACTTTGAAATAGCCATAAGGAACGGCAACCAAATGACGCATGTCTGGAGGAACTAACAACTAAGGAAAGGAAAACACGGCCAGCGGCCGGAGCAATGGAAAGGAAAGAGATGATTAACTAACCTCCAGATAGGAATCTTCAGCTAACCAGATCAAGTGAACAGATCGAAGGAAACCTTCTAATTCAGAGTGGAATAACTCTCCTTACTCAAGATCATGAACACAGTTATCCACCATCATTGAGACACCTTGGATAGATGAAGGTTCGTGAATGCTCAAAGATGCGTATGATGCATGCTGGGCTAAAGGAAAACAAATCATTAAAACAAATGCCAAGAAAGATAAAATAAGAAGATACTCAAGAATAGTAATGCTAGTCCGGAGAAACCAGGGTCAGGACGCCATCTGCAACCACGGCGTACAAGACAGAACCATCATCCCCAAGCTTTTCCAACTGGCCTATCCAACGATTAAACATGTACACCTAAATCATCATCATTTTTGTTTAAGGGGAACATCAGATCCCAGAGCACATGAATGACTAGCTGGTTCTCGAGATAATATATCATAGATAACATATAGTAATGCACTAGCGGATAAAGGATCGAGATACTGTACCTGACTTACCTGTACGGCGAATGGCTGAATCATGATGGCTTTTGTGATTTCATCCATAGAAAGGAGTTAGCCAACAACAATATAAATAAAGCATATCCATTCACGAGCACAAATCGCATTGATAAGATAAGGAATTGAAAGCATAATGTTCACTCAAGCATGAAATTTTGATAGATAGGGCATTATCATCCATCAAAGCTTCTGACGATCTACTAAAGGGGCGCCACACTAATGTAACGGTCCAAATATGACCCGTCACACAGTGTCGGTTCACTTTTTCCAAAATAAACAACTCAATCACCTGATGGTCTAAGCACCATGCGTCAGAAGCCTATGACAGTCTTTCGATAGACCGTTTCATTTCCTGGGCATTCAAAAAACAAACCAATCGATCGGCTCATTCCCTCTCTCATTCAAAACATAAACACCCAAACGCACAAAACACACCCAACCCCACCAAGCCAAAACCCACCGGTTACCCCTGTCCGGCGACGAGCTTCCCCGGCCACCAATGGCGAGAGAGAAAGGGAAGAAGAAGCTGGCGATCAAGCGATGCCAGGATCGAATGGCCCGGGAAAACACTCCCCCGGCGGCGAGGGAGCAACCGGCGGCGGCGGTGGAACAAAGGGTGGAGGAGGACCTTCCCACGGCCGGGGAAGAAGGTGGAAATGCTGTGGAGGAGGCCGTCGGCGGTGAAGAAGGGGCAACAGCGCCGGAGAAGAAGAACAAAGGCCGAGACCGCGAGGTAGGCTTCCGCACCAAAACCCTAAAAATTCAATTTTTAATTCATTTGAAAGCATGCATGTGTGATTGAGGGGATGACAATGGGTCTAGGGACCCATTAAAATCCTTTGTAGGCCACTCTGGCCATTTCCACGGGCTGGGGGAACGAAGGAGACGATGCCTTATCAGGGAGAACGTAATGGTCCTTCCAGCGACCGTTACAGGTCTTGGTGCTCCATACTTGGTGCGTCAGAGACCTCTGACGCGCCAGAACAGGGCCGTCAGAGAAACTAGAGCTAGAAGTTGATTTTTTTTTAAGTTTTGCTTATTCAATTTTTTTTGTGTTTTATTCATATTAAATGCAATGAATTTAAACTAATGAAATAACTAACTTATGTTCTATATGTGTGCAGGGGAAAATAAGAACCAGGATATCTTGGCTCCAGATCAGGGCGGTGTACCAAGCACTGCCGGAATACCAGAGAGAGAGATTAGCTGCTATGGGCTTCGGGGAAGTCCTCAGCATAGAGGTGACGAGGATGGACACGCCGCTGATGTTCCCATAGGGTCATATGATCCCAACACTGGAGGATATAGCGAGGATCACGGGGCTGATGATCCATGGAGCAGCAGTGACAGGTTGGACCTACGGAGACTACCGGGAGCTAGCCCAAGAGCTGCTGGGGTTGGACTTGGTGAGGCCAGGGCATCCGTCGTCCTAGTTATCACGATTGAGACTCCAGGAGAGCCTGGGTCTGCGAGGAGTAGCTATCGTAGTAGGTGAGCTTCCAGAGTAGCATCTTGACATAATGATTGAGCAGGCCCGCCCAAGCGTAGCAGCAAAGGCGGGACCAGAGGGAGATAGAGTTTTGAGGCTATTCCTAATCCTACTGTTCGGGAAGCTACTGTTCCCGACCAGAGCAGACGTGATCAGCTGCAGGCTCCTGCCCTTACTGGAGGACCTTAGCAGAGTGGGCAAATACGCATGGGGAGCGGCGGTGCTCGCTTTCCTGTTCGAGTCTCTGAGCACGACCGACCGGCGGACGATGCTGGGCGGCTTCTCGCCTTTCCAACAGGTAAATGCTATACTTTAAAAATGCTTCTATATGCTTTTGCCTGCTATATGCTGACATTTGACTTCTAACATGCAGATCTGGAGCTTCCTCTACCTCCCAGGGATGGGGCGAGGTACACAGATGCATCCTGGGTGGATTCCCATCGCGAGGCGGTGGATCGTCGTGAGGGACATGGGATCGGTCAGCAGACTGACCCAAGCCATCCAGGATGATATAGATTCAATCCCCTATGCATCGGTAAGCTCATAAACTTAAACTCTTTTATATGCTCCTAAATGTTTTTAAATGCTGCGAAATGTTGTTAAATGCTTCTAAATGCTTCAAAATGCTGACATGGACTAAATTGCCTTTTCAGGTGCACTGGACACCGTACCGGGATGAGGGACACGAGGGACAGCCATGGGTCAAGGCTTCCCTGGCGTATAGCGGGTGAGATATCTGGCTTCATTGTATCAACGTCATCGAGCCCTTGCATTACTGCCTGATCATGAGGATGCGGGGAGTTCACTAGCCAGAGGTAACATTCCCTCGTAGAAGCGATGATCGCCCTGGGAAGTCTTCAAAGGGCATCAGCGGGGATATCGACTAGTGTGCCTGGAAGGTGAAGTACGTGCATGATTGGAACAAGAAAGGTCGAGCTGTGAAAGAGCGAGCTGACAGGGATGAGGCCTACCTCAAGGCCTACTCCCAACGGTATGGCGACCAGGTGTTCCGAAGCACCCGACGACCGGTATGAATTTCTAAACTCAAAGTCTTATCTATTTAATTTAATTGAATTCCTATATGCATTGACACTTGTTTTCTAAATGCAGTTAGACCCACAGGGACGGATTGCAGAGCTCGAGGGACTCCTCCACGCCACTATCCAGCAGCGGGATGAGTACCGGACAGCTTTGGAGCTCTTGGTGAGTTTTTTAAACCTTAGACTTAAATGCTTATGCTTATGATTATGCAAACTGACTGACTTTGACTCCTAAATGCAGCGGGCCGAGGGAGCACAGAGAACGGGACAAGATGCTCCATCCTCTTCTTTACAGCCTGCGGGTGTCAGAGCTGATTGAGATGCAGAGTTCACTCGAGTGGTTGCTCGGGCTGAGGATGCCGAGGCTGCCCTCGCGGAGCGGGTAAGAAATCAATCGAGTTCCCTTAGACTTAAATGCTTAAGATTATGCAAAATGCCGTGATTGACTATGATGAATGCTATTGCAGGTGAGAGGGCTGACCGCGGCTTTGGCCGAGACAGAGCGTGCTCAAGCGGAGGCGGCGGAGGCTGCCCATCTCCGGGTAGAGGTTGCCCGACTGAGCGCTGGAGAGACCCGTCGGCGTGCGGACAAGGAGGATATGGAGCGACTTAGAGCTGACGTCACGCGCTTGAGGGGCGAGCGGGATCAGTTCCGAGTACAGACCATTGAGATGAAGGGTGTGATCGCGGGCATGAAGGAGGCCCTCCGACTTCTGGGGAAGAAGTCAGAGACCAGCAGCAGGAGCCAGAGTGTTGCGCCGAGCAACAAAGTCCGAGGCTACTTTACCGGCTCCTTCGGCCATCGGAGGAACGAGGAGGCAGACTGGAGGTGGCAGTAGGGAGAGGAGAGTAGTATCATGGAGCCACCAGCGAAGCGGCATGAGGGCACCGGTGATAGCGACGGCCCGGGAGATAGACCGGCCGAGTGACTTTGTATTCTCTTCTTTTGATGCACACACTTGTACATGAGCCTTAAAGTGAAATGAAAGTCCTTTTTTGTTATTTTGTTTTGTTTTATGAATGTGTATGCTTGTGAATGGATATGAATGCTAGGAATGGATGTAAATGCAGACAGGAGGACAGAAGTGAGAGAGTGCGGCAGGTTCGACCAAAGGGGAGGAAAGAGATAAAATCTAACTAAAACCTATGCAGACTATGTAACGGTCTATATTAAGACCGCCAGGGTGATGTGACGGCTCCCTATACAGCCGTCAAAGAAAGCAAAGAGAGGGCAGCTGATGAAGATATGTGACGGCCTAATTGTGGAGCGCCAGAGAGCTGTGGCGGTCCTACGATAAATCATCAGAGCAACCCTATGTAATTCGAGACGGACTCTCCCGTGAGAGCCCGAACTCGAGGCAAAGGAGGCTTAAGCTGCACTAGAACTCATCCAGATCTAGGATAAGGCTTCCTAGCCCAAATCCTAACACTCCAACATCAAAATCAAACCTTTATAAGTAGGATCAAATCCCTAATTCGTAGCTCCATCCAATTTTCTGCCCTAAGTTCAGAAACTCCATCAAATTCATCAAATAACATTATGAAGAGAAGCTTTGGAGCTATTGCTATGGAGGAGAGGGTTTATACCGGCCCTAAGGCAGCTAGAAAGGGGCAGGGGGAACTGCAGAGGCTAACCTCCATCCCCAAGCACATAAGCTCATGTTCTTCAAGAGAGGTAAGTGGCAATTTTAATTCAAACCATAAATTTCTGCACTCTCCTTCTCATGATCCTTTCTCTTTTCTTTTTCTGCTTCTCCTTAGCTACTTCCTGGTCCAAGGTGCTATTCCACCCTGAAGTGGGTGGCTCCAATGATAAAAGAACTCCCCTTAGAAGTGACCTCAATCCTTAGGGCATGGCATCTCCAACCTTTATTAGTTTTGGCCAAGAATTTCCACAAATTGTCTTTGGATTGGGCAAGCATCTCATCCCTCATAGAGCTTTGGCACCCACAAACGCACACAGTCCTCTTCCCTTCCTTTGATGCCATAGTCCTATTAGAGGAGGTAGAAACTTACCTAGCCTTCCCTAAGACAAAAATGGGAGATGAAGATCTAGCGTGTCATACGGTGGAAGCAATAGACCCCTCCTTGATTCTAAGTGATTTCATCCACAATCCAAAGGATGTTAGGACAATGATCAGCCCATGCCACATTCACTTGATACCCACAGCCCAATGGATAGTCTCTCATTGTAAGAACAAGTGGGAAAGATACGAAGCCATAGCTAAAGCCGTATCGGTTTGCTTGTGCGGGGTCTTCCTTTTCACCACCACCGACCACCTCCTGGACATCCAAAACCTTAGCATCATTAGTGGTTTGTGGCGGGGATCATCCATTTCTCAAGCGTCCTTTCATATCTTTATGAAGGGCTTAGCTCAGCTTGCTTAGGAGGACCTCTATTCGGCTCAATGATACTCTTTGAGTGTTGGATGAGAGTGAGAATCAAATTTCAACCCAAGGGAGACATACCTTCAGCTAGACGGATCTTTGGGAGCCACCCTTTATTCTTTATTGGAGGCGCCTTTGGATTCTCTTCACAGGATGAGTGCCAGACGGCGGAGAAGAAAACACGGGACGATTGGCGCCTCTTCCTCAACACCTTGCCAATAGAGAAGTTCACAATGCGTCCAAGAGTTCTTCGGAGCACCTTGATCAAAGTACCACGGTGACCAGGCCTTGATCTTCAGCTAGTGAGGGACACTACCATGGCGATCTACAACCCTCACCAATGCCATCTTCAAATCGGGCTACCCCGGACCACAGTTCTTGCACTATCACATTTCCCTCCCCTTCAAGCTAGGAAGATGGGGACCGAGGAGGATGAAAGAGCAGTCCGGAATGCTCTGATCAGGTGGGAGATCAGTAAAGTGCGCCCGTGGCAAGAACAAGTGGAAGAAGATGACGAGGAATGCCGTGCCTATGTGAAAGAACTATGCAAGATCCGACCTCATGCGGATAGAAAACTGAATGTAGTTTGAGCTTTCTTAAAATGTAATGAAACTGAAGTTTACCAACCAGCTTTATGTATCATTGAGTTCAGTTGAATGACATGGAAGTGCCTAAGTTGATGGAATATGAGCTTGTTGCTTGATTGTGCTCAAATATCATAGAAAACAGAGTTTCTGGGAAATGTAACGGTCCTACGTAGGGTCGCCACAACACTCTGACGGTCTCACGATGAGCCGTCAGGAGGGTGAGCTTATAGAAATTGAGTTTACTTTTTCTCGGGAGAGTGTAAGGGTCGAATAGCAGACCGTCAAAAGGATGTAACGGTCTAATGTAGACGCGTCAGGGAAAGTTTACTGAGAACAAATGAGTTTTGACATTCGGGAGAAGGTGACGGCCGAACAATGGACCGTTAGAATGGTGTGACGGTCCAAGAATAGACCGTTACAGAGCTAGAACATGTGGGTTTGTGGGCTTGAATCTTGGGCTTGAACATGTATTCTGCACACACTTAGGCAAAAAATAAGTTAGATCTATTCTTAGACTCAACCCCTTGCCTGAAGCAAGTTAGAGAGCTGACCATTCTTGATGTTTGGTCAACGGGTGGAGCCTTATTAAATAGGTGGAAAATATAATGGAAACTGATGCGGGACGAGACACGGACTCGACACCAATTGGATATGCGATCCTCGGACTCTAGGTGAGCTCGTGATTGTCCCTTAGCGAGGGAAGCGTCGGACGTGCGCGGTTGAGAAACCGGCAGTGAGCTAGGGTGGTGGCTCTCTCTTGTGCCCGGATCGGGTCACGGGACGGTCACGCTCTCTCTCGCAGTAGCGATGATATCATAATATATAGCGAGCTACGATCCTAGCATGATATCTAGCAGCGGCATAAACAAGTATATATGAATAAAGCAAATGCCAAGTGTAGGAGCGAACACGATACCTCCACGCTCTCGGCGTGGGGAAGACGGACCCGGTCGAACTCGTACTCCCGGGACAAGTAATACACAAATACTACAGCAAAGAACTACTGCCCACTCCACGCAGGGAGGTAAAGGGCTACACAAGTGGGACCGGGAGGACCGATTCCGGATTGACGGGCAGCTTCTTGCGACGTTTCGGCAGCACACGTACTCGCTACCGTGGGGCCCACGTACTGGTCGGAGGGGCCGTGTGGGATCGGGCGGCACCGCTATAGTGGGGATGCCTGGAGGGACGCTCCCTGGGACGGCGGCACGCTGAACCTCCGGTCGGAGGCCGGGCGGCTCCGGTCGTCACTCGCCGGACTTTACGGCCACGGACCTGCAGGTTCTTTTTTCAGGCGCGCGACCCGACGAGATCTCTTGCTGCGACCAGCACCAATGTTGGAATGCAACGAAACTGGCGCCGTTGGAAAGCTGCTTCGAAGGGCTTCGAATTTATGGGATCTAAAAAAAATCACCAGCTCTGTATTTCTGGTGGACGAATTTTGAAAGCTGCTATCCCCCGTTTCAGATCTGCTCAGGCATCCCCACTATAGAGGTGACAACCCCTGGCCAGGGCCCAACTTGCGTGACTGTGCTTCTATAGAGGCCATACCCAGGGTATTTGTCTTAGTCCTAAAAAGAAAAATAGAACATGGGGATAAGCTTAAGTCAAGTGTGGGGGTTTTCAGGGCTTGAGTTCCTCTCCGGACAACCCATTCAGAGATTCAGTCTGTTGTGCTGGGGCTTTTGTGTCCGTCATCGAACCTTCGTCCACTCTAGGCACGCATACGACCGGGCTCATGCGTCCCGCGGGGAAACTGTACTGCCACTCTTGCCATGCCTAGCTTTTTCATTTTCCTTGGAGCTTTGGAATTATGATTTATGGACTTTCAAGATAATTTTTTCGTCATGATGACCGCTCCTTTGCTTTTCTTTTTCTTTTTCTTGTGGCGTCAGGTCATAACGAACTGCCCCTATTTAAGACCTACTCTCGTCAGGGTGTCTAGATTGGTTGTCACCCCCTTATTCACCTCTTGCCCCTGGATTCGGTCAAAGAGAGAAACAGACAGGGACTTTGACTTTCCCCCAAGCATGGCAAAGGAGAAACGGGGTCTACAAAATTCGAAAAACCCGATCAGGGGTGTCGTGTGGTGTGTGATTGCCGTGCTCGGGATCCTCCTTCAGGGTGAAAGGGAAAGGACACCTTGCTACCGGGGTGCACTGGTTAGACTCTAAGGAAAGAAATGCTTAAGATACAATCCATTCCAAGCGTGAGCGAGCTTCTCACCTTCTGTGTTCACTAAACGGTAAGCATTCCCTGAATAGGCCTCTTTGACAACGAACGACCCTTCCCAATTTGGTTGTAATTTAGACCTAGGACCTGTAGACCGAATGAACTTACGTTTCACAACCATATCACCTTTTTGAAATTTGCGCTCAATTACATTCTTTTGAAAATAACGCGAAACTCTCTTTTGATAAACGGATATGTGATCGGCCGCATTCATCCTCTTTTCATCTAAGAGCTCCAACTGGACGAGCAACGCCTCTCGATGTTCATCGAGATTAAGTCCCTTATCGAGTTGTACCCTTAGGGAAGGGATCAGGATTTCATATGGGAGAACCGCCTCCATCCCGTATGTGAGAGCATAGGGGGTTTGCCCCGTAGGAGTACGGACGGAGGTGCGGTAAGCCTATAGAGCTTCCACTAATCTTTCTGGCCAATCAGAGAATTTGTGAGATTCACATGTTTTGTTTATGATTTTGAGAAGGGTTTTATTAGTAGCTTCGGCTTGACCGTTACCTTACGGGTAATATGGAGATGAATGATGCAATGCAATATTGAACTTCTTACATAGGTCCTTGAGCTCTTGAGCGACGAACTAGGGTCCGTTGTCAGTGACGATGCTGCTTGACACTCCGAACCGTGAGATGATATTCTTCATGATGAAGCGGCACACCGTGGTAGCTTTAATCTCCGCATACGCTTCGGCTTCAGCCCACTTGGTGAAGTACTCAATGGTGATAAGGACGAAGGATTTTTGCTTCGTCTGAGAATTGGGATCACCGAGCGGGCCGACAACGTCGAACGCCCACATGGAGAATGGCCAAGGAGCAGAAAGAGGATGTAGGGATGAAGCTGGAGGATGAATCTTATCAGTGTGGAGTTGGCATTTAAGACACCTCCGGACATAGATGGAACAATCCTCCTCCAGAGTGGGCCAATAATAACCATGCCTAAGGATTTTCTTTGCTAGAGCTTGGCCATTAACATGACCTCCACACTCACTAGAATGGGCTGCTTCGGCCACCTTCCAAGCTTCATCATCGTCTAAGCATCTCATGAGCATTCCATTGAGAGCGTGCCTATATAGTTCTTCTGCAACGATAGTATATCTTGAGGCAGCTCTTCTTATTACTTTGCGCTGCTCGGCATTTGCCCCTTCCGGGAACGATCCATCTTTGCAATACAACTCGATTTCGTGGTACCAGGGCAATTCTTCTTCTTCCAAGATCTGTTCCAATTCTGTCAAAGATACTTCCTTAAGATCTTCCTTCTCAGCCCTCGCCTCTACAGTTTTCCTAAGGTTGGCATACCAAGGATCCTGAAGAGAGGGTGCGTCCAATCTCTGAACGATGATAGTCTCAGTGCTCCTACTGAGAGGGAAAGATAGAGAGGAAGCAAGGGATGCTAGGGCATCAGCGGGAATGTTCTGAGATCGAGGAGTATGGTTGTAGATCAACTTACAGAATTGCCTAGCTATGAGCATGACCAAGTCTTGATATGGCTTGAGCTTTGGGTCACGAGTGCGGTAAGTAGACAGAACTTGCTGCAGGACGAGCTGAGAGTCTCCTATAATCTTCAAATGGTGCACGCCTAGGAGGTAGGCATGCTTCAAACCGTCTAGGAGAGTCTCATATTCGACGATCTTGTTGGTAGCAGGAAATCAGAGTGGATAAGCAAAGGGAATCGTCACCCCTTCCGGAGTGAGTAGAACGGTGCCTATCCCTCGACCCTGAGAATTAAGCGCACCATCGAAGTGCAGAGACCAGAAGGGATGATGAGTAAGGACAGAGAGATGCTCATCAGTGAAATCATCCTGAATAGAGTCAGTGTGAGGAATGGGAAGATGGGCAAGATGCTCAGCGATGGCATATCCTTTGACTGCCTTCTAAACGACGAAGGTGATATCGAACTGAGAGAGGAAGCTCTGCCAGCGAGCTAACCTAGTAGAAAGGATAGGCTTTTCTAAGAGATAGCGGATCGGGTCCATTCTAGAGATCAACCTAACTGGGTGGGCTAGGAAGTAATACTTAAGTTTCTGAGCTACCCATACTAAGGCGGCACAAGTCTTCTCCATAGCGGTGTATTTGGTCTCTACCGGGTTAAACAACCTGGAGAGGTAATAAGCTGCCCGTTCCTTGCCTTCATCGTCTACTTGTGCTAAAACTGCCCCTAAGGAGTCCTCAATGACCGAGATGTATAGGATTAGGGTTTTCCCAGGGACAGAAGGTTGCAAAATCGGGGGATTGGATAGATATTCTTTTAGGTCCTCATAGGCCTTATGGCAATCTTCGTTCCATTCAAACTTGACTCCCGCCTTTAGCAATTCATAGAATGGACGGCACCTTTGGGAATGTTGGGATATGAATCTTCTGATGAATTGCAATCGACCAATCAGTCCTTGAAGTTATGTGATGTTCTTAGGCATAGGCATGTCCATGACGGCCTTTGCTTTGTTAGGATCAATCTCGATCCCCCGTTTGCAAACGATAAAGCCTAGCAGCTTCTCTGAAGAAACTCTGAAAACACACTTCTTCGGATTCATTTTTAGCTTGTACTCCCTAGCCCTCTGCAGCACCTTAGCCAGAATAGCGGGGTGTTCTTCTTTTGTTCTTGACTTCACCAGGATGTCATCCACGTAAGCTTCCATATAGATATGCATCATGTCGTGGAATATAGCCATCATCGCCCTTTGGTAGGTGGCACCTGTGTTCTTAAGACCGAATGGCATAACCATGTAGCAGTATGTGCCCCAGGGCATGGTGAAGGAGGTTTTCTCTTGATCTTCGGGAGCGAGACGGATTTGGTTATAACCTGAATAACCATCCATGAAGGATAAAGCTTCGAATCCGGCGGTGTTAACCACCAAGACATCTATGTGAGGCAGCGGCAAATCAACTTTGGGACATGCTTTGTTAAGATCCCTGAAATCAATGCAAATACGCACTTTTTTATCTTTCTTGATGACAGGGACTATGTTCGCCACCCACCTGGGATATAAGTCGACTCTAATGAACCTGGCCTTGTACAATTTGTTGACCTCTTCTTTAATCCTTAAGGCCATGTGGGGGTGAAATCTTCTTGATCTCTGTTTCATGGGTGCTGCCCTTGGTTTAAGTACTAGTCGATGTTCCACTAAGGAGGGGTCAAGACCCGGCATGTCCTCATAAGACCATGCAAAAGAATTGCTATACTCTCTTAGAACCTTGATTAGGTCTTCTTCCACTTGCGGAGGGAGATTAGCGGCAATAATAACGGGCCTTGGGTCTTCTTCAGTTCCCAAATTTCTTTCTTTCGTAGGTTCATCCACCACCGATGATGGCTCGTCGAATCTATTTAATCCTTGCATATATAGATCGGCGGTGTCATCTACGTTGTTGTCCTCATCGATCGGGTCCTTTTCATCCAGGACTTTATAAACACCTAGTCCGTCGTTGCTCCACACCCCGTCTTGCTCCTCATCATCTTCTATCACAATTGCCGTGGCGACAAACTCCGGGCACTTCAAATGAGCATGACAACGCCGAGCTAAATCTTGCAAGAACCTATCAAGAACGAATTTGGAATGACGCGCAAACGGGCGCGGCTCAGGCTCGGAATGATTGGACGACCTAGAACAAGACCCTACTTCTCCAGACCTAGACCCTACTTCCCGAGACTCGACGGATCCTATATCTTGCCTAGGAGAAAGCAAGCCTACTGGGAGGGAGGAAGTAGGGGTCTCGTGCCCCTAGGAAGAGGATGGATCGAAGATAACGTAATCTTCCACCAAAATCTCCATTTCAAAATTGACGTTTTTTTTTGGAGATCAGTGGAGATCACGTGGCAAGATGGAGAGGAAGGAGGAGGAGGAGGAAGAGTGAGAGGATATATGGAAGGACAGAAGATGTCGAGGAACGGGTCAGAGGAAGATAAGGAAGGAGTAGAGAGATCAAGTTGTGGGCAATGCCCACAAGGAGGATCAATGATTAGAAATTCCGTTGGCAGGTCATACCAAAACGGAGATATTAGGGGGAGGGGATCGATCATAATAGGAGGAGGACGGGAAACAAAGTCCAGCATCTGGAATAGTGCGAGCAGGCGGGAAGGAGACAAAGTGATGGTAATGGCAGAGCTCGCCCTTTCCCGTGAATGGCTTGCTAGTTTCGACTTCCACTGAACAAGCCGTAAATCCTGATTTTTCTGACAATTGTCTGGTTCCTTGAACATCCTGACGAATGCTTGGCTGAAATCGAGCATGTCATCAACATGCCCCTTTAGCAGCAGAGGCGGATTGGCAATTGTACAAGCTGTATCTTTCTTTTCTGACTGTGCTGACGGTGGATTCAGCGTACCCGGCTGGAGAGGCCCTTTTATAAAATGCTGGCGATAATCCCAGGTAAGTGGCCCTGAGTCACCCATCATTGACAGCGTGGACTCTCGGTAGCCGAGACCCCGTCTACTCATTTTTCTACCTTTAGGGATTGGCTTAGTGCGCCCTTGTAATTGTGCACCGAGGCCTGTCCCCGGTTGGTAGCCCAATTTCAGTATAATATCCCAGCCTTTGGAATCTCGGATCTGGGGCTTCGCTTTAATGTTCACGGGCGTAGTGGTGGGCTTGCATGGTGCATAGGCCCATGGAAAGTCCAGATCCAACACAGAAATAGCCGGCCGAGTGCTGGGCCACAAAGTTGGCAAGATCTTCTCTGAAATAGCTTTAACAGACTGGACCGTGGATAAGCTTTTGACTTTAACCACCCTCCCTTGAAAAGGGAATTTGAGACATTGATGCGTGGTGGATGGTACGGCACTAAGAATTTCGATCCACGGATGACCCAAGATAGCCTTAAACATAGGGTTGATGTCCAGCACATAGAATTCAATGGGAATAGTAAGAGGCCCAAGCTCAGCTTGAATGGTGACAACCCCGTGACAGGCTCTTCGTGAGTTGTCGTATGTAGCTGTAGTTGTGGGGGTCGGCTGTAGAAGCTCTTCAGATAAGTAGTAGGCCCTTAGAGTGCTGAGTGGACACACATTGATAGATGCCCCTGTGTCAACTAATGCCGCATCAATGCTGAATTTTTTTAAGATAATAGTGATGCAAAGAGGCATTTGTCGGGCTTCTGGTGGTGCAAGTTCTGTCTCAGAGAAGGTAATTGCTGGTCCTTTAGAAATAGTTGTCAGTGCTATCGGAAGACTATCAACTGCCATATCTTCATTAACCATCACCTTTTGAAGAAAATTCCTGAGAGCATCTTCTTGAAGTATAGATCTTTTAATGAGTTCCAGCACATATATTTTGGCGGGCACCCTATCCAAATGATGTAGCAGATCATATTGGGTACCTGGCAATGGATCAGTCTCCTCCTGTTGATCTGGAGCCGGTTGGGAAGACTGGGGATTTGAAGTAGAAGCATAATTCCTTTGAAACAAACACCCGCTTCGCAGGGCAAGACTCTGCGCCGGCACAGCCTCCGATGATGGTATAATTGGCCCGGTGGGGTAGATGAGTGGTGTAGGAGAGAGTAGGGGAGTGGTGATGACGGGATTGGAAGGGATGGAGGTAATAGGTTGCGGGGGTAGGATGACGGGTGAAGGGTTAGTGGGAGGCGCGATGATGGTGGGCGTTGGCGGAGGTGGAGGTGTGAAGGTTAACGGAGGTGTAATGAGCAGAGGCTTAGATGGAGGCATGGCGATGGTAGTGGGGGTGACCAGTAATGGGTGTGATGGAGGCGCGGGTGTGGGCATAGTTAACGGAGCGGGGGTGAATGGAAGAACAAGTGGTCTTGCGGACGGAGAAGGGGTTTGGTTTGTGGGCGTGAGGATGGTGGAAGTGGAAGGATTGCGGTAGTTGTGGTGGAGGGCCATGACTTATGGTGTGGAGCCATCATCGTCGAAGGATCACCCGGTGTCGGGAGCCGGGGGTTGAACTACATTAACTTGAGCCGGTGCCAGCGGCTGAGGCTGCGGAGCGGGAGGATGGTTCGGCATTGGGTTCTGATGGATCCCCAGATCTTGAACTAGCTGCGGTTCTTATTGCAACGGCTACTGGTGCGGTGCTGTTTATTGCTGCACTTGCTGCCTCGGCGCTTGCCTTCTCTTTTCTTTAATTTCTGTAATGGCCCTATGCATTTCGGCCCAATCAATTGTATGCCCTTCATGGAGGTCATAGACCAAGTCTCTGAACTGGAAACACCCTTCAATGGTGTGTCCCGGCTGCCTGTGGAACATGCAGTACTTTGTCTGATCAACGGCCGAGTTCTAATTGGGCCGTTCTGGAGGGAGTTGTATAGCATTAATGGACATAAGAGTTGAGAAGATGTCCGTGAGAGTTTCTGGCAGAGGTGGGTACTGGACTCTCTTCGGAGCCGGGTGCTTGTTGTTGTTGTTGTAGCCGTTAGGTGGAGGGACATTATGGTATTGTAGAGGCTGTGGAGGTTGTTGCGGAGCGGAAAAGGTGTTTTGCAGAGGGTTTTACAGGGTGGAGTAGGCTAGCAGAGGGTTTTGTGGAGTGTATTGAGTGTTGCGGGAGTTCTGGGGGAAGCGAATTTTGTTATTTGGGTTGGCGGAGGGAAAGTTAACGGCTTGCACTTGCTCATTTGTTTGGACTCCCTCGGTAACGGGCCCTTGAGGTTTCATATGGTATTTGGGCTTTTGGTTTTCAAAGAGTGAATGTATAGGAGGGTCCTTGAATTGGGTTTGGATAAACCGCGCCCGGTTATATAATTGGTGCATGTTTGCTATGTCGTTCATGGCAAGAATGTTACGGAAGGTTGGAGTAGCATTAGAGATAAGTAGCTTGACCTTCTCTTCCTCCGAAATATGGCCAGGCACCCTGGCAGCCATCTGTCTCCACCTGTCAGCATAGGTTGCAAACTCCTCATCGGGCTTCATTTTCTCGGCTACCAAATCTGTGAAGGAATATTCTGGGCCGACCCTGTCTTGAAACCGCTGGATGAACTTGTCTTTCACTATCCTGAAACTCTCGGCATCCTCTAGTGGCAAAGAGTAGAACCATTCAAGTGCAACCCCATCTAAGGATCGGTGAAATAAATACGCCATATGGCGATCATCATACTGAAACTGGGCTGATTCATATAAAAAGTCCCTTACATGGATAAAGGGATTGCCGTTCCCGTCATACTTGCGGTAATTGGGGAGCTCGGAATGTGGGGGAAATCGAATGTTCTGAAAGCTTGGAACTGGAACGTCTGCCAAGGACTGTGGGCCAACCCGCTTTTGGAGAAATTCAAGTTGTTGTTGCATGACGGCCCATTTATCAAGTAATTCCTGCTCCCTGGACGGAGTAGGGATAGTGAAAGATGGAATCTGAGGAGCAGAGGGGTAAACAGATGGAGGCGGGAGCCCATAAGAAAGATATTGGGCCGAAGGATGACCCATATTGGTGTGGACTTGGGCTGCCTCTTGATGAGGGCGCATGAAATCATTTGGGCCGACAAGGACCTGCGGCACTGATGGGTTGGAAATGTGATGATCCGCTATAGAAGAAGGAGGGACAATCATCTTTCCCTTATCCAAAAATTGCTGGGCCGAACCAGAAGACTGGCCCATCTCCAGACTAGAGAATCTGAGGGTCCTGGGTTGGACCGGAGTGAGGTCGATGGGCTGAATAGCGGGCCCGTCAATTCTAGGCTGAATAATGGAAGCATTGGACTGACTTTGCACAATCGTGGAAGGTGGGGTGTTGGACCCCTGCATGGCTTGATAAACAGCCTGAAGTTGGGCCGGATCCAATTGGGCCATCATTTGAAGAATTGAATTGGTGGTAGGAGGAGGAAGAGGCTGAGTGGATTGGGCGCCCTCCATAGGGATGGAGGATGAAGGAGGGATGGGCCCCTCCCCGGAATGGAAGGAGATAACCCTAGAGGAATCCTCTAGAAGCCCTTGAGGAAGAGACTCCTCTTGGGAACGAGGGAGATCAAAAGGGGCCATGGTGGACTCAAAGAGAGGATTGAAGTAGGACTTGGAAAAGGAATTGCCCCTAAGTGACGATGCTTCTAGAGATCGGAGGCAACTCCACATGTAACGAAAGACCTTAACAAAAAATGCAAACAACACCAAAGAAACACACAATGAGCGACTTAAGCTAGATGATTTTAACAAAGATGTAAGTGAAAAAGAGATAAAAAACACTCAAGGTCAACCAAGTTATTTAGATGATGCAACAAGACTTTTATGGTTTTCTCCTTTAGAACCTTAGAGACTTGATTTAAAACGGTGCTCTCAACAATATGTTCCGAATAGGGGAAAGATATGTAGCTTGGTTGATTCTAAATGTAATCACTCCTTCACTTATGCAATCCTAGACACGGTGCGGGAAAGGTACAACCGGCCCGGCGTCTGTGTGGGAATCCACGGCTCGCGGGGACTTATGGAGGTCCTTGATGTGATCACCTGGTCGGCCCCAAGGAATATGGAGACAAGAGGTTCACACACCAAGGTAGGAAAATGCAATCTAAAGCATGAATATATGAATGAACCTATGTGCACCGAAGTGCATGTAAATTCTGGCCTAAAAATCTAGCAATCAAATATGAACAGAATGATATGAATATGCAAATCAACCAAGGGGGAGACCAGATAGCACCCAAGCATGAAAATCACAGCAGAAACCGTGGAAATAAATTGCACCTCGGGATGCGTACCTATGCTAGAGTATGTGACGGTCTAGAATACCCGCGCCAGAGATATGTGACGGTCTGAAGATAGACCGTTAATATAATGTGACGCACGACCGTAAGACCGTCAGAAGAGCCAGAGAACCAGAAACAGCAGGAAATAAAGGTAAAATCTGAGGAAAACTAGGGCAAACAAAGGACAGCAGGTTTAACAGAGATTGAAAGCACGATTGGCACTAGATGTCCCACCGTGATCGCCAAAAATTCTGTTGATTATTATGTATTCCTTTTTGCAAGATGGATATGATGTCAACAACAATGGAAATATGAACAAGCAGTGAAATCACTCAACCTATGAACATGTGTAACATGAACCTAGAGAATCAGCATAAACTCTAGCATGGGCATGCTACCTCTATCAGGAATAAACTAAAGGGAAGAAATAAAAACACACGCCAGGGAGTGGAGCAAGGATGTAAAAGAAAACACACCGTATAGGTGGAACAAGCAAAATAAAGCAAGAGACATGAAGTATAATGAAAGAGAAAGGTACTTCCCAATACTAAGGAAAGATGTGATCACCACTAAGGTAATAAACAAGCCAAAGACCTGAAAAGTACCTTAGAATATATGGATGAAGCACCCGCCCACGGGAGAGAGAAAGAATTGCAGCTCTGTGAAGCATAACAGTCGAATGATGATGCGCTACAGGAGTGTGACGGCCTTACGACAAGTCGCTACGTGACTCTAACGCCTCTGTGATGGACCTTTAGAGATCTGTAGGATAGGAACATGGGAATCTTTGATCTCCACGCCTTCCAGCCGGCCAGAAAGCTTGGGCCTCGTGCCGTGGACTCTGTAAACCTGCAAAAAACTGTAGAACACAAAGAAAATAACCCAGATTAGCTCTTGAGCAAGAGTAGTATCTATAAATCAAAAGAACTCAAAAGTATGCAAAAGGAGAGGGAAATACCGGGGAGGTTGGTTTTTTTAACCCCTCTGGGGCGTTTGAGAGATGGGAAGGATGTTTAGATGAATGCAGCAGATGCAAAGGCGCGAGAGAAGATGAGGGAAGATGCTATGATGCTTGGAGGAGGGAAAAGGAGACTAGAAAGATAACTTGACTGAACTAGACGCTTGAAACCAATACTCCCTAGACTTTGGAAGAAGATGGATGTGGGAAGCAGCTCTCCTTGGTTGGTTCTAGCTCCAGGATGCAGTAGCACTTCGACGCGAACTCCAGATGTCTCCCCTTCAAGCCATGAAGTCAAGGGTTCTATTTATAGACCCTCAAAACTCTCTGGTCGAGTAAGAGAGAATCTAGCTAGAAAGTAAGATGTTTCTTAGCAAACTCTTGAAGACAACACTCCCAAGAGTCCATAGAAACAAATAGAAGGTTCTAAGGATCATATTTGAGGGAGAAATCATCAGATCAAACCCTTAATTTGGCCACGGAGTAGTAGAGAAAGAGCAATTCTGCTAGAACTCTCTATTTGATGTAACGGTTGAACGATAAACCGCCACTGTGATGTAACGCCCCAGGAATGGACCGTCACACAACCTTATCTGCTGAAAGATAAGACCAACAGGTGAAGTTTTCGAACATAGGACTCTGCAAGGAATGTAACAGCCATAAGGAGGTGCGTCAGAGTGTGGTAGCAGTCGCACGATAAGCCATCACACCTAACGGATCAGATAAAAGATAAGCTTGGAAAGAAGCCATAGGTATGAGGACTCTGAGATGATATAACGGTCCAAGATAGGTGTGTTAGGATACGGCGACGCGCCAGGAATGATGCGTCAGAGACAAGTGAGTGATATGTAAAATGAAGACTTGCCAAGCTTCGTCCAGCGGGAAAAAGATGAGGAACCAGACCCAACCACGGATACGTGACCCATGAAATAAACCTCAAATTGACCAAGATGGCCCAGTAAGGGTGAATAACTCGGAGCATCATTTAAAATGAATAAGGAGATGACCCAACATATTGGTCATAAAACGGGTGTCAACAGCACCGACTCATTTCCGTGCAACAACAGCGATTGCACCGACCGTGTGTCCCTTAGACACAAACATGCACGAACCTTGTGATGATTTATACGACATGTTCAGACCATTAATGCAACCTAGAGGACATATGCACTGACCTGATGCAGAACGAACATGGATGTGCACTGACTATGCTGAACGAATCAAATAAGGGTGCACAGACCATCTGCTGAATGAACAGACTTGCTATAGAGACAATGTAATATGACAATGCAAAAGACTTTTATGCATTTTGATCTCAACATGATTCATAGATTGTCATTTATCAAAACCAGGGTTCCAACAAAAAGCTCCTTAATTGAACACACCAAAATATGCATAGAGCTTCTACTCATAACCATCCATGAGCTTATATGCATGTCTAGCAATATGAAACATCAATCTCAACTCTTAAAGCTCACTTAAGGCTTGACTATTCTGATTTTGGCATCAACTCATTCTTCCACAAACATGAGTGATTATCAACTAAATGGAAGTTAAATCAAGCACATATGGTATAATCATCCACGCATTCAATATAGCTTTCAACCATTACATGCTCAAAAGCCATCACCAATCCCAATTTCCACTAAGATAAGCATGAGGATTCTGAACATATGACAAGCCACAAAAGATCCAAATTGAAAGAGCATGAAGCACATATAAGTCACTTAAGAACTCATGAGCAATCTATTGAGTACAATCAAACCAAATCACAAGTTCAAGCACATAGGAATCCAATTTCTCTCAAACAAAAATCAACTTCATAAGCCATGCATTTGAACATGTATGAGCATCAAGAACAGAAAGGCTCATAACATGTGCAAGGGGTTGACTCCACGTAAGAATGGGTCGACTCCACAGATCACAGGTACATGTAACAAGTTCATGAATGCACACTGTCATCAAGAACATATGCAAGTATACATAAAGTTTAGTCATCATCAAAAACATATGGAAGGCATACAACAATCTCTCCCTTTTTGATGATGATAAACTTTATGACTTACATAGACATATCATATCTTCTCCCCCTTTGACATGATCAAAAAGTGGGAGGAAGGCAATGAAGTTCAAATTTCAACAAAGCAGATTAATGAATCAAGAAGATCTCACTTCAGAAGTTCAAATGAGGCATTAATAAAGCAAAGACAAGATGATCAAAACATGTTGATTATTTGTGATTCCAGTTGTTGATTATGGAGACAGGAAGGTGTGTAGACTTAAGACTTGCAGACCAAGTGAAAAAATCAAGATGATACCATTCAAAGTCTAAAGCCCATTTCAGATTTTCACAAGATGCAATAGCAAACCAAAGGTAAGATGTTTGTCAAAAAACATAACAATTGAAACATCAAATGCTTTTCTTTGATTTTCATATTTTTCATATTTTTCTTTTGAAATGCATAAAAACTCAATGCATACAAATGATGACACTATGAATGCATGTTATGCAACAAAATAGATACGTATATATACATGTAACACAGCTCTCCCTTACTTATCTAAGAAGATAATAGGTATAAGAATGGTGCATGAGAGTCAAAACAACTAGGATGTGATGCGGGATGGACACGCGACTCGACTCCAAATGGATATGCGATCCTCGGACTCTAAGCAAGCTCGCGATTGTCCTTAACGAGGGAAGCGTCAGACGTGCGCGATTGAGAAACCGGCAAAGAGCTAGGGTGGTCAACTCACAAATTCGTGTCCAGATCGGGTCACGGGACGGTCTCGCTCTCTCTCGCAGTAGCAGTGAATATCAATAAATAGCGAGCTAAGTTACCATATCATGCTCTCTAGCAGCGGCATATAAAGCATATACGAACTAAGCAAAGTGCCGAGTAAGGAGTGAATACGATACCTCCACGCTACTGGGCGTGGGGAATACTTCCCGGCCGATCTCGTACTCCCAGAACAATAAATACACAACAATTACAGCGAGACAAATTGCTACCCACTCCACGCAGGGAGGTAAAGGGCGACACAGCAGGGCCCGGTGAAGTCCCGCGATCAATGACACCCAAGAGGGGAGGGAATTGGGTGTTTACCAATTTTAAGAAAACTTTTGGCCTTTTATAAAATATGTGATACAAAGCTAGTTAAGAGATTCAAAACTATTTGAACACAAATTAGATTTATCAAACTTTACATGATAAGATATATATTATGCAAGATATATGAAGATAAATCCAGAATAACAATTTAAACTAACGTTTATGTAGAATGGAGATAGAAGAAATGGAGCAAACCACATAATACAAGCATAATGCACAGCGGTTTTTAAGGTGGTTCGGATGCAACGACGGCAATCCTACGTCCACCCCTCACCAAACCCGGTGAGGCTTCACTCGGGGATAAATCCCCAAACAGAGACGACGCTCCAACCACACACGCAGGACGACGCCTGCACACACACACGGGGACGCGCCCCAACATACACACACACACACACACAGAGAGAGAGAGACGAGGTCTCCAACACGATCCAACAACCAGATCAACAACACACACACTTGCTGCCACATGTGTAGCAATCCACACACACGAGACAAAATGGATCTAAAAGACCCACACACACACAAACGCAGATCTAGGAAGATCCACGCACACACACGAATCAAATACGGCACACACACACATACGCCCACGGATCCAACCACGATCCACACACACACACAAGTTCTTCAGTTTATGAAGAACATAAATACAACACCCAAATCATAGAGACGATGAGGCTTAGTTTAGAAAACTTGTGATTTGGGTTCCCTTTGAATGCATGCTGCGAGGTTGAGATTGGATGAAGAACACTTGCTGCACGGAGTACTGTTCACGGATACAGTACCCTTCTTCTTCACTTGGACAATCTTCATTTGATCTCTTCTTGAAAACCTTGCTTGCTTCTTGATAGCCTCCCCCCTTGATCTCTCTTTGGTTGTTGCTTGCTTCTTCACTTCATAGATTCTTGTTGGCTTCAGAAGTACCTTGAATGGGTTGGAGATAGATGAAGAACTTGCTGCACGAGGTACTGTTCACGGAGCTACAGTA
This sequence comes from Amorphophallus konjac, assembly GCA_022559845.1. Lineage (NCBI taxonomy): Eukaryota > Viridiplantae > Streptophyta > Magnoliopsida > Alismatales > Araceae > Amorphophallus > Amorphophallus konjac. Next base: position 212,795,282 of record CM040125.1, on the reverse strand, counting down.
CCCTCTTCTTCCTCCTTGGATAGCCTCCCCTTTGGATCTCTTTGATTATTAGGGTTATGACTCGAATAGGATGTTTTATAACCCTTGGAAGGTCTATGGACAAGCCCTTGACCAGATCCATAAATTCTGGAGGGTTTGGTGGCTTTGGGATTAAACAATAGCAAGAGGAGATGCTTCTTTTGAGATGGACAAAAGTCAATATTTTTGGCTTATCGGGGCTGGCGGTCGACCTGTAGAGGCTGGCGGTCGACCGCTACTGAGAGAACTATTGTCCGTTGGTTTCTGGGAATTCCGGTCGACCGCTACTGGGCTGGCGGTCGACTGCCACTGTGAATCCCTGTAGGCGGTGAGCTGCTGGCCAGGGCGGTCGACCGCCCCAAAGCTGGCGGTCGACCGCCAGTTGGGCAGACCCCCGGGTTTCCCCGGTTCTGTCGGGTAACCCTTTAGCTCAGTCGCTTAACTTCTTTAGCAGCCCGTTCTCATCTGTGGCATCAACTTTGACAGTCTTGAAGGTGTCAACTGAGTCTTTGACCTTGGGTTCTCTTGGTTATGCTTCTTTGTGCATCGACCGTGGCTATGTAAAGTGTCGACTGGAATGACCTAGTCCTGCAAAGTTGAAGTGTTAGTCCAATGAAATACATTCAAATAACAAGGACTTTAAGTAGATGTTTATTTCATACATTTGAGTTCTACGGAATGCATTAGACCATTTGAGCATTTCTAAATTTTGTTCGGGGGCTCCACCCCCGAAAACAACCGCAAGGGGCGCTGCCCCCTTGACCCTCGCGACCTGACCGAGCAGGTCGATCCCCGCGACCTAACCGCGCAGGTCGATCTGCGGGCGAGGGCGCACGATGGCCAGAAGGCTTTCATGTTTTAATGTGCATGAATGAGGTGTATATATGAGATACACGATGTAAGACCCGTGTCTTAAACGGATTCTTAGTGGTTCGGATCTAGATTTTATTCTGTGAATTTAGGCCATTTTTGTGGATTTTTAGGCTATTTTCTGGTAATTAATCGAAATAGTTAAAGTATTTATATGATTGAATTGTACATATTCACGATTTCGGTTCTTTGGGGGTTAAAATGTAATTTGAGTTAAATTTTCAAAAAAAAATATTTTTATAAAAAATTTATCACTCTCTCTCTCCCCCATCGAACTCTCTCTCTCCCTCACTCGTTCTCTCTCTTCCTCTCTCCCTCTCACGATCTCTCCTCTCCCTCTCTCTCGGATTCGGTCCGGACGGGCCCCGATCGAGGCACGGGCGGTACCGACGGGACGGGCTAAACGCGAGGATCACGTGGACGCCAGCTTTGTGTCGATCCGCGGTACGTGGAGGCGTGTGGGGCCGAGAGTAGCCGCGGCGTCCCTTCTTCCGTTCGGCACCGAATCGCCATCTTCGTCGTGATCGAGGTAGGGGGATGGACTCCTCACCTTGCTAGGATCATTTTGACGCCACATGCACGCACATGCACGGCCGTTTTCCTCGTTTTTCATGCAAAACCCCATGTTAACCTATTTTATACTTAATTTCATGAAATCAATTGTTATAGGCTTCGCTTTCAATTTTAATGGCATGTTTAGTTGTAGAATCATTCTGTGGGCTTGGCAGGTTAGCTTTTCCTTTTTTTTCGTACGTTTGTAGCCCTCCGGGTGGATTTCCGACCCGGTGTGGTCGTTGCCCGCCATGACGCCGTTTATGCTGTCGTCCTTGGACCGTTCATCACACGAGCGGTCGAGACCAAACCGTTTATCCCCGGTTGTGCGGCCTATAGCAGGACCATTTAAGCCCTAGTGCGGCTATACCCTAGCCATTTATCCTTGGGACCATAGGAAGACACATTAGAACGGCCCAACTTAGACCGCCCAAACCCTTTTCAGCGGCCAGACCCTAACCGCCTATCTAGTTGAGCGGCTTAGCCCCATCCGCATGTCTTAAGTCGGTTCGTAGTAGAGCGGCCGGTGGGGAACCGCTCATCTCCTCATGCGGTCTATCGTAGGACCGTCCATCCTCGAGCGGTCAGGTGTCAACCGCCCAACTCCTGTTGTAATTAGTTTTAGCATATTTAGTTAATTTATGCTGTTATTCGCCATGTTTAAAGTATTTAATAAAATGTGGCATTATTTTATATCCCGATGGAATTGTATTCTCTTTCCTTGTGATGGAACCACTAGTCGTAGCCCAGCGACCGAGCGTGTCGTCCCACCCGGGAGAGGTGGAGGGGTGTTCCCAATGAACGGTTTGTAAGCTAGTTACTGTGGGCCCCTACAGTTACCGTTGCATCCAACCGGGGGGGGAACTAGCTAGAGACTTGGCTCTAGGAAGGAGTCAGTGTGTGCACACGTGGTCGGAGACTTGGACTGGCACTAACGAGTGTCGCTCTGACTAGTACTTGGTTTGGTCCGGTTACGCCTCTCGCTTGTCGCGTTCCAGACTTGCGAGTTGTCGAGACGAAGTGTAAGTCGTCGGTGGACGCATCTGGTCTTGTCCTTCTAGTGGGTTGTTCCATCTCGCACTTCACTTGGTTAGCGGTGGTTTATTCTATTTGTAGATTTAGTTCCTGACGCTAATTCATGTTGTTATTTATTTATTTATTAAATTGTGCATCTGCCTGTTCATTGTTTAAATGCATGCTCTAATTGCTTTTATATTTGCCTGCTTGCCTGTTTAGTGTGAGGTAGGGATCCGCGTGACCCCTACTGAGTCTGGCTGTGACTCACCCTTTCCTCTTTCAGGTGAGCCGCCCCAGTCGTCTGTTGGTCCTTCTCGTGGTTGTGCCGACCGTCGTTAGAGTGCCAGCTGTTGTCGATTTGTCTTTTTGTTCTGTTGAGCCGGGGTATGCCCCGTGTAGTTGTGCAGTGGACCTCTTTTTATTTGTAAATCGGGACTATTGTATATATTTTACCACTCTGATATTTTAAATTGCTTCCGCACTTATTTACTAATTGATGTCCTAATTAATATTGCGCGCCTGCGGTCCCAATTCGTTATGCAACTCCTCAGCAAACTCCTTTAACCCTTCAGGGGCCTCATCAGCCTCTTGGGTGGCTTCCCCAGTTCTTGGTTTCAGTGTATCGATGTTATTGATATATCGGTATCCGGAGCTCTAGGTCGTCACAGTTGGTATCAGAGCTGTGTTGGGGATTTGTATTAGGAATTGGAACTCGCGCTGGTCCAGAACAAGTCCACTAAGTCGTCCATTGCTGGCTTAGGATGTTTCTCGTGATTACTGATGGTTTTCCATTATCGTGTGTTTTCTGGATGCAAGATGTTGCCTCGTGGATGGAAGAAGGCTCGGGCTCCTCGGGAGGAGAGTGGCACTTCCTCTGCCCCAACTGTGCCAGCTTCTGTCAATCCTGCTCCGCGTGAAGAAGTGCCCGGTGGCCGTGGTAGAGTGTTAAAGGAATTTTTGCTGTTCCACCCACCGACTTTCGAGAGTCAATCAGATCCGGAGGCAGCTAGATTGTGGCTTGATGCCACTGAGTGCGCGTTCCAACCGATGGAGTGCGCGGAGGATGAGAGAGTTATGTTGGCTACTTATCTGCTTCAAGGTACCGCACGCACGTGGTGGACTACAGAGTGGGTGGTCGCCTTCCGTTCCCGTCCGCTTCGGCAAATCACCTGGGCAGAGTTCGTTGCTGCTTTCGAGCGTGCTTACACTCCAGCCTGCCTTAAGTTAGCAAAGATGTATCAATTTCTAGAGCTGACGCAAGGTGACATGACTATGTTGCAGTACTGAGATAAGTTCATCGAATTGGGAAGGTACGCGCCCCATATTTTTGCTGATGAAGCTATGAAGACTCAGCAGTTTCTGCGCGGACTGAAAGCGGAATTGAGCCAGCCGTTGTTCGCTACCCGAGTGTCTGAGTTGGATTCGGCGTACCAAGCAGCTGTTGCAGTGGAGATGGAAATGGCTAGGACTTGAGGGCTTTCTCAGGCAAGAATGGTGCAGCCGACTGTGCAATTTCAGCCGACTTACCAGCCGTCTGTCCCAGGAGTTCCTTCTGCCGTTCCTGCTATCAGCGGTGTTTCTTCTTCTTCTGACTCCCATTTCCGGCAATTCATGAATAAGAAGTCAAAGAGGAAGTTTGAGCATTCAGCGTCTCCTGATTAAAGTCAGCTCTCAGTTCCTTCTGTTCGACCGCGCCAAGATTTTTTCGGTAGTCAACAGCGTCCGTGTCCGAGGTGTGGTGGCAGTCATCTAGGCGTGTCGTGTTCTTTGTCGATCATCTGTTTCCGCTGTGATCAGCCGGGTCATGTAGTTCGAGACTATCCGCTGAGGCCGAAACCGGTGTAGTTCTCGTAAGTTACCCAGCCGCAGCAGCCCCAGTTTCATCTTCCTCTGCCGCCTCAACCTCAGCCGTCTTATCTGCCTGCTCTAGTTCCTTCCCAGCAGTCTTCTACAGCCAGTCATCCTCCAAAAGGTAGGGTCACTAACATCACTCATGCAGAAGCTGTGGCAGCTATTCTGGTAGAAGGTACGGTTTCGATTTTCGGTCATCCAGCTCATGTTCTTTTCGATTCTGGCGCTACTCATTCTTTTGTGTCCGAGGATTTTATTGCTTGCATTGAGGAGCCGATGACCGAAGTGACCTGTGAGTTGCTCGTAGAGTTACCTTCTAGAGATTTCATGTCCACTCCAGTGTGCCTGGAAGATTCCCCTATTGTCGTCAGCAATCGGTAGATGCCTATGAAGCTTTATGCATTGCAATTGGCTGAATATGACGCTATTCTAGTCATGGACTGGATGGAATTGTATGGTGCCGTGGTTCACTGCAGATACAAACGCGTCTATTTAATGCCACGTGGAAAACCAGCCTTCTATTTCCAAGGTATCCGTTTCTGTTCCTTTCATTTGTTTATTCCTGCCGTTAGGTGTAATCTTCTTCCAATTTCCTCCTTGTCCTTTCGTTTAATTTCGGGGACGAAATTCCTTTTAGGGGGGAGGGACTGTAAGACCCGTGTCTTAAACGGATTCTTAGTGGTTCAGATCTAGATTTTATTCTGTGAATTTAGGCCATTTTTGTGGATTTTTAGGCTATTTTCTGGTAATTAATCGAATTAGTTAAAGTATTTATATGATTGAATTGGGCATATTCACGATTTCGGTTATTTGGGGGTTAAAATGTAATTTGAGTTAAATTTTCAAAAAAAAATTATTTTTATAAAAAAATTATCACTCTCTCTCTCCCCCATCGAACTCTCTCTCTCCCTCACTCGTTCTCTCTCTCCCTCTCTCCCTCTCACGATCTCTCCTCTCCCTCTCTCTCGGATTCGGTCCGGACGGGCCCCGATCGAGGCACGAGAGGTACCGACGAGACGGGCTCGACGCGAGGATCACGTGGATGCCAGCTTTATCTCGATCCGCGGTACGTGCAGGCGTGTGGGGCCGAGAGTAGCCGCGGCATCCCTTCGTCCGTTCGGCATCGAATCGTCGTCTTCATCGCGATCGAGGTAGGGGGATGGACTCCTCACCTCGCTAGGATCATTTTGACGCCACATGCACGCACATGCACGGCCATTTTCTTCATTTTCCATGCAAAACCCCATGTTAACCTATTTTCTGCTTAATTTCGTGAAATCAATTGTTGTAGGCTTCGCTTTCAATTTTAATGGCATGTTTAGTTGTAGAATCGTTCTGTGGGCTTGGCAGGTTAGCTTTTCCTTTTTTTTTGTTCGTTTGTAGCCCTCCAGGCGGATTTACGACCCGGTGTGGTTGTTGCCCGCCGTGACGCCGTTTATGTTGTCGTCCTTGGACCGTTCATCACACGAGCGGTCGAGACCAAACCGTTTATCCCCGGTTGTGCGGCCTATAGCAGGACCGTTTAAGCCCTAGTGCGGCTATACCTTAGCCATTTATCCTTGGGACCATAGGAAGACACATTTGAATGGCCCAACTTCAAACCCTTTTGAGCGGATAGACCCTAACCGCCTATCCAGTTGAGCGGCTTAGCCCCAGCCGCGTGTCTTAAGTCGGTTCGTAGTAGAGCGGCCGGTGGGGAACCGCTCATCTCCTCGTGCGGTCTATCGTATGACCGTCCATCCTCGAGCGGTCGGGTGTCAACCGCCCAACTCCTGTTGTAATTAGTTTTAGCATATTTAGTTAATTTATGCTGTTATTCGCCATGTTTAAAGTATTTTATAAAATGTGGCATTATTTTACATCCCGATGGAATTGCTTTCTCTTTCCTTGTGATGGAACCACTAGTCGTAGCCCAGCGACCGAGCGTGTCGTCCCACCCGGGAGAGGTGGAGGGGTGTTTCCAATGAACGGTTTGTAAGCTAGTTACCGTGGGCCCCTGCGGTTACCGTTGCGTCCAACGGGGGGGGGAACTAGCTAGAGGCCTGGCTCTAGGCAGGAGTCAGTGTGTGCACAGGTGGTCGGAGACTTGGACTGGCACTGACGAGTGTCGCTCTGACTAGTATTTGGTTTGGTCCTGTTATGCCTCTCGCTTGTCGCGTTCCAGACTTGCGAGTTGTCAAGACGCAGTGTAAGTCATCGGTGGATGCATCTGGTCTTGTCCTTCTAGTGGGTTGTTCCGTCTCTCACTTCACTTGGTTAGCGGTGGTTTATTCTATTGGTAGATTTAGTTCCTGACGCTAATTCCTGTTGTTATTTATTTATTTATTAAATTGTGCATCTGCATGTTCATTGTTTAATTGCATGCTCTAATTACTTTTATATTTACCTGCTTGCCTGTTTAGTGTGTGGTAGGGATCCGCGTGACCCCTACTGAGTCTGGCTGTGAGTCACCCTTTCCTCTTTCAGGTGAGCCGCCCCAGTCGTCTGCTGGTCCTTCTCGTGGTTGTGCTGACCGTCGTTAGAGTGCCAGCTGTTGTCGGTTTGTCTTTTTTTTCTGTTGAGCCGGGGTATGCCCCGTGTAGTTGTGCAGTGGACCTCTTTTTATCTGTAAATCGGGACTAATGTATATATTTTACCACTCTGATATTTTAAATTGCTTCCGCACTTATTTACTAATTGCTATCCTAATTAATATTGCACGCATGTGGTCCCAATTCGTTATGCAACTCCTCAGCAAACTCCTTTAACCCTTCAGGGGTCTCATCAGTCTCTTGGCTGGCTTCCCCAGTTCTTGGTATCGGTGTATCGATGTTATCGATATATCGGTATCCGGAGCTCTAGGTCATCACACACAAGGTGAGATCGATGCTAAGATAAGGTAAGAGTCTCACTAATGGTTCTTGACAGTAAATGACATATACCACCTGTTTTGGATTGTAGAGGAGCAGAGTTTTGGTTCACCAGGTGACTGCCATGAGTTTGATCCTGCATGCTAGATAGTCACGGTTAATGCCATGCTTGTTGACATTAAAGAGGTTAAGAAACCTCTTGCCTCTTGTAAAACCAACATATGCAAACCAAGGATCAAGACCATGTAACCGTTGCCATTTGCCATCTCAACCATACATAGATAACAAGAGCTTGTGTAATCAACCACAAATTTAGTTATCATCGGTTAATCACACATTAAGTTTAGTTATCATCAAAACCATAACTTAACAATCACAACAATCAGCAAAACCATAACTCAACACCCGGGAGTTGGGGCTTCAGGTTGACGGGCCGCTTCTTATGTTGCTTCAACTACACACGTACTCACGACCGTGGGACCCACATGCGGGTCCGAGGGGCCGTGTGGGCCCGGGGTGGCACCACTGTGGTTGGGACACCTGGAGGGGCGCTCCCTGGGACGGCGGTGTGCTGGTTCGCTGGCCGGAGGCCGGGCGGCTCCGATCTCCACTCGCCGGAGTTGCTGGTCACGGATTTGCAGTTCTATTTTGCAGCGCGTGACCCGGCGAGATCTTCTGCTGCGGTAACTCCCGACGTCGGATCGATGCACAAGAGGTACCGATGGGAAGCTGACTTGAAATTCTTCGATCTATATCCAGAGAAAGAAATTTGAGTTTCCCGTTGATGGCCTTTGTCGAATGTTCAAGCTGCTAACTCACAGGATCTAAAAACTCAGGGCAGAACCAAGTTTTCCTGAGAGTTGACGTTGACCACGATGTAGACCTTCGATTCTTTGAGCTCTTCATAAAAGTTATAGAGGCCGAAGAGAGAAAAACGGGCATATACTTTATGAATGGTTTGGTGGAAGTTTTGATTTTTTTGTGGATTTTATACTGACTCGGGGTCGGATCTGGACAGCAGAAATAGATCTGAATTTTGGGAAATTACATAATTTCTAAAAATAGGTAGAGGGCTTTTGAAATTGTAAGAAAATTTGTGGAGGAAGGAGATGATGGACAGAACCTCCAATAAATTTGGGGGTTCAAAAAAAAATCAAGAAGTGAGTAGAAAGGTGGAAGAAATAAGCTTCTGCTATACAGATCTGAAAAGGGATAGATCTGAAAGACAGAAAGACACGAAAATGGAAAAATGTAAAATGAAGTCTAAAGGGCGTGATGTTTTTACTAGAGGTTGGGAATCAAGAGAGAAACCAACCCTGAAAATCTCAACTTCAGATGAGGTCGGAGGTGGGAGTTAAACATCTCGGAGTGAACCTCTGTACAGTAGAATAGAACCTTGGACAGCACTTCGGAAGCGGCTTCGCGGCGGCTCGATGACGGCACAATCGGCGGCGGCGGCACCAGAGATGAAATCAGAGATAGAGGGGCTCAGGTAGAAGGGGTTCTCAACCCTGAAATGTAGAGGGAAGAAGGAGGAACCAAGGGAAGAGAGGGGAGGGGCGCACCAGGCTCCTTGCTCAATTCAATATTTTCTTCTTCACTAATTCATTCAAATGGAAAATACATGCTATATATAATAAATGGAAAAATGACTCAAAATGCCCTCAGATGTAAGGTATAGAACTAATTAGTTCTAATGGCCTTTTTACAAAAATTAAATTGGAACAAAATAGGAGGGGGGCGCCCCCTTGACTAGGTGGGGTGGTAGGTGGCCTACCCTTGACATTTTAAGTCACTTGTCTCCCCCATTTGTCAATTGACTTGTCAAACCTTCTAGATGCCACCTTGGCTTTTGACCAGCCCCACATGGATGAGGTGGACCAATAGGGAAGGAGTGGGGGCCCCCTAGCAGGTCCTACTGGCATTTTACACATAAACCCACACATTCCTAAGGAAGAACAAATAGGCTCATAAAACCTTACAATTGCGAATCTACTTCCCCCAGGATATAAAAATAAATAAAAGGACATAAATATAAAAATAAAATGTACATGCTCGGAGTTGATTCCCATCAATTCTCCCCGGGTGGGAAGAACTCGACTCTGTCGAGTAGGGGTACGGCTGCTCGAGTCGCATCGGTGGATCCTTCACCTTGCCAAGTAACACGGGTACGCTCCACTCCAAGTGATCGTCACCTGCTCATTCCGTATTTACTCGATATGCGCATGCTGATATGGGAAGAAGCTAGAGGTGGAACACTCCGGGGTGGGGTCACTATCAAGGGGAGGAGGCGGCTCGAAGACTCACTAGGAATCACCTGCTGGGTCCCTGTAGGTGACTAGATCCGGGGCATAGATGTAGAGCTGATCCCATAATCCTCGAGCGAGTCCACTCGCCTCTTAAGGGACTGACATCAACGAGCTCGCACAAGACACATGCAGACTCCTAACAAACCACAAACCACACAAATAAAAAACTGACTCATGCATGACTCTAGACAAACCTATTGTTAGTCTGACCCGTACATGGGTGACGGCGGACCAGGACACCCGAACGTGTGCCATGCATGCATGTTATGTAACCGGAGATGGGTGGCATGGGGAACACCTAAACGTCCAAGTATGACCCAGTCATGCATGGATGGCCCTTTGGATTTGGGAGACTTGAGAGGGCTAGGAGAGCCGGGTGTGGGTGTATCGAGGATGGGCTTAGGTGGGCCGGGGAAACCAAAGTCTTCATTATCCCCAAATGATGGTTCGGACTTATGACTATGTAGAGGTTTCTTGGCCCGAGTGGAAAAGGCGTGATAGTGAACTCCGCGGAGGAAGTGGAGTGAAGATGGTAGCTCGGGAGGTTCACTAGTGAAGGGGTCAAAAGGGTCGAAGAAGGTATGACCCCATGAGATGGGTTCCAACATGACATGGTCCCAAGTTTGGAATTCATAGTCACCGTCATACATTATGATCGGTGGGACGACGGACATGTGTAGAAAATAGGATTCCTCCCTTGGGCAAAAGGGAATGAAGTCGGGCTCGGCCGACAAGGGAAGGAATAAGAGGATCTCCATGGTGATACAACCCACGGTGCACTCGGAGGTAATGGACCCTAAGGCCAGATGGGTGAAGCTAAGACTAGTGGGTTGGTCGAAGCCTCGGGCCAATGAGTGCGTCAACTTCCATTGTGCGTCTAATCCCACAATAAAGTCATCCAAAGTGTCAATATGGTGACTAGACCGGAATGTAGTATGGAAAGAGTTGACGGGCACTAGTGGTAGGGTAGGGTCTATGGATGGGTAAGGAAGTGGGACCAAGCCATCTTTGAGCCAACTAAGAAGTGGCTCGGCTATAAAAAGTGTACCCGTTAGAAACACGGGTGGCTCGGGGTTTGGTGGCTCCAAATGAGAGAGCTACGAAATAAGATCGGAGGGTGAGGGTGAGGGTAATGGAGCTCTCATGGGAGGGGAAGGATTCCCCGACTGGAGTGGGGGTCTGACCGGATCGAGAATCGGCTGGGAGGTAGATGCACGCCGAAGGGCGGCATCGGCTTGCCGTATGGCAGCATCAAACTGAGACTCAAATGGCTCGACCTCCAGAGCGACTTTAAGGAATCCCCCAAAGTTTTCACATGGCGGCAAAATAATTCAAATTGGAAGTGAAGCCACGAACCTTTCCAGAACTGAGTTCCGGCCTCGATGTTATCCAGCCTGACTTTACATCTTAACCGGTACACTTCGAAGTCCCTAATGTACTCAGACACGGACAGGTTGCCTTGGTTGGGCCTGAGGTATGGGTTGACCATAGTTGCCAAAAGATGGGAACGGATCCCTAGGAATGGTCATGCAAGGCCATTTTTTTTATTTTATAAGCAAAATATTATGCCAACTCATGCAAGCACCTAGACACGACTTAGAATGCGATGCAAATGCAAAGTTGAAATGAGACTCGACTACACACCTACACAAAACCAAGATTCGGTACGTGGCGGAGTTAATCGATCCGAAGATCACTCGTGCAAGTGTGCGGCCTTCCCGATAGGCGTAGCCTAACGTTCGGATAACACCTTTTTATATACCGAATAATGGTATGCGGATGCAACCTTAGACCGACTTAGACGATGACTAGACGTAATTGAAACCCTCTTTTTTTTAACACCCTAGACTCAACCTCGCTCTGATACCAAATTGATGTGGGATGGACACGCGACTCGACTCCAAATGGATATGCAATCCTTGGACTCTAAGCAAGCTCACGATCGTCCCTAACGAGGGAAGCGTCGGACGTGCGTGGTTGAGAAACCGGCAAAGAGCTAGGGTGGTCAACTCACAAATTCGTGCCCAGATCGGGTCACGGGATGGTCTCGCTCTCTCTCGTAGCAGCAGTGAATATCAATAAATAGCGAGCTAAGTTACCCTATCATGCTCTCTAGCAGCGGCATAAAAAAGCATATACGAACTAAGCAAAGTGCCGAGTAAGGAGCGAATACGATACCTCCACACTACCGGGCGTGGGGAAGACTTCTCGGCCGATCTCATACTGCCGGAACAATAAAGACACAACAATTACGGCAAGATAAATTATTTCCCACTCCACGTAGGGAGGTAAAGGGTGACAGAGCGGGGCCCGGGAGTAGCGGTTTAGGGTTGACGGGCCGCTTCTTATGTTGCTTCGACTGCACACGTACTCACGACCGTGGGACCCACGTGCTGGTCCGAGGGGCCGTGTGAGCCCGGGGTGGCACCACTATGGTGGGGATGCCTGGAGGGGCGCTCCCTGTGACGGCGGTGTGCTGGTTCACCGGCCGGAGGCCGGGCGGCTCCGATCTCCACTCGACGGAGTTGTTGGCCACGGATTTGCAGTTCTATTTTGCAGCGCGCGGCTCGGCGAGATCTACCGCTGCGGTAACTCTCGACGTCGGATCGACGCACAATAGGTACTGATGGAAAGCTGACTTGAAATTCTTCGATCTATAGCCAGAGAAAGAAATTTGAGTTTCCCGTTGATGGCCTTTGTCGAATTTTCAAGCAGCTGACTCACAGGATCTGAAAACTCAGGGCAGAACCAAGTTTTCCTGAGAGTTGGCATTGACCGCGATGTAGACCTTCGATTCAGCCTTTGAGCTCTTCATGAAAGTTGTAGAGGCCGAAGAGAGGAAAACGGGGATATGCTTTATGAAAGGTTTGGTGGAAGTTTCAATTTTTTTGTGAATTTTATACTGACTCGGGGTCGAATCTGGACAGCAGAAATAGATCTGAATTTGGGGAAAAGGCACAATTTATAAAAATAGGTAGAGGGCTTTTGAAATTTAAAGAAATTTTTTTAGGGAAGGAGAGGATGGACAGAACCTCCAAACATTTTTAGGGTTCCAAAAAAAATCAAGAAGTGGGTACAAAGGTGGAAGAACTAAGCTTCTGCTACATAGATCTGAAAAGGGATAGATTTGAAAGATAGAAAGACACGAAAATGTAAAAATGTAAAATGAAGTCTAAAGGGCATCATGTTTTTACTGGAGGTTGGGAATCAAGAGAGAAACCAACCCTGAAAATCTCAACTTCAGATGAGATCGGAGGTGGGAGTTAAAAATCTCGGAGTGAACCTCTGTACAGTAGAACAGAACCTTGGACAGCACTTCGGAAGCGGCTTCGCGGCGGCTCGATGACGGCATGATCGGTGGCGGCGGCACCAGAGATGAAATCAGAGATAGAGGGGCTCAGGTAGAAGGGGTTCTCAACCTTGAAATGCAGAGGGAAGAAGGAGGAACCAAGAGGAGAGAGGGGAGGGGCGCACCAGGCTCCTTGCTCAATTCAATATTTTCTTCTTCACTAATTCATTCAAATGGAAAATACATGCTATATATAATAAATGGAAAAATGACTCAAAATGCCCTCAGATGTAAGGTATAGAACTAATTAGTTCTAATGGCCTTTTTACAAAAATTAAATTGGAACAAAATAGGAGGGGGGCGCCCCCTTGACTAGGTGGGGTGGTAGGTGGCCTACCCTTGACATTTTAAGTCACTTATCTCCCCCATCTGTCAATTGACTTGTCAAACCTTCTAGATGCCACCTTGGCTTTTGACTAGCCCCACATGGATGAGGTTGACCAATAGGGAAGGAGTGGGGCCCCCCTAGCAGGTCCTACTGACATTTTGCACATAAACCCACACATTCCTAAGGAAGAACAAATAGGCTCATAAAGCCTTACAATTGCGAATCTACTTCCCCCAAGATATAAAAATAAATAAAAGGACAAATACAAAAATAAAATGTACATGCTCGGAGTTGATTCCCATCAGGATGCTCATGTGTAACACCTAGGAGATTGTGCAATCTCACAGAAGAGTTATGCAATAGTCAATGTAGTCAATCAATTTTTTAAATACATATTAAATCAAATTTTCATGTGTAAGTGAATAACATGAAAATAGATTGTTGCCATATATATATTCAGATTTATAGATGAACACAATGAGAGATTTTACATACTGCACTTTAATTTATGAGAACAGCGTATTGGTGGCTATGCTCTGCCACAAAGAATTTTCATCAGAATTTTTCAAATCAAGTAAATCACATTGATATTCAGAATTTTTTAAGAGTAATCAAGTTTAAATAACTCATTTTTACGCGAGGAGACACATGGAGCTCATGCCAGACTCTCCGGTTACTCAGAGTATTAACCGTTTCACCTCATTTTGAGCAGAGGTACTTGAGTATAACACTTTTCAGACATGAACCACATCACGTCTCAGGTGACGTGTATCCAATTTACTTAGTGAGACTGAGCATTGCTCTGCCATTCATTTTCTTTTCAGATTCTTTCTACCAAAATAGGCAGGCAACTTTTTCCTTAACTGTCTCTTTAACATTCATGCAGTAAGTTTAAAATCTCTAGAGTGTCGAAAAGAAATTCCTGTATCCTTATCTCTAATACTCATTTTCACATTTTATGCATGAAGTGTATGAGTTTGATTCAACATGTATACCGAAAATTTTATGAACACATAACAGTGCAGCTCCCCCTATCTAGATGCACATATCAAATATTTACTCCCCTTGAGTGTGTGACATGAAACACACTAGTGATAACTCAAATGCAACATTATTTAGTAAGGAGTATCATGTCTTAGAAATTCCAAGGACGGGGGTGAATAGCATATATAAATATGCAAGCACGTAATGGGAAAACATGTAGTATGCAATGCAAAATACATTCTGATGCAAAATTTTAGATTTTATTTGAAAGTTCTAAATATAGTGCAAAATTTAACATGGGTGCAAAAAGTGAATTTTTAGTTTTTCATTTGAATGATCTAAATGCACCTTATACATTTTCTAATGCATGCAACCTATAACAACTTGAGAATGCAATGCAAGATGCAAAAGTTTATTTTTCAGAACATCATGACTAAATTCCACAAAAGGCATTCAGATTTAAATGATGAACAACAAGTATTTTTCATCACATGAGCTTTCTAAGCTAGGCTGCAGAAATAGATTTGAAACATTCAATGCAACCCATTTATTTTCAAAAACTGTTCAAAAATAGATTGTGAATAACATTTCAAAAGCATAGAATATCATCCACAAGCCAAACAGATTTTCATGTTCTGGTATGAGGTGGAGGTGAAGGTCCGAAGACCCAACTCACACATAGTGAGAGCTTCCAAGTGGACGTAATCCACCCTTCCACTACACACCATTTTATATACCAGAAACGCAATTAAGCTCAAATGTGCTCATGCCATTCAAATGAAAAATATTCCATAGTCAACAACCTCACTACACTCCTCAAGATTTTCAATTCCATTCAATCATTAGACAAGTTCATCACATCAGACTAGAGAAATAACAGGTCAAGTTTTCAGAATTTATACCTGAGTTTAGCAAGCATCATCATATGTCTTTAAGCACCAAAATCACTAATTCTACGAAGGTAAACATTTTAGCAAGCCCAATCTTCATTGTCGAAGCAATGGTGCAGTAAAAACTTTGAATAGGCCAGCACTTTCAACATAGACATTAGCATAAGATGATCTTTCTTACAAATGGGCCTTAGCCTTGAACACATATTAACTAACGAGCAGCTCCCCCTCACAATGTGTATGAATTATACTAATGATATTTTAACAGAAAAACATGCATCTTATAACTCATGGTACCAGGCGGAGGTGTAAGTCCAAAGACTCTACTCACACATGGTGATAGATTTCAGACAGGAATGACCTACCCTTCCTCAGGTCACCATTTGATATACCAGAGAGTCAGCTTATGCAAGCGTGCAAGGTGACATTATTTGGTATTATAGCTTATTATTTGTTTGCTCGTTTATTTATAATTCTGAGAGAGATTTTGGCACCATCGCCCTACTCCGAGGGGCATCAGGGCCTTTTCATCTTGAAGTTGCGCATTATATTACGGTGTACACACAAGGGCCCATGAGATGGACCAAGTATGACCGTATTTGGGCAAGTCCGTAGTTTATCGGGACAATGTATGCCGGGACGCGGCAAAATTGATATTCAAGGAGAGAGGAAGTGCGGTCGAAACTCGATCGGAGCAAATCAAATTCGGTGAGCTATCGACTCGGAACAGGGTCATGCTTTGGCTAAAACGGGAGCAAGGCCCGAGAGCTAAGCACGATCTGTCAGAGCGGCGTTAATGTTTCATACCCGGAGGTCATGGAAGATCAAGGCACCGGAGCGGACATGGCCGTTGTTCTTTATTTATTCTTATCATCATTTTAGATGCATGAACGCCTCTATTCTCATTTTTATTTTATTTTATTATCTTGTTATTATTTCTTTTAATTAGGTTTCTTTGATATTTGAATCCCCATTTTATTATTGATTTGTTATTTGCTCACTTATTCATTTATTTCATGTTTTCTTGTATTTCTTACTTTTATTATTGTTATTTTATATCATTTCTTTATTCATTATTTATTTATTTTATTTGATATTTATTTTTTTATTTCCTTATTTTTTGAGGGAGAGCATGTAATGGCGTCAACTCTCACTTTCTAATTTGTTTAATATTTATTTTGTTTACTTGTTATTATTATCATTACATGTTTAATTATTCGTTCATCCCATTTGGCTTGTTTGTTTCTATTTATTCATTTATTTCTATTCATTTTTATTATTTATTATTTATTTGTTTATTTATTTTATTTATTTTATTTATTATTATTATTATTATTTATTTAATTTATTCATTTATTTATTTGTTTATTTATTTATTATTTATTATTATTTATTCATTTATTCATTTATTCATTTATTTTATTTATTTTTATGTATTTTTATGTTATTTTTATTTTATCTCATTTTATTTGTTCATTTTTTTAATTTTATTAGCAACCACGTGCTTAGTCCGCATATCTTGGCAGAAATCCGGCAGCATCTCCCCTGTACCCGGAATATGCCAGGGGTATATAGGAAACCGTCCACGAAGTGTCGAGACGAAGTCCGTAATAAACGGGCATATCGGAGCCCGAGAGCCGGAAGTACTAGAACCAACGGGACAATGTTCGCCAAGCCGGAAAGGGGGTTCTCGGCTTGGAAATCCCACACCGAGAACTATTCATTGAAAACACTATTCGCCAAGCCGGGAAGGGGGTTCTTGGCTTGGAAATCCCACGCCGAGAACTATTCATTGAAAACACTATTCGCCAAGCCGGGAAGGGGGTTCTCGGCTTGGAAATTCCATGCCGAGAACTATTCATTGAAAACACTATTTGCCAAGCCGGGAAGGGGGTTCTCGGCTTGGAAATCCCACGCCGAGAACTATTCATTGAAAACACTATTCGCCAAGCCGGGAAGGGGGTTCTCGGCTTGGAAATCCCACACTATTTGCCGCGCCGGGAAGGTCTTCAAGCCCAATTGTTCTACGCGCCGGGAAGGGTGGTGAAGCTTAATGGCTAAGGGGGAGCTGGCAGGCATGTTCTCGGCGCAGAAGGGTGGTGAAAGGGGTTAACGGCGCAGGGTTCCCGGCGCGAAACTCACCTCGCTGACCACTGCTCACTGAGTTTACTATTCGTGGCGCCGGGAAGGGGTTGAGTTCACCGGGAAGCTTGAACAGAGTTTCCGGAGCTCTGTTTTGGGGATTTTGGGTTTCAATTCCGATTGGAGGGTTTCAAGGAGATGCCAGGGCTACTAGTTACTGGGATTTATTCAAACATGGGTTTAATTTGCCCAAGGTGAGCTGGGTTCGAAGAGAATCGAAGAAAAGGATCTCTGGGCAGGGGATTTAAGACACCCTGTGCTCTTGACCTTATCATTATTGTTTATTAGCCTCATGATATGATGTTTGATTCCCACGCATCTTTAAGTGCCAGTTCCCGGGAGAATTTTGGCAGCACCTCTCTGGGACTGGGCATTTGCTAGGGGATGATAGACAATCGCCCACGGAGTGCCGGGGCGAGAGCCGGAAAGAGTATAGGAGCGCTAAGGCTCAAGGAGACTGTACATGTCTCTAGCATCGCTCACTATCCCCTCTTTAGAGGCCGACGACACCCATGTAGAGACAGGGCCCGCCAGACCCACGGGGTTGCGTGGGAAACGAATTCGGGACATGAAAATGTAGGGGAGATCGCTCCCCAGTTAATTTGTCCCCGGGGGTTCACAAGACGACTCAAAATTGCCCCGGGATAGAACGCAAGGTTACATACGTTGGCTGGGCTGAGGGGATATCAAGGGAATTTCCTAATTGAGAACAACGGATCTTCACCTGGGGTCCAAGGGATGGGGGGAATTCATAGCACACATAGGTTCTTGGTGCGGCTGGCAAGGAAGGAAGCTATTCGACGCGGCTGGAAGATCAAGGGGGTTCCCGGCGCGAGGGGTTCCCGGGGCGCCCCAAGGGTTTTGGGCGAGCTTTAGCAACACAAAAGGGGGTTTCGGCGCAGTGAAGAGGGGGGTTCTCGGCGCGAGGATGACCGCACCGAGATGAAAGTACTGTTCCCGGGCCATTTGGCGCCGGGAACTCCGTGAAGGTGGCGAGGAGGCCGTTCCGGGGGCTCTGTTTTAGGCTTTCTTGGATTTTCAGTCAGATTGGAGGGATCTGGAAGATTGTGGGCTTACTGACTGCTGGGGTTTGATTAGGCAGGGGTTTAATCTCATCAATGAGGGGTTGAATGGAAGAGGATCGGAGAATCCAATCGCCGGGTGGGCTTTGAGTCATTACATATCACCAACCACCGAGGACCGCTTAATGTTGTCTTTGATTGCCCTGGGAGCCAAGAGATGGCTGTCGCTGGCCTCAGGGACAACCCGGACAAAGCTATTTATACAGGGATCATGCCATAAACCTTTAACATAATCCTGTTGATGCGGTTTAAACATTTCCACGGAAAGAGGACTTCATATAGGCTATTGAAGCCACTGCACATATTGATAGCAGACCGCTTCAGGGGCCAAGAGATGGTCTGTCTCTGGCCCTGGGGCAAGTCCAGAAAAACTCGTGCAAATGACAAAGAATGGTGTACGACATCGAGACAACCGTAGTTAAATCTATTTAGCGGAAAGCCACCAAGCCCGAAGACCCATCAGAGAGCTAAGGGCATCTCAGTCATGCTGAAGACAATAACATCTAGGGGGAAAAAAGAACAAAGAATCATGGAGAAGCAGCCGTCGTTGCGGGAACGAACGGAAGCATTTTCATTCCTTCCCAAATATTCATCGTACATTCATCGCCTTACATACAAGAGCAAAGACAACACAGTCATCACCCGAACAAGGGGAGTACATCGGAGAGGAAAAGAGAAGGAGTAAAACAACATAAGAAAAACGGATGAAACCCCAAGACAAAAGGGAGGGGAGGGGGGAGCATTGACTCGAGCCCCCTCCCCGGAGCAGCCCACCTTGTCGAGCTTCAAGCTTCTCTTCTTTTTTTTTTCTTCTCTCAGCCTCTTCCCAGATATCTCTTTGCTTCTTCGAGTCCCTCTTTTGGAGCCCCTTTTTTTTCTCTTCTTCCCTCTAGATGAGGTCGTTGATCTCTTCGATCCTCCTCCCTCTTTTCTCTGGGCGCCCCCCCTGTTCTATTCTCCCTCTTTTTGACGGAGGGAATGGCTTTTATAAGCCCATTCCATTGGCTTCTCGGCGTGGCCACTGTCGGTGCGCCTTTTGGTGGCAGTGGGCCTCTTCAGCAGCTTCTCGGTGCCACCGGTATTGGCCCATTTAGGGCTTTTGGGCTTCTTGTGTTCATTTCTTTAGTTGTGAGGGCTGACTCATCGGCTGACATATCTTGTCGGCCGGGCTTCTTTCTTGTTCATTCGGGGATGGTCCCGAGTATCTTCTGAGGTCTTGTGTCTCGTTTCAGTGATTCTCTATTAGAGCCGGTCGTCTCTTCTTTTCTTCTTTTCTTCTTTTATTCCTGAAAATAAGATAACAGAAATAAGACATGTTATCAGAAATAAAGGTATTTTAGGGTTATTATTATTATTTCATCGCTGCTATTATTATTATCTTTATTTTAGGCGTCAACAGTACCTCTACCAAGGAGGTGAGAGGGTCTTTTGGGGGTGGGGTGATGAAGATCGGCGCATGGTGCACCCGGGGTGGTGGGTAATGGGAGACTTGGGTTAGGATAGGGAGGGGAATTAGTGGAGGCCTAGGACATGGTAGAGTTGGGATAGGGAGTGGGAGATGGGTTGGGTGAGGAGGATTGGGTTGGTTGGTCTTGGGAGGTGTGTCCCTTATGATAAATGATGGTGGGGCGGAGGCGGGAGCCAAAGGGGCTTGAGTAGTGTAGATTGGAGAAGGGGGTTTAGGTTGGGGTGTGATGGCCATTATGGGCCTAGGTGGAGGGGTGGACATGGGGTCCACTTGGGTTTGAATGGTGAGGGTTGGGTGAGTAACTTTGGGTTGGGGAGTGGTGCTCTGATACCACTTTGATGCTCTGATACCACTTTGATGTGACACACCCTATAGCTCTAATACCAATTTGATGTGACACGACTCCTTAGACCTAGATTCACAAGCAACCAAATAGAACGGCGGACTCACTCATGCGGACTCACCCGTGACGCGCACACTCGGGTCTGTAGGTGGACCGGCGATAGTGGTGAGGGTCCGAGGTTGGACCTAGGCGTTCTAGGGGTTTGGTCAGCCTAGGAAGGACCCCACTGGGCCAGGGATGCCCAAATAACGGACGGCCAACATGCCAAGGGCGTGGGTTAAGTGGTTGCTCTCATGGGGGACATCGGGTCAGTTAGGGGTCTCTTGCCCTTGGGATCAGCCGGTTGTGGAGGGCTGGAAGTGGGTCGCCCTTGGATTTGGAAAGAGTTTGTGGTGGTGATCGGGGTTGGAATTATTGGGAGTGGTGGAATTTGGGCCCTAAGGGAGGTCTTGGGTTGGCTGGGAGAGAAAGGAGCAGTGGGAGTGCTCCTTGGACTATGGTTCTCCGAGTAGGAGGGGGAAGGTCGGGGAGCGTAGATCTTCCTAAGCTCTATCTTCATCTCTTCCCATGTGCTTATGGGTTCTTGCCTCCTAACCCTCCTTAAGCCCACTATGTGTTCCCACTTACTCTTGGCTTGACCCTGAAGTTGTCCCTTGGCCTTGCGGACTCTCGCGTGTCCATAGACCTAGTCCTCTCAAAGTATTTTTCCATGGTAGCCTCCCACTTTAGGTAGGCACTAGGGCATGATCCATCAAAGGGGAGATCCTCAAATGTGATTATGTCCAAGAGGGGGTTGATCGGACCCTTGTGGAGGGCCTAGTGGGATGGATATGACCAAAGAGAGGTAGCCATGCTAGTGGGCACGGTTGATGCACCGGGTGACTCAAAATGCAAATGCGCCCTAGGACCAACTTGATATAGACAAGTTGTGAACTTGCTCTGATACCACTTGATGCGAAACAACCTAAGGATGCAATGATGCTCTGATACCAATCTGATGTGACACGACCTAGGATGGAAGTGGCGACCCAAACACCAAGTGGTATGTGGCGAAGGATGAACCTGAAGGTTTCCTTAACGCTAGAAAGGCCATGTTCTGAATCGGCATAACCGGAAAGTCCCGCGATGTCTTTTGATATACCACTTCGATGGAGGGGCACCACGATGGGATGAGACACTAATGGGATGTAGCAACTAGACCAAACAACCCCTTGGACCTAGCAAACAAGCACAATTAAATGGACTGGTATCGTCACTCGAGCGGACTCACCCGCTAAGCGCACACTAGTGCCCGTAGGCAACTCAGTGATGGTGGTTAGGGTCCGAGGTGGGACCTCGCTGCTATGGGGATTGGCTAGCTTGGGATTGAAACCCCAAGGGTCCAGGGATGCCCACTCTCGCAGGCGGCCAGCACGCCGAGGGCGTGGGATGTAATGGCTCTCTCGCAACTCGCCCGCGGTAATCACTCAAATATAAGCAAATTCGGGATCGGGCACTCTCTTACCGCCGATGGCACTAAGATGTGACACTAAGCAAGCAAATGTAATTCTAGCAGAGAGGGGTGTTCAGTTGCTCACCTGATCGGCATGAAAATGTCGATCACGACCGGAGACGAGGCAAGCGGGGAAGCGTGGGTAGAACCCGCACACTGCGCCGGTGTAGCTCGAACCTGAAATTTCAGAATGATACACCACTACGCCTCTCACAGGAGGGGGATCTCGGGGTGGGGGTTAATTTCACATTACAAACAGACACTACCTCGGTGCAGGGAGGGGCTGTAAGCTGGCCAGGTGGGGATGGGGAATTAAGCAAAGCCGAGTGGATGAAGTTCACAGATTCTGCCAGCTCTCTGGAACTGCTTGATAGGCAGACGCTGTCGATGCTGCCACTAGCTCTCCTGAACTCCTTTGTCAACAAAACCAGCGCCAAAACCTCCTAGGTTGGCCCAGGAGGACGTTAGAATTATTGGAGAATTTCCTAGTGACGATGATGGCCGGGGCAGGGTCGGGATCAGGACTACTGCACTCTGCTTCTGGCAATGTCTGGACCGCTGTTGTTGGAAGGGGAGGCTGTCACGACCACTCCCGTGCTCCGTTTATGGAAAGACAAGAATCGTTGCGTTCGTGGTTGAGTTCTCTTCGAACGGAAACTCACGGGGCTACTGGCGGAGGTCAGATCAGACAAGGAGACCCCGAACAGTGACAAGGTATCAGGCCAATCCTAGAGGGGACTGACCCAGTGCACCCTAGGGAGGAAATTCGGAACTTACTGCTCTAAGATCCAAACGGAGCCCTACTTCTTGGTTATGAAAGGGGACTCGTAGCAGAAGTCTTCAGCCAAACGCCGCTCCAATATCTTCAAGGTACTGGTCATGGTAGCCCTTGCAAGCTGCAATTGGGTGTCTGCCAGGGAGGAATTGCGCAGTGCGGCGGTGAAGACTTCTCCGGGCTGCCACGAACTAAAACGGAGGCGGGATTACCTCCGTTGCGAAGTAGACTAGAGGACGCTTCCAACGGTATAAGGTTTGCTACTAGAAACTTCGCGGAGATGATGATGTAGGCTCTGCAAACAGGTGCATGGGCTGCTACCTGCGAATTGCCAAGACAAGGTGGAGATAGGTGATGGGGAATGGGGTAGATGGGAGGGGAAATGAGGTGGATGTGTGTGGGGGCGACCCCTGGCTATGACGGGGTCTGGGAGGGGGTGATCGAAGGTGTGGAACGGGCAGAATGAAGTCTGGAAGGGGGTCTAGCAGATGGTGAGAGGGGGAGCTACAAATTTGGTGTTGGGAGGGAGAGGGAGGTGGATTTGAATTTTGGTTAATGAGTGGGGTTAATGCTGGCCTAGGGGAGGGGAAAGGATGCTTGGGGAGGGGTGTTCTGCCTTGGGAGAGTGAGAGGTTGCATGGGGGAGAGGGAGAGGTGTGTTGGGAAAGGGAAGAGTCACCTAGGAAGGGGGAGGGAATTGATGGGATGATTTAATGGGGTCTTGGGATGTGAAGGGGTGTAATGAATACACCTTGGGGAGGTGAAAGGGTGATGATGTGGCAGAAGGGGAGAGGATGAGGTAGACACTTAGGGCTGATGTGGAGCTGAGGTGGCAGGGGGGAGGTGAAGGGGCAGGTGCACCCAAGGGAGAGAGAGAGGGGGGTAGGAGTGTTGTATTTGGTGTATATGTTTTTGATGATTACTAAACTTCATAGTTTGATGAGAACTAACTTTATGACTTGAGGATAAATGATGTTACTTGGCTGTGTGATATTTCAAGCGTTCTTATGCTCTTGCTGTTTATGTATGGTTGAGATGGCAATGATCATAATCTCTTTTAATGTGAACAAGAACAAGAGGTAAGAGGTTTCATAATCTCTTTATTGTAAACAAGAATAAGAGGCAAGAGGTTTCATAGTCTCTTTAATGTGAACAGGCAAGATATTAAACCTTGTCTATCTTGATTGCAGGATCAAACATCATGACGATTGCTTGGAAGGTAAAATAAACGTGTGGATAAGCACATTGCTATCCACAATCTAAAACATGTGATAAATCATGTCTACACTCTTCAAGAACCCTTGGTCAAAATACTCAGTATATATCCTCTAGGTCGAAGGAGTTTGATCCCATGGATTGCAACTGGATTTAAGGGTTTAAACGTTCGAAATCTAGAAAATCCCAGATTTCGATCGACCGCCAGTCTTGGGGCGGTCGACCGATTTTCCCAGAACCCAAATCTTCAAACCTGCAAAATTTCGGTCGACCGCCCCATGCTACCGGTCGACCGCCAGCACCGATGCAGCCTTGTTTGACTTTGTGTTTCAAGCGCGTGGAGAGGTCTTTCTTCCCATTTGTTTAATCCCAATGACCCCAATTAAGCCATGATTCGTGGATCTGGTCTGGGGCATGTCTCTTGACCATCCAAGAGGTATAAAACCAATCTAAAGGGTCATAAACCCAAATAACCATAAGGGATCAAAGGGGGAGGCTGTCCAAGGGAGAAGAAGGGTACTATAGCTCCGTGAACAGTACTTCGTGCAAGAGTTCATCATCCATCTCCAAGGTGATTCAAGCTCAATCTGAAGCTAGCAACCTCCAAGGAAGTGAAGAAGCAAGCAAGTAAGGATTTAAAAGGAAGATTGCCCAAGGCAGAAAGAAGAAGAAGTAAGCAAGCATGGATTCGAGAGAAGGCTGCTAAAAGATCAATCTGAAGTCTTTCAAGCTCTGCTCAAGTCAAGGTTGAAGCCATGGTCAAAGATCAGCAGCTTATATTCAAAGGGAAGCCAAATCAGGAGTTTTCTAAACTGTGCCTCATTGTCTTTGTGTTTTGGGTGTTATATTTGTGTTTCTCATAAATTATAAGCACTTGTGTGTATGTGGATCATTTTGGATCCGTGGTCATGTGTGTGTGTCATGTCTGATTCGTGTGTGTGTGTGGATCTTCCTAGATCTGTGTTTGTGTGTGAATCTATCTAGATTCGGTCGTTCTAGTGTGTGGAGTGATACATCTCTCATAATGTGTGTGTGTGTGTTGTTGATCCAGTTGTTGGATCTTGTTGGAGACCTCATCTCCGTGTGTCGGTGTGTATTGGGGCACGTCCCCGTGTGTGTGGGCAGGTGTTGTCCTGCGTGTGTGTTTGGAGTGTCATCTCCGTTTAGGGATTTGTCCCCAAGTGAAGCCTCACCGGGTTTGGTGAGGGGTGGACGTAGGATTGCCGTTGTTGCATCTGAACGACCTTAAAAATCGCCTTGCATTGTGGTATGATTGTGTGGTTTGGATCATTTCTCCTACCTCCATTCTATGTGAACGTTAGTATATGTTGTATTCTAACTCGTGGTTAAAAAGATTTCAACCTTCTACTTAGTGTTTTATCACATTCTTTAAAAAGGCCAAAGTTTTCCTTAAGTTTTGTAAACACCCAATTCACCCCTCTCTTGGGTGTCATTGATCGCGGGACATCAATTGGTATCAGAGCTAAGGCTCTATTTTTCATAGATCTAACGATCTAGAGAGATCTAGATCCATGACTACCGAAATGTACACATTGAACTCCCCGCCCGTGTTTGATGGTTACAATTTTGATTTATGCTTAGGAAGAATGCTTAGTCTAGTCAATTCATACGATCCTAAGCTATGGAATCTTATTTCACATGGTCCTTATGAATTGCCTAAAAATAAATATGTCTGGACTACAAATCAAAAGCCCAAACATGATCAAAATTGTTTAGTTTTAAAAGTATTTACTACCACGGTCAATTCTAATCATTTTCCATTTGTCTCCCATTGTAGATCCGCGAAGGAAATATTGGATGGATTACCAGACTTCAAGGAAGAACATGAAGACCAATGTCTTGTGGCAGGCACGAGTGATCAAGGGGGTGATCAGCAAACTGGATCAAGCTCAAAGGTAAATTCTGATTCTGATAATGAAGATGAATTTAGCTATGAAGAGTTGTTGAATGCATATGATGAGCTTGCTGATAAATACAAGAAATTAAAATCGAAAAACAAAAAATTGAAAAAGGATGCTGGACAAAATAAGTGTAATTCCTCTTATAATAAATGCTTGCATCTAAAGGAATTGATTGAGTCTCATGTGTTCGATCTTGAAATTCATAAAGATCAAATTTCCTCCTTGAGAAATGAAAATAAAGAGCTGAAAGAGAGAATAAGTCTGATGAACAATGGCCAAAACGAATTTGCTCATGATAAAAAACTTGAAAAAGAAAATGAGAAACTGAAGGAATTGAACACGGCCATTTCTGAAAGATTGCTTGCTTTTGAAAAAGGAAAATCTATGAATATTGATGAATCTGAAAAAATGCATGCTTTGTTGCAAGAAATTGAAAGTCATAAAACCATCAATGCTACTTTACATGAACAAGTCAATTTGTGTGAAAAAGAGATGGCTTCCTATGAATTGCATATTTCATCACTTGAAAAGGAAATCCTTGATTTGAATGCTTCATTGTCTAGATTTGTGAATAGTCAAGAAAACTTGGACAAATTGTTGGGAATGAAAGTGAACTTTCAAAGAGAAGGGCTAGGGTTTAATCCTGTGAATAAAAAAAAATTTGAAAGTAAACTACATACTTCATTTGTTCATACAACTTGTGCACCAAGCACCTCCACATCTCACTCCCAGCAACACCCCATGTCAAGAACTCCACTAGATTCGAAAAATAGTGTGAATGTCTAAAATATTCAAAAATAAAATAAAAATTAGAAAATCAACTTGCATCAAAAATCCAAAAATGCTGCTAGCATCACTATGCATGTTAAGCATAATTCTGACATACACACACATCCATTGATTAAGAAACTCTCATGCTTTTACTATTGAAGACATGGACATGCCATGCACAATTGTTTCATTATGAGAGATGATGACTTGAGAGCATGTAGAAACCAAGCCGGTCTGAAAAACTCAAAGCAATCATTTACCACAAAACCTTCCATGTATTGTAATCACTGTGGTAAAAGAGGTCACACAAAGTCACACTGCTGGTTACTCATGAAGAAAAATAGTTTTCACTCAACACGTCATGCTCACATACACAAACCAATAGAGCCAATGAGAAAGAAAATTATAATGCCACGTGTTTCCCCTCATCACTTTGACAAATCTGGAAATGTTAAGCATGATTATTTTCTTGTGAAAGATGATGATTTGAATGTTGTTAATAATTAGAAATTACATGCCAATGTTGCTGTTAACCCACAAGGACCCAAGATGATTTGGGTATCTAAGAATGCAAATTGAGAAATCTATTTTGTAGGTATGCCATGAGAATATGAAGTGTGGAATGTGTTTTTAGTTAAGAAGGTAAGGCACACGAGTCACGTGACTCAAGCAAGGTTAAAAGAAAAATCAAAACTGAAATTTGAACACTAAGGTGATATCCCTCCTACTCTCTCCAATGCTTGTGTCATGTTTTGATTTATTCTAAGTCATATAGTCATGTAATCATGTATATGTCTGAACATACATCTCATTCATAGTTAGTTGCATATTCTTGTGCATGTCAATTGTCACATAAGCATACTGTTATGGGAATTTGGAAACCTTCAAATTTACTTCCACCACACACATTGAGTTTGTCATATGTGTCGTATGTCTTCACATCATGTCATGCCGAAGTTCAACCTTGTGAACTCTTGCAAAAATGTATTACAATTCATTTGCATTCATCACATCCATGACTGCATCTAGTATTAGAATGATTGTTGAACATCTTGCATTCACGCACACACTAAGGGGGAGCAACCACATTCGTCATATGGACTTAGTGTTAGGTTCACATATGACTCATGCATCAACTCTGGAGTTTAGTAAGGGGATGTTTGGTTGTCAAAGGAATTCTTCATGTCATTGATTAATAAATTTGAATCAAAATTGACAAATCAAGTCCTTATGTCTTTGGATGCAGATTATACTCCCAAAATCTAAATGATGATGGGCTAAGCATGGCCATGCTTGAGTCAATGAAAGAAATACCTTGTAAGGATGAAAAATGATGAGAACTTTCTCAATTGCCACCAAGAGATGGGATACCATAACTTGAACAACCTCCAGGATCGACTTAAGTACAAGCTGGTGAAAGTCTTGTACGTGCTGAAGTAAGTATCCAAGGCATGGTATTAGAGGTTCACATTATTTTGATCGAGAACGAACTCAATAGGTAAGGTTGATCAAACACTTTTCACGAGGTAAGCAGGTAAAGATATTTTAGTGGTTCAAGTACATGTGGATAATATCAATTTTGAAAACTACTAATAATGCCTTTTTAGTGAACAATTTGCAAGGATTGTGCAAGGAGATTTCAAAGTAAGCTTAATGGGTGAACTGAATTCTATTCTTCTTTAGATTGTAGGTGGAAAACTTGGAAGATGATGGATGCTCAAGGCACAAATATTAAAAATTAACTTCTAAGCTCTGTTTGAAAAACCCACATTTGTTTTAACCATATTTCCATGAATGAAAATAAATAAAATGAAAAAAAACTGGTTTCAATATTAGAATGCATATCCATTTTCATGCATATACATTGTTGATGAACCTTGACATTTACATGTGGGAGATTATGGAATGTACCTCTCAACAGGTCTGCTGCACTCAGGTATACAATTCTGAAAACTTGACAAATTGGTCAAATCTAGTTTTATGTGATTAACTTGTCAAATTGGTTGAACCAAATTGAAGATCTTGAGAAATGTGATTGGCTATTGAATATTTCTCAATTTGAATTGTATAATCACATTTGAATTTAACTGCACATCTGGTATATCAAATGGCGTCTGTGGAAGAGTGGATTATGTCCACTTGGAAGAATTCCCTATGCGTTGAGTTGGGTCTTTGGACTAAAATCCCCGCCTTGTACCAGATCTGAAAATTTTTGACTGGCTTGTGATTGGTTGATTTGTGAATGAATCCATAAACCGAGCTATTTAAATTGAAAATATATTTTTTATCAATCAATCTAAACATTTGGCTTGTGGATGATTTCTCATTTCAAAAACTTGTGAAAGACTTATGAAAATCTGTTTTGAACAATTTCTAAAAAATGGGTTGCATTGCTTAAGTTTTGATCATGTATGCACCCTTATTCATAAACGTCATGTCATGAAAGATGCTTGTTTGATTAATTACTAAAATGTGAATGCCATTTGTCTCACTGGTTTAAAAAAGAAGCACTTGCATCTTGCCTTTGCATATTACATTGCATTCTTATATCCTCATAGGTTGCATTGCATTAGAACTCATGCCTTAGCTGCATTTAGTTCATTCCATTGATATCCATTCACTTGGTATCAGCAATTTTACATTACATTGCATATTTGCATTACATGTTGCATACATTCGCTCTGTGTGTTTGCTTGATATTTATATGCTATTCACCCCCATTCTTTGGAATTTTTATGACCTTATGACTTCTTGACAAATAATG
This sequence comes from Amorphophallus konjac, assembly GCA_022559845.1. NCBI lineage: Eukaryota > Viridiplantae > Streptophyta > Magnoliopsida > Alismatales > Araceae > Amorphophallus > Amorphophallus konjac. The sequence continues at coordinate 212,766,291 of CM040125.1, read as the reverse complement.
TGCATTTGAGTCATTATTGGAGTGTTTCATGTTATACACTCTAGAGGATTTCATATTTCATAAGTGCATCTATTTAGGGAGAGTTGTACTGTTATGTGTTCATGACATTTTCTGTATACATAATGAATCAAATTCATACACTTCTTGCACAAAATATGAAAATGAGTGTTAAAGATAAGGATGTATGAATTTCCTTTCAACACTCTTGAGATGTTAAACTTTATGCATGTATGTTGAAGAGACAGTTGAGGTAAAAATGGCCTACCTATCCTGGTTTTAAAAAATCTGAAATGAAAAAGAATGGCAGAGCAATGCTCAGTCTCACTGAGTAAATTGGGCACATGTCACCTGAGACGTGATGTGGTTCATTTCTGAAAAATGTTGACTAAAGTATCTATGTTCAAGATGAGGTGAAATGGTTCAGTATTCTGAGTAACCGGAGATTCTGGCATGAGCTCCATGCGTCTACTCGCATAAAAAGGAATTATTTGAACCTGATCACTCTTAGAAAAATTCTGATTATGTTGTGATATCATTAAAAATTTTAAATATTGTTGAAAGTTTTTGCAGTAGAGTGAAGCCTCCAATACGCTATTCTCAAGATTGAAGTGAAGTATGTAAAATGTCTCCTTGTGTTGATCTGAAAATCTGAATATCTATATTGCAACTATCATTTTTTATGTTACTCACTTACACATCTGAAAATTTGATTTATTATGTATTCAGAAAATTGATTGACTACTTTAGCAATTGCTTGAATCTCCTATATGATTGCACAATCTCCCATGTGCTACACATGTGCATTCCAATTGTCATGACTCGCATGCATCTTTCTTATACCCATTCCCTTCGTATATACATACAGGGGAGATATGTTGCATGTATGTTTATATGTAACTGTTTGGTTGCATTGTGTGCACTTCATGTGTCATCATTTGCATGTACATATCTTCATGCATTTCAATAATAAATGTAGAAAATTTGAAAATTAAAGAAAATCTTTTAATATGCCCTCCTGCTCTTGCATGTTGTGAAAATCTGAGATGGGATCGAGAATTTGAATGCTATCATGCTGATCACCTCTTCTGTGAACATCTTCCACCACTGGTTCATATCCTTGAGGCCAACCATTACCTTCAATTGGTAATCAATATGTGCTTGAATGTATTTGCCTTTCATGGTCTCATATGGATTTGTGAATCCGGGTCTGCAACTCTTAAGCCTACACACCTTTCTGACCCCAATAATCAACAATTTGCATCACAAAGAATCAACATGGTTTGATCACCATATCCTTGCCTTGCTATTGCCTCACTTTCACTTCTGATGTGGTTCCTCATTGCTTCATGAACTTGCTTGCTGTAATTTGAACTTCATTGTCTTCCTCCCACTTTTTGATCATGTCAAAGGGGGAAAAGAATATGGTCTGACTATGATCTGTCTATGTCAGTCATAAAGTTTGTCATCATCAAAAAGGGGGAGATTGTTGTATCTGGTGCATATATTTTTGATGATAACTAAACTTCATAGTTTGATGAGAACTAACTTTGTGACTTGAGGATTCATGATGTTACTTGGCTGTGTGATATTTCAAGTGTTCTTGTGCTCTTGCTATTTATGTATGGTTGAGATGGCAATGATCATAATCTCTTTTAATGTGAACAAGAACAAGAGGCAAGAGGTTTCATAATCTCTTTATTGTGAACAAGAACAAGATGCAAGAGGTTTCATAGTCTCTTTAATGTGAACAAGCATGGTATTAAACCTTGTCTATCTTGATTGCAGGATCAAAAATCATGACGATTATTTAGAAGGAAAAACAAGCGTGTGGATAAGCACATTGCTATCCACAATCTAAAACAGGTGGTAAATCATGTCTACACTCTTCAAGAACCCTTGGTCAAAATACTCAGTATATATCCCCAAGGTCGAAAGAGTTTGATCCCATGGACTGCAACTGGATTTAAGGGGTTGAACATTCGAAATCTGGGAATTCCCAGCTTTCGGTCAACTGCCAGTCTTGGGGTGGTCGACCGATTTTCCCAGAACCCAAATCTTCAAACCTGCAAAATTCTGGTCGACTGCCCCATGCTACCGGTCGACCGCCAGCCCCGATGCAGACTTGTTTGACTTTGTGTTTCAAGCGCGTGGAGAGGTCTTTCTTCCCATTTGTTTAATCCCAATGACCCCAATTAAGCCATGATTCGTGGATCTGGTCTGGGGCATGTCTCTTGACCATCCAAGAGGTATAAAACCAACCTAAAGGGTCATAAACCCAAATAACCACAAGAGATCAAAGGGGGAGGCTACCCAAGCGAGAAGAGGGGTATTGTACCTCCGTGAATAGTACTTCGTGCAAGAGTTCATCATCCATCTCCAAGGTGATTCAAGCTCAATCTGAAGCTAGCAACCTTCAAGGAAGTGAAGAAGCAAGCAAGCAAGGATTCAAAAGGAAGATTGCCCAAGGGAGAAAGAAGAAGAAGCAAGCAAGCATGGATTCCAGAGAAGGCTGCTAAAAGATCAATCTGAAGTCTTTCAAGCTCTGCTCAAGTCAAGGTTGAAGCCACGGTCAAAGATCAACAGTATATATTCAAAGGGAAGCCAAATCAGGAGTTTTATAAATTGTGCCTCATTATCTTTGTGTTTTGGGTGTTATATTTCTGTTTCTCATAAACTGTAAGCACTTATGTGTGTGTGGATCATTTTGGATCGGTGGTCGTGTGCGTGTGTCGTGTCTAATTCGTGTGTGTGCGTGGATCTTCCTAGATCTACGTGTTTGTGTGTGAATCTATCTAGATTCAATCGTTCTAGCGTGTGGAGTGTTGCATCTGTCGCAGCGTGTGCGTGTGTTGTTGATCCGGTTGTTGGATCTTGTTGGAGTCCTTGTCTCCGTGTGTGGGTGTGTATTGGGGCGTGTCCCCGTGTGTGTGGGCAGGTGTCATCCTGCGTGTGTGTTTGGAGTGTCGTCTCCGTTTGGGGATTTGTCCCCAAGTGAAGCCTCACCAGATTTGGTGAGGGGTGGACGTAGGATTGTCATCGTTGCATCCGAACCACCTTAAAAATCGCCTTGCATTATGGTATGATTGTGTGGTTTAGATCATTTCTCCTACCTCTATTCTGTGTGAACGTTAGTATATGTTGTATTCTAACTCGTTGTTAAATAGATTTCAACCTTCTAGTTAGTGTTTTATCACATTCTTTAAAAAGGCCAAAGTTTTCCTTAAGTTTTGTAAACACTCAATTCACCCCCCTCTTTGGTGTCATTGATCGCGGGACTTCAAGGAGGGCTTCTCACCCTATGCCTACTCACCCTATCTAATGGTTTCTCACCACAAGAAAACAATTAAATTGGACTAAAATTCTCAGATTTTCATTCATTCATTAGCTTCAAATGGTGGGAGTGGGGTCCTATTTATAGGATTCCCACAATTTAACATAAGTCCCTGACTTTTGGACTATTGACAAATAACCAAGGGGGGAAGGGGGCGCCCCTGGCCCAAGCCCACTGAAATGGACCCATTAACCACCTAATCAACCTAATGACACTCAGACTTAGGTAAATGACTACCTAACCTAGGTACTGGACTCAAATAAAAGGAAAATTACATAATTATGACTCAAAGAAAATATAAAAATTACATGACTCAACTCATAAAAATGTAACAGACACATTGGAGCCATGCTGGCGAGCTGTGGAGAAATGTGAAGGGTGAGAGAAGCCCCCATCACGCGGTGTCTTATGGAGGCCTTGAAACAAGATCACCTAGTCCGGTGGAAGGAATATCCAACAGAGAGGATCACAAGTTCAAGATTGTGTGCTTAATGTGCAAAGTGTAACTAATGACATCGTACCGGAATACGTGTCATGTACTTAAGAAAGTGACTCATAGATAAGAAGAGCTTGTAGAACAACGATAAACAAATAATGAAACAAGTTCATCTATCACTTTGAAATATGCATTTAATATAAGAATATATTGTTTTGGTATGAAACTAGCTTAGATTAAAAATAGCTCCTAAGTACATAAAACCATGAAACATATCTAGGTATACGACTACAGTGCTTAAAATAGGAATAGAGTCTAGTTATCTAGGTTTATCATATGATAAATAAGATGAATCTGCATTATGTTTTGGGTTAACATAAATACATAACTTAGGAAAACCTAGTGGTCACTTGAGGACCGTTTGATAGGGCATAGCGGTCTATCGTAGGACCGCTAAGGGACTATGGTGGTTTCAGGAAGATGGTTTCTTCCTGTCTACACTAAACAGCTATAAAACCGAAATATATGCTAATCTAGGGCAGATAGATGAATGGTAAAACATACCAATATGTAAATATAACCTGATAAAACCATATTAAAACATGGATATGCATAGGTTTGATTGAGATAAACTAGAATTACCATTTTCTTATTAAGGGCAAGGTTCATGCATGCTAAGTTAACCCTATATGCGTAGTCATAGTAAAACATTAAATTTGTCATATACAATCAATGAAAATAGGAGGAAAGATAGAACTTTTATTCCTAACATAAGAATTTAGCCTTTTCATGAGGTTACCTACCTCTGGTAGTGCTCCTAAACTTCGAATTTCTGACTGGAAGGAAGCCCTAGTTCTGCACATTCTGTGCCAACCCAGCAACTTCTCGCTCTTCGTTCTCCTTAACCTCTTGACCTAAAACTGTAAAATTTGGACGGTAGAAGGAGGGTACTAAAGTGAACAAATAAATCTAAAGAACCATCTTCTAATTACCTCGTTTAGGACTTCTAATCTGATGATCTTCCTGGGTTGTTCGCACAAGTTCCTAGGTTACTTGCACTAAACCAGCGTCTTTGCAGGCCTCTAACTTCCTGTAGGCTTCATCTCCTGGAACGAAATTTTGAGGGAAGTTAGACCTTACTATAATGAACGAAATCTTCTAAAGAATGTATCTCAAACAATGCTTCGTTACCTTAGTTTCACGTGAGCTAAAAGTAAGGGTCGCACATGTGAAACATGGGATCTATTTATAGGGTTAGCTAGGGTTTTGAGAATTTGAACGAACCTAGAGTCCTAAATTGGGGTAGAGTTAATCCCTAGAGAGTTCTAGAGAGTCATCTATGCCAGGTAGCTTCGATCCATGGGGATTTGATCGCCAAAAATCCCAGCTTTTCACGTTTTTCCCATTCACGGAATAAAAAGGGCTTTGCGGTCATGGGAGGGCCACTAAGGTGAGGCTAGCGGTCGCGCGTTAGATCGCTAGGCTTCATAAATTCTGAAAATTTTGGATTTTCGTATTATCCCCCATTTATCCCCTAAATTGATGTATATATCCCATTTAAAATCTATAAATTTACTAATTTACATTTCTATTAATGGGCTTGGGTCTAAAAGCCTTGGAATTGGGTCTTTGGGTCCATTTGAGTTGGGCTTAGCCCTCTAGTTGATATAGAGTATTTAAATGGATTAAATAAATTCTTAATTGTCCATTAAACCTTTAAAAATGCCCAATAATTATATTTAATCTCAAAAAAAATTCTTAAAAAAATTCTCGGGCGTTACACCCTCCCCCACTTAAAAAGAATTTGGTCCCCAAATTCTTCGTAATAAGATTTGCTAAGGAGAGTGTACTTACATTCAAATATCTCCAAAAATCTTTTGCGCATGGCTTCTTCAGTTTCCCATGTTACTTCATGTGGACATAATTTGGTCCATTGGACTTTGACTATGGGAATGGTTTTATTCTAAAGTTGTCATACTTCCTGTTCAACTATTCTGATTGGCTTTTGCTCATACGTCAAGTCCTTCTTGATCTCCAAGTTGTCATAGGTTATGGCATGAAATGGATCAGAGACATACTTTTTGAGCATTGATACATAAAATACATCATGAACTCTGGCTAATTGAGGGGGCAAAGCTATTTGATATGCAACTTCACCAACCCTTTCGAGAATTTCAAAAGGACCAATGAATCTTGGAGTGAGCTTTCCTTTGATACTGAATCGTTGAATATCTCGACCCGACGAAACCCTAAGGAATACATGGTCTCCTACTTTGAATTCTAGGTCACGCCTTCGGTTATCAGCATGTGATTTCTGCCTGTCTTGTGCCATCTGGAGTCTTTCCCGAATAAGCTTTATCATCTCGGTAGTATCCCTGATGATGTCGGGGCCAAGAAATTACCTTTCTCCAACTTCATTCCAGCAAATAGGTGAGTGACATCTTCTTCCATACAGAGCCTCGAACGGAGCTATTTATATGCTAGCTTGGTAGCTATTGTTGTACGAGAATTCCACTAGAGACAAGTGGTCGTGCCAACTTCCTCGAAAATCAATAGTACATGCTCTAAGCATATCCTCCACCACCTGATTTGTCCTTTCAATTTGACCGTCAGTTTGTGGATGGAACGCGGTGCTAAAGTTGAGTCGGGCCCTTAATGAATGTTATAGACCCTTCTAGAACTATGATGTGAACCGAGGGTCTCAGTCAGATATAATTGTGACGGGGACACCATGTCGTTTGACAATCTCCTTTATGTATAGTGATGCTAATACATCCACAGACCATCGACTTTTGATCGGCAGAAAATGTGTAGATTTAGTCAATCGGTCTATAATCACCCATATACCATCGTGTCCATCTCTTGTCTTAGGTAAACCCATGATGAAATCCATTCCTATACTTTCCCATTTCCACTCGGGAATATCCAAGGGATGTTTTATCGGCGGGTTTTAAATGTTCTGCTTTTACTTGCTGACAAGTGAAACAACGAGATACATAGTCCGCTACTACTCTTTTCATGTTGGGCCACCAGAAGTTTCTTTTTAAGTCTTGGTACATCTTGATAGATCAGGGTGAATACCATACCTTGATTTATGAGCTTCCTCCATGATCAATTTCTTAGTGTCGATATGATTCGGCACACAGATTCGATCTTTAAACAATATTCTCCCATCAATCGAAATGGAGAATTCCAGCCTTTGATCAATATTAGCCTTGATCTCCATCAATGTGGGGTCATTTTCTTATAATTCTGGCTAGATCTTTGAATAATATAGGTTGTGACCTTATATTAGCAATCATACATCCTTCCTCTTCTTTATCGACATCCAGATTCAAATGAGCAAAATCATTCGATAAGATATGTCATACCTTTCCTAAGACTTGCTAGAGTTGCCATTGGTCTTCTGCTAAGAGCGTCAGCTACAACATTTGTCTTGCCTAGATGATATTGGATAGTAAAGTCGAAGTCTTTAAGATACTCCAACCATCTGCATTGTCTCATGTTAAATTCCTTTTGGGTGAAGAGGTATTTCATACTTTTGTGATCTGAAAACATAGTGAATTTCTCCCCAAAAAGGTAGAGTCGCCAAATTTTCAAGGTGAATATAACCGTAGCTAGTTCTAGATCATGCACAAGGTAGTTTTCTTCATGATGCTCCAACTGTCTTGATAAATAGCAAATCACCTTTCCATTTTACATTAGAACGCATCCCAGGCCAATGCCAGATGCATCGGTATAGACTTCAAAACTGCCACCTTCAATAGGTAGTGCCAGAATAGGGGCTGTAGTAAGATGATCTTTAAGAGTTAGGAAACTTTCTTCGCTATCCTTCGACCATATAAAAGGGTTCTCCTTTCTTGCGAGTCTAGTCAAAGGAACAACAATTTTTGAGAAATCCTAAATAAATCACCTATAATAACCAGCCAGACCCAGAAAACTTCTAACTTCTGTCACGGTCGTCGGTCGACTCCAATTCTTAACTACTTCTACTTTTGAAAGATCGACAGCGATACCTTCCTTTGAAATAATATGGCCGAGGAAAGAGACCTCCTTTAACCAGAATTGACACTTGCTAAGCTTTGCGTAGAGGTGATGCTCTCTTAGTGTTTACAAGGCTATTCTTAAGTCCTCTTCTTGTTCCTCCTTAGTCTTAGAGTATATCTGAATATCATCAATGAAGACGACCACAAACCGGTCGAGGTAAGGCCTGAAGACATTATTCATTAGTTGCATAAATGCTGCTGGGGCATTGGTGAACCCAAACGGCATTATCACAAATTCATAGTGCCCATATCAGCTCCGGAAAGCAGTCTTGTATATGTCTTCGTCTTTGATCCTGAGCTGATGATAACCTGACCTGAGGTCTATTTTGGAGAAATATTCTGCTCCCGAAATTTGATCAAAGAGCTCATTGATACGCGGCAACAGATATAAATTCTTGATAGTGAGTTGATTTAGTCGCCCGTAATCGATGCATAGCCTGAGAGATCTAACCTTCTTCTTGACAAATAAAACTGGCGCACCCCAAGGGGATGTGCTAGGTCGAATGAAGCCCTTGTCCAATAACTCCTGAAGTTGCTTATTTAATTCCTTCAGCTCTGTGGGGGACATCCTGTAAGGAGTTATTGAAACATGTGCTGCTCCGGAAACGAGTTCAATGGAGAAGTTTACTTCCCTTTCGGGTTGTAAACTGGGTAAATCCGATGGAAACACATTGAGAAACTCATTCACAATGGGAATATCCTCTAAAATGATCTATTTGGACTCAGTAATGATTACGGAGGCAAGAAAAGCTTCACATCCTTGTGAAATGAGTTTGTAAGCGTGAAGAGATGAAATAATGGTAGGATGCTTCCTATATTTGATACCTAGAAAGGAAAATCTTGGAAGACCTGGTTTCCGAAAAGAGATTATCCTATTGTGGCAATTTATATAGGCGTCGTGGTTGACAAGCCAATCTACACCTAAGATAGCATCGTAGCCTTCCATGTCAAGGCATACGAGGTTTGCAGGAAGATTATGACCTTCTACCATTACCTCACTATCGGGGTAGTGGGTTGTAAGATTAGTTCCAGGGCCTAAGGGTGTAGTGATAGCTAGGTCTGAAGGTAGAGGAACTGATGAAACTGGCAAGGTTTTTACAAAAATAGTAGATATAAAGGAATGAGAAGCCCCAGTATCAAATAACACAAATGCAAGATGGGAATAGATGTAAATAGTACCTTCCATCAGCCCATCATCCTTGGGCGCTTCCTCATCATCCAGAATAGGGTTAAGACGCGCCTGCCGCTTGCGTCCACCGCTAAGGGATTGATCCTTCATAAGGGGGCAATCCGGCATACGGTGCTCCCAGCTGCCACATCGCAAACAAGCACCGAGACGCTTCCAGCATTCCTTGACCGCATGGCTGAATTTCTCGCATAACGTGCAAGACGCCATGACTTGCTTGTCTTCCTCCTTAACCTTTTTGTTCTTGTGGTAGCCACTACCACTCCTGTTCTGCGATCTCTTCTTGTTCTCCCAAGAGTTGTAAGTGATGCTAAATTTCTCCTCTCTTCTTGCTCGCCGATCAGACTTTCAGCTTGGCTCCTCCCCTTTGCCTTTGAGTTTCTCAACCTTCTCCTAGCTCCTTTTACATAGATGGGCTCATTGGACCATCTCCACATAGGTCCGAATATTTTGCGAGCCAAGTTGTTGTATGAAGATGGGTCGTAGCCCGTCCATGAAATGATTAGCCTTGAGAATATCCGTGCTCACTAAATGCTGAGCATAAGGTGTTAGGCGAGAGAATTATAACTCATACTCCGCCACCGTCATCATGCCTTGCCATAAAGAAGTGAACCACGCCGCCTTCATCTCCTTGACATGTTCAGAGAAATATTTTGCTCGGAAGAGCGTGAGAAATCCTTCCCAAGAGTGTGGTGCATATGCAGGCGGTGCTGGAATAGACTTCCACCATGTACGCGCATCCTTGTTGAGTTGAAACGTGACAAGATGAACCTTCTCTTGGTCAGCACATTGCATGAGCTTGAATATGCAGTTCATTTCATCGATCTAGTTCTCAGCTTCATATGGGTTGGAGGAGCCAGAAAATCGTGGAGGGTTTAGACTCCGGAAGTTACGGTGCAGATCACCAGCACCTACTCTCGCACCCCCTTGGGCCATATTCTGAAGTGCCTGGGTGAGACCCGCAACAATTTGTTGCATTCTACCCCAATCAACACAGTGAGCCATTGTAAAAATAAGGTACCTGAGAAAAGAAATAAATTTGTCAACTCCAATGGAATTGGTAGGGTTAATCCTAGAGTAATTTCTAATTACTATCTCATCCCAGGTTCTACCCAATTTCTCTCATAGGTGGAAAATTCTTTCCTTAGTTCATAGGTGTGGGTCCTAATACCTTGGATTTAGCCTATGACGTGACATTTTCCTAGGAATAAGTAAGTCCTTAGACCTAGGCTCTGATACCACTTTAACTGTCACGCCCCGAGATTACGTAGCAGAAATAATCGGGAATGTGAACAGTCGGCTAGTACGCCTCAAGCGAGCAATATAATCAAAGCACTAACACATTCACACATAAGAAATGAATGCACATAATGATTGATGAAAAATCTAACTTTATTTAAGAATAATCAAAAGTACATAATTCCATGTCCTTGACTTTCTACATCACTTGACTCAAGAAAATAGAAAATTACAATATGACTCAACTAGATACAAGATGACTAGGCTTCTCTCGTTTCTTTGAGCCATCAACCGCTCTCGTACCCGCTACTTACATAATCCGAATCCAACTCACTAGTATTTTCTGAAAAGATTGGAAAAGTAGGGAATGAGCACGCATGCCCAGTAGGTATCTTCGTGTCAATATGAAGGCAATGTTTAAGTAATTAACATTTTTGCTCTAGAGTGAAGATACATGAAATACGGTAAAATATGCGGTGCAAAACCAAAGTAACACAAGTAACCTGATATGATTAAGAAAGACAATTGAGAACATGATTGAGCAAGTATATACTAAGAATGTAAGTTTGGCCTTTCATGAACAAGAATGTACTTTTTCATAACCATAAAGGCTACGTACTAGAAAGTCATGTAACGAGAATGTACTAACAAGCATGTAATTTCACAAGAATGCCTCATGACTATTCGTTTCGTGGATTTCACCAATTTAAAAAAAAAGTACTCCCAGCGCAATGCGACGCTAGTGTTCATCATACCCCATGGTTTATAGTATGTTTCCGGCTATCTGCCAAGGGGACTAGAGTTGAGCCCTTGGACACTGTCTGTGCCTGCTCTTGCATCTTCAAGTTATAAATCAAGCTACTTCCACGAAAATATAAACATGGCCAATAATGCAACAAGTTCAAATTATGTTCCATGATACAAATATCAAGGTAAGAACGCTTCAATTAAAGAATATAAGAGTTTAAAGATTCGAGTTAGAACTAGGTTATGCCATGAAGAAAATTCGACAGCATAACGGCATATTCTTTGATTTCCATAAGTTATTAATACCTTATTTGACAAGTGTTAAGTTCCAAGCAATCATTATACCACCTTGGAACTTATAAAACCCAACCCAAAGGTCAAACGTCTGGTTAGATAGAGTCAGGGACCAAGCGGTTGTTTGCTAGGCCATTTAAAAACTCATGCGATCTTGACAGGACCGTTTTAGTCAAGTTATAGCCAGAACCAAAAGGCTTGACTCAGAAACACATGCGGTCATAGACAGACCATTTGTGGGAAAAAGTGGTCTCGGGCCAACCGCTAGACAGGGCTTAGCGGTCATCTGAGGATCGTTTTTAACCAGAACTCAGAAAAACACCGGTAGTGCAAGTGTTTTTTGGACAATTTGGGTTTTTATGGTACAACCAGCTCGGCGTCCTAGTTGGAATCCCAAGCTCGCAGAGTCTTATGGAGGCCTTAAAACAAGATCACCTAGTCCGGTGGAAGGAATATCCAACGGAGAGGATCACAAGTCCAAGATTATGTGCTTAATGTGTAAAATGTAACTAATGACATCGCACCGAAATACGTGTCATGTACTTACGAAAAGTGACTCATAGATAAGAAGAGCTTGTACAATAATGATCAACCAATAATGAAACAAGTTCATCTATCACTTTGAAATATGCATTTAATACAAGAATATATTGTTTTCGTATGAAACTAGCGTAGATTAAAAATAGCTCCTAAGTATATAAAACCATGAAATATATCCAGGTATACGAGTACAGTGCTTAAAATAGGAATAGAGTCTAGTTATCTAGGTTTATCATATGATAAATAAGGTGAATCTGTATTATATTTCGGGTTAACATAAATACAGAACTCAGGAAAATCGAACGGTCACTTGAGGACCGTTTGATAGGGCCTAGCGGTCTATCGTAGGACCGCTAAGGGACTATGGCGGTCTCAAGAAGACCGTTTCTTCCTGTCTAGTGTAAATAGCTATAAAACTGAAATATATGCTAATCTAGGGCAGATAAATGACTGGTAAAATATACTAACAAGTAAATAGGGCCTGATAAAACCATATTAAAACATGGAGATGCATAGGTTTGAGTGAGATAAACTAGAATTACCATTTTCTTATTAAGGGCAACGTTCATGCATGTTAAGTTAACCCTATATGCACAGTCATAGTAAAACATTAAATTCGTCATGTACAATCAATGAAAATAGGAGGAAAGGGAAGGTTTTTATTCCTAACATAAGAATTTAGCCTTTTCATGAGATAACCTACCTCTGGTAGTGCTCCTAAACTTCGAATTTTTGACTGGAAGGAAACCCTAGTTCTGCACGTTCTGTGCCAACCTAGCAACTTCTCGCTCTTCGTTCTTATTAAACTCTTGACCTAAAACCGTAAAATTTGGAGGGTTTAAAAAGGGTACTAAGGTGAATAAATAAGTCTAAAGAACCATCTTCTAATTACCTCGTTTAGGACTTCTAATCCGCTGATCTTCTTGGGTTGTTCGCACAAGTTCCTAGGTTACTTGCACTGAACCTGTGTCTTTACAGGCCTCTAACTTCCTGTAGGCTTGATCTCCTAAAACAAAATTTTGAGGGAAGTTATACCTTACTATAATGAATGAAATCTTCTAAAGAACATACCTCAAAAAATGCTTCATTACCTTAGTTCCACGCGAGCCAAAAGTAAGGGTCGCACATGTAAAACTTGGGATCTATTTATAAGGTTAACTAGGGTTTTGAGGATTTGAATGAACCTATGGTCCTAAATTGGGGTAGAGTTAATCCCTAGAGAGTTCTAGAGAGTCATCCATGCCAGGTAGCTTCAATCCATGGGGATTTGATCGTCAAAAATCCCAACTTTTTACGTTTTCCCCATTCACGGAATAAAAAGGGCTTAGCGGTCATGGGAGGGCCGCTAAGGTGAGGCTAGTGGTCGCGCGATAGACCGCTAGGCTTCATAAATTCCAAAATTTTTAGATTTTCGTATTATCCCCCATTTATCTCTTAAATTGATGTATATGTCCCATTTAAAATCCATAAATTTACTAATTTACGTTCTATTAATGGGCTTAGGTCTAAAAGCCTTAGAATTGGGTCTTTGGGCCCATTTGAGTTGGGCTTAGCCCTCTAGTTGATATAGGGTATTTAAATGGATTAAATAAACCCTTAATTGTCTATTAAACCTTTAAAAATGCCCAATAATTATATTTAATCCCAAAAAAATTCCTAGAAAACTCTCATGCGTTACAGATAGTCAGTGATCGTGTCGTGACTAGAAGTCCGCCATACCATAAAGGCTATGGCGTTAATTGCATCCTTTCAGAGGAAGGACAACCCTTGATTAATCGCCAAAGTAGAAGGGCCCTCGGGGCCGAAGAAAATGTATGAAAGTAATGTCCGTTTCGTAAAGCAAAACGTGGCACATACAAGCATGCGATGTTATAAGATTTTATTGGATCGGTTCTCGGTACGTGGCGGGGAACTTAGATCCGAAGCTCACCTCACGCTTAGTGACAGCTTCCGGCCAGGCCTAACCCGACTTTCGACTAGCCACCACTTGATATACCAGAGAGCCGAGCAAGTGTGGATGCTCATGCACGGGTTCATACAAACGAGTATGGAGCGTGTAGCACTTTATTCTTTTTATTCAAGGATTTAAAGGTAGAAGTAGGTTTGACATTGCTCTAATTATTCGTTACTTCATTCAAACGTTCGTCCGCATGCATCTTTAATGAAAATGAACTTCAAAGAATAATTTGGTAGCACCTCCCCAGTCCCAAAGAGTGTCAGGGGGGTAATAGGAGGTTCACCCATGAAGAGTCCAGACGAACTCCGAAGAGACAGTCATGCCCGAACGGTAATCCTGCACTGTGCGGTGAATGGGGAACCCGGGGGCTAGCCCTCCGAATGATCCCTACCACCCACAGGGTTGTCGATCGATGCTTGCCATTTATTTGTTGAACCGCCTTCATTATTGCGGCACATGCATGTAGGCTTATGAAAGCCAGCATGGCCACACTTCGAAGGGTTCATGCATCATCGGGACAATGTACGCCAAGAGGTGGCATTTATTTATTCGTTATCCACTTTATGGGATGTTGGATCCTCATAACTCGATATGGGTAACCGTGAGGTTGCCACCACCATAAGAGGTGAAAATCAGGTGAGGAAACCCTAACGCACGATACGAGATTAGATTGTCAACTTCTAACAATGTTTCAGCAGCACCTCCCCCTGCCCTAGAATATATTGGGGGAGAGGTATAGGAGACCCGTCCATGGAGTGCCGAGACGGATTCCAAAACAGATGGACATATCAAAGATGATAGCCTGGGTGAGTTTTGTCGATCATTCCTGGCCCATTACCGCCACGGGGTATACATAAGAGCTCCCAAGGGAGTTAGCACGACCGCAGGCCAAGGGACATAAAGGGTTAGGGGCACTATTCACCTTAGGGGTGATTAAAGTTTTATTTCTCCATCGATGTCGTTGGAGCTCACGCTATGATATATTACGAAGCCCCGTGACCTAGTGGGATGATTAGAATACCTAGAAAGGTGTGACATGACATTGCCTCCCGATTTAATTCCGGTAGCATCTCCCCTTATTTCCGGATATGCCAGGAGATGTATAGGATACCCGTCCACGGAGAGCCGAGATAGGGTCCGTAATACATGGGCATACCAAAGCCCGAAGGTCGAGAGGGCCGAAGGGAACCGCGGGACATTGTTCGCCATGAAGGCATTTTATTCACTCTCCCCCCTTAATGAATCCATCGAAGGACATGCCATAAGAGTTGGCGGACCTCCGTGGCCTACAAAGGGTAATTTCAAAGATGAGACTCGGTATGATAGACTAGCCTCTTGAATGAATTCTGGCAGCATATCCCCTTATTTTGGGATATACCAAGGGACATATAGGATATTCGTCCACGGAGTGCCGAGACAGAGTCCATAAGATGCGGGCATACCGAGGCCCGGGAGTCGACTGCGGGACATCATCCACCACTGAGGCAATTTATTTCTTTTTCCCTTTATGTAAAGTAAGCGGAAAACATGCTATAGTAAATAGCGGATCCCCTCGACTTGACAGTGTCATTTGGAGAAATGTTTGTACTGTAGGGATGTCAATCCCGTTGATGTAGCTCTGCGTACCATGCTTGACTCTGCCTCAAACCGTTAGCGTATCATGTGGAGAATAGGATAGCCAACAGAGGGGCTAAAGGCTAGATAGAGTTAATGTGAATGGGTTTAAACAGCGGCTGGCTGTTTGACATGGCGGCATAGTTGATCCGGTGGATGGGGGTTTTACCTGGTGTCATCGAGTGCGATCTAGTGGCTGGAGGTTGATATGGTAGCGGGGTGGTGCCATTCGGCGGCCAGGGAAGTGGAGCGTGAGAGGGAGGCGGCGGCCAGAAGAGGCAGGCTGTGAGAGGGAAGCGGCGGCTAGAAGGGGCCACAAGGCGGCTAGCACTGTAGCTACAGTGATCTGGCCACCGTATCAGGGGCTTGTGCACTAGGAATGTTAGATGTAGGGAAACTTCAGGGTTTTGGGGCTCGGAGAGGGATCTAGTTGCTCTAGGGAACATGGTGTGAGGGCCAGAGGGCAGGAGGATCATGGAAAAGGCTTAGGTTCACAGTCTAAATGACAGGACCTCCATGAAGCTACAGACAGAGCCTGTGAGTTGTAGACGGATCTGTAGCAGGGAAACAGAGCCGGTTTGTTCCTTAACTATCGAGTGGGAGATCTAGGGGCCATGTGATGGCTTGATAGGTCTCTGGTCTCCCCTTGAGGAATAATACCATCAATGATTTTTCATTTCACCAAAGGAATGGGAATGCATCAAGAAAATGGAAATATATCTCCAGTGGAAATTGATGCGAAAGATGGGACAAAACCATGTATACCCATTCAAAGGATGTACAGAGGCCACCTTCAAGAGGTGATCACCCCTTCGCTCCCCATGGGGCTATTTACAAAGGAAAATGTCGAAGGGAAAACCCACACGAAACACGCTCCAGACAACCCAAGACGTATATCTGTCCCTAGGAGAACCTCTGTTTGGCCCAGATGTGCTGGCCATCACACAATCGCACACATATATGCATATAAATAGGAGAGGAAGAAAAAAGGACGATGAGAACACGAAATATCTACTAATGTTTTTGTTCACCCTTTTATTCATATACAAGGGGTTTTACATCATACACGAAGAACATAGATTACATAGAGAAAAAAAGAAATGAGAAAACAAGGGGGAGGGAAGACACTGTAGCCCCTCGGGGCCTTTAGACGGTGGCACACCCACCTGTAGTAGAGATCCTCTCCTTCTCTTCTCTCGTCGGAGTACTCTCTCTTCGCTTCTCTGCCCTCTTCTTTCTCTTCTCTCTTTTCTCTTCAAGGCTTGCTTCTCGCTTGCTTGCTCAAGAATTTTTCTCTCCAGACTTTCTTCTCTTCCAAGCTTTTTTTTCTCTCTAGCTTCTTGACTTTTTCTTCTCTTCGCTTTTTTTCATCTCCTGCAAGTCTTCGAAATTGGGGATTTTATAGGGGTTTTATCACTTTGATACGTGACGAAATGGGATACGGCGGCACGAGAGGCGCGCCTTCCTAGCCGTTGGATTAGGCTTGGTTGCCGGATGGCATTGGGCCGTCAGATCCACTTGTGTGTGGTGGCCATCTTTGGCCCATTTTCTCCTCTTGGCCCACTTTAGCCTCTCCATTTTATTTAAACATCTCTTCTTCTTTGTTCAGCCCATGCTTCACATGTCTTGATAGCACTCGGCCCCTTTTGAGTAATTCGTCTACACGCTTTCGAAGTGCAATGATGCTTTCCTTCGGGAATCATCTTCTCGGAGATAGTTCCAACTGTATCTTAATCATTCTTAACGATAGGGAGGCTATTGGGGAGCTTAAGCAGGCAGATGGTTGCCTGGGGATGTTCGATTGACAATTTAGTGATTTGTTTGACTTCAATCACCTTGGTGATGGACGATGGTTTGCCGGGTAGCAGCTTTGCCGAGGAGGCGTGGCCGGGTGTGATATTGTGATACAGCTACCTCCTCTCGATGTATAATAATACCGAGATCAGCGGAACTGGTTTTTCATGAAAACTTTTGAACTCTGGGCATCATGGGTAGAGATCTCAAGAGCTTTAGACTCCTCGCTCCGTTTCCGTATAGTAATTTTTCAAGTGTCAACAGTGTCCCACCATGATCGCCAAAAAATAAGGTTGTAGATAGTTTAATCACCCGCCCCAAACTAGCAATAATGCATAAGGCATGAAAGCATGAACAAAGGGAAGGGGGCGATAAGAATAGAAATGAACCGTGATCGCCACCAAGGTTAACGGCACACGAAGGACTAAGGAAAGAGTAATGATATGTGCTGCGTACCTTGAAAAAGGAGATGGAAAACGTGACCTAATAAGAGACCACTAAGACTTGATCACGATTGACAAACGAGGTGCGGGAACTTACATAGGTTGCACCTCCTCACCTTCTAGCCGGCTAGAACACGAGGGCCTCATGTTCATCTTACTTTCCTGCAAATCAAAGACAACAAAACAAGGGAAAAACCATTAGAACTATGCATGTGCAGAATCTATCCCGAATTCATAAAATGGACATGAAAACAAGAGGGAAGAATGCACCGGGGAGGGTTTTTAACCCATGTAGAAAGAGTAAATAATGTGTGTGTGTTGTGTATGTGTATGAGTGCAAAAGATGAATTAACACGTAGTATAACTGCGGGGAGAGATGACGCAAAACGTGCAATCGTGCAGTGCGTACAGAAAACTGTGCAGCCTGTGATAAATAGAGAAAAGTAGGAGCAGAGAACAAGAGAAATAATGAGAAAGAAGAGCCCTTGAACGATGGAGAACAGAGTTAATACTTGCCTGAACAGCTTGGGGTCAAAGAAGTAGGTCGGAGATGCGGCATGGCTTCGCCCCAAGTCTAGAAAGTGCCCCCTTTCGTGCACTGCGACCAGGGCAACTATATATAGCGAACCTAGAAACCCTAGGTCGAAATAGGAGATAAACACCCAAAATAGGAGATACATCTTGATTAAAACTTGAGATAATAGTGGAAATAATCCCCTAGAAGAGAAAAAACTCGAGCTGGAGGGATATCCTCGGTGAAAACGGCGCCAAACAGGACTCTGAAGAGTCCTCGGGTGAAGAAAGTGGAGCCCACAAGGTTCTAGACTCTGTTCGAGAACGTGGTTTGTCGAGCAACTACGGCCCTCAAAACGCAACTAAGAACAAACCGTGACCTAAAAGGGGCATCACGGGGCCATGGAATGGGGTCAACGCACCCACGGGCACCCAGGAGGAAGATTTGAGAACGCGGTTTGCTGGAAACCGCGGCCTCACGATCGTGGTTTCTATCAAACCGCGACCTTCAGCATTATTTAAATAAAATAATAAAAAAATAAAAAAATTGGATGAACGAGGTCATACAGGGGACCGTGATCTCATGATCGTGGTCTCCCATATGAGTGCAACCTCGGTGGAATAATAGATAAAAATAAAAATAAAAATAAAAATGGTGAATGCGGTCTCCTTACAGACCGCGTTCTCATGAATGCGGTCTAATAGGAGACCACGTCCAGAGAGCTACGCAGGATTGCGTCGGGCACCCGTTCAATGTTCCGAACGGCCCAAAAGTGACCTGGGAGTTGGGGGAATTGAAGCAATTAGCCTCCAAAGCTCAATGGGCTTGAAAATTGATCAAGAAATGGGCTCGAAATATGATCAAGGAAGGCTCCAAAACAACGAGTAATTTAGGGCATCGTGAAGGGTGAATAAGAGAAATAACTCGACTTGTAGGCTAAAAACGGGTGTCAACAGCCCTGAGGGCTTCTGGAATTTTATTGGCATGTAATTTAAATTTTTTCGACCTGCGAGCTTTGTAAAAGTTATAATTTATGCGATATCGGAATTTGAAGGCGTGTGGTACAAACAACGAGGACTATCCAGTTGCTTCGAAAGCGAGCCGAATGTCTTAGTAGCATTAGGCTTAGGGTCCATGATCACTCATGTTTTAATTTTTGCATTGGATGCATTTACTTTGTGCAAACTACTAGGTACAGTAAATATATTGGATATATTTATATTGCCACCTACAGTGAGACCAAGATAAAATCAAATTCCCTCTTAATTTAACTTTAGATCTGGTAAGCGTGGCTCTAGGAGTTGACGTGGCCCTCCACCATTATGGGGTGAATGAATGTCTTTATCTCATGGATTTGTTGTGCGTTCCATAAAGTCCATGGGTTGAGGGCAGAATTCAACTCCAAGGCTAGGCCTCAATGGGGTGAGGAATTGAACTTGACCTTGTTGTGCTTTCCACAAGGGTTGGGTCATGAACTCATTGTTGTGTAGTAATGGTGGTTAGGTCTAACCGACAGTATCCTTTGTTGTGCTTTCCACAAGAGGATGACTTTCCGGGGGCCAAAAGTCGGATCTTACATTGGATGCAAGTGCTTGTTGACTGCCCTTGAGATGGTGTGTGGCTTGTTGTGCTTTCCACAAGGTCATACCTCAGTCTCGTTATGATTCTGACCCACTAGGATGATCATGTTGATCTCCCATTCTATATACTAAGGGTTATATAGTTCAATCAAAAAATAGTGGGACTAACTAAGATATAAAACTACATCTATGTTAGAACTTGAACATATGCTAAGTTGTCTTTTATTTCTTATCCAGATCACCATGCCGTCATCCAACCACCTCCGTGGCATCTTGGATGCCAACAACCTGACTGGACCAAACTTCTCGGATTGGCTGCACAATTAACGCATAGTCCTTGCCACCGAAAAAAATAGCCTATGGAGAGGGAAATTTCTGTAGCCCATCTAAGAGCAGTCGAACTAGGTCCGTCAGGACCAAACAAGGCCCAACTCATCCAAGTGACAGCCCCGCAGGGCCCACTTAGGATAAAAAGCTCAATAAGATTACTCGAGATCAAACCCTTCCTCGGTGGCCCTCAGGCTCGGAAGGCCCGAACGTCAGTCAGAACGGAGGAAGACCCATGCCTGAGTTATCCCCTATCCGGGATAGAGGCAACCGCTCAGCGCCCACTCCGACCTATCTTCATCCGAGCTATGCCTATCGCCCGGATAGGGTTGGCACCCTTCATGCTTGGGTTTAACCGACGATTGCTTATCAATGCTACCGTTGAGAGCCCTTTATGAGCAGGAGTTTTTGAGGACATAAAGAGCCCATGATGAGGATGTAACTCCCGCCTGAAACTCCTCAGCTTATGGGACTCATGAAGCTTGCGCACTATTTAAACCTGGGACTCCCTTCCGCGGAGAAAAAGGCCCAACACACGCCTAAAATTCCTTGAGCATGAACCACTTCACCATCTTGGTGTAGATGGATCTCGTGCCTCTCTTTTCCTCCTCCCTTCATAGCTTCCATCATTGCTCTACTGACTTAGGCATCAGAGGGTTTACCCCAGGGAACCATCCTTGGGTCCCCTGATCCGTTTCCCTTTCTTGCAGTTCACTATTCGGTGATCATCCCCCAGCTCAGGTCCAACGCGAGATCACGCCTCTTCATCTGGCGCCATCTCTGGGGAACGACCAAAGATCCAATATGGTGCGAAGAAGTTCAGGGAGGAGGTCCGTCGGCGATAAGGGGAAGGCCATGGTGGCGGAGGGAGAAGGCCCCTCTCAGGCCTCAAAAAACCCTCCCTCCAACGCCAACACCCCAGCCGACGAACTACACCCTCCTCCCGCGGCGGTAGGGCTACCACTCAACGATGGCACTGATGCTTTCCAAGCCCTCAACGTAAAATTGGGCATCCTCGTGGAACTCATGAGGACCCAGACGGCCAGATATGGAAGGTCACGCGCCCCTCCGGAGAGCCCTCCCCGCGAGAACGCGTCTCAGCACACCGCCGGAGGCCGCTTCACCCTCCGATGTCGGCATATTATCCGTAACAAGTCAGGAGGACCTTCACAAGCCCCTCACCCAGAGCAAGAGGTCTCCTCCACACCGAAAAGGGGAAGACCTGTGGCACGCCATCCAAACCCAGAGACCGAAGCTCCCGGAGAGCGCCCAGGAAGTCCCACCAGCCCCACAACGTGACGACAGCCGGAGTTATCCCTCCGACTGTGAGAATTCGAGAGACGTTTCGCAGAGCAGGAGAGCGCCCTACGCGCCTTGAAAAATGACTCTCCGATAGAGGACGAGGAGAAAACCCCGTTCTCTGATTACATCTTGAAGGCAGAGGTATCTCCCAGAACCTCCATTCCGACCTTCAAGTCCTACGACGGCCAAGGCGACCCGGCCGACCACTTCGACAGCTTCGACGCCCTGATGACCCTTCACGGAGCGTCTGACGCCATCAAGTGCCGAGCCTTTGTGACCACCTTGGTCCAAGGTGCCCAAGCATGGTTCCGGGCCCTCTCCCTCGGATCCATCCGGCATTTCAAGCAATTCGGGCGAGTATTCAAGGAGAGTTTCACCGGTAGCGGCCGCCCGAGGTTGGTAGCGGGGCTATTGGCTCTCATGCAGGCGCAAGGGGAGAAACTCCGGGCTTACATCAACCAATTCAAGTCGGAATCCCTGAGAATCCCCCGCCTAGATGTAGCCTCGGCCATAATCATGCTGACCGGGGGCACCCGGGACGAGAACCTCCGCCGTGGACATGTCCTCCACCCTCCCTCGACCCTTGCCGAGCTAGTGACTCTGGCTATGCGCCACGCCGAGTGCGAAGACGTGATCAGCGTATGTCGAGGTGCAACCGGCTCGGGTCGGGAGGTAGACAAGAAGCGGGCACTCGAGTCAAGCTCGGGCCAAGGAAAAAGGCAGAACCGAGATGAAGAGCACAAGGAGCCGTCCCGGAAGTACAAGCAGTACACTCCCTTAACCGCTTCGGTGTACGAGATATATGAAGACATCAAAGGTTCGAGCCTTCTCCGCCAACCCGAGCCAATGAGGTCGAAAAACCACAATCGCAGCAAGCATTGCCTATTCCACAGCGACCACGGGCATTAAACCGGTGATTGCCACCAGCTCCAAGATGAGATCAAGCGCCTCGTCTGCGAGGGACACCTATCTCGCTGGGCGTGAGGAGGACCGAGGCACCCCAGAGGAAATCGACAATGCCCCTCATGGGGTCCACATCAACGTCATCGCTGGAGGAGCTGCATCAGGAGGGGATAGTAGTCGAGGAAGGAAGCGTCATGCTGAGCGGGCGAGCTGAGCCGTCGAGCCTCCC
The DNA here is from genome assembly GCA_022559845.1 of Amorphophallus konjac. NCBI lineage: Eukaryota > Viridiplantae > Streptophyta > Magnoliopsida > Alismatales > Araceae > Amorphophallus > Amorphophallus konjac. Next base: position 212,743,809 of record CM040125.1, on the reverse strand, counting down.
AAGGCCCCGCCAAGTGAGCCCCAGGTCATAGTCTTCTCCGACCAAGATCTGGAAGGGCTGACCACCCCGCATGACAACGCCCTAGTCATATCAGCCACAATAAACCATTGTAACGTAGACAGAATTCTAGTTGACAATGGAAATGCCTCTGATGTATTATCTTATAAATGTTTCCTTCAGATGGGGAAGAATCTGTCTAAACTCCGCCCGATCTGAACCCCCCTTTGTGTGTTCAATGGCCAGGCCACTTATCCCGAGGGAGCCCTAAGCCTGCCGGTTACTCTCGGCACCCCACCCAAAACCGTTATGGTCATGGTGGACTTTATAGTGATCAAGGGTATGATAGCATACAACGCAATCTTCGGCCGAGGAATCCTTAGCCGAACGAAAGCGGTGCCCTCTACCTATCACCAAAAGATGAAGTTCCCCACCAAAAACGAGATTGGGGAAGTCCGAGGTAACCAGGTGACGGCCAGAAGGTGCTATAATATCTCGGTAGAAGCCACAAGGCCGGACGGGAAGAACAAGGGTCCCTGAAAAGTCGAGGAAAAACCCGCAACCTCCGAGCCTGGAGGCGAGCTGCTAACGATTTTCCTAAACGATGACCCGACCCTAGGAGTAAAGATTGGAGCTGACCTACCGTCTGAGGTTCAGCAGCAATACAAAGAGTTTCTGTCCGTCTATACCCGAGTCTTTGCATGGTCTGATGATCAACTCCCCGGAATACCGGAAGAGACGGTAATGCATAAGCTCAACCTCGACCCGACCGTGAAGCCCGTACAACAACACAGACGGAAGCACGCGCCAAAGAAGCAGGCGATCATCAAGGAGCAGTTCACCAAGGGGCAAAAGACGGGTCTTTTTAGACCAGTCCTGTACCCGACGTGGCTAGCTAACGTCGTCCTGGTGCCAAAAGCTTCATGAAAGTGGCGAATGTGCGTGGACTTCACCGACTTGAACAAGGCCACACCAAAGGACTGCTATCCGTTACCGAGCATCGACCAACTGGTTGATTCAACCTCGAGCAACGAAATACTCAGTTTCTTGGACGCCTATTCAGGTTACCACCACATCAGAATGGATCCAGGAGACGTCGAGAAAACCACCTTTATTACCGACTTCGGCGTATACTGCTACACCCGGATGCCTTTCGGGTTGAAGAACGCTGGAGCCACGTACCAGAGGCTGGTCAATCATATGTTCGAAGGATAGCTAGGCCGGAACGTCGAGGCCTATATTAACGACATGCTCGTCAAGACCCCCAAGGCTGAGGATCACTTTGTCGACCTAGATGAGACCTTCAACACCCTCTTGAGGTACAATATGAAGCTCAATCCCACCAAGTGTGCCTTCGGAGTAAGATCCGGGAAGTTCCTGGGTTTTTTAGTCACCCAGTGTGGGATCGAGGCCAACCCCGACAACGTCCAGGCCAACTTGGACATGTGCTCACCCACCTACATCAAAGACGTCTAATGCCTCACTGGGCGCATTACCGCGCTCAGCAGATTCCTGTCCCACGTAGCCGAACGATGCCTACCCTTCTTCAAACTTTTGAGGGGATCCAAAATGGCATCTGCTATGTTCGTATGGGATGAGGAATGCCAAAGGGCATTCACTGAGCTTAAGGAGTTCCTGGCTTCGCCCCCGGTGCTTTCCAAGCCTGTCCTAGGTGAAGCCTTGTATCTCTATCTCTCGGCGACTCCATGTACAGTTAGCTCGGTCTTGGTTAGAAATGACTCGGGAGTCGAGAGACCGGTCTACTACACCAGCAAGGTGCTCAACGAGGCAACAAGAAGGTACCCCGCAACCGAGAAACTCGTGCTAGCGTTGATTACGTCGGCCAAGCGCCTCTGACCCCATTTCCAAGGGCATTCCATCACCGTGCTGACCGGCGAACCTTTGAAGAGGATCCTTGCTCACGCTGAAGCCTCGGGACGCCTCGTCAAGTGGGACATCATGCTCGGGGCCTACGATATATCATATCGGCCTCGCTCGGCTATCAAAGGATAGGCGCTCGCTGACTTCATCGCCGAGAGCACTATCTCAACCAAAGAAAAATCTCCGTCCATGCCCGGGCCAACCTGGGAACTGTTCGTCGACGGATCCTCCAACTCAGCCGGAAGCGGCGCTGGAATCCTCCTGAAGTCCCCCGAAGGAGAAGAGTTACAATACGCCTTAAAGTTCAACTTCCAGGCATCGATTGGCTTCTAGCGGGACATCTGATGCTTCTTGTTCATCATCTTCCCCGGGCAGGGAAAAGAGTACCGACAGAGTATTGCATTGTACTGTCGTGACCTTCTTTCCCTTTTTGGCCTTAGGTCGTCTCTTCTTTTTCTGGGAAGTTGGCTTTGCTAGTTCCTGCCCCCAGAAGGACTCAGTCTCATCTTTTCTTTGTTCTGCCTCCGGCTGCTCTTCAATTTTCAATTCTTCGAGCTGCTCCCAGAGTATACAATCTTTCACCAACAGGTGTTTCGGCTTTTTCTGCTCATACTCATCAAGCTCATTAATATATTGCTGCAGACGCCTGGTTGCAAGACTGTCTTCTTTATGTGCAGGGAGGGGAGTTTGTCTCCTCCGGTTGCGAGTATGGATCCGGATGACTGGTCCGGTCTCAACTGCAGGCCATATTGGCTTTATTGAAGGTGACTCAGACCTTGGGGTGACACCCCGGATAACTACTCCGTTGGTTTTGACCGCGGGAGTCTTCTTTTTGTTATTTGTGGGTACCGTCTGCCATCCTTCCTGATCTCTCAATGGGGTGAGGAGGCAGGCTTCATAGGTGTGCCTGGTGCATTCTTCAATGGCTTCCTTAGGCAGTTGTTGATAGATTGAGATCATATTAGCGGCCACCCTCCAGGGCGGAAGCTCATGTGGCCGAGGCGGCTTCACCTGGTAATCTCCCAGCTGCAGTTCACCCTTCTTGACCATTCCTTCCATGATATCTTTGAAGACATAACAGTCCTCAATTGGGTGCCCCAACACCCGGTGAAATGGACAGAACATCGGATCATCTTTCTTTTCTGCATCTTCAGGCTTCTTCGGTTCAGGCAATGTTACCTTATTGAACTTATACGCCCAGTTAAATAATGCTGCAGTCTTATCCTTGGGAAAAGAGTAAGCCCTTCTCATCCTGTCCCTTAGAGAGACCTTGTCTCTTCTTTCTGCTGTATCTGCCATCGGGGGAGCTTCATCTGCCCCTTTCTTCCCTTTTTGTTGCTCAAAGGTTCTAAAATCGACGGTGTTGGCCTCAGAGTGTGACGGCCGCCGATCGTTGGATTTACCTTTTGGCATGGCGGGAGTATTGACGGTCGGACGTTTGGACAAGAACGTCTCGACCTCCGCCACTATATTGTTTAGTCGGTCAAATGTTTTGACATCTGCACCGATCATTTTTTCCAGTACCTCCCTCCTGAGGTTCTGCTTGCATATCTGCACTGCATCCTCCTGATGAGGAGGTCTCCTGCATCTCATGGCTAGATTTCTCCATCTTTTGATGTACTCCAGTGCAGTTTCATCCTGTTTTTGCCTAGTAGCATACAGTTCTGCTATTGTGATTTCCCTCTCCGTGACATGAAACCTGTCGCGGAATTTTCTCTGCATATCGGGCCAATCAACCACTGATCCTGCTGACAAGCTTGAATACCATTCAAAGGCTAACCCAGTGAGGGACGAGCCAAAGAACTTGAGCAGATAGGCTTCATCGACTGCTAGGTCGCCCATGATTGTATAGTAGGCTATATGCTCCCTGGGGGAGCCCTGGCCATTGAACTTCTCAAACTTTGGCGGCTTGCTGAAGCCTGGAGGTAATCTTTTGGCAGCATACTGGGGGGGATACGGCACCTTGTACACATCATAGGCACTAGTATCATCTCCAGTCTTCTCTGACAGCTTCATTTCCACAATTCTTTCAATCATCTGCTTGTGGGCTACAGCTGGATCTATCTCTTCTGGGAAGAAGTGAGCTTGTTGCTGGCTGTGAGGAGTTGTCATCACAGTGGCGCGCAAGATGGGCGCGGTAGGCTGCGTCTGAGACACAGAGGGCTGAGCTACTGTTTGCTGTGGAATAGGTTGGCTTGGTGCTTTGCCCTTATCAGCTAAGAGAGGATTAGCCAGGATAGTTGTTTCTGTGGAGCTGGATGTCTGCCCCGCAGGTTCAGCTTGCTTCGAGACTGATGTAGCTTCATGTCTCTCATTGAGCTGTCTTCGGAGAGCATTGATCTCCTATTGGTATCTTCTGAACATCATCTGGATCATGGGATCCATGGTTGATGGAATTTGTATATCTTCAGAAGTCCCTTCAGCATCATCAACGAAGGGGTTATCTCCATCTTCCGCTGTTACTACATTAACTGTCATAGTGGTAACCCTGCGGGTTTCATCATCAATTTTGATTTTATCTTTTGCTGCCTGGCCTCTTCTTGTGACAGGACCAGGTCTGGTTGCCAGCCTGAGCAATTCATCTTGCTGAGTTGGCAATATATCTTGCCCCCTGGCCAGTCCAGCCATGTTGCAGGCGAAGATTTGCATTTTTCCTTTTCGCCTGTAGACCTTTCTTTTCACCTGGTCAGGATATTTGAGCCGGTCAAAGACCGATATTCTTTCTTTGGCTTCTTCCTTGTACAGGCCTTCTTCATCATGTCCGGCCCTGAGGCCTTCTTCATAATCATTTGAATCGGAGGAAGAGACTCCGTACATCATTTCTTGAGGGATATCTTCTTCTTCCTCATCCACGGTACCCAAGGCACGGGATAATCTTTGTTGACCGAGGGCGGAGTTCCCAAGGTAGTGGAAGTAGTCCTGGACCACTTGCTTCATCTCTTCAGAGTTGTGCCTCTGCGGCTCAAGTTGGAACATCAGTCTTTCCTAGCTTCTTTGCTGATAGGCCAGTCTTGTTATCTGAGCATTCAAATGCTCGGTCTTGGAATATCTGAAGATGTCGGCCTGTCTGGCACAGGCCCTCGATCTTCTTGGGACGGCAACCATGGCTGGTTCACACATTCCCGCATCGCCATTCTGGCAGCAGTTGGCAGTAACATCATGGTTCTTTCTCTGCCATCTTCTTCCCCCGGCCCTGGGGTGGGTGACAGCAAGGTCTTCTTTCTTTTCAGGTCTTCTACCCCTCATCATGGGGCGAGCAGCAGTCAGTTTTCTTTCTCCATCATTTCTTTCATCTCTCCTACCCCAGGCTCTGGGGTGAGCAGCAATAGTATTTCCTGTTTCTTTTCCCTTTCTTCTTCGGCTTCCCGCCCTGAAGTGGGCAACAGCATCATTGGTAGCCTTCTCCTCATCTTGAGCTGGAGCCCAGCTCTGCATCTTCTTCGGTCGCCATATCTGCTTATATCTTGCTGGCTTGGGTGCCAGTGGCTTCCTCCCATCAGCTTCCCAGTTGGCCTTCCTGGTGGCCAGAACTTGGAACTTGTCAGTCTGGATGGTCGGGACAATCCTGTCCGGTCGGACTTCTCGGGGGCGACCGTCGAGGTTCACCCTAACATCGCCCATCATCATTGTCTTCCCAGAATTTGAAAGACGACGGTCAGCAGCAGCATACCGGCTCCTCCGGTTGGTTCTTTTTTCCTCCTGGGCAGCAGTGGAGACCACGTCCCTCCTTTGAACATGGTGCACATAGCAGGCGACGGCTGTCAAGGCCGTCTTCTCCGATAAGCTAGCCTTCTCATCAGCAGCCCTTATCGGGGCACTTGCAGCGGCGCCTTGCTTATTGTTGTCGACCTGCAGCAGGTCGGTGAAGATAAGGCCCAGACAGTTGGGCAGCCCGACGGCGGGCGGCATTGATCCGAACGCGAGGGGTACCGCCAGGTAGCCTTCTCGCACATGCATGTCAATCGGCTGCTGGCCGAAGCAAACGGACATGATTCCGGCTGTCATTGTAGATTCCTGGAAATAAGGAAAGTACACAGAATCAGAAATTGAGGGGGGGCCCGCTGGGCCTCCTACCTTAGCGCAAAGATGAAGGGAGACTCAGTCCCACCGGGCGTGCCAGACTTGTGGACGCGGATTTTATCTCGTATATATCTTATTTATTTATTTATTGATTTATTGGCGTGCCAGTCACATGTGTGACGATTTCATTGTGCGCTCGATCTGACTTGGTCAGTCGATTGTGAGTGATCGTGTCTGGACTAGTAGTCCGTCATACCCTGAACGCTATGACGTTAATTACATCCTCCCTAAGGAAGACAACCCTTGATTAAACGCTAGAGGTAGGAGGAAGACAGTGGTAAAGCCGTGTGCTCAAGGGATACAGAATTCATCTGTTTACAAGACGTTAAACGTATCTGAACAGAGCAGGGGTTTATTAATTACGGGGGGGGAAACCCGCCGGCATATTCCCACCATCTTGGATGATGCCAAGTGGGGAATAGGAAACCACCCATGCAGCGGCAGGGTGGGCTCCGCAAAAGATCGGGTATATATATAGACGTAACCCGGAATCCGGATGGGGACCGGCCTGATGTAGCACACCCGGTACGACTGCGATGTCTTATTAACATCCCCCTTTGGAGGGCCATCGGAGATCACGCAAGGGCATACCTCCGTGGGCCAGCGGGGTTAGAGGAGAATACCACACTCGATTGGTGGGGATATGTAAATTTCGACAGCATGTTCCCTCAACCTGGATTATGCCAAGGAAGAATAGGTCATCATCCACGGAGAGCCGGGACAACGACCGAACAAAGATGGGCACCAGGCCCAGGGACATCTCTTGCCTTCATATTATTGATCAATATTCCCTTGGAACCCATCAGAACACATATAATGACATGGTTCTTTAGGTTCATAAGGCATCGGTGAAATCCGGATTCGGGATGAGAGCTGTAGGGGAGATCTTCCCCATTATTGTATCTCATCAAGGCACAAGTGATAGTCTACGAGTATCTCCTTAAACAGATGTAGGAGAGCTTAAGAAGTTTATAGAAGAATGGTGCAGAGGTGGGCCTCGGAGTGGGTTTCATCTGACTGAAGGGGGGATCTCGGCCTGGCCTTTGGCTTGGACAAAATGGGGCTCTCGGCCTGGGTTTTGGTGGATGGAGAAGGGCTCTCGGCCTGGTCATTGGGCTGGCCAAAGAGCCTCTCGGCGGCCAAGGGAAGGCTCTCGGCCGAGGGTTCTCGGCGGCCAACAGAAGGAGGGAAGACCCTCTCGGCTGGAGACTTTCGGCGGGCACCTGGGCGTGCCGGAAAGGGGGGCGCCGAGAGGGGCAGCATCAAGGTTGGGCATAAAAAGAGAAGGGGGTGTGAATGGCTATAGGCAGAGGGTCTCGGCCTGGTCATTGGGCTGGCCAAAGGGGAAGAGGGCCTCTCGGCCTGGAGCTTCTCGGCGGGCTCATGGGCGCGCCGGAAAGGGGGGGCGCCGAGAGGGGTGTCATCAGGATTGGGCAAAAGGGTGTATGGGTGGTTGTGAAGGCAGAAGGGTTCTCGGCAGAGGGCTTCCCGGCGCGCTCCTGGCCGCGCCGGGAGTCTACACGCCGGGAGCCTTGCACATATGGCCTCACGAGGAAAGCGTTGGTAACCAACTGGGTTGTCGTTTAGCCAAAAGAAGGGGGGAGGCCTCTCGGCCTTATGGTTCTCGGCGGGGAAACTCGCACGCCGAGAAGGTGAAATGCAGAAGAATTTCAGGGTTTCCAGAGCTCAGAAACGATGCTCTGTTTGTGTGTTTTCTGGGGATTTCAAGCTCGAATCAATGTCGGGCCAGAGATGTAAGAGAGGGATTTCATGGAGGCTTCTATTAGAAGGGTGCCAAGGGATTTGGATGACGGAATCAAATGGAGGAGATCAGACCATCAGATCCTGTGGAGAGTTTTGCCCGTCTGTTGCAGGCCATTTGGCCATTTGGGGGAGTCAGGAGATGACTATCCTCCGACCCCTCTAGATGAGCCCAGTGATATTAAACCAACGGAGAAGGAGAGGCTATCAATCGTATAAACTTCAGGTCCTAAACATTCAATATTTAGGATGGAGGACCTGAGATCCGATCATTATTTATGAGAGCTGGGCAGCCCAGGAAACCAAGAGACTGATATCTCTGGTTCCTGAACCGCCAAAAGGGGGGCTCCTTAGAAAAACCCAGATTATATATGTATGGAAAAACAGGCATTGAGATCGGAGAGGGAAGAAGAGAACGAAACTCAGTAACCCATTGGATGGGGTTAGGAGTCTTATCCTCATCCCTCTTCGAAGAACAAACCCACGCGATCGGCTTCGAAACCCAAAGAATCTAATCTATGTTCCCTTCAGACGAAGGCTATATACATAGAGAGACAGACAGAGATCGATGTCTTAATCTATCAACACCCAAACGGGCCATCTTGACGTTTCATTGCATTGCATAAAGGAAATATTACACTGATCATGAAAGAAAAATGTAAGGCAGAAATCAAAAGAGAAGGCCGGAACTCCGGCTACAGTTAGAGAAATCGAGAGAGAACTCGATATATTGCATCAGATAAGGAAAGAAAACATGGAGGGGAGGGTGGAGCATTGACTCCTCTCCCTCCCCAGTGCCCACCTGGAGCTTTCCTTCTTCTTCTCTTCTATTTCCTCTCTGTTGATCGAAAGGGGGGGGTGGCTCTTTCTCTCCGAACGATCCCCTTTTTCTATCTGGCTTTCTCTCTTTTTCTCTTCAGCTTTTTTCTCTTTAGCCCTCACAGAGTCTCTCTGTGTTCTTTCGAAGGGAGGGGGTTTTATAACCCCTTTCTTCTTTCTTCTCGGCAGGCTTCTGGGCGCGCCGGAAAGGGGGGCGCCGAGAGGTGCCTGAAGCTTCATGGGCGTGTCGGAAAGGGGGGCGCCGAGAGGTGACTTACCTTCATATAGGCCCACTTGGGGTTTCTTCAAATGCATCATCATCCCAAAGGGTCTATCATCTCTGAAAATATCTTGTATTGCCATCATGATTGCAATTTTCATCAGTCGTAGACAGGGTTCTATCAGTCCGTAGACAGGGTTTTATCAGTCCGTAGACAGGGTTTTATCAGTCCGTAGACAGGGTTTTATCAGTCCGTAGACAGGATTCTATCAGTCCGTAGACAGGATTCTCATCTTATCAATATCGCCACTCGAATGGCGACGAGCTCGGACATCAGCCTTAGTCTTTCGCTGTTGGTCAGATCTTCTTTTCAATCATGCTTCCACCCTTCTTCATTTTCCGGGTGTCAACATGCCCCCATTAGTCCTTATTCTCCCCCCCCCCCCCCGCAAGCGCCGCCGGAACTGATAAGAAGAAGACGACATGCCTCCGCACGTTGAACCCTCTTTAAATCTGTCCGCCAGCCGTCGAACCCTCTTTAAACCCGAAGCAGCAAGGACTCTCTACCCCCCCCCCCATCATCGGTAGCTTCATCTTCCAGAGCATCTTCCATGCTTCAAACATAATGGCACAACGCTACGTGAAGAGAGAATGAGAAAAGACTGTCGGGGAAAACCCTAAGCGGTGGAGAGGAAGGGACGCCCTTCAGACCTTTTATAGGCGAAGGGAGGCTATTTGCCTTAAATGATTCTCCCCTCGAAAACACGTCAAAGGGACCTCTCCCTACGAACGGTCACCTCAAACTTCTCGTTTCCGCCCCAGCGGGACACACAAAGCGGCCAAACATTCAAAGCATGAGAGAACGGAAAGACACCCTGTCAGACGCTCACCCAACCATCAGGCGAGATCCAAGTAGAAAGTATCGGCACTTTACAACTACTACAGATACGCTGAACAAAATATGGCAATGGCGATACGAAACAGTTAAGTCTTCATCATAATGCTACTGCCTTACCTTTTTCCTACACAACAAGGAAAGTTTTCCTTCGAAAAAGGAAAAGACATGCAAAAAGAGAAAGCAAAGCAGATACATTAGGCCTCTGGCCCTCCCTGAAGCTCGGAAGTGGAAGGCTCAGACGGTCTACCCCCGGCACCCTCGACGACGGCCGACCCAGGCACTGACCCCACCGGCGTGGGAACTGCCTCGATTGCGCGCCCTCTCGAGGCATCCGGAGTTGGCGACCCCTCAGATGAATAGCCCTCATGATCTTCATCCTCCGATGCAGAAGAGTCGGAGGATGACAAGTCCGAGTCATAGCATTGCCTGGAAGGGAAATTGATTGTCTCGGATGCCTGCTCCTCAGCATAAGAGACGGCCCTGTCGTAGCCTTGTTTGAACCCCTTACGGATGCCTCAGTGAAGCGCTGACTCGTAGTAGGAGAGGGCAGCCTCCTTAAGGTTGACCCGGTAGGCCTCTAAGCATTTGCACTGCTCGAGCGCCTCTGCCCCGGCCGATCCCACCCTACCAGTGAGCTCGGCATTCTACCGCTCCACCTCGGCTAACCTCCGCTCGGCCTCAGCCATCTGCTTCTCAGCCTCCGCCGCCTGCTCCTCATCCCAATCAGCCTCGGCCTCCCACCGAAGGTGCTCGGCATCCTCCGCTCGGTCCACCAGCTCGGCACGCTCGGCCTACCACCGGCCATCTAGCTCGACGTGAGCAATGCGCTCCTCTTCAAGAAGCCTGCTCTTCCTCTCAAGTGATTTGCAGGCCCTAGCTAGTTGCTCGGATAATGCCCGAGCCTCCACCTGGCTTGCCCGCGCCAACTCCCTAACTGAGGAAAGCTCACGCCGAAGCCCATCACGCTCCTCGGTGAGCCGAGCCATCTTCCTGTCAGACCCACCAAGGGTCTAGGCCAGGTTCACCCACTCTGACTCCGACCGAGCATAAGCTTCTGCCAGAGTGGCCCCCATCTGGGCCAGGACCAAGCCGCCCTCCATAACCGTCTCGAGGGCCACGGACGGGGAGTGATGCCTGTCTCCCCCCTTCACCTTCACGGCTATACCGTGACATATTTGATACAGAGGGCCTTGGATGCCGAGCCTCTCCAAGGCCGCCGGAATAGAGACCCCCTCTTTGGTCGATGTCCCGCCGGATGGCCCAGATCGAGCCGCGGCTTCGTTCGGCCGTCGTGCCTCGATCAGTCAGGGTTGCGTCACCTTTTCTTGCGACCCCCCAGCCTGGACCGGTTCGACACCTGCGCCACCACCTAGAGCGTCGCCTACCTCAATCAATGCCCCAATCTCGGCCGTGGTCCCAACGTCACCTACCTCGTCTATGGCCCTCGCCTCCGACCGATGGGGGGGCCGAGCCAGCATCATCGTCGACCGCAGGGGCTGCCCCAACCTCCTCGGGCCCCTCTTGCTCGGCTGGTGGGAGAGCTCGCCCAGTAGCGTCGGCCCCATCATGCTCAGCGGAGGGGTGAGCTGCAGCAAGGTTGCCTTCGACTGCGAGAATGACCCCGGCCTTCTTGGCCCGCTTCCTGGCCTTTACGGCGGTCCGGATCATGCCCTCGACGGGATCCTTACGCTTGGACCCCCGCGGCCCGAAAGATTCACCCCGGGCCGCCCCCTTTCCCTTATCTCTAGCTCGGGAGTGACCCGTGGGAGCAGCCGACTCATCGGCAGCCGAGTCATCATTGAGATCGATCACCTCTGCGGCCTCCTCCAAAGCCGCCTGGTGTCTGCATAAAAGAAAGATATGATCAGGAAATGGAGATGGTCTCAACATCCGGAGAAGAAACTGATTTGTGGCGACCGAACCTTCCGACTGCATCTGCGCAAGAAGACATCGCTCGATGTTCTCTGGAGTAACCAGCTTCTCCGTGGACTGACGATGCTTCAGCAAAATGATCACATACTCCTCCACGTCCGGATAAAACTCATCCTGCCTCGGAGGAATGTTCGGATGAAAATTGGGGATTACGGGACATCTCCAAGTCTCCTCCACCGAGAGGATCCCCACCCAGAAGAACTGAGTTTTCCACCCCTTGTGCGAAGAATCCTTCATGGCCAAGGAAATACAGCTCCTATTCCGCCTCACCTGGATGAAATAGAAGCCCTTCCCGGCCGAGAGATGTGCCTTCAACTCAAAAAAGTAGTGAAAGAGGTCTAAGGAAGGAGGAACTCCGCATTGACGGCAGAGGATGCAAAAGGCGGAAAGAAGAAGATAATAGTTGGCTACCAACTGTACGGGCGCCAACTGAAAGAAATTAAGAAGTTTGAGAACAAAGGGCTCGAAGGGAAGGCGGAACCCACCCTTCCACGACAATAGAAAGGTGCAGATGTGGTCCATACGAGAGTTCATGCTCGACTCGTGCGGGGCAGCCGCGGCGAAGAAAAACTTGTGGGGCAGACGAAACTGGTTCTCCAGCCATTTCACCTCTACCTCTCCCAGTTCGCTGCAGTTTGGAGCCGCCGCCCTCCCCGCAGGCTCGCCCTACCATTCTTCGACATCCGGAGGCTGATCCGCCATGGAATCCAGAGAGGAACTTGAAGAAAGACACTTCCGAGACCCCGAAGACTCTGGAGGAAGGGGAAGCTATCGGACTGCCTCTGCAGTTATCTCCGCCAACTTCGCGAATGCCGCTGCAAGCCTCTGCTCTTCCGTCGTGTCCTCATGATGCATCAAAGAGCCCCAAAAGCAAGCCCGAAGGAGAGCCAAACCCTAAAACGGAGGGAGTCTGGAGCGACGACAAGCGCACAACACCTATAATTCCACGTGGAAGGCTGCGCGTCGTTCCGACCTCCGAGAAAAGGGGGGCCCTTCAGTTCAAATCCGTCAGGATCATCATTATTACGGGCCCAGGTGACCACGACATGTGGCTTACTAACACCGCCAGATCTCCACCCACCTGAGCCACCCTGGTCCAAAACCCTAAACATCTACTCTTCCGAGCTTACTAAAGCTCGAGAGTAGGAGGGGGACAAGTGGAGATGGGGATTTCTGTAGCCCATCTAAGAGCAGCCGAACTAGGTCCGTCAGAACCAAACAAGGCCCAGCTCATCCAAGTGACAGCCCCGCAGGTCCCACTTAGGATAAAAATCCCAATAAGATTACTCGGGATCAAACCCTTCCTCGGCGGCCCTCAGGCTCAGAAGGCCCGAACATCGGTCAGAACGGAGGAAGACCCATGCCCGAGTTATCCCCTCACCGGGATAGAGGAAAGCGCTCAGCGCCCACTCCGACCTATCTTCATCCGAGCTATGCCTATCGCCCGGATAGGGTTGGCACCCTTCATGCTTGGGTTTAACCGATGATTGCTTATCCACACTACCGTTGAGAGCCCTTTATGAGCAGGAGTTTTTGAGGACATAAAGAGCCCATGATGAGGACGTAACTCCCACCTGAAACTCCTCAGCTTATGGGACTCTTGAGGCTTGCGCACTATTTAAACCTGGGACTCCCTCCCGTGGAGAAAAAGGCCCAACACACGCCTAAAATTCCCTCAGCAGGAACCACTTCACCATCTTGGTGTAGAGAGATCTCGCGCCTCTCTTTCTCTCCTCCCTTCATAGCTTCCACCATTGCTCTACTGACTTAGGCATCGGAGGGTTTACCCAGGGAACCATCCCTGGGCCCCCTGGTCCATTTCCCTTTCTTGCAGTTCACTATTTGGTGATCATCCCCCAGCTCAGGTCCAGCGTGAGATCATGCCTCTTCAGCCTATGTGTTAGACATAGATCATTATAAGCCAACTGATGATGCCGATGAGGGCGACTTGATAACTTATGCCAAATGTTCAGAAGATTCTTCCCTTGCTGAGTGTTATATGCTGGCCTCTATGGCTCCTGAGCTGCAGAGACAGTTTGAAAATACTGATTGTAGAACCATACTTCTAAATCTACGCCAGCTCTTCAGGGAGCAGGGTAGGATAGAGCGGTATGATATCTCCAAGAAGCATTTCAGGACCCGAATGTCGGAAGGTGCTTCAGCGCAGGCACATGCACTGAAAATGATGTAGTGGATTGAGAGACTCAATGCACTGGGGTTCAAGTTGGATCTTGAACTGTGCATTGATCTTATTCTCCAATCATTGCCTGACTCCTTTTCTTCTTTCATCATAAACTTCAACATGAATAGAATTGAAAGAACTCTCGCTGAGTTGCTGAACATGTTGAAAAGCGTTGAAGGGACTATGCAGAAAGATAAATCATCTTCTGTAATGATTGTTGGTTGGGCCAACAAGAAAAGGAAGGCCGCCCAAACATTCACCAAAGGGAAGGTAAAGAAGAAGGCCAAGGGTAAGAAAATCGTCAAAGGTGACAAAGGAAAGGGCAAGAAGAATGAAAAAGAGGGCAAGTGTTTTCGGTGCGGACAGATTGGGCATTGGAAAAGGAATTGAAAGGAAATTCTGAATGAAGGTATTTTTGTCATAGACCTTAATTTGTCATATATAAAATCTACATCACGAGTATTGGATATTGGATGTGCATCTCATGTCTGCAACACTTTGTAGGTGCTGGCAAATAGGAGGCGGCTGGGCAAAAAGGAGATTGAGCTGAGGATGGGGAATGGAGCTTTAGTTGCTGCTAAAGCCGTTGGGACTGCATGCCTTAGTTTACCTTCAGGAGTTATTATGGAGCTAAATGATTGTTATTTTGTTCCTGATATCATTAAGAACATTATTTCAATCTCTAGTTTGATTAACATTGGATATACTTTACCTTTTAATAGCACTGGGTGCTCTATAATGAATAATGTTTATTGATAGCCATTGGTTCATTAGTCAATGGTGTTTATGTATTAGATACATGCTCTGATGTTATGCACATTTCCAATGCCAATGAAGTGAATCTTACATACCTCTGGCATTGCAGCCTGGGTCATGTCATGTGGATGAAAAGAGAGTCTCTCACCTGCACTCAAATGGGTATTTGAACTTATTCGAATACAAGTCATTTGATACCTGTGAGTCTTGTCTCATGAACAAGATGACCAAGGCTCCCTTTAGTGGACATGGTAAGAACGTTGTTGACCTTCTCGAGCTCATACACTCGGATGTGTGTGGACCCATGTCCATAGAAGTAAAAGATGGTCACCTCTATTTCATCTCTTTTATTGATGACTTCTCGAGATATGGCCATGTGTATTTAATGAGGTATAAATCACAAGCCTTTGAAAAGTTTAAGGAATACAAGAATGAAGTAGAGAAATAAGTTGGTAAGAGTATTAAGACTCTTCGATCAGATCGGGGAGGAGAATACCTTAGCCATGAATTCACTTCATACCTTAAGGACAATGGAATTATTTCTCAGTGGACTCCACTGTATACACAGCAGCACAATGGTGTATCCGAGAGGAGAAACATGACCTTGTTAGACATGGTCCGATCCATGATGTCCATGTCGGGACTACCCTTATCTCTCTGGGGCTATGCCTTAGAGACTGCGGCATATTTACTGAATAGGATCTCACGTAAATCTATTCCTTTTATACCATATGAGATATGGAAAGGTAAAAAACTAAATTTTAATCACATTACAATTTGGGGGTGTCCTGCCCATGTGAAGAGGAACGATTGTGATAAGCTTGAGTCTAGAATAGATAAATGTAGATTTGTGGGATATCCAAAGGAGACCTTCGGATATTATTTCTATCACCCCTCTGAGCAAAGGGTCTTAGTGGCTAGGAGAGCTATATTTCTGGAAAAGGAATATCTACTCCAGAAAAATAGTGGGAGCCAGAGAGAATTGGACGAGGTCCAAGAACCACAATCTAAAGACACAGTCTCATTGGATGAGACAATATCGGTTGATCCTATTCAGAATGAAACACAGACACCACGGAGATCTGGTAGAGTAGCACGAGAACTTGAGAGATATGTTAGACATGTCTCAAAGAGGTCCTCTAAGATATGTATCAATGAGGATGAAGATCCTCAATCCTACTAGGAGGCGATCCGTAGTGCAGACTCCGAGAAATAGAAAGAGGTAATAGATTCAGAGATCCAGTCCATGTACACTAACAAAGTTTGGAACTTGGTTGGTGTACCCTGTCACGCCCCGAGCGCGGAAGATACCCGGAGAAGCGCGACGTGTCTATATCAATCATGTCAATCAGAGTGGTCGTGTATTCGACACGAATACAGAGATGCGCAAAATAGCAAGATAACCCAATCCTTTATTTCATAATGGATAGACTATTACAAATCCAATACTCTGTTAAAATAAAAAGGAAAAGAATACATAGTTGACTCAAGAAACTATGGAAAAGACTAGACGACACTTGTAGAAGCTCTATCACTTTCACTCTTGACCATTCCCATCCGATTGACTTCCATCGTCGTCGGACTTACCTGAAAAGTAAAAAGGGACAAACGGAATGAGCGAACGCTCAGTAGGAAATTATATCTCAAGTACTAGCAAGTGGTTTAAGTAATTACATTTTCATGGATGCAATAAAGCTATGCATGCTCGCATGAAACGACAAGATAGAGAGAATGTAATATCAAAGAAATAAGATGAACTTTCATGAACTTCCAACAAGATAACAAGTTTATTCGAGATATTCAAGCAAGTACATTTAACAAGTCATGTCAAGGACTTTGGCTATCATGTATCAAGCAAGTAAATTACCCTTTTTCGGGCCACGCATTTCATTTCATGTCAAGTACGAGTCAAGTACAAGATGTGTGTGGAATGTCCAATCAAGCAAGTCAAGTACTCGGTATAATGCCAGATACCTTATCATTTTAACTCCCATGGGCACAAGTACTTTCGGGTGCTCCTCCCAGGACCAGATCGGGCCCTATATGCGCAGGCATTTATCATGTGTTTTGACATCCACTCTTGTTTATATAGCCAATATAGAATTTCAATAATCAAGCTTGTAGATACGTATGACAACTTTGATAGAATAGAGTCCAAAATATGACAAAGGACATAGAATGGCGATAATAACGGTATAATCACGAGTTCGATAAAACTAGGTAGAATATGGTTCCCTTAACTTAGGTACCATGACAAATCAATATGGACATTCTTTATATAGAATTGAGGTCCACATGAACATTAGATCAAGCAAGATACCCTCATTCTTATCATAGAATTGGGGTTTACAAGAATGACACGATATGGCATGATATCATCATCCCATCAAGAATTTCTTATGATATACTCTTTGTATAATCATAAGGGCCGGTATACCATGTTTCTTTTAGATTGACATGGCAAGGATCGTGTAATGGGTTTTTATGGTACAACCAGCTCAGTCGGCCTTGAGGGAATCCAAGGCTACGAGGAGTCTTACGGAGGTCTCTATGACTAACTCGCTAGTCCAAAGGAACGGAATGTCCAATGGAGAGCTTGTATGTCAATGAGAGTTGAGTGTGATCGATAAATCAACATGAAACGTGGGACTATACTCACGGAGTGGAGAATAGTGCCGATATATATATATATATGTATAATATGAAACCATCGGTAATAGAATCAGGATAAAATCAGTTTACAGTAAAATAACGACTTAAGTAAAGTCGTGTATTGAATAATTAACGCCTAACAGAAGGGCGTTTACATGTATTGCCAATTTGCAGAATTTCCATTATTTCATTAATTTATCAAAAACACGCCTTTCCTGGGGGCGTTTCTTCAAAGTTGACGACTGCAGAGGCAGGCGTCTCATCATTTACATATTCGACAGGATATAATTATTCTCAGAAATTTATCAAAAACGCGCCCTTGGAAGGGGCGTTACTTTCTAATTCCATTTTACAGAATATGTGAATTTCAGGATTTTAGCAGATACACGCCCTAGGAAGGGGCGTTACTTTTCAGATTCACGCCTTGTACTGGGGCGTTAGAATATGGAAAACGACTTTGTCCAAGTCGTGAATTTCAAGGGATTTACGATATTTTAATAAATAATATTTCGAGAGACAGGAGACATGTCATGGCAGTAAAATTTAACAGGAATTCACAGAGTCATGCAAGATTTTAAAAATCAATATTTCATATGTATTGTAATTTTTAAACAGGATCAATTATTAATCACATGCGATTCTTATGAAATTAACGCCTGCGTAGAGGGCGTCGAATATTAAATTGACGACCACTAGCATGGTCGTTTCCTTTAAATTAGCGCCCTAATCAAGGGCGTTTCTTTCAAAATATTTCAGAAAACGCATGAAAACTATAATAATCATATGCATGACATGCTTATATATATATATATCTTGCATTAATTTCATTTGGGCTACAGTAACTTGAGAAAACCTACCTTATGATCTGGATGAAGGAGATGAAAGGGCTTTGAAGCTTCAACTGCAACTTAATAGAAGAAGAACAATCGTTCTTCCGTCAACCTGGAGAGGAAACGAAGAATATTAATTCTTCTCATGCTACGTTCATAAGAAAGGAACAGAAGAAGAAAATAGAAGAACATATGTTCTTCACGTACCTAGCAGCAGACGTTCGATCAAATGGGTTTTAGGGTTCGATCGAACATGTTATTTATAGGATTTTGAAGTCCTAACAAGAGTAGTGTTTGATTGAGGGTAATATATCCTTAATAGAGTCCTTACTCTAATAGACACTTACTAGATTAGGTTAATCTTTCCTTGGATAAGTTCTGGGTTCGATCGGGTCACGAACTGAATTAACGCCTTTGGTCAGGGCGTGTATTCGTTAATTGACGCCTTACTTTAGGGCGTTTCTTAAAAAGCGCCTTGAAAAAGGGCGTTTCGTGTTTTAAAACACGCCCAAGATAGGGGCGTTTCTTTTACTTACCCATTTGGTCGCATGAGAACTGACGACCGCATGTGTGGGCGTCCTTTCTTTAGTCACGCCATGTATAGAGGCGTTTCTTTATAAATTAACGCCTTAATAAGAGGCGTTATTTTTAATTTGTTTTATTTCGTCCAATTAACCCTATTCCTTTTATATATATATTACTTCTGTAATATATATGTTTTAATTCATTTCAATTATTCATTTATTAGGGTTGCTACACCCTCCCCCACTTAAAAGAATTTGGTCCCCAAATTCAATATATATATAATTATACATGCGGAGAGTGTAGGACATATACCTCTTAGAATAACTCGGGAAATCGTTTCTTCATAGATTCCTCGGTCTCCCATGTCGCTTCGCGTTCAGGATTCTTATTCCATTGCACCTTGATCATGGGAATAACCTTATTCCTTAGAGCTCGTATTTCTCGATCTAATATCTTCAAGGGCCTCTGTTCATATGTGAGATCTTTCTGGATCACCAGATCTCCATGCTCAATAATATGTGACGGATCGTGCACATACTTCTTCAACATAGATATGTGAAATACATTGTGTACCTCGGACAACTGAGGAGGCAACGCGATGCGATAAGCAACCTCGCCAACTCTTTCGAGTACCTCAAATGGTCCGATGAATCTTGGCGTAAGCTTGCCCTTAACACCAAATCTTCGTATGCCACGTCCAGGGATATTTTAAGAAATACATGATCTCCGATTTGGAATTCAAGATCTCTTCTTCTTGTATCTGCATAAGTCTTTTGTCTGGTCTGAGCAACTTGTAATCTTTCTCTGATTACCTGTATCTTCTCAGTTGTATCCCTTACCATGTCTGGACCTAATAGTTGTTCCTCTCCAACTTCGTTCCAACATATGGGAGATCGGCAACTCCTTCCGTATAAGGCTTCGAAAGGTGCCATTTGGATACTAGCTTGGTAGCTATTATTATATGCAAATTCAACTAAAGGTAAGTGGTCATGCCAGCTTCCTCCAAAGTCAATAATGCATGCTCTCAGCATATCTTCAACAACCTGATTAGTTCGCTCGGTCTGACCATCCGTTTGTGGGTGAAAAGCAGTACTAAAGTTGAGCCTTGTCCCCAACGAATGTTGTAATCCCTTCCAAAAATGAGAAGTAAAACGGGGATCCCTATCAGACACGATTGAGACAGGAATTCCATGTATCCTGACTATTTCTTTAATGTATAGTGCAGCTAGCACATCAATCGACCATCGGCTTTTGATTGGCAAGAAATGTGCCGATTTAGTCAATCGGTCAATGATAACCCAGATTCCATCATGTCCTCCTTTAGATTTAGACAAACCCATGATGAAGTCCATACCAATATCCTCCCATTTCCACTTAGGAATATCTAGAGGATGTAGTTTTCCCGCAGGCTTTTGGTGTTCCGTCTTGACCTGTTGGCACGTGAGACAGCGTGATACATAGTCTGCTATTTCTCTTTTCATATTAGGCCACCAAAAGTTCCTCTTTATATCTTGGTACATTTTGGTTGATCCTGGATGAATAGTGTACCTTGATCGGTGAGCTTCATCTAAGATCTTCTTCTTTAATTCCGGACAATCGGGTATACAAGTTCTATCTTTGAACGATAATCTCCCATCAGAAGTTAGTTGAAAATCAGATTGTCCTTCTAATCTGCCTTTGATTTCTATTAACATAGGATCATCATCCTGAAGTGTTTGTATCTCAGATAACAAATCTGACTGTATGCTTACATGGGATAGTGTGACAAATTTGGATTCCGTGTCCAAGCTTATATTGAGCTCGGAGAATTGTTCAAGTAACCTCCATTCTTGTATCATACAATTTGCTATCTTTGCTCTCGGCTTTCGACTAAGGGCATCAGCCACATAATTACCCTTTCCGGGATGGTATTGTATACTGAAGTCGAAGTCCTTGAGATATTCTAGCCAACGTCTTTGTCTCATGTTCAGCTCCTTTTGTGAAAATAGATATTTGAGACTTTTGTGATCGGAGTATACAGTAAACTGTACCCCATAGAGATAGTGTCTCCATATCTTTAGGGCAAATACTACCGCGGCCAATTCCAAGTCATGGACGGGGTAATTCTCCTCATGCTTCTTCAGTTGACGAGAAGAGTATGCTATGACCTTCCCATGTTGCATTAGAACACATCCGAGGCCAATGCCAGAAGCATCAGTGTAGACCTCGAATTTCTCTCCTTCAATTGGTAGGGCTAAGACCGGAGCTGTGGTGAGATGATCCTTGAGAGTTTGGAAACTGCTTTCACATTCCTCACTCCATTCATATCGGATCTCCTTACGAGTTAATCTTGTAAGTGGTACGGCGATCTTAGAGAAATCTTTGATAAATCGCCGATAATAGCCTGCAAGACCTAAGAAACTTCTGATCTCGCTTGCATTAGTGGGTCTCTCCCAGTTTCTCACAGCTTCAACTTTTGACGGATCCACAGATAAACCGTCCTTGGATATGACATGTCCGAGAAAAGCCACTTCTTCAAGCCAGAACTCGCATTTGCTGAGTTTAGCATATAATTGATTTGTCCTCAAGACTTGCAATGCAATCCTCAAATGCTCTTCATGTTCTTCCTTAGTCTTAGAATATATCAATATATCATCGATGAAGACTACTATGAATTGATCCAAGTAAGGCCTGAATATGCTATTCATTAACTGCATAAAGGCAGCAGGGGCATTTGTTAGTCCAAAAGGCATAACAACAAATTCGTAATGGCCATACCTGCTTCTGAATGCGGTCTTGTGAATGTCATCATCCTTGATCCTTAATTGATGATATCCCGACCGGAGATCAATCTTGGAGAAATATTTGGATCCTGAAATCTGATCAAACAATTCATCGATTCTCGGCAGTGGATACTTGTTCTTGATAGTAAGATGATTCAACTGTCGATAGTCAATACACAATCTCATGGATCCATCCTTCTTCTTTACAAATAAGACTGGTGCTCCCCACGGGGAAGTACTTGGTCTAATAAACCCTTTTCGGATTAGTTCCATCAACTGCTCCTTCAACTCCTTGAGTTCAGCAGGGGACATTCTATATGGTGCCTTTGAAACCGGACCAGCACCAGGGACTAAGTCGATGGTAAAGGCCACATCTCTTTGCGGGGGTAATCCCGGCAATTCTTCCGGAAATACGTCTGGGCATTCTCGTACTACTTGAACGTCTTCTATCTTGGTTTCCTCAGCTTCTTTAATAGTGACAAAAGCAAGGAAGGATACACATCCTTTCTTGACGAGCTTGCTTGCTCGAAGAGCCGAAATAAGAGGGGATTTGCTTCGACTCTTAGGACTAGTATAAGTCAGTTCCGGAAATTCCTTGAAAACAATCTTGCTATCACGGCAATCAACCGTTGCCTGGTATTTGGATAACCAATCTGCTCCTAGTATAACATCATACTCTTTTAGATCTAAGCAGATAAGATCAATAGGAAAATTCTTTCCTCGAACCAACACCTCACAGTTTTGGTAATGATGCGTGATATCCGTCTCGTTTCCGAGAGGAGTAGACAACACTATTTTCATCCATTCTGGTTCTAGAGGTAATGGGTCAGCAAACTTCTTGGAAATAATGGAATGCGATGCACCCGTATCAAATAAGACATGTGCATATTTGGAACAAATTTTTAATGTACCTTCCACCAATCCGCCTTCTTCTTCTGGTTCGGTCTCTTGGATTGCATGAAGACGCGCGTTCCTTGTCACTGGGCGTTTACCCTCACCGTCTTGGTCATTCATTAATGGACAATCGGGAATCCGATGTTCACGACTCCCACAACGGAGACATGCTCCTAATTTCCTCCAGCATTTTTCTGTTTTGTGACCAGCCTTGTCACAATGCTTGCATACTACGTTTGAAGGTGTAGTGGTGATAGAGAAAGGCTTGGATTTCTTGAACTTCTGATCTTGAGAGGAAGAACCTCCATTATTGGGCCTCTTCTTAAAGTTGGGTTTAAAAGAACCCGAACTTGTGACTTGCTCCTTTTTGTCTTTCCCACGGATCCTATCAGATAGTTCCGTGGCATCTTCAAGCAACTGAGCTCGGCGCACTATTTCAGTATAAACTTGAATATCCATAGGCGCCAGTTGAGTAATGTAGTGGGGCCTAAGCCCATTAAGAAATCTACGGGCTTTCATCTTTTCCGTGCCAATTAAATGCTTAGCATATCTAGACAGTCTAGAGAACTGTGCTTCATAATCAGCCACCGATAAAGATCTTTGCTTTAATGCGGCAAATTCGGCGGCCTTCCTTTCCTGGACCCTATCAGAGAAATATTTGGCGTTGAAATATTCAACGAATTCACCCCATGTAACTTGAGTTGGGTCAATAGTAGCTTCAATCGACTCCCACCAGCATCTAGCATCCTTTTCTAACTGGAAAGTAGCTAATAAGACTTTGTCCTGATCCGTGCATTGCATGACACGGAATATACGTTCAATCTCCCGAACCCAATGCTCGGCATCGTCTGGATCGGTCGATCCCATGAACTTCGGGGGATTCATATTCTTGAATGCTTGGTGTAAGCTTCCAGCTCGTGGAGCACCACCTTGTGCTACCTGTTGTAGCACTTGGGTCATCCCTTGAAGGGTACGCTGCATGTTGCGCCATTGAGCACGTTCGGCAGCCATTATCCTACAATTACAATAGCTATGTTAGTATTATATCACTATGATCTTATAAAGGACTCATTGATCATTTAACCCTTGGTTCTACCCACTCTCACTTGGTTAAAGGTTTTGAAACCTATCCTTGGACTTGGTTTTCCTAGGAATTGAATACCTTAGGCTCTGATACCACAAAGACTGTCACGCCCCGAGCGCGGAAGATACCCGGAGAAGCGCGACGTGTCTATATCAATCATGTCAATCAGAGTGGTCGTGTATTCGACACGAATACAGAGATGCGCAAAATAGCAAGATAACCCAATCCTTTATTTCATAATGGATAGACTATTACAAATCCAATACTCTGTTAAAATAAAAAGGAAAAGAATACATAGTTGACTCAAGAAACTATGGAAAAGACTAGACGACACTTGTAGAAGCTCTATCACTTTCACTCTTGACCATTCCCATCCGATTGACTTCCATCGTCGTCGGACTTACCTGAAAAGTAAAAAGGGACAAACGGAATGAGCGAACGCTCAGTAGGAAATTATATCTCAAGTACTAGCAAGTGGTTTAAGTAATTACATTTTCATGGATGCAATAAAGCTATGCATGCTCGCATGAAACGACAAGATAGAGAGAATGTAATATCAAAGAAATAAGATGAACTTTCATGAACTTCCAACAAGATAACAAGTTTATTCGAGATATTCAAGCAAGTACATTTAACAAGTCATGTCAAGGACTTTGGCTATCATGTATCAAGCAAGTAAATTACCCTTTTTCGGGCCACGCATTTCATTTCATGTCAAGTACGAGTCAAGTACAAGATGTGTGTGGAATGTCCAATCAAGCAAGTCAAGTACTCGGTATAATGCCAGATACCTTATCATTTTAACTCCCATGGGCACAAGTACTTTCGGGTGCTCCTCCCAGGACCAGATCGGGCCCTATATGCGCAGGCATTTATCATGTGTTTTGACATCCACTCTTGTTTATATAGCCAATATAGAATTTCAATAATCAAGCTTGTAGATACGTATGACAACTTTGATAGAATAGAGTCCAAAATATGACAAAGGACATAGAATGGCGATAATAACGGTATAATCACGAGTTCGATAAAACTAGGTAGAATATGGTTCCCTTAACTTAGGTACCATGACAAATCAATATGGACATTCTTTATATAGAATTGAGGTCCACATGAACATTAGATCAAGCAAGATACCCTCATTCTTATCATAGAATTGGGGTTTACAAGAATGACACGATATGGCATGATATCATCATCCCATCAAGAATTTCTTATGATATACTCTTTGTATAATCATAAGGGCCGGTATACCATGTTTCTTTTAGATTGACATGGCAAGGATCGTGTAATGGGTTTTTATGGTACAACCAGCTCAGTCGGCCTTGAGGGAATCCAAGGCTACGAGGAGTCTTACGGAGGTCTCTATGACTAACTCGCTAGTCCAAAGGAACGGAATGTCCAATGGAGAGCTTGTATGTCAATGAGAGTTGAGTGTGATCGATAAATCAACATGAAACGTGGGACTATACTCACGGAGTGGAGAATAGTGCCGATATATATATATATATGTATAATATGAAACCATCGGTAATAGAATCAGGATAAAATCAGTTTACAGTAAAATAACGACTTAAGTAAAGTCGTGTATTGAATAATTAACGCCTAACAGAAGGGCGTTTACATGTATTGCCAATTTGCAGAATTTCCATTATTTCATTAATTTATCAAAAACACGCCTTTCCTGGGGGCGTTTCTTCAAAGTTGACGACTGCAGAGGCAGGCGTCTCATCATTTACATATTCGACAGGATATAATTATTCTCAGAAATTTATCAAAAACGCGCCCTTGGAAGGGGCGTTACTTTCTAATTCCATTTTACAGAATATGTGAATTTCAGGATTTTAGCAGATACACGCCCTAGGAAGGGGCGTTACTTTTCAGATTCACGCCTTGTACTGGGGCGTTAGAATATGGAAAACGACTTTGTCCAAGTCGTGAATTTCAAGGGATTTACGATATTTTAATAAATAATATTTCGAGAGACAGGAGACATGTCATGGCAGTAAAATTTAACAGGAATTCACAGAGTCATGCAAGATTTTAAAAATCAATATTTCATATGTATTGTAATTTTTAAACAGGATCAATTATTAATCACATGCGATTCTTATGAAATTAACGCCTGCGTAGAGGGCGTCGAATATTAAATTGACGACCACTAGCATGGTCGTTTCCTTTAAATTAGCGCCCTAATCAAGGGCGTTTCTTTCAAAATATTTCAGAAAACGCATGAAAACTATAATAATCATATGCATGACATGCTTATATATATATATATCTTGCATTAATTTCATTTGGGCTACAGTAACTTGAGAAAACCTACCTTATGATCTGGATGAAGGAGATGAAAGGGCTTTGAAGCTTCAACTGCAACTTAATAGAAGAAGAACAATCGTTCTTCCGTCAACCTGGAGAGGAAACGAAGAATATTAATTCTTCTCATGCTACGTTCATAAGAAAGGAACAGAAGAAGAAAATAGAAGAACATATGTTCTTCACGTACCTAGCAGCAGACGTTCGATCAAATGGGTTTTAGGGTTCGATCGAACATGTTATTTATAGGATTTTGAAGTCCTAACAAGAGTAGTGTTTGATTGAGGGTAATATATCCTTAATAGAGTCCTTACTCTAATAGACACTTACTAGATTAGGTTAATCTTTCCTTGGATAAGTTC
This sequence comes from Amorphophallus konjac, assembly GCA_022559845.1. NCBI lineage: Eukaryota > Viridiplantae > Streptophyta > Magnoliopsida > Alismatales > Araceae > Amorphophallus > Amorphophallus konjac. Next base: position 212,717,858 of record CM040125.1, on the reverse strand, counting down.
TGGGTTCGATCGGGTCACGAACTGAATTAACGCCTTTGGTCAGGGCGTGTATTCGTTAATTGACGCCTTACTTTAGGGCGTTTCTTAAAAAGCGCCTTGAAAAAGGGCGTTTCGTGTTTTAAAACACGCCCAAGATAGGGGCGTTTCTTTTACTTACCCATTTGGTCGCATGAGAACTGACGACCGCATGTGTGGGCGTCCTTTCTTTAGTCATGCCATGTATAGAGGCGTTTCTTTATAAATTAACGCCTTAATAAGAGGCGTTATTTTTAATTTGTTTTATTTCGTCCAATTAACCCTATTCCTTTTATATATATATTACTTCTGTAATATATATGTTTTAATTCATTTCAATTATTCATTTATTAGGGTTGCTACATACCCGAAGGGAAAGTCCCTATCGGCTGCAAGTGGATATTGAAACGGAAGATCGGTGCAAATGGATACATTGACGCGTACAAAGCCAGATTCGTGGCGAAGGGGTATCGTCAAAGACAAGGCATTGACTATGATGAGATATTTTCGCCAGTGGCTATGGTTAAGTCAATCAGAATCCTCCTTGCCATTGCTGCATACCTAGACTATGAGATTTGGCAAATGGATGTGAAGATAAATTTTGTTAATGAAAATCTGTTAGAAGAGGTGTACATGGTACAACCTGAAAGATCCACATCCAAGCTTCATCCTAATAAGGTATGCAAACTTCAGAGGTCCATTTATAGATTGAAGCAAGCATCTCGGAGCTGGAACTTAAGATTTAATGAAGTTGTCAAATCTTTCAACTTCATTCGGAATGAAGATGAACCCTGTGTTTATAAGAAGGCCAGTGGGAGTTCTGTGACCTTTCTTGTCCTATATGTTGATGACATCTTACTCATTAGGAATGATGTAGGGATGTTGACATCAACTAAGTCTTGGTTGTCCAAGACCTTCTCCATGAAGGATCTGAGAGAAGCATCCTATGTGCTGGGCATAAGGATCTACCATAATAGATCTAATATGATGCTAGGATTATCCCAATCCATGTACATAGACACTATCCTCAGAAGGTTCAGCATGGAAAATTCCAAGAGAGATCCCATGAGACATGGCATTTACCTATCCAAGAGGATGAGCCCTAACACATCTGAGGAGGTGGCACACATGAGTAAAGTGCCCTATTCTTCGGTCATAGGGTCAATCATGTATGCAATGCTATGTACACGGCCTAATGTTGCCGATGCTTTGAGCATTGTCAGTAGATATCAGGCAGATCTAGGCGAGGAGCACTGGAAGGTAGTAAAGTACATCCTTAAGTACTTGCGGAGGACTAAGGATCTTTTTCTACTTTATGGAGGAGTGGACCTACAACTTAGAGACTCTAGTTTCCAGTTAGATCCAGATGACTGTAAATCCATGTCTGAATTTTTATTCATATTGAAAGGAGGGGCAGTCAGTTGGAGAAGCTCCAAGCAAGATACGACTGCATACTCGACGATGGAGGTAGAATACATTACTATGGCTGAAGCTGCTAAGGAAGCCATCTGGATGAAGAAATTCATCTTGGAACTAGACGTAGTTCCCCAAATATCATCTCCCACCCCATTATTTTGTGATAATAATGGGGCCATCACCCAGGCAAAGGAACCAAGGTCTCACCAAAGGTCGAAGCACATTCTGAGGCGCTTCCACCTTATTCAGGAGATTGTTGATCGTGGAGATGTGATGTTAGAGCGTGTACCATCTAAAGACAACATAGCAGATCCACTGACTAAGCCTTTGACACATATTGTGTTTGAGGGCCATCGGGATAAGATGGGCCTCAAAGTTGTGGGCCATTGGCTGTAGTTCAAGTAGGAGATTGTTAGTATTGGGTGTCATACAAGCCAATCTCTGGTTAGGTAGGCCTGATAGTTGCACAATTTTGTTCATCATTAATAAAGTGATATTTGAGCGTAAATTTGTAATTGTATATTACTCTACGATGTCCCTAGGATATGTGATTGTAAAGTCAACTCGAGATGGGATCTCGATCATAAGACTGACTTTATATGGACATATACTTTAAAACTATTCCCGGTTGGAGGGTAATCACTCGGGGATTTTGATTACCTATTAAACCAGTACACATGATGTATGGGTGAGCAGTCTCATGGTCACTGGTGTGGGACACCAATACATATGTGTAGGTGTACGTCCCGGGAGGATGTACACTGGACTGATCCGCCATTGGATCTTCAGATGGTTGATTATACCTAATGTCAACTGAAGATCCAATTCTCTCAGTATCATCGTTGGCCCTTTGACCTGAGACTTTGATCGGATCTTACACGAGGACTGGAATGGTTTAATACTTGGCTAAGTGACTTTAACCATAAGTCATGAATTGCCAAGTCATTAACCATATTAGGATACATGTGAAGATCATCAAAGGTCAAGAAGGGATCGCTCACTGTCGGGTATATATCAGACAGTTAATGGGCCATGACACTGACGCTTCACTAAATCCCTGGCCAGGGTCGTGTGAGTTCATTTAGAACGAATGTCATACACTTTAAGGAGGTTGTGGTCAAATGGCACGATCATGGGGTTTGACAGTTACCATACTCTCGATCAAACTAGACTCATAGAAAGAGCGAGGGATTATAGCGATGCGGCAACTGTAGACATATAGGTTTCAGATAAGGTGGTTTGAACCCGGCGTCCTCTAGGATCACGCAAATTTGCTTGACCCAACGTGATCAAAGGTTCAGAATAAATTAAACTATTATTCAGCTCTAGTAGAAGCGAATAATGAGTTTAATTTACTTGTAATTGGGAATTAGAAGTTAATGGGCCTTAAACTAGAGTGACTATGGGCCTAGAGGAGCACACACATAAGATTCTTAGGTGACGGAATATTATTGTAAAGAGATATATATGTTAAAAGCCTTGCATTCCTTTGGAAATGAATATAAGAAGGGCTTAATATATATGTACAATAATATGAAGGATACATATACAATATTAATTCTTAATGGTTCTTTTGGAAAGCTCCCAACCCTTATATATATGCATCCTATGTAAGTGTCTTTCCCTTGATGCCAAGCACATAAGGAGAAGCTACCTTATTCTTTCCTCCCCTCCTCTCCCTCTTGCTCTTTCTCTCGCTCCCTTGTTGATCTCTCTCTCTCCCTCTGAAGGGAGAAAGGCTCAAGGAAGAAGAAGGGGGTTTGAGCATCGGTGGTTCGTGCACTGGGGGAAAGAACGGGTGGATGCCGTCACTACATGAGGATCCGTGTGGATCTACTCTAGAGGCTGGACATCTGTGCGGCTCTACGTTCATGAAAATCTACATCGGGCACTATGGACAGCGTCGTTCTACGCTAGGTAATCTTATTGCATCGATTAGAGCACTGTTCTAGGATTCCAACATGACATGGGTTCAAGAATTAAGTTTTTATTATCCGTTGTGCTACCCGAACCAGGCTGTTCGAATCCTTACACTAAGAACCCCAGAAACTTTCTGGACTTAACTCCAAAGTCACACTTTGATGGGTTGAGCTTCATGTTGTACCTCTAGAGGGCTTTGAAAGTCTCGGCGAGGTCGGAGAAATGGTCCTCAGCTTTCAGCGACTTGACAAGCATGTCGTTGAGGTAGACCTCAACATTCCAACCAATTTGGTCCTCGAATATCTGCTTCACCAGCCTTTGATAAGTCCTCCGGTATTTTTCAACCCGAAAGGCATCTAAGTATAGCAGTACATGCCAAAGTTGGAGGTGAATGATGTCTTCTCAGTGTCCTTAGAGTGCATCCGGATTTGGTGATACCCAGAATAAGCGTCTAGGAAGCTGAGAAGCTCGTTGCCCGAAGTTAAATCGACTAGTTGGTCGCTGCTCGGTAGAGGATAGCAATCTTTTGGAGTAGCTTTGTTGAGGTCGGTGAAATCGACGCACATCCGCCACTTGCACGAGGCATTAGGCACTATGATGACTTTAGCTAACCAAGTTGGAAAAAGGACAGGGTGAAATAGTCTGATTTTCTTCCCCTTATTGATTTGCTTCTTTATGGTCACCTATTTTGCCCGGGCATGCTTTCTTTTCTTTTGTTGAACTGGCCTAATAGTGGGATCAAGGTTGAGGTGGTGCATCATGATTTCCTCGAGAATCTAGAGAAGATCATCAACAGACCATGCAAAGATGTGGACTAACTCTAAAAGAAACTCCTTACATTGAACTTGCACCTTGGGCTATAAATCTGTCCTAATCTTGACTTCGAGGGTCAGGTTGTAACGATCCAAGATCCGGATACTGAGTGGAACTCGAAACCATTCAGATCCTACGCTGCCACCCACGAGCTGAAAAGCTCGGAAGGGTTAGTTCCGGTGTTGTGGTTATGCATTGAAATTCTAAACAATAGTAAGAAATAAATTATAGGATTAATATATAACTAGCAAAATAAAATTAATATTTTACAATAATTAATATAACTACAGAGTCTAGTCTACAAGTATAGTCAATGAAAAGAGAAACGTACTGTGCTATGGGCACACACTGGCACTGGCAAGCTGGCTACTATTGGTCCTTCGACCAAGATGCTCCACATCCAGGAGAAGCGCTGCACCAGAAAAAGTAGGGAATGAGCCTCATCTCAATGACTCAATAGGGATCCCACAGATCCCTACCACAACGAAAGCGGTAAGCAATAGTAACAGTAATAGTAGCAACAACAATAACAGCAATAACAACAAGGATGAAATAATGGCAGTAAACAACGACGGTCGGAATGACGAGAACTGTGAGCGGAGGAACCATGGAGCCTCTATGCTAGCCTAATTCTTAACAAGGAAACCACGACCTCTAGTCAGGATTACCGACCCACGGTGAAACTGTAGTGCTACTACCAAGAAAAAACCCCACGATGATACGGTCGTAACAATCCGTCCCCACTGATGGAACCACTTACAAGGCCACGTAGCCACACACACTCACACACAACCTCCACCCTTGGGAGGACATCTAACCACTGGTAAACCTCGACCTTGAGCTAGGACTAGTGAGATAACCCTGCCCTATACATAGGGCGACACCAGCCCCTCTACCGGAAGGGCCACGACAACGCTGTCGGTAACTGAACCTTCACCGGCATCGGATCCGCTACTCAAGTATACACAATAAGGCCAGATGCATTCACTGACATCTTATACTGCGCCGAGGTCTCATATGCGGGCACACTACCCACAACCGATCTCAGGAGGAGCAGAGGAGACACGCACGCACACCAACCTTGGGACTGGCTAGGATCCGTACCTCTGCGCCCATCAGTAGGGCCGAGTCCAGCTACCTAACATGGGGTACATGCCACTACATCCGTTAGCAACTCACACTTGTACAAAGGTACACTTGCTCAGGCGATCTCGCCTCTACACAAGGAGCATCATACACAATAGGTGGTCTCGCCCGATCCAACCACGATCGGAAACTAGGATCTTCCGGGGTCTCACGAAATCCCACCGAAATCTATCATCCGCGATCTCGCGGGAATCTTGAGAAAGGCGTACACACACACGCAAACCACCGTAAACCACGGTATGACACCACTAGGTGCAAGGAAAACTACCCAGGATCTAAAAATGGAAACTAGTGGACACAGGCCCACTAAACTCACATACGGACCACCCACCGCGATCATAGAACTCACGCAGATATGAACCTCTGCGGTCAGAGGACTCACGTGGTAAATAACCTACCACGAGCACGCAAGCCACGTGGAGACTACACTATACGCACACGGCCAATCCCACTGTAGGGGACTCGTGAAGCCTCGTACTACAAGAAACTATTCTCTGGCGACCGCCGCCCTCACGAGGCTGAAATGGCCCAATTTCAATGGTTTTATATCTATAAAACATTAATTTTTATATTTCGAGGATGAAAATCTATTTACGAGGGTCAACCGGGCCGAACAAGCCCTAATCGGTCAACCAGCAGTACCAGTCGGTCGACCAATGCGGATCACAGAACATGGTCAGTCGATTGGCCCGTCCGGTAGCTCGACCAGTTGGGTGGATCAGTTGACTGACCAGCTCTTGGCGATCGACCAAAACCCCCAGAGCAACCTGTTCGGAACGAATGCCTAATCGATCGACCGAATCCCAGATAGGTCGACCGATTCCGGCATGTCCGCGATAGAAACCCTTCTGGGGGACCTGTACCACTTCCCACTCGCTCCATACGAGGGGGAAAACAAAGGAAAACCATTTCCCGACATCTAAACAACTGGAAAGCATGTTTTAGACTATGAATCATTGCTTGAATCGACAGAACCGTCTCTCACCCCGAAATATGCATTTAAACTCCAAAAAAAGGGAAACCCGCTCGAACTCGCTCTAACCAGCACGGAAACGTGAGGAATTAAAGTAAAAAGGTCAGGGATCCTTCCCCCTACCTTTTTCCAAAGAAATCACTCGAGTTCGGGGTCGATCGATCCACAACGAAATCACTCGTCCCACAGCCAGTTCTTCACAAAATCTCGAAAGTCCCTCCACCATGACGTCGCCTCCCGTTCCAAGCCCCGATCCTCACCGCTCGTCACCCGCACTGCCCTCAACCTCGCCGCAAGTATTCCCCGTCGACTGTCGAAGAAGAAGAGGGAGAGAGGGAGAGATGTGAGAGTGATAGAGGGAGAGAACGAGAGTGAGGGAGAGAGAGTCACGAGAGTGAGAGAGGGGGAAATGAGAGGGGGTGAGGGGGGTTTTAAAAGAAATTTTTATTTCATTTTCTTTTTTTTCAATTAGAAAATTTTGATAACTTCAAAAAAACCCAAAAAATACATTCTGACTCTGAAAAATTTTAGGAAAAGGCTAGGTTGTTCCACGCGCCACAACGGACCCAAAATAATTCACATAGATACCATTTAAGCGTCTGATAATCTGATATAAAAGTCTGAAACCCACTCGGACACGATCCGCAACCTGCTAAAACACGATCCAAAAATCCAGGGCATTACAATCATCCCCCCTTAAAGAAATTTCATCCTTGAAATTTAGGACAATGCACAAACTCACGGGGAAGAACTCACCCAACAGAAAAGACCTCGCAATCACCGTACAACCCTTGTACTCACCACACAATATCCTCTGAGGGACATTGCCAGACTAAAATAGCCAATAAAGCCCTCTCGCTCTATCATGACAATCCATGCCACACCCCTAATCGATCGGGGCACACTAACTGATAAGTCTGGCATCACCTCAGCTTCCTTGAGAATCTCAAGGGCACAAACAATGCCCGATACACTCCACATGCGGAGGAAGCACATAATCCTTGATTGGGGAGACCATACTCAGCTGCCTGCTCAGGATATCAGCTTCTCCACCTACTGGACACCAAGTACTCCTTACAAGGAGCACAATCACACTCCATCCCAAATGACAACCTCACAGCCAATCTCAATTGGATACAACTCTTCCGTCAGCTCCTCATAGCCGGCGAAACACGATCCAGAGTCAAACACCTCAAGGCTCGCCGGTCACATCGGTATCAAACCCATGTCTCACCGGTAACCACCAACACCCGTGAGACATATCACCCTCGACTGCATGGGACTTCACAGTTCAAAATCTACAGTACACAACATCAGCTAATTGGGCACACATCAGCTACAGAAAACCATCCGCCAACCCCCGGTCACACATCGACCAAAAGTCTTCTGACCACAATCCTCTCCTGCTTCTCTATAGGGCCACCAATCACTTCCTTCGATTGCTGACCACTCAATGCTTGGCACCATGTTGATACTTCCTAACCAACTGACCAATTTCAACTTCTCGAGGGGAGAGAAAACAACAAGGTCGCTCACGCGAACCTCAAACTCCTCAATCACACTGATCTTGGGTACATCACCTCAAAATCCATTCTAATGGCGGAGCCCTTATCTCAGACCACACTTCGGGGGATTCTTTCGTCGAGAAGATAGCTGTTACATATTACAACTATGTACTCCGCACTTATCAACTCCGCAGTTCCATTTGAACTACTAACCGATGACAACAGACACCCAGTGCCCACACATACAATCCACTTGCACGACTCCTTCCAAGCCAGGGGAACACCACAATCCAGACAGTAGCACCACAAGAAGCATCGAGTTCCAAACTCTCTCGAGTTATGTCATAGCCAAGCTCTTCCATTCTCATCCATCACATCACTTGACCGGTCCCGAACATCACGCACGCCGAACAAGACTAGACCATAGGTCCTTGGGGTGCTTAAACATCTCAAGTAGCTCCCTCGACCACTCACTTATCACGGCACCCATACAGGGTCTCCTCTCAACACCAGCACCTCTCATTCCTCGGGTCCATTTCAAGAACATCCACACTGACTGAGGTCGGTCAAATCGCCAGCTCAACTCTGAGCAACGCGCACCTGCACCTTATAACCAATCCTAATGGCTTGAATCGGCCCCAATACCATCCGCTAAGTGACTCCTCTCTGAGCCACATGACACAATCCACGAAAAGACTGGCATAATAATTATCCTCATCTGACAACGCTCACTGTTGAGCTCCCCGATTCTTAATTCTATTGGCGCCACACAACATGATACTGCCGCCGACACACGACAACCGAGGCCACTCATACGTCCAACACAGCCTTACTTCCGAAGTAAACTCTCCACGGTAGACTATAAAATCTCTATGACTCTCTTACCAAAGAAACACATGCCATTCGCCGCCATCAATCTGATCCTGGAGCCTGTGGGTCACGAGCCCACCACACTTCTGTTGCGCAACTCTGCACCGATTGTACTGTAAGAACAGGGGAAAGACTTAACATCTGCTATGACATGGTCCCCAATTAAAATAGGCTGAATCTAGAAATAGAGGTGAAGGAACTCACACTCTTCAATTCTGGAACAAAACCTCCCCTTTCTCACCTAACAAACCACCTACACGCATAGGTCTAAATATGAAAGCACCTCGGGAGGCACAACACCAGCCCCACATCACGACATATTAGCCCAACTAGTGATTCCACTCACCTGACTCCATACGACCTTATCGGCATCTACACATTGAGAAATAAAGAGGGACGAGCACATAACTCCCGCGGGCAGCTCTGTAGCAACTCGGATAAATTAGAGAAAATAAAATTCTCTAAATCAATAAAACCCCCAATTAAAAAGGGGCCCAAGTCAAACCTAACCTTTATAACTGATGGGCCTCAACCTTTATAACAAAGCCTTAAGTATATGGGCCTCACGAAGGTGAAGTTTGGCCTAAGATCAAGAAGAGTATTAACCCATCTATATATATATATATATATATGTATATGTATATGGGCTTAAAAGGCAAAGAAGGCCCATAGCCTTCTATATGTCCAAAGGAGTTATAGGAATATAGATATGTTATTCCTAAAAGGCCAAGCCCATCCTCACGTACGAAGCCTGCATGCGTTAGGGTTTTAACCCCAATTAGGATAGTGGCTGCAGATTTGGCAGTAGGAAGGTATGCATGGAAAGTCTAAATCCAAAAGGAATCCATGCATGGAAATTTAAATCCTATTAGAACTCAAAACTCTGTAGGTTTTCTTTATAAATAACCCCCTTCATCGACGAGCTCCGACTACTACTACTGCTCGTATTGACTCCCTACGTCGACGTCGCTTCTCTGCTACTAGAGCGACCGCCGTATTGCAACCTTGAAGGAGCATATGCTTCCATCTTCTTCTTCTTCATGATCATGAGCTGTTGCTATAGCCGATTCACTGTTCAGTCGCAATTGCCGTGGGAAGCTGTTGCTTCTCTTCTCCCATCGCGTCAAGCTGTCGCTACTGCAGTTGCTGTGAATTGTGGCTGCCGTGGTGTTACGAAGAAGCCTTGCTTCTTCTCATAGTACCTGCTGATCGAGTGTTACCGTTGCCGCAGTTGCTCTTATCTTCTTCCCTCATTGCCGACTGCTTCTGTTCGAAGAGTTGCGGTTACTGTTCTCCTTCCTTCTCCCTCGTGCTACATCGTACCTCTCTTGCTGTAGCTGGAGTTGCTGCTGCTTATAATTATTTTCTTCGTTCGTCGTCCAAATCAAGCAAACAAGGTAGGTGTTCTCAAGTCACGAAGCCCAATCTAATAAAAACTGTAACTTCATGCATATAGGTTATATAGCATGATACCATATTTTCAGTTTCAGTATCGTAGTTTTTACTGCATTTCAGTAAATAACGTCCCTGTCCTGGGTGCCGATTTAATGAATGACCACATGCACAGTCGCTAATTCTTCTGGAATAGAGACAGTGCCCAGGGTGTCAATTAATGAGCGACCTTATGCCCAATCGCTATTCTTTAGGTATTTAATAAATACAACATGTTTAAAAATTTATATCTATAAAACCTGACGTTAAAATTAATGCATGACCATGGTTATCGAACCTATATAATTTTCTCTATCTGTTCATGTCTTTAGTTTCCTGTTCTGGTAAAATGAAATTTTCATATGTCTATGATTATACCTGCCCGATGCGTAGCATCACAAAGAAAAAGAGCGACAGTCATGTAGTCATGATTTAAAGAATGAACGCCCCTATACAGAGGCATTATTTTTAAAGATATTGGTAAAAGGTAAAATATATGGTAATTAAAATTCTACGACTTGACAGTAGACGTCAATTAAAGATTGAGCGCCCGTTTACTCAGACGCTAATCATAATTAGTTATATTGTTATACTAAAATTAATTAGAATTAGCACCCGTGTACTGTGTCTTTAATTCTTATTATTTCATGAAAATTTCAGTCATAAATAAGATTGAGTGACCATTCATAAAGTTGCTATTTCATGACATGGTGACTTCTGTATGGGCGCAGATTTCTTGTCTCACTGTTTTATCACGTTTCTCAACCCATATCATGGGTTACTTGGCACTATCATCTCACATCCGTAGATGGAGTCCCTATTTTGATTTCATCGATTACACACTCAATTCTCGGTGATGATTGAACCCTCTGTGGGATATTCCTTCCTTTGGACTGGTGATTTCATCATAGAGACCTCCGTAAGTCTACGCGAACCCTTGGATTCCCTCAAGGCCGTCGAGCAGGTTATACCCTAAAAACCCATGACACAGTGTCTTGTCGCGTCACTCTAAAGACACGTGATGCTTTAGCCCTATTAGAGCAATGTTTCTACCCTCTTTGAGATGTCTGTTATCTGTCTGTAATTGACGACAATGACCTTGGCGCCAGAAGGAATTGGTGACTTTTTCATTGCCGTTATTTACCTGATATAGCAACCTGAGCATGGGCGCTATTTCATCGAGCTTGTACTGTTCACAGGAATTAGCGACCATGCATGTGGGCGCTATTTCTGTAATTGGTTGCGATTGTGTGGGCGTCATTTACCCAGTTTTACGCCATGTCTTGGTTTTTTGTGAGAATTAATGATGAGTCATTCTTGTTCAAAGTTCAACCCTTGAACTCCTTCATTCGTGAAATCTATCTTATCATCCTACAATGGTTTATCTATTGGAACTCTATATTGGCTATAACTTTAGTGTATGTCGAAATATACATGACTCAATACTTGCGCATAAAGGGCCCGATCTGGTCTTGGGAGGAGCACCCGAAAGTACTTGTGCCCATGGGAGCTATATTGATCACGGTGTGGCATTGAACCGAAGTGCATGACTAGCTAGATTTGACATTCCACGACTCGTATGGCCCGGAACGGGTATTTACTTGCTTGATATTTTAGACAATTCACATGACATGACTTGATATTTACATGCTTGACTATCTTGATAAACTTCACATGAACACTTGTAATCGTACTAGTTTCTCTACATTACTTCTTGATACTCTACTCTCATTTTATCTTACGAACATGTCTCATGTCATATTGCATTCATGTAACATGTAATTACTTAAAGCAAGCTTGTACTAGAGATATAATTTCAACTGAGTGTTCGCTCACCTAGTGTTTTCCCTTACTTTTCAGGTAACTCCGATGACGAGATTCAATCGGATGGGAATGGAAACGAGTGAAGAGCATAGAGCCATCCAGTCGTAGAAGCGTCCATCTATCTGTGTCTTTTTCCTATTTTCTTGAGTCAATCATTGTAATTTCCTGTTATTGAGTAAAAGTTGTCCTTTAGTACTTTTTATTGGGATTATGTAATCGAATTATCTTGATGGTTCTCATAAATAAAGGATTTGCTTTATCTCAACTTTTACGCGCTCTCTCTATGTGTCGAATACACTTATGCTCTGATTGACATGATTGATATAACTCATCACGCATATCGGGTTCCTTCCGCGCTCGGGGCATGACAGTTTTTGTGGTATCAGAGCCTAGGATATTCAATTCCTAGGAAAACCAAGTCCAAGGATCGGTTTATACCTTTACCCAGTGAGCTTGGGTAGAACCATGGGTTAAGTTAACTTAGGGACTTAGACTTTTATAATATACTAATATAGTTATTAAAAATCATGTAGGATCATGGCCGCCGAACGTGCTTAGTGACGCGACATGCAGCGAACAGTTCAATGTCTTACCCAAGCGCTACAACAGGTAGTGCAGGGTGGAGCTAACCGTGGGGCGGGAGATCTCCACCATATCTTTCGTAACATGAACCCGCCAAAATTTGTTGGTTTGACCAACCCCAATGATGCCGAGCACTGGATCATAGAGATCGAATGTATATTCTGTGTCATGCAATGCACGGATGAAGAGAAAGTTTTATTAGCTACGTTCCAACTGGAGAGGGACGCTCGTTTTTTGTGGGAATCTATAGAAGCTACCTTGCCCAAGGAACAAGTCACGTGGGGCGAGTTTGTTGACTACTTCAACAATAAGTACTTTTCAGACCGTATCCAAGAAAAAAAGGCTACGGAGTTCGCCGCATTGAAGCAAAGGACAATATCCGTGGCCGAGTATGAGGCCCAATTTTCCCATCTGTCAAGGTATGCACCGCATCTTATGCATACGGAGAAGATGAAGGGTCGAAGGTTTCTAAACGGACTTAGGCCGCAATATATAACCCAACTGGCATCGATGGACATACAAGTCTACTCGGAGATAGTGCGAAGAGCCCAGCTGTTAGAAGATGCCACAGAGTTGTCTGATAGGATCTGTGGAAAGGATAAGAAAAAGCAGGTTACAAGCTCTGGCACTTTCAAGCCGTCCTTCAACAAGAAGAGACCTAGCAATGGAGGAGATTCCTCCCAAGAGAAAAAGTTCAAGAAAAATAGCAAGCCCTTCTCCATTACTACCACACCTTCTAAAGAGGTGTGTAAGCACTACGACAAGGCCGGACATAAGGCCGGGGAATGCTAGAGGAGACTAGGAGCTAGTCTCCGATGCGGGAGCCATGATCATCAGATTCCCGACTGCCCCTTACTTAATGAACAAGCCGGAGATGAGAAGCGTCCGGTAAAGAAGCAAGCACGTCTTCAAGCTCTTCAGGAGGCAGAGCAAGATGAAGGCAGACTGGTGGAAGGTACTTTAAGAATTTATTCCAAGTCTGCTCGTGTCTTGTTTGATACCGGCGCATCACATTCTATTGTTTCCAAGAAGTTTGTTGATCCATTACCTATGGAACCGGAATGGATAGATTTAATTATTTCAACTCCTCTCGGGAACGAATCCGACATCACACACCATTATTTGAATTGTGAAGTCATGGTAAAAAGGAAGAATCTACCTGCCAACTTAATATGCCTAGATATGAAGGACTATGATGTCATACTAGGAGCCGATTGGCTATCCACTTACAAGGCGCTTATAGATTGCTAGAACGGCAAGGTAACTTTTAAGGAGTTCCTGGAACTTATCTACACCAGCCCTAAGGGTCGGAACAAGTCACCTATTATTTCGGCTCTCCGAGCTAGTAAGCTAATAAGGAAGGGGTGTGTATCCTTCCTTGCTTTTGTCACCATAAGAGAGACTAAGGAACCTAAGATAGAAGACATCCGCGTAGTTCAAGAATTTTTTGATATCTTTTCGAAAGATTTGCTCGGATTACCCCCACAAAGAGAAGTGGCATTCACCATCGACCTTGACCCTGGTGCGGGTCCAGTTTCTAAGGCACCTTATAAGATGTCCCCTGTCGAGCTCAAGGAATTAAAAGAGCAGCTAATGGAACTTTTAAAGAAAGGATTTATCAGACCGAGCACTTCTCCGTGGGGAGCGCCCGTGTTATTTGTAAAGAAGAAGGATAGATTGATGAGACTCTACATCGGCTATCGATAGTTGAGCCATCTTACTATCAAAAATAAGTATCCACTGCCGAGGATCGATGAGTTATTTGATCAGATATATGGATCCAAGTATTTCTAAAAGATTGATCTCCGGTCAGGATATCACCAATTGAGGATCAAAGATGAGGACATTCATAAGACCGCATTTCGGGGCAGGTATGGGCACTATGAATTTGTTGTTATGCCTTTTGGACTAATGAATGCCCCTGCAGCCTTTATGCAGTTGATGAATAGAATATTCAAATCTCATCTGGATCAATTTGTAGTGGTCTTCATTGATGACATATTAATTTATTCCAAGACCGAGAAAGATCAAGAGGAACACTTGAGGGTTGCACTACAAATATTGAGGAAAAATCAACTCTATGCCAAACTTAGCAAGTGCAACTTTTGGCTCGAGGAAGTGTCCTTCCTAGGACATGTGATTTCAAAAAATGGGATTTTTGTTGACCCGTCAAAGGTCGAGGTCGTGAAGAGTTGGGAAAGGCCGACCAATGCTACCGAGATCTGTAGTTTCTTGGGTCTAGCTGGATATTACAGGTGATTCATCAAGGATTTATCCAAGATCATTATTCCTCTTACTAGGTTGACCCATAAGGTGATTCCTTATAAGTGGGACGAAGAGTGCGAGAAGAGCTTTCAAGCCTTGAAGGATCATCTCACAACTGCCCTGGTATTGGTGTTACCAACTGAAGGGGAGAAATTCAAGGTATATACAGATGCGTCTGGCATTGGCCTCGGATGTGTGTTAATGCAACAAGGGAGAGTTATTGCCTACTCATCCCAACAGTTAAAGAAGTAAGAAGAAAATTACCTGGTGCATGACTTAGAGTTGGACGCGGTGGTATTTGCTTTAAAGATCTGGAGACACTATCTCTATAGAGAACAGTTCATCGTGTACTCCGATCACAAAAGTCTCAAGTACTTATTCTCTCAGAAGGAATTAAATATGAGACAAAGGCGTTGGCTAGAGTACCTCAAAGGCTTCAACTTCACAATACAATACCATCCTGGATAGGGTAATCTTGTAGCTGATGCCCTTAGTCGAAAGCCAAGAGACTTGCTAGCCAACTGTATGATCCAAGAGTGGAAGTTGCTGGAGTAATTCTCTAAACTTGATATAAGTACGGACCAGGAGAAAAGGTGTATTACTCTATCACACATGAGGATACAACCGAAACTGCTCTCTGAGATGAAGGAGCTTCAAGACAGTGACCCAGTGTTAGTAGAAATCAAGGATAAGCTAGAAGATCGACCAGACTTCAGGGTAGCATCAGATTGAAGACTATTATTCAGGGAAAGGACTTGTGTACCAGATTGTCCAGAATTAAAGAAGAAAATTTTAGAAGAAGCTCACCGATCAAGGTACACAATTCATCCTAGATCTACCAAGATGTACCAAGACTTGAAACAAACCTTTTGGTGGCCCAACATGAAAAGGGAGGTAGCGGACTTTGTATCTCGCTGTCTCACCTGCCAACAAGTGAAGGTGGAACACCAAAAGCCTGCCGGTAAGATACATCCTCTAGATATTCTCAAGTGGAAGTAGGAGGATATCGGCATGGACTTAATTATGGGTCTGTCTAAATCTAAAGGAGGACATGATTGAATATGGGTCATCGTTGATCGATTGACCAAGTCAGCTCACTTCCAGCCAATCAAGAGCCGATGGTCAGTTGATGTTCTTGCTGCCTTGTACACCAAAGAGTTGGTTAGACTACATGGAGTTCCTGTGTCAATCGTGTCTGACCGAGACCCGCGCTTCACTTCTCATTTTTGGAAGGGTCTACAACACTCCCTAGGGATGAGACTCAACTTTAGTACTACCTTTCACCCTCAGACGGATGGTCAGACCGAGAGAACAAATCAAGTTGTAGAAGACATGTTGTGAGCTTGTATCATTGATTTCGGTGGAAGTTGGCATGATCACTTGCCTCTGGTCGAGTTTGCATATAATAACAGTTACCAGGCAAGTATTCAAATGGCACCTTTCGAGGCACTATACGGAAGGAGTTGCCGATCACCCTTATGTTGGGATGAAGTTGGCGAAAAGTAACTACTAGGCCCAGACATGGTGAGAGACACCACAAAAAAGGTTCAGCTAATTAGAGAGAGACTCCAAAAGGCTCAGTCTAGACAAAAGAAATATACCGATACTAGAAGGAGAGATCTTGAATTCCAAGTGGGAGATCACATCTTCCTTAAGGATTCTCTAGGATGAGGTATCCGAAGATTTGGTGTTAGGGGCAAGCTTATACCAAGATATATCGGTCCCTTCGAGGTGTTAGAAAGAGTTGGCGAGGTTGCCTACCGCATCGCCTTGCCTCCTCAACTGTCCCAGGTTCACAATGTGTTCCACATTTCTATGTTGAAGAAATATGTGCATGATCCAACCCACGTCATAGATCATGGCGACCTGGTGATACAAAAGGATCTCACATATTAACAAAAGCCTTTGAGGATCTCCCTCTTAAAGACTGTACCCATGGTCAAGGTACAATGGAGCAAGTGCTCAGAACAAGAAGCCACATGGGAGACTGAAGAATCCATGAAGAGAAGATTTCCCGAGTTATTTCCAAAAAAGTAAGTACTCTACACCCTCCATGATTATATGAAATTGAATTTAGGGACCAAATTCTTTTAAGTGGGGGAGGATATAGCAACTCGGATAAATTAGAGGAAATAAAATTCCCTAAATCAATAAAACCCCCAATTAAAAAGGGGCCCAAGGCAAACCTAACCTTAATAACTGATGGGCCTCAACCTTTATAACAAAGCCTTAAGTATATGGGCCTCACGAAGGTGAAGTTTGGGCTAAGATCAAAAATGTTATTAACCCATCTATATATATATATATATATATATATATATATATATATGGGCTTAAAAAGGCAAAAAAGGCCCATAGCCTTCTGTACATCCAAAGGAGTTATAGGAATATAGATATATTATTCCTAAAAGGCCAAGCCCATCCTCACGTACGAAGCCTGCGTGCGTTAGGGTTTTAACCCCAATTAGGATAGTGGTTGCAGATTTGGCAGTAGGAAGGTATACATGGAAAGTCTAAACCCAAAAGGAATCCATGCATGGAAATTTAAATTCTATTAGAACTCAAAACTCTGTAGGTTTTCTTTTTCTTAAATAACCCCCTTCATCGACGAGCTCCGGCTACTACTGCTGCTTGTATAGATTCCCTACGTCGATGTCGCTTCTCTATTGCTAGAGCGACCGCCGTATTGCAACCGTGAAGGAGCATCTGCTTCCTTCTTATTCTTCTTCACGATCGTGAGCGGCTGCTATAGCCGATTCACTGTTCAGTCACGATTGCCGTGGGAATCTGCTACTTCTCTTGTCCCTTCGCGTGAAGCTACCGCTACTACAGTTGCTATGAATTGTGACTGCCATGTTGTTACAAAAAAGCCTTGCTTCTTATGATAGTACCTGCTGATCGAGTGTTGCTGTTGTCGCAATTGCTCTTATCTTCTTCCCTCACTACCGATTACTTCTGTTCGAAGAGCTGCGGTTGCTATTCTCCTTCCTTCTCCCTCGTGCTACGTTGTACCACTCTTGCTATAGCTGGAGTTGATGCTACTTATACTCTTATTATTTTATTCGTTCGTCGTCTAAACCAAGCAAACAAGGTAGGTGTTCTCAAGTCACAAAGCCCAATCTAATAATCACTGTAACTTCATGCATATAGATTATATAGCATGATACCATGTTTTCAGTTTCAGTACCATAGTTTTTACTGCATTTTAGTAAATAGCGACCCTGTCCTGGGCATTGATTTAATGAACGACCACATGCACGGTCGCTAATTCTTCTGGAATAGCGATAGTGCCCAGGGTGTCAATTAATGAGTGACCTTATGCCCAGTTGCTATTCTTTAGGTATTTAATAAATACAGCATGTTTAAAAATGTATATATATATAACCTGACGTTAAAATTAATGCATGACCATGGTTATGGAACCTATATAATTTCCTCTATCTGTTCATGTCTTTAGTTTCCTGTTCTGGTAAAATGAAATTTTCATTTGTCTATGATTGTACTTGCCCGATGCATAGCATCACAAAGAAAAAGAGCGACAATCACGTAGTCATGATTTAAAGAACGCCCCTATATAGAGGTGTTATTTGTAAAGATATGGGTAAAAAGAAAAATATATGGTAATTATTATTCTGCGACTTGACAGTAGACGTCAATTAAAGATTGAGCGCCCGTTTACTCGGACGCTAATCATAATTAGTTATATTGTTATTCTGAAATTAATTAGAATTAGCGCATGCGTACTATGTCGTTAATTCTTATTATTTTGTGGACATTTTAGTCATAAATAAGATTGAGCGACCATTCACAAAGTCACTATTTCATGAAATGGCTACTTCTGTATGGGCGCAAATTTCTTGTCTCACTGTTTTATCACGTTTCTCAACCCATATCGCGAGTTACTTGGCACTCTCATCTCACATCTGTAGATGGAGTCCCTGTTTTGATTTCGATTACACACTCAATTCTCGATGATGATTGAACCCTCTATGGGATATTCCTTCCTTCGGACTGGTGATTTCATCATAGAGACCTCCGTAAGTCTACGCAAAGCCTTGGATTCCCCCAAGGCCGCCGAGCAGGTTATATCCTAAAAACCCATGACACAGTGTCTTCTCACGTCACTCTAAAGAAATGTGATGCTTTAGCCCTGTTAAAGCAATGTTTCTACCCTTTTTGAGATGTCTGTTCTCTGTCTGTAATTGGCGACAATGACCTGGGCGCCAGAAGGAATTGGCGAATTTTTCATTACCGTTGTTTACCTGATATGGCGACCTGAGCATGGGCACTGTTTCATCGAGCCTATATTGTTCACAGGAATTAGCGACCATGCATGTGTGCGCTATTTCCATAATTGGTGGCGACTGAGTAGGCGCCATTTACCTAGTTTTACGCCATGTCTTGATTTTTCGTGAGAATTAATGATGAGTCATTCTTGTTCAAAGTTCAAGCCTTAAACTCCTTCATTCGTGAAATCTATCGTATCATCCTACAATGGTTTATCCTTTCGAACTCTATATTAGCTATAACTTTAGTGGATGTCGAAATATACATGACTCCATGCTTGCGCATATAGGTCCCGATCTGGTCCTCGGAGGAGCACCCGAAAGTATGTGTCCATGAGAGCTATATTGATCACGGTGTGGTATTGCACCGAAGTGGATGACTAGCTAGATTTGACATTCAATGACTCGTACTTGACTTGACTTGCGTGGCCTAGAATGGACATTTACTTACTTGATATTTTAGCCAATTCACGTGACATGACTTGATATTTACATACTTGACTATCTTGATAAACTTCAAATGAACACTTGTAATCGTACTAGTTCCTCTACATTACTTCTTGATACTCAACTCTCATTTTTTCTTATGAACATGTCTCATGTCATATTCCATTCATGTAACATGTAATTACTTAAAGCAAGCTTGTACTTGAGATATAATTATGACTGAGCATTCGCTCACCTAGTGTTTTCCCCTACTTTTCAGGTAACTCCGATGACGAGATTCAATCGGATGGGAATGGAAATGGGTGAAGAGCATAGAGCCATCCAGTCGTAGAAGCGTCCATCTATCCGTGTCTTTTTCATATTTTCTTGAGTCAATCATTGTAATTTCCTTTTATTAAGTCAAAGTTGTCTTTTAGTACTTTTTATTTGGATTATGTAATAGAATTACCTTGATGGTTCTTATGAATAAAGGATTTGGTTTATCTCAACTTTTGCGCACTATGTCTGTGTATCGAATACACTTATGCTCTGATTGACATGATTGATATAACTCATCACGCGTTCCGGGTTCCTTCCACGCTCGAGACATGACAAGCTCCACTGCCGACACACAGGATGCCCTACGAAACTCCCGAACATACTTCGGGAAAAGCCCAAGCACGTGAAAACACAATTATTAACAAGAAAACAATAGAAGCAACAAAAACACATCACACAATAATTAAAGTTTGTGCATACCTACCACGATGTGGGGTACCACCACTCTGCCCGGTCGGGTGCCTCGCTCATGCCGGGATCCCTGTCTCGCCAGGCTAGTGAACTGCTACTGGGATGGCTGGGACTAGGGCGGCCGCCATGGACACTCACGAGCAATGTGCCTGACTTGACCACACAGAAAACATTCCAACTTTACTTCATCCACAGTGCACGTCCTTCCCTCGTGAAACTCGGCACATCTCGGACTATGTCCTGGCTGCTCATTCATACCATGTCACAGTGGTCGAACCTCGGGTTGCTAATCAGACATTGTTGAAATCTGCTCCTCCTAATCCTAGCGCCTCTTGCCAGACCTGCTTCTTCTGAACAACCTCGACACCCGATTGAATCTTGATCTTGGAGGGGAAGAATTCATGCTAGGAGATGGAAGAGATGCCAATTTTAACTACCTCCAAGACTGCTAGAGAACACACTTTTGTTGAAGGGTCCTCTACTAACCTTGACTTGACTGGGACTGCCCTACACTGGCCTGTTCCTAGGTCCTCAGCCAATCCTCCACTATATCTGCCGCAGCTTGATAGGCCGATTCCATGTCCGCAACACAAGTCATAATCACCAGGTGTCTAAGCTCTGGCCTCAGACCTCTGATAAACTGTCGAGTCCTCAACTTCTCATCTGCTATGATATGGGGAGCATAGCAACCCAACTCTACAAATCTAGATCGATACTACATCATTGACATATCCCCCTATGTTAGCTCCATAAACTTATGCATCCTTCTTGTCTTGACATGCTCTGGGTTGAAAACTCACTCAAAAGCTGCAAGAAACGCCTGCCACAGGATCTGCCGTAGAGGACGAGATTGGAATGCCAATTCCCACTCTGTAGTCCACCACAACAAGGTTGATCCCCGCAATTGATACCTTGCCAGCAATACATTCTCATCATCCGCACATTCCATCGATCAGAACATGCACTCCATAGCATCAATCCACAATCTCGCTGCATCAGGATCCGATTGGCCTTCAAATGTCAGTGGGTGAAATTGCCAAAACCCTCGCAAAATGTGTCAACGGCCACCATGAGATGAACTACCCGCGCCAGCCTCCTGACCATAACGCCACTGACTCATCTGCTGCGTGAAAAATTGATACATGTCGGTATAAAACTCGACCTGACCCAGCACGCTCGGGGTCGCTACCATTGGGGGAGATGACTCACTACTTAGTTCTTTTCTACTCAGCTCCTCTCGGGCCCCCATCGGTACCTTAGGCAACGATCGAGTCTGCCTCCTTGGTGCCATCTGATCCTTAAACAACACAGAAAAAAGGGGGGGTAAATAAAACCAAACACCATATGCCATCTGTCAACTGTATTGGACACTCTAGACTCTTGAAAACAGCAATCGTTTCGAATTCCCATGCATTTTCACAACCATGCTCTGATACCATCTGTAACGACCCAAGATCTAGATACCGAGTGGAACCCGATATCATTCAGATCATATGCCGCCACCCATGAGCTGGAAAGCACAAAAGTGTTAGTTGGTGTGTTGTGGTTATGTATTGAAATTCTAAACAATAGAAATAAATAAATTACATGATTGATATATAATTGGTAGAAATAAGATTAACATTTCACAACAATTAATACAACTATAGAGTCCACTCCATAAGTACAGTCAACGAAAAGAGAAACGTACTATACTACGGGGCACACCCCGGCACTGGCAAGTTGGCTACAACTTGTCCTTTGACTAAGATGCTCCACCACCAGGAGAAGCGATGCACCTAAAAAAGTAGGGAGTGAGCCTCATCTCATTGGCTCAGTAGGGGTCACGCGGATCCCCACCACAATGAAAGCGGTAAGCAACAGTAACAGTAGCAATAGCAATAATAGCACTAACAACAAGAATGAAATAATGACAATAAACAACAGCGGTCGGAATGACGAGAATTGTGAGCGGAGGAACCATGGAGCCTCTATGCTAGCCCAATTCTTAACAAGGAAACCATGACCTCTAGTCTGTTGTTGCTGGTGCTATGGATTCAGAGGGGGGTGAATGAATCTCCCCTTCAAAAATTGCTTAATTAAAGCTTGTAACTAGACACAGTTGCGGAACAAAGATCAATTGGGCTCTTTAAGAAGAGATTCCAAGAAACACTTGATCAACTAGTTGAACTGCAACAATGTAGGCACCTGAGCAAGTCTAAGCCGTAGACAGAATCAAATCAGAACAGCGTGTGCCTTAAAGCATTCAGACAGAATACTCACTTGAAACGCACCTATCCATTCATCTAGCAACAATCAGATGAGCAATCAAACCATGGTAGACAAGAGATTTTTAGGTGGTTCGGTCTTCCAGACCTACATCCACCCCACACTCAACCCGAGTGTGGATTCCTGCTGATACACACCTTAAACCGCTGAGCCTCACAGCTTGCCTACAACCGTTGACAAACAGCTTGAATAGCTGGGCATTATAGCTTCGCCGACCAGAGGATACAACACCTCTGCAACCGCTGGGGATTACAGCTTAACCCGTCCAGAGGAATCCTCCTCTGCAAACTACTGAGCTTCACAGCTTGCTGTCCGAGGTATCCACCTCGCCCGCTGACAAATAGCTTGAAGAAAGGTTAAAAATGAAAGCAGGAAACAAGAAATAACAGCGACTGAAAGCTGTAATCAATGAAATGCAAATGTGGCTCCCATGGAGCTGACTGGATTGGATTTGATCCAGATTCCAGTGAAGACAGATCTTCTGATGGAGTCTTCTATCTTCTTCTTCACGAACTCTCTCTCTCTATTCTTCTGCAACTTCCCTTTTCTTCTCTGCTGCTCTCTTTTCTTCTTTTTCTCACGGAATCGTGCAGGCTCACCCCTTTTTTTTAATTAGGCTCACTCCTCATTCTACTTCACCACCACGTTCTGCATCGATCATTGTCTTCTTATATACTCTCACTGGGTGTGTGGATGAAGAACTCCCGCCCATTAGAAGGCTCTCAGCCACATGTCGCGATCTAAGCGTTGTAGCCTTCCACGTGGCACTCATTAGGGGGTCGATCTCCCTTGGATCACGTGCCCCTCCTCGGAGAGAAGCTCTATCAGAAAAACACAAGGCCTTTAATCAAATGCTTAGCATAGTTTGCACCATTATGTTCAAACATAGAATGCACTGAGTAGAGATATTCAAGTCAACCATTGTATTGACTTATACAACAGCTTGACACCATATGCACAGACATGGGTCCAAGAGACACAAGAAGCAGACATTGTACCGAGTCAAAAGAAAGGATCAAAGATATGCACGGACTCTTAAAACAACTGTGTAACACAGTTGATGCACCGAGTTGGATTTGCGCGAATTGCACCGAGATGAAAGAGAAGAATCATACGAACAAAGAACGGATGCAAGACAGACCTTGCACCGAATCTGAAAGGCGAGATACACAAAGATGCACAAACAAGATATGCACGAACCTAAAAGTGTATGCTGCAATGAAATACAATAAAATGCACTGAGCCAATTTATGTCTAGACATGTAATGCACCGAGATGCAAACGGGGCTACAGTATTTGTGAGTGAGATAGAGACTTGCACCGAATTGATAAAGAGAAGTACAAGACACCGATTGCACCAAGACGTATTTGCACTGAGATGAAGAGACAAGATCTAACGGTCCATACCAGACGACGATTGCACCGACCTTGAGAGGTGAGATGTAAGGACATGTTATGCACGGGCATATCAGCAGAGAATGTGCAAACTTTGTATATGCATGAGACAACCGAATGCACTAACTATGCTCATGAATGTATAGACTTGCTAAGTCATCAAAGCAACCGTGTGCAGACTTTGCGTGCATGCGCCAAGATGATGTACAGACTTTGCTACCTAGTGTTTATGCATGAATGCATCCTGTATAGACTTGATGACGTAATGTATGAACTTAAATGCACATATCAATAACGGTTGTACAGACTTTGGGTGCTTGTGTATGCATGAGGGCGATGCACTGACTATGTATATGCGTGAAGAACACTGGCTCTGGCTGTATAGACTTGATCGAATGAATCAACCGGAGGTTGTACAGACTAGCCACTAAGGAATGTGCAGACATGCACACATGCACAATGAACATGGATTGCACTAACTAAGTCACGAGCTGAGCTAACGGATGTATAGACTTGCTCAATTATCAGCTAATTGATGTATAGACTTAGTGTACGCATGAGACAGACGAGTGCACTGACTATGGCTAATATATGCAAACAGATCAGAAATATGCACGAATTGGTCAATGCACCGACGCACTCTATATGCTCGGACCTGATGTGTGTGGTAGAGCTTGAAACATGCTAGATAAATGACTGAGCATGCAATCAGTCAATCACAAACATATGGTGACTCATAATATTTGCTATCATCAAAATCACAGGGGCACAACAATCTCAATCATTCAATCACAAACATATGGTGACTCATAGTGTTTGCTATCATCAAAATCACAGGGGTACAACAATCTCCCCCTTTTTGATGATGGCAACACTATGAGTCACACAGACTCATGTCAAACTATTCTCCCCCTTTGACTTCATCAAAAAGAAAATAGTTTGAGACGAGAACTACAAACTTACATGACATGATTGAATTAAACACTCCCGCTTTGACTAAATCATTTAGGCATAGAAATCACAGAGGCAGTTAAATGAAGCACCAATCAAGTCTATGTTGCAGATGTATTTTCTTCTTATGAATAATGAATACGATTTATGGAGAACCTGATGCTTACATGATGCAGACGAGACAAGAGGCAATCAATCTATCCTCCTCCTTTGACAAGATCACAAATGAACCTCCCCCTTTAAAAAGCAATAAGTGCAATCTAGACAAGACCTAACCTCTTCTTTAAAAACAACCCAATGCTCCCTAATCTGAATGAAGCAAGGCTTTCAAGAGTGTAATGTGAGAGATATGTCAAGAAGACATTCAGGAAGGATGACATGGCAGTATGCAGACTACAGGATCGTTCAAGGAAATAGAAGATTTTCAATAAGACACTTATTTCATAAATCTGAATAAACGGATGGTTCAGACTCTTCCATTATAGGGGCTTATGCATTTTTCTTTGAACATCATGGTTTAAATATGATGTATACATAGTTTGACAATAAAATTCTGTACTCATATCTGAACATCAATGTTTAATAAAAGTGAACCAAGTCCTCATATTTATATCTTGATTAACCTCCCTTCATCTTACTCAGTCAATTTCAATGACTTCTTCAGAAATTACAATCATTAGTATTGAGGTTAAACATCATGAAAGAGTTCGGATTTGGTTCCTGAGGATCAGTCATACTTCTTCAAATAATTTCAAATTTTTCTTTATGCACAGTACAAGATTTCATAGCAAGTTTACCAGGTGCAATTAAGTTCAGTACACACCTTGTGGCTAGAGGATACACATTGTTTGGACGCCAGTATCCCTGAGCACTTAGTGTGACTAACTGTCATGCTTCAGAGCTAGTATTGACACCTCATGACATACTTTACCTTATTTCATTGATAAGTGAAGTATATTTCTCAGTGTTCAAGCCATTGCTCTGCCTGGATATTCAATGAATTTTATTTAGCAAAGTTAATTATGGCACTTCATGACACAGTCCTCTAGACTTCTTGGTCAATGGACATGGTTTCTCAGTGACCAAAATCATTGCTCTGACAGAATTACCCTTAGAAACGTTTCAGAATCATCATATGCTTAAAAACAATACTGATTTCATATGATTTAACCGAATAAAGCCATGATTTTAACATTTTCAGATTTCAGAAGATTTTACAAGATTCAACATGAATTAGTTGGTTAAAGTTTATTAAAGTTAACTCAGATACTTTTAAGAGATTTAAAGTCAAACTCAATGAATATATTAAACTTAAACCAGCTGAGTTATTTCAGACATTCATAAAATCGTATAATAGAAGATTCCTAGTTCAAGTGTTTTCAGACTTATGATCGAGACATGCCCATTGAAATCTTCATGAATGATTGACAGAAGAGATCCAGCAAGAATAAGTGATTTTGAAGCTCAATGTTTTCAGATATGCACACCAAGCAAGATAACTAGAGGTCAGGCATGTTTCAAGATCTCCAAGGTCTAGGAGATATGCAGTGTTTCGAAAAACAAGTTTAAGAATATGACAAGTATTCCAATCAAGAGAGCAAGTGCAGAAACATGATCAGAAGATCATCCTAGAATGTGTCGACTCTTTGTGTCGACATCTGCTCACAATATCCACACTTCAGAACAATCAAAAGTGACAGCTCATAGTGTCGACACTTCCAAAAGAAAATTATCAAGAAGTGCAGCAAGGGATGTGTCAAGGTGAGTCAGAAATACCCAGAAGATCATCAGGCAGATTTATTCAAGAACGATCAGCTCCCCCTCAGTAGATGCATAAGCAGAACACAGTAAATTCAAACTCGTGAAATGGGTGAGCTCAAGCTGAAGATGGGAGCAATGGTTGACTGAATGAAATAGTAAAATAGCTAGATGAACAGCCAGCAGAACACAATCTTGTTATTTTCAATATGAGTGATGTGCAATGAATTATGACATAAGTGTATGCATTTGGCAACATGTATGCAATGCATTTAAAAATAGATTACTAAGGAATTCAATTAACCACATGTGAAGAGTGCAAGTATTACCTGAAGAGTGCTTGAATGGGGTTTTATCAACTTGGGTTCCTTGGTTAATTTACCCCTCTTTATTCATTCCAAGGCATACCTGTAACATATTGATCATTTTGATCCTACAAGGACCCAAGCAGCCTTGGGTCCTACGTTAACCCTGACAGGAGTTCTAAACAGTCTTTTAGCAACATTATCATCATGATCCATCAGGTAACAATTGTCCATAGAATGTCTATTTCTACCACAGTATCTACATGAAATGACTGGTTTTTGGTTCTTATGATGCATATTAACTGCAGTATGAGGTCTATGAACATGATCATAAGATTTTATGTTGTATGCATGAATAGTTTGTTTCTTATTATCTGACAACCAGCAATCAGTAGATTTATGTCTTAGTTTACCACAATTGAAGCATGAATTATTCATTGATAGCCTTGCAGGAAAGTTTGAAAACTTTACATTTACAAGGCTTCCCTGAACATACCAACAATTCCTGATTGTATGCCCGTACTTACCACATTCAAAGCACCTGAGATGCTTGCTATTTGATTCAGAATTATTCCAGTAATTTCCTGACCAGCACTCAACAGCCTTGTGCCAAGGCTTGTTGCAGTTAAAGCACATAGTGTGCTGACTAGACTTGGGTTTAGTTCTATATGGGCCATGAAAATGCATGGAAGACCTGGCATGCAGTTTATTGTCTTCTTTCATGATAAAGCTGTTGATTCGTTTTCTTAATTAGATTAGCTTCCTATCCCACCCCCTTTAAATACATACATGCATAAACATGTGAATCAAAGACAAGGGGGATGAAAGGATGGAAATACTAACCGTGATCGCCACCAAGGATTAACAACGCCGCAAGGATGAAGAAAGGAGTGCAACGGCGCCGTGTACCTTGGAAAGAAAACTTGATCGCGCTTGAAACGGGGTGCGGGGAACTTGTGAATTCAAACTTCCTCTCCTTCCAGCCGGCTAGAGGAAGAGGGCCTCACGTTGTATTCATGCTCTCCTGCGAAACAAAGATGAAACACAAAGGCAAAAACCCATTAGAACATGCATGTGTAGTATCAATCCCGCAGTGATAAAATAGGGGTAGAAATTGAGGGCAAACTCACCGGGGGAGGGTTTTTAACCCCTGTGGAAGGGTGAAAATAATAGGTGGGTGTGTTGTGCATGCATGAGATTTGAAATCATAGAATTTGATTGAGAGAATAGAGAGAAATCAATGATGCAAAACGGAGAAAAACGCATGTGTAACAGAAAGTGCAGAAAACTGTGATGATTTGTGATTTTGAGGAGACTAGAACTAAGAGTGTAGACCATGAAATCAAGCCCAGAAGGATGAAATTGAAAGCCAATACTTCCCTCTTCAAGATGGGGTCGAAGTTGTGAGTCGACGGTGCAGCATGGCTTCGCCCCACGTCCGGAAAGAGCCCCCCCGTCGCGATTGCAAACTGGGCAGTTTTATATAGAGTTTTGTAAGAAATCCTCATCTCCTTATCACGATTCCCGGAGATAGAGTCCAAGATAAATCGAGTTCTCTGGATCAAACTCGAGATAATACTAAGGATAAGAGATAGGAACAAACGGGGATCAATTCAGAGGAGGATTCTAGAAGATATGTTTTTTGGAAGGCAGCCCCGGAGCCTTATCTGCAGAGTTTGAGTTGAACTAGGAAACATAAATCCTGATCTTGCGACCCAGATCCCAAGAGATATTGCCAATGAAAATTTGATTCCTATGAACCAAATTCAAGATAATACCAAGGGCTAGAAGTAGGAAAAAACGGGGATCAATTTGGATAAGAATTCAAGAAGTTATGGACTCTTCAAGAGGGCCACGGCGCACAAAAACGGAGCAAAGTCCAGCACGAATTGGACTCTCTGGTGCATGTAACGGTCTATCGTAGCACCGTCACATATGATGTAACGGACTAGGGTAGGTCCGTCACACTCTGGAGGTCAAACGGGACGTTTTTGGATGAGATTGGATGTAACGCACCTAAACAGGGCCGTCACTTGGTCTAACGGTCAAGGATAGGACCGCCACACTCTAGGGGTTGAACCGGGCTGTTTTGGGCAAGTTTTGGTGTGACGGTCTATCGTAGGACCGTCACACTGAAGTAACGGTCTTCACTGGGCCGTCACTTCAATGAAGTAACGCACCTGCAAACGACCTTCACTTGGATGAAGGCAGATTCTGGGCAGACTGCGCGCGACTTTAGAAATCGAAGCGTATCTCTCAAACGGTGGAGAATTAGACAAAGTGATAAACATAGAAGTTGTAGATAACTGAGAGAGGAACAACTTTCATGAAGAAATAAATTTGAGAAAATGATTGTAAGAGGGTGAAAATAGGGCTGGAAGAGAGAGGAAAATTCTGGAATGTAGGTGAACAGCACGGCATGCCAGAAAAATGTGAATAGCTCACAATCGGGGCAGAACCGGCCAACAGTGTAGAAGAAGAAATTGTAGATCTTTGAAATACGCACAACTTTGATGAAGACAACTTTTTGAAAAGAGGATTGGAAGAGGGTGAAAAAGAACCACTTTCAGGACTGCGCAGTGAGAGAGAGCCGATTACTTGGGGGAAGCCGGCCTAAATGGGCCGAAAGTCGACTTGGAAGTGGGAATTTGACAAGATAAGCTCCGGGGCTATAAGAAATCATGATCTCCAAGACTCAAAGGATATGAAATGGTAAAAATGGACTTGAAATTCATCCAAGGAAGCTCCAAAATAATGGCTAATTCGGGACATCAAAAATGATGAATAAGAGAAATGACACAACTTGTGGGCTAAAACGGGTGTCAACAGATGCCCCTCCTTGATGTCCGCTTTGCAAGGGAACGAGCGAAAGTGGACGTGGAGGCAAAATGGAAAGGAGATGGAGCAAAAGCGACAGCGACGTGAAATGGAGATGAAGCGGAGATGAAGCGGAGAGAACTGATAAGCGGGCATCAAGGCCAAAAAAGACACCCGTTACAACCAACAAGCGACAGGAATTCTCCCGAAAACGCCAAACTAACCACCTGAAATGATTGACAAGGATGAGACATGTCTGGAGAACTAAACTAAAGGAGGTAAAGGAAACACGACCAGCCTCATCGGGGACACAATCCACGGACAATGAGTGGGTCGGAAGGAACACAGCATAAGAGCTGGAAAGGAGAGATAAGACTGAGATAAAATCCAGACAGGAATCACACTGGCCAATTAGACCAAGCGGCAAGATCAGAGAAATCGTTCAAATTCGGAGTGGAATGAAGAATCTCTTATCCAAGAGAACTGAGTGCAATCAACCATTGCTGAGGAGAAATCCTTGAATGGATCACGAGACATGAATGCTCAAAATGACATGATGCATGCTGGGCTAAAATAAAGAAATCATTAAAACGAATGCAAAGAAAGATAAAATAGAAAGTACTCAAGGATATTATTGCTAGACTGAGCAAGACAGGGTCAAGAGTCTTCTTGCAACCACGGCGTGCGAGACAGAGTCTATCGTCCCCCACCCGACTCAACCGAGCGGCTTATCCAACGATTAACCGTATGCTCTTAGATCATCATCGTTTTTGTTAAAGGGGAACATCAGATCCCAGAACACACGGGCAACTATCCGGTCCTTGAGAGTCTATAATAACGTAGATACCATATAGTAATGCAACAATGAGCAAGGATAGAGAGCCATACCTGACTTACCTGCCAAGCGAAACGGCATTTTTTTAGATTTTTGATTTCTTGATTTTTGTGGATTTTCATCATAAGACAACAACCACATTGACATGATATAATGTGAACATGAACGAATATGAACGAGCATAACATGAACATAACATAATAAGAGAAATATGAACAAAACATGGCACAACATAACATAACAAAGATGGATGAAATATAACAAACAAACAAATGGCAAACATGCATGCGACTAAAGGCACGGTGGGACAAGACAACATGCACACGGTGGGACAACACATGCAGTGGTATAAGGACACGGTGGGACAAAGACACGTGGGATGACAATACCACGGAGGACAACACGTGTGATGAATGACACGGCAGGATAGGGATACGTGTGACGAATGACACGGCGGGACAAAAGACATGGAGGACCATAGAAATATATGACAAGGACACCCTCTTCAATCAAAGCCCAAGATCAGATGAAGCGAAACCGCCAGGTTCAAAATTGTGGGACAATGTCCTCTCATGGAGACATGATTAAGCAGATAAGCAAAAGCTGAGAAAGCCATGAGCTTCAGAAGAGATATTGAAGAGATGAGAACAGATCGAAGAATGTGAGCATGAGACAGAGCGAATGATAGAGCAAGGAAAGCTTGAACCTGCAACCTGCAGCCTGCACACTTAGCAAACAGATTACGTATATGTCCTCAAGATAAAAATAAAAGGAACAAAAGAGAAGTATTTTTGGATTTTTGTATTTCTGATTTTTTTTTGCCATATTCAAATTTTTGTTATTTTTTGACATATTCAATCTTTTTTTGGAATTTTGACAATATTTCTTTTTTGGATTTTGAACTATATTTCATTTTTTTTGGATTTTGACATAGCAATCTGCAGCACCCAAAGACGGGCTCGAACTACTGGCCAG
The DNA here is from genome assembly GCA_022559845.1 of Amorphophallus konjac. NCBI lineage: Eukaryota > Viridiplantae > Streptophyta > Magnoliopsida > Alismatales > Araceae > Amorphophallus > Amorphophallus konjac. Next base: position 212,686,332 of record CM040125.1, on the reverse strand, counting down.
GGATCGCCGTCCCTCCCCTCTCATTAAAGACTTCCCTTGAGTAGGGCGTGCATGTGAGGGTGGCTTACCATAACCAACCGCCTCTAAAGAACGGTGCCCCTACTAAGGCCATACCCGGGATTCAACCCAGCCTAAGAGGGAGATAGAAGAAAATTGGAGACAAGCTTTATGCAGGATGGGAGACATCAGGATTTGAATTCCTTCCAGGGCACCACCCCTCAAAGAGTAGGTCTGTTGCGCTGGGGCTTTGTGTCTTTGATTTTGAGACCCATATTTATCAGGCACGTATGCGACCGGGCTCATGACGTCCCGCGGGGAACTGTACTGCCACTCTTGCCATGCCTTTGATCCATAATCTTGCTTTTTGATTCATCATTGATTTTGAAAGCCCTTATTGGCTAGATATTACATGAAAGCTTACTTTCGACGGTCAAGACTGCCCCTACTTGAGACCTCTCTCGTATTAGGGAGTACCTAGGTCGGTCATCTCATCCATCAATCTCTTTCCCCTACACTTGGCCGAGCAGAGAAGAGAAAATGACCTTTGTGCATACCCAAAGTATGGCCAAAGCAGCAACGGTGTGCCTCAGAGAGATCGGCTATGGCTCACCGTGTAGTGTGTGAAAAAACCCATACTCAAAGGTCACCCTCAACGATCGGGGAGAGAAACTAGACTCCCAGCGCGGAGCTATCACCAGCCTAAGGATGCTGCAGAAGCAAACTCATTTGACTAAATGAACTAAGCAAAATTCTAAAAGCCACTTAACCATGTGAGGAACCAACATTTATCTTAACAATGTGCAGGAGTAAATAAGTGATAATAATAGCATGTTCTTTGCACAAAATAAAGATACCTTGCAAATCCACGGAATGAAACTAGCATTCTGAAGCAATTGTGATCATCGAGCTTCGCGCAGCACGAGCTTCATATTCCTTGCTTGACAGGACGAAAGGGAGAGGATAACAAAGGATTAAAGATTCCTTGACACGGAGGAGTGGCAGACATCAAACTGGACGAAGGAGGATAAAAAGGAAGAGAGACGAGGGCTAGAACTCCCTCGTTAAGGTGCCAAGACCCTGATAACAAGGAACCAAATATAGAAGAAACCATATTAGCTGAGATCAAGGCGGGCTAAAGCCTCGAAAACAGCACGAGAAAGGGTGGAGACCCTGAAAGGGTGAAGAAGAATGAGTAGAAAGATGATAAGAAGAATGTGAAAAAGGTAAGGGGGAAGAAGAGTGATCATCCGACGTGGTCGGAGAAAAGGAACTAGGACCACCCGACAGAGTCGGGGAAGGAGAATGAGAGTCACCCGACAAGGTCGGGGAATAAGAAGGAGAACCCGGAGATACCGGAGGAGAAGAACTGGGAGATGTCCTGAGATCGGGATGAAAAGACACAGGCCGAGGCCTAGAATCATGAGAGGAGGGAAAGTCCGGAGGTTCCGGATAGGAAAAGGAAGAGCGGGGATTCGCGGATATGAGATGGGAGGAGAGAATCATGGGGGAAGAACTAGGAGAGGGCAGATACACCACCCAGGGGTGGGAACCGAGCAGAAGAAATGATGAGTGAAATGAAGAAGAAGGAAGAGAAGTGGACCCCTGAGTGCACAACTGACGGCCCTTAAACTTACGTCGTCGCCTCTTCTTAGCTGATACTTCCTGAACATGGGCTCGCCTGGCGCGGACTAGGACCCTTGGGTACCTTGCCTTGCAATATCTTCTTAAATAGCGAGCCCATCTAGCAGATGGCCTTGCCCGACTGTGGACATGCAGCTTCATCGGGGCGGTTGCCCCTAGACTCCCAAAGCTAACAATAGTAGGACGTTCTTGAACAACTAACTCCTCATAATACTGAATATCATAAAACCATGGAGTCTTGTTACTTGGCACAAGTAGCATGAGATTCGGCAACTCCACTCGGAACTCAGCCTTGAAGCACAACTCCCTTGGTAAAAGGTGAAGCTGAGGGAGAGTAATACACGGCGTTGACATGGCCGGTTTGCTAATAAACTGAGGAAGATTGCATAACAAGTGCAGAATATCCTTGGAAAGTGTAGAAGATACATCCAATTGCCCCTTGAACATAGAATCCATAATCTGCTTGGCGGCCGTCTGCGTTAGCAAAACACGGGTAGAGAACCCTTCTTGGCATGTCATCTGAACAGCAATAGAGCGAGGAGAAATAATAGCATCAATAGTGAACTCTCCGACGAGAAATGAGATTGCCACCGGCCTTGCTCGGGAAGAAACTGGCAGTGCCTGGGAACTCTTCTTATCAACTGTCATCTTTGAAAGTGTAGGCACATCATCCCCAAAATAACCAGGGACCAGGACACGAACCGGCATCCGACAGATAAAATCTTGAATCTTGAAATGCACGGTCGGCACTGAATCATCCTGACTTGGCTTATTATCTCCCTGGGGATTAGACCCGAGGGGCACCAAAGGAAGCGCACACCCGCTCCGTGGGGTGGAAGTGGTTGGAGAAGTAAAGGGAATATGTTTGGGTGGAACACGTGAAGGTTTGTAAGGCATGGAGGCTCCAACGGGAGTGGTGATGTAAAGTGAAGGCATAGGCGATGTGGCGATGATAGGCTCAGGTGGTGACAAAGGTGAAGGTGAAGGCGTGGCTGAGGGTAGAGGTAAAGGAGAAGGTTTGGCTTGCTCAGGCTCAGGCAAAGGTGATGGCGGAGATGGAGGCGAGGGTGGAGATGGAGGCACTGGTGGTTGAGATGGAGATGATGGTGATGGCAATGGAGATGGTGAGGATAGTGATGAAGGTGATGGGGGTAGTGGACATGGAGGTGGAGAGGGTGAAGAGGGAGGTTGTGGTGTCCACCGTCGACGTGTCGACACAATGCGTCGAGCGGTGTTAAGGGTAGAAGTAGTGGTAGTGACGGTGGGAGAAGAAGGGGAGGCACTAGCCTGAGCAGAGGCTTGGGTTTGTGGAGGTTGCGGAGATTGGATAGGAGATGGCGGAGGTAATGGAGTAGGTGAGGTAGTAGGTGATGGAGCGAGTGCAGAACTAGACGAGGAATCACAAGGGTGCCCCTGGCCTTGAAGTAAGGGAGACGGCTGCCCCGGCGGCACTTCTTGCTGCTGCTGTTGGTTACGAAGATGTAAAATGACTTTGTGAATAGCGGCCCAGTCAATCCTTTTCTTAGCTTCCAGATCATAAACATAATCCCGGAACTCAGGACAATCCTCAACCAAATGCCCCTGTTGATGGTGAAAATCACAGAACTGAAGCATATCCCCGACCACGGGTCGGTAAGGCACAACCGGAGGGAGCGACAATGCGTGACTGGCCATCAAAGCCCGAAATATATCTGTGAAACACTCTGGCAATGGAAGGCGAGGAGCCTGCTTCGGGCAAGGTGGATGCCGAGGGATATGTAATGGTGGAGAAGGTTGTGGAGTCGGAAGTGGGGGTTGCGTAGGCAGGAGTGCGTGGCTAGTGGTGGAGGGATATGTGGCGGAAGGCTGACTCATGGCGGTCCGGCTCATGGGAGCGTAGGGTTGACATGTGGAGGGTGAAGGTTGAAATGTGGAGGTGGATGGTAGAGACTCGAGGTCAAGGGAATCTTGGATTTGTTGGCGAATGAAGCGGGCTCGGCTGTAAAGTTGCTGCCAGGAGGTGATGTCATTGAGGGCTAAGATGAACCGATACTCGGGTGTTGCATTTGATATCTGCATCTTGATTTGTTCTCCCTCCGGAATGTGTCCCGAGACTTGCGCAGCAAGGCGACGCCAACGATCGGCAAAGGTAGAAAACTCCTCTTCGGGCTTCATCATCTCTTGGGCCAGATCCACGATAGAATACTTGGGCCCAACCTGGTCTTGATACTGCTGAATAAACTTTTCTTGAACGGCATGAAAACTCACAACTTGCTCTTGCGGAAGAGAGAAGAACCAATCCCGAGCCGGGCCTTCCAATGACAGACCAAACAGATAAGCCATCAAGTGTTGGTCATGTCGAAATTGGGCCGACTCATAAATGAACTCCTTCAAGTGCACATATGGGTCACCAACTCCACTATAACGGCGATATGTGGGAATTTGTGAAGATGGCGGAAGTCGAAGACCTTGAAATGCGAACGAAACGCTTAAGGAGGATTTGGGATCAATTCGGCGTTGAAGCTCATCAAGTTGGCGTTGGGTTTGAGCAATCATCTCCTGGGTAGGGAGAGATTGAGAAGAATATGGGCCAACTTGAGCAAGAGGTTGTGAATTAGGACCAGGAGCATGGTATTGGGCCGGATAAGAGGATCCGGGCTGAGAAGAAGAAGGGCCCATTCCGGGAGTAGAAGGATATGTGGGCCTGGAAGAAGCATGAGCATATGGGCTGAATGGGCCAACAACAACATGGGCAGAAGGATGAGGTCCATTAAGAGAATATTGCCCATTAGCAATTGGGCCAGCAACATATGAAGGAGAAGAAGGAGGCCCATGAATAGAAGATGGCCCATTATGAGAAGAAGGCCCATGAAGATGAGATGCAATAAGACGTTGGGCCTGGGCCGGGTCCATTTGGTGAACAAGGCTTGAAAGATGGGCCATGAGATTAGCATGTTCCTTGGATGGATCAGAAGGGCCACGGGAAGATGGGCCCGTGTGGGAAGAGGATTCCACGCGGGAATAAGAAGAAGATTGGGAAAAAGAATGATACAAGGGGTTAGAATACTGCTCCATGAGGGCAAATAGAGACTTAATACAAGGATATCAAGGTGAATACAAGTGGGGAAGCAATGGCTTAATGGGCTCGAGGACAAGAGGGGACTGACCCACTAATGCAAAGGCGAATGGACAACGGACCACGGGACAATGGACACACAAAATGGGTTAAGCTAAATGGGCCTAACAACAACAAAACATATGGATGATGAAAGAATGCAACACGGAAATCACTAATGAGCTTGGACAAGCCCAATCAACATAAACAATGCAATGTGAGAGTTTTCACCCAAGTCAAACAAGTTGATATGATGGGAAATATTTTAGAGATTTTAATAGACCTTTTAATGATTTGAATTAATAATAATTCCCTCAAGATGGGAATCCTATGGGAATAAGGTCCAAACTTTGGGTTGACTAAGGTTAACTCCCTCACACTTATGCAAATGCAAGCCTAAAGAGGTGGAAAGATACAACCGGCCCGGCGTCCGTATGGGAATCCACGGCTCACGGGGACTTATGGAGGTCCTTGATGTGTTTTCCTGGTCGGCTCCAAGGAATATGGAGACGAGAGGTCCACGCACCAAGGTAGGAAATGCAACTATGATATGCAATGTATGGCCCTATGTGCACCGGAGTGCATGCAAATTCTAGCTTAAAACTAGAAAATCAAGACTAGATTAAACTATGCAAACATGATCCAACAAAAACAAATAGTATATGGATGGAAAGACAATACAAAGGTCTGCACAACAGGCCCAAGAACAGATCAATCTGACCCCGGGAGGTCAATCAAATCACTGAGCAAAGATGCCCCCGTGAACTTATGCGCAGACCACATGCAGATTTTATGAACAAAATGCTAAAATGATGACCATTTTTAACTAAGCAAATGAGACCCAAATGATGCAAATAAGCTATGGATGGAAAGACAATATAAAGGACTATCCAATAGAACAAAAATCAGTGTAATCAGACATCGGGAAGGCAGTCAAATCACTCATTAAAGATGTACCTGTGGACCTGTCCCTGAGCCTGCCTGCAGAACTTATGCACAAAACTCAAAAAGTTGGACAATATTAGAATATGCAAATGTTAACCAAATGATGCAAATGATATATGGATGGAAAGATAATACAAAGGGCTATCCAACGCAACAAGAATCAGCTCACTCGGACTCCGGGATCAAAAGTTATGCCTCGATGAACACGGCCCTGTGAGCATGCACGCAAGACTGCCAGAAGCCGTGTAACGGTCTACCAAAGGACCGTTACATGCATGTGACGGTCTACTGCAGGACCGTCACACTACCAGAGCCCTTAAAACACCAAAAATAGTTGGAGAATGGAAGAAATATCACCTAAACATGAACATGCACCCACCCAACTTACAAAAGAGCATGAAAACAAGCGTGATGGGCATTGGTGTCCCACCGTGATCGCCAAAAAACTGTTGATTCGTTTTCTTAATTAGATTAGCTTCCTATCCCACCCCCTTTAAATACATACATGCATAAACATGTGAATCAAAGACAAGGGGGATGAAAGGATGGAAATACTAACCGTGATCGCCACCAAGGATTAACAACGCCGCAAGGATGAAGAAAGGAGTGCAACGGCGCCGTGTACCTTGGAAAGAAAACTTGATCGCGCTTGAAACGGGGTGCGGGGAACTTGTGAATTCAAACTTCCTCTCCTTCCAGCCGGCTAGAGGAAGAGGGCCTCACGTTGTATTCATGCTCTCCTGCGAAACAAAGATGAAACACAAAGGCAAAAACCCATTAGAACATGCAGGTGTAGTATCAATCCCGCAGTGATAAAATAGGGGTAGAAATTGAGGGCAAACTCACCGGGGGAGGGTTTTTAACCCCTGTGGAAGGGTGAAAATAATAGGTGGGTGTGTTGTGCATGCATGAGATTTGAAATCATAGAATTTGATTGAGAGAATAGAGAGAAATCAATGATGCAAAACGGAGAAAAACGCATGTGTAACAGAAAGTGCAGAAAACTGTGATGATTTGTGATTTTGAGGAGACTAGAACTAAGAGTGTAGACCATGAAATCAAGCCCAGAAGGATGAAATTGAAAGCCAATACTTCCCTCTTCAAGATGGGGTCGAAGTTGTGAGTCGACGGTGCAGCATGGCTTCGCCCCACGTCCGGAAAGAGCCCCCCCGTCGCGATTGCGAACTGGGCAGTTTTATATAGAGTTTTGTAAGAAATCCTCATCTCCTTATCACGATTCCCGGAGATAGAGTCCAAGATAAATCGAGTTCTCTGGATCAAACTCGAGATAATACTAAGGATAAGAGATAGGAACAAACGGGGATCAATTCAGAGGAGGATTCTAGAAGATATGTTTTTTGGAAGGCAGCCCCGGAGCCTTATCTGCAGAGTTTGAGTTGAACTAGGAAACATAAATCCTGATCTTGCGACCCAGATCCCAAGAGATATTGCCAATGAAAATTTGATTCCTATGAACCAAATTCAAGATAATACCAAGGGCTAGAAGTAGGAAAAAATGGGGATCAATTTGGATAAGAATTCAAGAAGTTATGGACTCTTCAAGAGGGCCACGGCGCACAAAAACGGAGCAGAGTCCAGCACGAATTGGACTCTCTGGTGCATGTAACGGTCTATCGTAGCACCGTCACATATGATGTAACGGACTAGGGTAGGTCCGTCACACTCTGGAGGTCAAACGGGACGTTTTTGGATGAGATTGGATGTAACGCACCTAAACAGGGCCGTCACTTGGTCTAACGGTCAAGGATAGGACCGCCACACTCTAGGGGTTGAACCGGGCTGTTTTGGGCAAGTTTTGGTGTGACGGTCTATCGTAGGACCGTCACACTGAAGTAACGGTCTTCACTGGGCCGTCACTTCAATGAAGTAACGCACCTGCAAACGACCTTCACTTGGATGAAGGCAGATTCTGGGCAGACTGCGCGCGACTTTAGAAATCGAAGCGTATCTCTCAAACGGTGGAGAATTAGACAAAGTGATAAACATAGAAGTTGTAGATAACTGAGAGAGGAACAACTTTCATGAAGAAATAAATTTGAGAAAATGATTGTAAGAGGGTGAAAATAGGGCTGGAAGAGAGAGGAAAATTCTGGAATGTAGGTGAACAGCACGGCATGCCAGAAAAATGTGAATAGCTCACAATCGGGGCAGAACCGGCCAACAGTGTAGAAGAAGAAATTGTAGATCTTTGAAATACGCACAACTTTGATGAAGACAACTTTTTGAAAAGAGGATTGGAAGAGGGTGAAAAAGAACCACTTTCAGGACTGCGCAGTGAGAGAGAGCCGATTACTTGGGGGAAGCCGGCCTAAATGGGCCGAAAGTCGACTTGGAAGTGGGAATTTGACAAGATAAGCTCCGGGGCTATAAGAAATCATGATCTCCAAGACTCAAAGGATATGAAATGGTAAAAATGGACTTGAAATTCATCCAAGGAAGCTCCAAAATAATGGCTAATTCGGGACATCAAAAATGATGAATAAGAGAAATGACACAACTTGTGGGCTAAAACGGGTGTCAACAAAAGCATGCATTCATGAGATGACCATGCTTACCACAATAGTAACATGAAGCATCAGGCTTCCTAGTAGCATGGTTTCTACCAAAAGAATTTCTAGAATGTAATGTTTCACTTGCATGCTCATCCTTTAACAACAATCTGTAATCTTCCATTACGTGACCTACCTTTCCACAATAATAACATGACCCCTTTTTAGTATGAGTGTGTGAGAGATCATGTGACTTGTGTGCAGCATTCTTCGTACCAACAGGAGTGTCTTTGTCCTTTTTCTGTAGATTTTCATTCTTTTTCAATTTTTGAGTTTGTTCTACAGTTTTGGAACTGATAGTGGATTTTTGTGCAGTAAATTGAAAAACAGAAGGAGCAGAAGTTTTATTTTGATTAGAAGCTTTTACAAACACAGTAGATATTTTATTCCCATTAATCCTTTTACTTGTGGGACTATAACCCAGTCCCTCTCTCTGAAAATTAACATTATTTCCAAGAACCTTATTCAGATTTTCCTTACCTTTGATAAATTTTGATAGAGAATTTTTTAAATCTTGAATCTCAGAATTTAAGACAACAATATTAGCTTCATATCTGGACAGATCTGTTTCACAAGAAATGACTTGTTGATGCAAGGCATCATTCAGACTTTTGAGTTTTTCAACTTCCTGTTTTAATTTTATTTCATTGTCAGCTTCAGATAGGGACTTGTTAAGATCATCAACTTCTTGTTGAAGGGATGTGATTGTAAGCTCATATCCAGCTATCTTCTCTTCACAGCAAGTGACATTTCCACTCAACATTTGGTTGATGGTTTTTAGGCTCTCAATTTCTTGTTCTGCATCCACCAACCTATCAGAATTATCCATGCTCACGCACTTACCTTTTTCATTTGTCAATAACCTATCTGACAGTGTGGTGTTTAGATGTTTCAGCTTGTTGATTTCCTCTTTTAATTTATTGTTTTGCTCTAGGAGTTCATCATCAACCATCCAATCATCTAAGGAAAACTGACATTCATAAAACATTTCTTGTTGTTTCTCAGATTGAAGTTTGTTGAGATTTTTCTGAACCTCTAGATTTATTACTCTGTCAGCCTCCAGCTTCTCAAAAATCAGTCTATTTTCTTTTTCAAGATTCATTGATTTGTGTTCAAATTCCTTGGACTGTTTTTTGAGTTTTTCATTTTTAGATTTCATGTCTTCCAATTCAGAACTGACACACTCTAAATCTCTCATGAGTTTTTCATTCTGAACTACATTATTGTTATGACCCTGATCATCATCAATCAAGCTAAGTCTTTCCTTTAGTTCAGAAATTTTACAAACAAGCTCTTGATTTTTCTTTTTGTGTAAACCAATTTGTTTCATAAGTGTTTCTTTTTCAGATTTCAAATGATCTAAATCAGAATTAACAGAATCAAAATCTTTTAATTGTCTTCTAAATATGTCATTTTCTGTCTTCAGGAGTTCCATGTCCTCACCTCCAGAATTAGCATTCACATGATCATTCAACTTCTTTTTCAGAGATTTATTTCATTTTTTCAACTGTTCGCAAGAACCAAGCAAATCATGATATGCTTCAATCCAATCATCCACATTATAATTATCAAATTCAGAAGGTACCTCATCTTCATCTTCTTCTTCATTTTCTTCTTGCTGTCCATCATCGTCAACCATCAGACATGTGTTGTGATTCTTGGTAAGGTTTAGTTTCTCCAAAATCTCCTTGGCAGACCTGCAAGAAGAAACACATGAAATTAGAGCTCTGTCAAGTGATGCTTTCATTAAATCTAATGCTCTAGAGTTGACAGAGTCTTTTAATCTATCCTTATCAGTCCATTTAGATTTATCCCTTGATAATTTATGTGGACCGTGAGTTATCACCTTCCAAAGGTCAGGATCGGTTGATTTTACATACCGATGGAAGTTTTTTAGCCAAGGATCAAAGTCATTACCACTGAATATTGGGGGATGAGCCATCGAGAGATGATAAATGCACTGTAATCAGATGAGCAAAGCAAGGCACTAAATCAGTGAATCAAAATACCGAGCACAAGAAACCCACTCTGAAATGCACCACAAAAGATTCAGGATCTGCTGTGGATCGTTGGATCCAATGCACAGCAACCCGCTCTGATACCAATTGTTGTAGCTGGTGCTATGGATTCAGAGGGGGGGTGAATGAATCTCCCCTTCAAAAATTGCCTAATTAAAGCTTGTAACTAGACACAGTTGCGGAATAAAGATCAATTGGGCTCTTTAAGAAGAGATTCCAAGAAACACTTGATCAACTAGTTGAACTGCAACAATGCAGGCACCTGAGCAAGTCTAAGCCGTAGATAGAATCAAATCAGAACAGCGTGTGCCTTAAAGCATTCAGACAGAATGCTCACTTGAAGCGCATCTATCCATTCATCTAGCGACAATCAGATGAGCAATCAAACCACGGTGAGACTTTTACTATATTTTCTGATCACAAGAGCTTGATGTATCTATTTTCTCAAAAGGAGCTTAATATGAGGCAAAGAAGGTGGCTCGAGTATTTGAAGGATTTTAAATTCTCTATAGAGTATCACCCTGGGAAAGGTAATGTAGTGGCTGATGCTTTGAGTCGCAAGCCGATAGCAAAGTTGTCTAATCTCATGCTACAAGAATGGAGAATACTGGAGTAGTTAGCTAGCTTAGACCTTAATGTCTGTAAAGATCGGGTCATGATTGCTCAGATTCAGATTCGCCCCGAGCTGTTGATGGAAAATAACACCCTGCAAAATAATGATCCAGCATTGGTAGAGATCAAGGGAAGTCTAAGTGATAGATCAGATTTTGTGTTAACCGATGATGACAAATTGTTATTCAAGGGAATGACATGTATCCCTGATATAGCCGAGTGATGCGGGACGAGACCACGGGCACGACAAGCTCGTGACTGCCCCTTAACGAGGGAAGCGTCGGATGTGCGCGGTTGAGAAACCGGCTGTGAGCTAGGGTGGTCGGCTCTCACTTGTGCCCGGATCGGGTCACGGGACGGTAACGCTCTCTCTCGCAGCAGTGGTGATATAAATAGAAAGTGAGCTAATTACCCTATCATGCTCTCTAGCAGTGGCATAAGCAAGTATTTATGAAAATTAAGCAAAATGCCAAGTAAGGGAGCGAATGCGATACCCCCACGCGCTTGGCGTGGGGACGACGGGCCCGGCCGAACTCGTGCTCCCGGGACAGTTAATACATGAATATTACAGCAATGGAAATATGCCCACTCCACGCAGGGAGGTAAAGGGCGACACAATGGGCCCGGGAGGGCCGAATTCGGGATGACGGGCAGCTTCGTGTGTTGATTCGGCTACACGCGTGATCACGACCGTGGGGCCCACGTGCTGTCTGGAGGGGCCGTGTGGGACCCGGTGGCGCCGCTGTAGTGTGGACACTTAGGGAAGTGTTCCCTGGGCTGGCGGCACACCAGAACGTCGCCCGGGGGTCGGGCGGTTCCGATCGGCACCCGTCGGGTTTGCTGTCCACGGACTGGTGGTTGCTGTTTTACAGCGCGCGCTCCGGCGAGAATGGACGCTGCGATCAGCCCCGACGTCGGATCGACACGAGACTGGCGCTGTTGGAAAGCTAGCTTGAAGTTCTTCAACCTAGGCCTAAATATCTGGCCTGGATCTGCTCGGATCTTGACTTATGGAATTTTCAATCTTCTGTTGTACAATTCCTGAAATCACAGGTCAGCAGAGAACGTCCCTGTGGATTGCCTTTGACCGCGAGGGAGACGTTCGAATCAGGGGTTGTGTCCTTCATCAAAGTTGTTGGAATTTGATCTGGAAAGATAGAAAAATTGGTTTGGACCCGTTTGGATGTATCTATGATTTTCTGTGATTTGTTTAGTGGACGAAGGTCGGATCTGGGATTGGGCTGACAACACTGTAGCTTCGGTAGAACATGAATTTCTAAAACTAGGTAGAAGGACGATAAAAATTTAAGAAAAATTGTGGTGGTAGGGGACGATGGACAGAACGCCCATTTAAATTGGGAGGTCTAAAAGAAATCAAAATGGTGGTCGAAAGTGGAGAACTCAAGGCTACTGTCATTGTAGACAGTGACAGAACAGATCTGAGATTGAGAGTTGAACGAAATGGTAAGGATATGAAACGGTGGATTTTGAACCTAATTTTGTTTGTGGCGAAGGGGCTAGAAGATAGGAACCAACCCTCAAAATTTCAAATGGATCAGAACTCGTGGCTGGCTTCAGGAATTCACGAACCACACCTCTGTCCAGCAGGACAGAAACTTGATGACGATTCCACAGCGGCTCGAAGGCGGCACGAACGGCGGCGGCGGCGGCACAGACGATCACCGGAGGTTGAGAGAGGATGATAGAAGAGGGATACACTCTAGATCTGGGGTTGGGGAAGGAAGAACAGCAGGGGAGAGGCAAGGGGCGCACCAAGCTCCAAGGCTTACACATAAAATTCTGATTTTTTCCATTCTATTTCTCATGAAAAATACAACATTATATAGGCTAGGTCTCTAACTAATTCTAGACCCTTGGATCAAGGGTTGATGAGTGAAGGGCTGGGATGTGGTTTGAACAACCACAATAAATCCCAATATAATACATGGTTCGCCCCCCCCCCCTAAAGAAGGCTATTTGGATTTGTCTTCTTTATTTAAATCTAGGTCCAAGTCCAAGGTTGGACCATGGACCAGCCACCTTGGGCCCGGGAGTCCAAGTGGACCAATAAGGAGGAGGGAGGGGGCCCCTGCAGGGCCTACATGCACTTTTGCAAAGAAACCTAATGGCCTTTTGCAAATAAACCCACTAAGTCCTACAATTGTGTACCCATATATCACGAGGGTATTCATACAAATACAAAAGGACGTAAATGTAAACACAATGTGAGCGGGCTGTCGTTGATGTCCCCATCAATTCTCCCCGGGTGGGAGGAACTCGACCCCGTCGAGTAAGGGTATGACTGCTCCGGTACTCCGACGGATCCGTCACCGTGCCAAGTAGCACGGGTATGCTCCACTCCAAGCGATTGTCACCTGCTCATTCCATATATACTCGATATACGAACTGCTATGGGCTAAAGGTGGTCACTCCGAAGGGGCACTCTCAAAAAAGGAAGGAAGCAGCTCGAAGACTCACTAGGAATCACCGCTGAGTCCCCATAGGTGACTGATCCGGGTATAGAAGTAGAACCGATCCCATACTCATCAAGTGAGTCCAATCACCTCTTACTCATAAGAGAACGACAACGAGCTTGCACAAGTCACATGCAGACAAACAAACGACACACAAAGCATGCAAACAAACCACACAAAACAAACCACACAAGGAGAACATACCGACTCATATATGACTCGAGACTAAGGTGGTAGCATCGATCCCAATAGGTGGCCGCATCCTGGGCGGTAGGAGAGCTCTCTCACTCTTCCCCCCCCCCCCCAAGGCATAGTACTCCTCGGCTAGTGCCTCATCGGCCTCGTAATCAACACACTCAGGCTCGGGAGGTACGGATCCTCCAACACCTAAGGTTAGGGTGGCACGAGCGGGACACTCACTGGCAATGTGGCCAAATCCATGACAGTGGAAACACTGCACTCGTGATCGACTACTCTCCCCGAAAAGAGGGGCCTTACCCTTATCATCCCGTCAGGTAGGGGGTGTAGGCAGCAATGGGGGAGGTGTCGGTGCCTTGGACAATCGTGGAGGGGGTGCCGGTGCCAGAGGATGGGCTATAGGAGCTGGGGGACGGGCAACGGGTGCCGGTGGATGGGGTGGAGGTAGATCCCGTGGTGGGGGAGGTCGCGGTCTAGGAGCAAAGTGCTCCTGACGGGCGGGCTCCTGTGGACGAGTCATGGGTCCCCTCGGGTATGAACCTAAGGAGCCACGGGAATCACTACGGGGAGGAGCGGGGCTCCACTGGGGAATAGACTCGAGCTCACCCTCGAATTGCTCCATCTCAAGAGCAACTTGATAAGCATCCTCCAGCTTGTCCACCTTGCGGCGGAGAAACTCATACCGTAGGTGTGGGTGTAGGCCACGCCGGTACCGTGAGACGGTAAGGGCATCCTCCTCCGTGGCATCACATCGTAAGTAGTATTCATCAAATTCGGCGATGTAATCAGAGACGGACCGGTCTCCTTGGGTGAGACTTTGCCACCTCTCTATAAGACGCTGGCGGTAGGAGGTAGGGAGGTACTTCTTCCTAAGCTTCTCCCTCATATCGGTCCATGTATCGATCGGGGGTTCTTGAAGATGAAATAATAGGTTCTCCATGTTTCTCCAATAGGTTTGGGCTTGGCCTAAAAGTTTCATCCTGGCATACTTGACTTTTCGTTGGTCCGACATCTCGAACCACTCAAAATATCGGTCCATACCAGCCTCCCAATCAAGGTAGACCTTCGGGTCTAAGGACCCGTCAAAGGTGGGAGGGTCGGCCCGAACGGTCCGAATGGCCCGTTCATCCATATCTTGGTCGTGGGTACGCCGTGTATGGCGATAATCACTACCATGTCCCCGATGCTCATTATCGGACTCGTAGTCATGCACCTCGGGGACTTCATGCCTCCTATTAGCTACCCCGTGAACCCTTGGAGTCACGGTTTGATGAACCGGCTCCGGTTGACCTTGTGTAGGTGGGACGGGTGCCTGGACTGGGGCAATCGGTGGTGCCTCGGCAGGGCCTCTCTCTAGTGTGGTGACTCTCCCGACCAATCCTTGAACGGACTGGTTCGACCCAGCGGCCCTATCCTCTACAACTTTCATCCTCTCTTCTAGGCGGGTGCCTAGGCCATTCACTCGGGTACTCGCTTCTTCCATCCTATCCACTCGAGTGCTTAACTCATCCATGCGCTCACTCAACCCATCCATTTTTCCCATAAGAGTTCGGAACATAGTGGCCACCTCATCGGAACTATAGACTCGGGATTCTGCCATTGGTGGTGGTGGGGGTGAGTATTGAGTACCTCGACGAGTGGGCATGCAAACACACCGACTAGACGACGCCGACTAAAGCAAACACACACTAATATGATGCACCTAGACGTAACCAAAACTCGGCACGTGGCGGAGTTAATCGATCCGAAGATCACTCGCATAAGTGTGCGGTCTTCCCGATAGGCGTAGCCTAACGTTCGGACAACACCTTTTGATATACCGAGTAAAGGGATGCAAATGCGAAAAGACTCTTTTTTGTTTGTTTTAAAACAATGATGACCCTAAACACGACTTAGACCGACTAATGATTAGACGTAAATGACACTCTTTTTTTTTGACACCCTAGACTCAAACTCGCTCTGATACCAAATTGATGCGGGACGAGACCACGGACACGACAAGCTCGTGACTGCACCTTAACGAGGGAAGCGTCGGATGTGCGCGGTTGAGAAACCGGCTGTGAGCTAGGGTGGTCGGCTCTCACTTGTGTCCCGATCGGGTCACGGGACGGTAACGCTCTCTCTCGCAGCAGCGGTGATATAAATAGAAAGCGAGCTAATTACCCTATCATGCTCTCTAGCAGTGGCATAAGCAAGTACATATGAAAGTTAAGCAAAATGCCAAGTAAGGGAGCGAATGCGATACCTCCACGCGCTCGGCGTGGGGACGACGGGCCCGGCCGAACTCGTGCTCCCGGGACAGTTAATACATGAATATTACAGCAATGGAGATATGTCCACTCCACGCAGAAAGGTAAAGGGTGACACAATGGGCCCGGGAGTGCCGAATTCGGGATGACGGGCAGCTTCGTGTGTTGATTCGGCTACACGCGTGATCACGACCGTGGGGCCCACGTGCTGTCTGGAGGGGCCGTGTGGGACCCGGTGGTGCCGCTGTATTGTGGACACTTAGGGAAGTGTTCCCTGGGCTGGCGGCACACCGGAACATCGCCCGGGGGTCGGGCGGTTCCGATCGGCACCCGTCGGGTTTGCTGTCCACGGACTGGTGGTTGCTGTTTTACAGCGCGCGCTCCGGCGAGAATGGACGCTGCGATCAGCCCCGACGTCGGATCGACACGAGACTGGCGCCGTTGGAAAGCTAGCTTGAAGTTCTTCAACCTAAGCCTAAAGATCTGGCCTGGATCTGCTCGGATCTTGACTTATGGAATTTTCAATCTTCTGTTGTATAGTTCCTGAAATCACAGGTCAGCAGAGAACTTCCCTATGGATTGCCTTTGACCGTGGGGGAGACGTTCGAATCAGGGGTTGTGTTCTTCAGAAAAGTTGTTGGAATTTGAGCTGGGCAGACAGCAAAATTGCTTTGGACGTGTTTGGATGTACCTATGATTTTTTGTGATTTGTTTAGTGGACGAAGGTCGGATCTGGGATTGGGCTGACAACACTGTAGCTTCGGTAGAACATGATTTCTAAAAATAGGTAGAAGGATGATAAAAATTTAAGAAACATTTTGGTGGTAGGGGACGATGGATAGAACGCCCAGTTAAATTGGGAGGTCTAAAAGAAATCAAAATGGTGGCCGAAGGTGGAGAACTCAGGACTACTATCACTGTAGACAGTGACAGAACAGATCTGAGATTGAGAGTTGAACGAAATGATAAGGATATGAAACGGTAGATGTTGAACCTAATTTTTTTGTGGAGAAGGGGCTAGAAGATAGGAACCAACCCTCAAAATTTCAAATCGATCAGAACTCGTGGTTGGCTTCAGGAATTCACGAACCACACCTCTGTCCAGCAGGACAGAAACTTGATGACGATTCCACGGCGGCTCGAAGGCGACACGAACGGCGGCGGCGGCGACGGCACAGACGATCACCGGAGGTTGAGAGGGGATGATAGAAGAGGGATACACTCTAGATCTGGGGTTGGGGAATGAAGAATAGCAGGGGAGAGGCAAGGGGCGCACCAAGCCCCAAGGCTTACACATAAAATTCTGATTTTTTCCATTCTATTTCTCATGAAAAATACAACATTATATAGGCTAGGTCTCTAACTAATTCTAGACCCTTGGATCAAGGGTTGATGAGTGAAGGGCTGGGATGTGGTTTGAACAACCACAATAAATCCCAATATAATACATGGTTCGCCCCCCCCCCCCCCCTTAAAGAAGGCTATTTGGATTTGTCTTCTTTATTTAAATCTAGGTCCAAGTCCAAGGTTGGACCATGGACCAGCCACCTTGGGCCCGGGAGTCCAAGTGGACCAATAAGGAGGAGGGAGGGGGCCCCTGCAGGGCCTACATGCACTTTTGCAAAGAAACCCAATGGCCTTTTGCAAATAAACCCACTAAGACCAACAATTGTGTACCCATATATCACGAGGGTATTCATACAAATACAAAAGGATGTTAATGTAAACACAATGTGAGCGGACTGTCGTTGATGTCCCCATCACCGAGATAAAGAGCAAGATCCTTGATGAAGCCCACAGGTCCAAGTATACTATCCATCCTGAAGCCATGAAGATGTACCGAGATTTAAAGATAACCTTTTGGTGGCCAAATATGAAACGGGAAGTGGCAGAGTTTGTAAGTAGATGCCTAGAATGCGAACAAGTGAAGGCCGAGCATTTTAGATCTGCCGAGAAATTAAAACCCCTCGATATACCACAATGGAAGTGGGAGAGCATCGGCATGGATTTCATAATGGGCTTACCAAGAACCCGTGGAGGCTTCGATGCAATATGGGTAATTGTGAATTGATTGACTAAATCTGCGCATTTCTTGTCCACTAAGTCAAAATAGACAGTGCATGTTTTGGCTGCCTTGTACATAAAGGAAGTGGTGGGACTCCATGGAGAACCCGTGAACATTGTGTCAGATAGGGATCCCAGATTTACTTCACATTTTTGGAAAGGATTACAAGAATCCTTGGAAACCCAGTTGAACTTCAGTATTGCATTTCATCCTCAGACGGATGGCCAGACTGGGAGAACAAATCAGATAGTTGAGGATATGCTGAGAGCTTGCATGATTGATTTTGGGGGTAGTTGGCATGAGCATTTGGCTTTAATAGAATTAGCCAACAATAACAGTTATCAGTCTAGTATCCAGATGGCACCATTCGAAGCTCTTTATGGAAGGAGTTGCCGATCACCTTTGCGTTGGGATGATGATGGGGGCATCATCTATAGCTCCAGTTCCCACTACTTGCCACATCACTCCGGTAGCAATTGGCATGATTTTTCGGCTTAATTCTCAAAGAAGTATTATGTGTTTTCCACTTTGATCAAGTCTTATTACTGTAATTTTTTTTATTTGAGTCCGTTGAGTAAGTTATTGGGTCAATTAGATAGCTTGATAGGCTTAATGGGCCCAATTGTAAGGGCTAGCCCATGGGCGTCCCCTTTTGGATAGGTTTGGTCATTATGTGTTAAGTCAAGGGTATTTTGGTCATGTAAAGAGTTAAGCTCCTATAAGTAGGACCCAACTCTCTCATTTGAGGTAATGAAGAATTAGAATTAGAATTTCTTGAAATTGAGTGCTTCATTGGAGTGAGAAGCTCCCCCTCTCTCTTTCTCTCTCTCTTCACCCCTCTCTCTCTATAGGGCGCAAGTCCTTCTCTCTCCTGCCCCCCAATTTCAAATTTCTCTCTCTCTCTACCCCATTCAATACTCTTTAAAGCTCCTCTCCCCTCCCCATACTCCATTCAATTGTCCCATTACTTCCCCATCTACCAAAGCAACCTTTGGTATTCCTAGGCACCCCTTCACTCTCTCCAAGTCATATTTCCCCTTCCCAAGCCACCCTTTCACCTCCCCAAGGCCCCAATTGAGTTCCCCACCACTTGAGGGTAGTGCCCCAGCCTCTCCCTCTCCCCCAACCTCCCCTGGCCGCACACCTCATCCTCCCCTTTGGTTTGGTCGACCAAGCCAACCTTCCACCTCCCACCATGGCCAGCTGCGCACCCTGCCCACCCTGCTCAATCTCCACCTGCTGCAGCCCTCCTAGCTCCACCCTCCTTACCTCCCAACCTCCTCCATCAACCCCCTAGCATCCCCCTCCACCTCCCACAGCCCTTAGACCCTTCCCCCTTGTTGAAACTTGGCCCATCCCCACCCCTTTCTACACCGTTTACCATTCAGCTCACGCCAGTTCACAGGCAGTATTGAAGGCTCTGGTTGCAGAGTCTGCCCCGCCACCACCATGACGTTCCAGAAGGTACAGCATATATTGCTTGAAAGCCCTTTAGGTCATCTTCGTAGGCGAGGCGATCCTACCTCAATCCGAGTTCTGAGCTGTCCAGGAAGATTGTTCTCATCAGGCTGCGCATCCGGCATCCGGGTGGAGATCAGAACCACAATGCAGAAGCTCCTGCGGCCAGATCCATGTTCTCCTTGGTGTGCCACTTGATCGGGATGAGATACTATCAGTCCTCTGTCCAACGCAGCAAGCGGAGCATCGTTCGGAGATCGGAGTTCCCCGTTCCATTTATTCTTCCCCAGGAGCGCAGATCAGTCCAGTCAGGGCCTGACTGACATCCCTTCACTCTACGGGCCCTAGCTCTCTACTCCAACCTCCTCTGGTGTTCTTTCTGGTTGCTACTCGAAGAGGACCCTACCACGGTCGTAACGATAAAAGCTGCGCCACTTTCGGAGCTCAGAGTCACTTGGATCGAGGACGTCTTCCGGCACCTTTGATTCTGGAACAGACAGAAGCTGAACCAAGGGGTCCAGTTCAAGAGCCTTCTTCAGCCTCCGGCGACCACGCTAAATTCTCCACAAATTTTGAAGCCTTCCTGAGCCAACTCAGGAAGTTTTGGTGCTGGTCTAGCCCACTTCTGACTTCGGACGGATCCGTGGCGGCTCCATCAGCGAACCCCTATCTTGCCAAGACTGAGCAGAAAGAATCGCGAGATCTCGTCTACTTCGGCATTCCCCTCCCCACCTGGCCGGCTTAAAGCCCCTCCCTGCGGGAGGTAGTGTTTGTTGTAATCACACAACTCCCCACCCCTTGTCCAACCCTCCTGCATGAGGAGTAGTTCATGTAATCATTTAAATAGGAAGAAGCCTCACTGACGCGGTGTGCGGGGAAACCACACTTCCCCGCTCGCCCACGTCTCCGACCGGGGTTGGTTTCTTCAAACCGGCCAGGTAATCTCTCAACCCTTGCTCATATTTTAGTGCGTGTTCATTTAATATCCATCAATGCTCCGCTGGAGTGTAAGAGAGCGTCCGGTCCTTAAAGCACCCTTACTTTCGAGTGACCACCGTAGAGTAAGAGAGTGATCCGAGCCCCTCGTGGAACTCGGTCAGCCCATCAATTCGGGCTTCCACATCTTTGGGGGGGAACACATTCATAACCTTGCTGGCCCTCTACCAGCAAGGGTCTAGTCCCATCACCCTCGACTCGGCATCATCGAGTCACCCTTGGGTTGAGTGTGCGCACCGGTGAGCGGCCGTCAATGATAGTCTCTAAATTACGAATTGTGCTTGTGATGGATAAGTCCAAGGGTTCTTTGTCTAGTTGCTGCATTCTATAGGCCGTTTCACATCAGTTGGTATCAGAGCAAGTTTTTGACTTGTCTCTACTAAGTCTAGTCCTAGGGCCATTGCATTTTCACCCGGTGCATCACCTTTGTCCACTAGAATGGACACCTCATACCTGTCACATCCTTCTTCTTCATCTTTCCCCAGGGATACCAAACCCCATGGGATTCTAGCTGCCAACAAGGTTGACCGCATCAACTCCTTCATGAAGGCCATGCCCATCATTATTGGATGACTTGATGACATCGATGCCCGACTCGGTCAACTTAGGAGAAATGGTCTTGCGCCAAGAGTGAATGAGAGTGCCCCTCTAGAACATGTAGATAGTCCTCTTTTAAAGCTCTTAAAACTCAAAACCCCCGCCTTTGACGGATGCCACGGTCTAAGCCATTATCTAGAGTGGGAAGCTTCGGTGGGCCAATTCTTTCAATGGTACACCATGACCGAGGGGAAGAAAGTGAACCTAGCCAAAATGCACCTTTCCAAGCGAGCCAGCGATCATTGGTCAACTATTGAATGTATAAGTAGGCTCCGAGGGCAAGCCCCAATTGCCACTTGGGAAGAAATGAAGGCCAAACTTAGGGAAGCCTACGCTCCCCAACACTCCCCTACCCACCCGGCTAGCCAAAGCCCGAGGAGCACTACCACTCCTCCACCCCCACCCGGCCAACCCAAGACCTCCCTTAGGGCCCAAATTTCACCACTCCTAATAATTCCAACCCCGATCACCACCACCAACTCTCCCCAAATCCAAGGGCGACCCACTTCCATCCCTCCACAACCGGCCGATCCCAAGGGCAAGTGACCCCTAACCGACCTGGTTTCCCCCATGAGGGCCACCAACCCCCAACCCAAAGTCACTCACCCAACCCTCACCATTCAAACCCAAGTGGACCCCATGTCCACCCCTCTACCTAGGCCCATGACGTCCACCACACCCCAACCTAAACCCCCTTCTCCAATCTACACTAATCAAACCCCTTTGGCCTCTGCCCCACCATCTTCCTCCATAAGGGACACACCTCCCAAGACCAACCAACCCAATCCTCCTCACCCAACCCATCTCCCACTCCCGACCCCAACTCTACCATGTCTTAGGCCTCCACTACTCCCCCTCCCTATCCTAACCCAAGTTTCCCATTACCCACCACCCCGGGTACACCATGCACCAACCATCATCACCCCACCCCCAAAAGACCTTCCCATTCCCTTGGGAAAGGGGACCATACCCATCCACACGGGAGTAGATGCTAACCCAGAATCCCTCCCCACCCTCGAGGAAACCCAAGTGCACACCAATGGTGAGGAAGAGCCTCAAGTCTCCCCTTCACATAGCTCCTACCTTCAAGAGCCACTTGTCTTCACTCATGGCACCATAACCATAGATGGGCCCCTACTTAAATGGCTTAAGGTAAACCCCGTCCTCCATGGCTTGCACTTATACCCTCATGGAGCGACACCTCCCTATAGTGTCCCTCTCCTATCACACCACCATCCAATCATCTTACCAAGTGGAGACATTAGGGGATCTTCTTAAGAGCTTCGCATGACAGATGAAATTGACCGTCATGTTGACCACAGTGGCCAACCAACCTAGGAGGCTTGACCTCCTACACTTATGTGTCGGGTCTATCACCTCAATTTGCACTATTGGTTGCTACACTAGCGACCTTCTATTTTTTCTCCCCACACCCGATGAGCCCGACCTTCTCCTCAATTTGGAACTTGTTATCTCTGGTAGGAAGCCGATCCATCCCACTAAGGTCTATGTCTCACCAACCTTTGCACTTAGAGAGGATCTAACACATATTGAGGATCTTATGACTAGGCCAATCCAATCTGAGGATTTAGGTGAGATACACATTCCCAAAATCCCAAGGTTCCATGATCCTTTTGACCCATTCCCTTGGAAACTCCAACACCAACATATCCCTATTCCTTTCCTCACCATTACCTACTACCCATCGTTCTCTAAAGACCATTCCAAGTGGCCCAATTCAGTCCTTACCCATTGTTTCACCACCACCACATGCGTAGTAGGTCCCGAACTGATCCGTTGGAACCAGCCACACCCACCCCTAAACACAAACAAGGCCAATGGACCAATCACACCCTTCACCCTCCCCATTGACATTGAGGAATCTAAGAATTGGACTTTCTTAATTCGTGGGATTGATAACATCCCCTTCACCGAGGGTCTAACCATGCTTGACCCCTTCAACACATCCGCATGGGAATCTCCAAGACCATCATCCTTGCTCTATTTCCCCAAAGAACTCTCATGCCTTGCCCCTTGCCCAGTCCAATACGCCAAAGTTGGGCCAACCCCCGCCTTGCCAACACCCACACTTGGGAAAGTTTGCCTCAACGTCTTGATAAAGTTGCATGGTAGATCTACACTTGAGTGTCCATATCCACCTATGGAAGTTGATAGGAAACACACACATGATAGGACCGCATTTGGATGCCCCGGCCCCCCAATTTTCAAAACCCTTGGTAGGGAGTCTAGACATGCTCGGTCTACTTTTGGTTGCCAAGGTCCACCCATCACCCCTAGGAGGTCAGCATTCTCAAAATTGCATAAAGAAATACGCAAGCACATCAGCAAGAACAATGATATTTACAAAAGACAGGCCGACTCTCACCGACGCCACCAAGAATTCCACGTGGGTGATTTTGTGATGGTGAGGAAAGAGAGGCTCTCCCTGGGAGCTATCTCAAAACTGAGACCTCGTGGGGCTGGTCCCTTCCAGGTTCTGAGACGTATCGGCACAAATGCTTATGAGTTAGACCTCCTTGAGGATTACGGAGTAAGTCCCACATTTAATGTGGCAGACCTGGTGTCATACAGGGGCCCCACAGTGGTACCCAGTGAGGATGTTGAGCCCGTTCCCTCCTTTGAGAGAGAACCCACCCTTGAGAGAAAGCCACCAACCAGGAGAGACCAGCGTGAGCACGTTGTGCGGATATTGAATGAACATATCACTACCACCAGGAGCAAGGCGTATGAGAGCTACCTCGTTAGGTGAAAGGGTCGGCCCCATCGATGGATACATGGGCGAGCTAGGAAGGACCCTTATTCGACAGGGTTGAATTCTCGGCACCCCGGGGGAATGATGGGGGCATCATCTGCAGCTCTAGTTCCCACTACTCGCCACATCACTCCGATAGCAATTGGCATGACTTTTCGACTTAATTCTCAAAGAAGTATCATGTGTTTTCCACTTTGTTCGAGTCTTATTACTATTTTTTTTTAATTTGAGTCCGTTGAGTAAGTTATTGGGTCAATTAGATAGCTTGATAGGCTTAATGGGCCCAATTGTAAGGGCTAGCCCATGGGCGCCCCCTTTTGGATAGGTTTGGTCATTATGTGTTAAGTCAATGGTATTTTGGTCATGTAAAGAGTTGAGCTCCTATAAGTAGGACCCAACTCTCTCATTTGAGGTAATGAAGAATTAGAATTAGAATTTCTATAAATTGAGTGCTTCATTGGAGTGAGAAGCTCCCCCTCTCTCTTTCTCTCTCTTCGCCCCTCTCTCTCTATAGGGCGCAAGTCCTTCTCTCTCCTGCCCCCCAATTTCAAATTTCTCTCTCTCTACCCCATTCAATACTCTTTAAAGCACCTCTCCTCCCCCATACTCCATTCAATTGTCCCATTACTTCCCCATCTACCACAGCAACATTTGGTATTCCTAGGCACCCCTTCACTCTCTCCAAGTCATCTTTCCCATTCCCAAGACACCCTTGCACCTCCCCAAGGCCCCAATTGAGTTCCCCACCCCTTGAGGGCTGTGCCCCAACCTCTCCCTCTCCCCCAACCTCCCCTGGTCGTACACCCCATCCTCCCCTTTGGTTTGGTCGACCAAGCCAGCCTCCCACCTCCCACCTTGGCTAGCTGCGCACCCTGCCCACCCCGCTCAATCTCCACATGCTCCAGCCCTCCTAGCTCCACCTCTTTACCTCCCAACCTCCTCCATCAACCCCCTAGCATCCCCCTCCATCACCCACAGGCCTTAGACCCTTCCCCCTTGTGAAACTTCGCCCATCCCCACCCCTTTCTACACCGTTTACCATTCAGCTCAGGCCAGTTCGGAGGCAATATTGAAGGCTTTGGTTGCAGAGTCTGCCCTACCACCACCTGGACGTTCCTGAAGGCATACCATATATTGCTGTAAAGCCCTTCAAGTCATCTTCGTAGGCGAGGCGATCCCGCCTTAATTCGAGTTCAGAGCTATCCAGGAAGATCGTTCTAGTCAGGCTGCGCGTCCGGCATCTGGGTGGAGATCAGAACCACAGTGTAGAAGCTCTTGCAGCCAGATCTCTATTCTCCTTGGTGTGCCACTTGACCGGGATGAGATACTATCAGTCCTCTGTCCAACGCAGCAAGCGGAACATCGTTCAGAGTTCGGAGTTCCCCGTTCCATTTATTCTTCCCCAGGAGCGCAGATCAGTCCAGTCAGGGCTTGACCGACACCCCTTCACTCTACGGCCCCAAGCTCTCTGCTCCGACCTCCTCTGGTGTTCTTTCTGATTTCTGCTTAAAGAGGACCCTCCCATGGTCGTATCAATATAAGCTGTGTTGCCTTCGGAGCTCGGAGTCACTTGGAGAGAGGACATCTTCTGGCGCCTTTGATTCTGGAACAGATAGAAGCTGAACCAAGGGATCCAGTTCAAGAGCCTTCTTCAGCCTCCGACGACCACGCTAAATTGTCCAAAAATTCTGAAGCCTTCCTGGGCCAACTCATGCTGTTTTGGTGCTGGTCTCGCCCACTTCTTACTTCAGACGGATCTGTGGCGGCTCCATCAGCGAACCCCTATCCTGCCAAGACTGAGCGGACAGAATCGCGGGATCTCGTCTACTTCGGCATTCCCCACCCCACCTGGCCGGCTTAAAACCCCTCCCTGCAGGAGGTAGTGTTTGTTGTAATCACACAACTCCCCACCCCTTGTCCAACCCTCCTGCGTGAGGAGTAGTTCATGTAATCATTTAAACAATAAGAAGCTTCACCGATGTAGTGTGCAGGGAAACAACACTTCCCCGCTCACCCACGTCTCCGACCGGGGTCGGTTTCTTCAAACCGGCCAGGTAATCTCTCAACCCTTGCTCGTATTTTAGTGCTTGTTCATTTGATATCTGTCAACGCTCCGCTGGAGTGTAAGAAAGCGCCCGGTCCTTAAAACACCCTTGCTTTCGAGTGACCACCGTGGAGTAAGAGAGTGATCTGAGCCCCTCGTGGCACTCGGTCAGCCCTCAATTCGGGCTTCCACATCTTTTGGGGGGATCACATTCATAACCTTGCTAGCCCTCTACCAGCAAGGGTCTAGTCCCACCACCCTCGACTTGGCATCATTGAGTCACCCTTGGGTTGAGTGTGCGCACCGGTGAGCGGCCGTCAACGATAGTCTCTAAATTACGAATTGTGCTTGTGATGCATAAGTCCGAGGGTTCTTTGTCTAGTTGATGCATTCTATAGGTCGTTTCACATCAGATGAGGTAGGCGAGAAATAATGGCTAGGACCGGATCTCATTTCAGAATCATCTAAGAACATCCGGATTATCCGTGATCGTCTACAAGTTGCACAATCAAGACAGAAAAGTTATGCAGATAACAGAAGGAGAGACTTAGAATTTCTAGTAGGAGAGCATGTATTTCTGAAAGTTTCACCTATGAGAGGAGTTCGACGGTTTGACATTCATGGCAAGCTAAGTCTTAGATATATTGACCTGTTTGAGATTCTGGAGAGAGTTGGAGAAGTTGCCTACAGGTTGGCTTTGCCACCCCAGTTATCTGGAGTACATAATGTTTTTCATATATCTATGTTGCGGAAGTATGTTTATGACCCCTTGCACATCATTCAACATGGGGATCTAGAGCTGAAAGAAGATTTGACTTATCAAAAGAAACCCATCAAGATTTTGGACAGAAAACTACAGCAACTCAGGAATCGGTCTATACCAATGGTTAAGGTTCAGTGGAGCCGACGTGGGATCAAGGAAGCTACTTGGGAGTCTGAAGAGACTATCTGGAAACAACATCCTGAATTATTTTGAGGTCAGTAACCTTGGTTTTCCCATTTAGTCAGTGCAGCGAATTTGGAGGACCAAATTCCTTAAAGTGGGGGAGGGTGTAGCACCTCGAGAAATAATTAAATAACATAAAGGGTAATAACTGGAAAATAGTTATTTTAATTGAAAATCCCTTTAAAAAAATTTCAAATAATTTATAAAAATCTATAAAATTCATAATCACGTAGAGGACTAAAAGTTTAGAAGAATTGTCTTCTTGGTCACACCCTAAATAAAATTTTAACCAAGCCGAATGATGGAATTAGGCCTAAATCGAGCTAAGTTAGATCAAGCCTTAGATCGCCAAATTCGAGCCTGAATCCCGACCATTTGAGCCCAAACCAGGCCCATTCGATCGGCTTAGATGTATAGCACGTTTCCCCTCTAGTAGCTTGTCGAAACCCTAACCCTAGTAGGCAAATTTTGAAGAATTGGCAGCGCGACTCGGTCAATTGGCGATTCCCGCGCACGTCAAGTTGTGGGACTCTATCCTCTCTCAATCGACCCTTCTAGAATCAATTGATCCTATAAAACCAACCCTTACTTGACCTAGTAACCCATTTTGTTGCGGTGGCCGATGAGGAGCACGATCGAGGGTGAATTCCGGCGTGTTCTTGGAGGGTGTTCTTCGCGCATCTGGCGACCGACGCACTTCTTCTTCCTTGATTAAGGTAGGTTCTAGTAGACCAAACCTTGAGAAAAAGATACCGATGGAATCGTCTGCAAGTCTTCTTTCTTTTGATAGCAAAAGCCCCAATTATCATTCGGTATAGCCTTCGTATTGCTAGTTTTAGTTGGAGCATGTCAGATTAGGGCACTGATCGTGTTACCCCTTTTTCATCTTGATTGAATGTTAGGTTAGCAGGCTTTAAAACTTACATGCTATACTGTGCAATTTCTTGTCCTCTTTCTAATGATAGCTTTTTGCCCAATTTTCATGCACCATATCGAGTCAATTTCTTGTTACAACCGAAGTCTGTCGGAGTTCGCCGGAGGTCGGACAGGGCGTCACGTATGCGATCGTAATAGGAACAACTTATGACCCTGGAGGTCTCGCGACATACCGTTTTCCCCCTTGCAGGTTTAAATCCCTTTTGATCTAAATGGCCCGTCGATAGACCACAAGGTCTGGGGTTAGTGGCCCTGTACCTGACCGATTCTGACCCTAGCGGCCCTGTGCACGACCGTTTCTATGTACTATTTAAGTTACAATTGCTTCACTATACCTTGTTTAGCTATCTTAAGTAGGGTAGAAACTCACTCATTCAAATGGAGCATCTGGAATAATCCTGACAATTGTTAATTGAGATCATGATTGCCAACATCCTTTCATCTTTCTTTTCATTCAAATGTGTCATCTTGATTATTCCTTGAATTGTTACATAAATTGCTTGAATTAAAGATTTCTATCCTTGGATTAATTGCTAGGATTTGTTTGACAGTCACTTCACTCTGGTGACGCTGACTGACCGCTATACGTTCATTTTTCACGATTTCATTTAGCCCTCAATTCTTGTAATAGTTGGGACTCTTCGCCGGATATTCCTTCCGTCGGACTAGGACCGCTATTATGAGACCTCCATAAGCCCCAGCGAGTCTGGGATTCCCACTAGGATGCCGGGCGGGTTGTACCCACAAAACCTGAACCTTTCCACTCGTTCGAATCGCTTATTTTTGCTAGAGCCAGAGTCGGGACTGTCCTGTCTATTGCGGCCCTTCTGAGACCGTTTCTGTCAGTATGCGGTCTAGTCATGACCGCCAGACTGTTTGAACGGCCCTCCTGTGACCACATTTAACCAGCTGTGCATCGACCTTAGTCCTCTGGACTCAGTAGTATATGCGGTCGTTAGTAGACCGTTTACCTCTTCAAGCGGCCCAACCAAGACCATCTAGTCTTGATTGCGGCCCATATTGAACCATTTTCTACTCTTTCACTCTGAGTTTGGATCTTTGACTCAGCTAGCCTTTTGCGGTCCAGCCTAGACCATTTTCTCATCTAGGCGGCCCGATCATGACCGCATCTAGCCAGAACTTGTTTTCATGTGTTTCGTGCTTGTTTTATACTCATGAATATCCTGACTTCTCAGTCAATCATTGAAATACCACTTGATCTTAGTTGGTAAGTTACATAGCTTAACCTTGGAATTCTGGCCGATTCCAAATGAATGTCTAAGATGGTTACTTAGGATCTTGGATCCACCAAATCAATGCCAACACATCATAAGGGCCCGGTCTGGTGCCCCGGGGAGTTGTAATGACATGGTGAGGCATTGCACCGAATGCATGACTAGCGTGATATATATGACATTCGTTCATTTCGATATTCTTGGAATTCTTACATGGAATTAATTCTACTTGACTTGCTTGTTTATTTGCTTGATCAACCAAGCACATGGAAATGATATATCTCAGTTCTATTTTATTCTCATTCCATTCCTGCTTATGTTAGTTGTCTATCGCCATTTATTTTATTCACATGACATTAATTTAAATTGTTAATTACTTAAACCCTGCCTGCTATTACCTACTGAGCGTTCGCTCACCCAGTTTTCCCCCCATTTCAGGTAGCTCCGATGAGGATACGCAAACAGACGGAAATGGGCAGGAGTGAAGACCAGAGTGGACATGATAGTCATGAACTCAGAGTTGTATTAGTAGTTTTGTTGAGTTTGTTAAGTCCTTGTTTAGTCAAGTCACTGAGTGACTACTTAGATTTGTAATTTTTCTTGAATTTCATCTCTTTGAGTCGTAAGATTGGATACCTTGGTGTTGTTGGAATTGTTGGACAAGTTTTTTTGATGGTTGATTTAAATTGGTAATTTTGGAGCTATTTGTTCCCTTGTAATTATATTCTTTTAAATTTCGCTATTCGCTCTGTTCTATCATCAATGTATAACTGCTGCGTTCCGAAATTCTGCGTTGGGGCGTGACAACTACTCAAGTATACACAACAAGGCCAGATGTGTCCCCTGACATCTTATACTGCGTCGAGGTCTTATATGCGCGCACGCTACCCACACCGGGTCTCGGGAGGAGCACAGGAGACACACACGCACACCACACCGTGGGACTGGATAGGATCCGTACCTCTGTTCCCGTCTGTACAGCCGTGTCCAGCTACCTGACATGGCATGCAGCACTATGTCCATCAGCAACGTACACTTGTCCTAACCAAGGTGCACTCGCTCAGGCGATCTTGCCTTTGAACAAGGAGCGCCGTACACACTAGGCAGTCTCGCCCAGTCCAACCATGATCGGCCACTAAGATCTTCGGTGGTCTCGTGGAATCCCGCCAAACTCTATCATCCATGGTCTCGTGGGAATCTCGAGAAAGGCATACAAATGCACGCAAACCACTGTAAACCATGGTATGACACCACTCGGTGCATGGAAAATTACCCATGATATAAAAATGGAAAGTAGTGGACATTTGCCCACCAAACTCACACAGGGACCACCCACCGCGATCATAGAACTCATGCGGATATGACCCTCTGTGGTCACAGGACTCTTGCGGTAAATAACCTACCATGAGGACACAATCCACGTGTAGATGACACTACACGCATACGACCAATCCCACCATAGGGGACTCGTGAACCCTCATACTGCAAGAAACCATTCTCGGGCGACTGCCGCCCTCACGAGACCGAAATGGCCCAATTTCAATGGGTTTATATATATATTTATATATATATATATATATAACATTAATTTTTATATTCCGGGGATAAAAATCCATTTACGGGGGTCAACTGGGCCGAACAGGCCCCAATCGGTCGATCAACAGTACCGGTCGGTCGACCAATGTGGACCACAGAACAGGGTCGGTCGACCGGTTCGTCCGATCAGTCGACCGGCTAGGTGGGTCGGTCGACCGACCAGCCCCAGGCGGTCGACTGAAACCCCCCGGAGCAACCTGTTTGGAAATAATGCCTAATCGGTCGACCAAATCTCGGGACCGGTCGACCGATTTTGGCATGTCCGCAACGGAAACCCCTCAGGGGGACCCGTACCACGCCCCAAGGGAAGAGAAAAGAAAGGGAAACCATTCCCCAACATCCAAACCACTGGAAAGCACGTTTTAGACTACAAATCGCTGCGTGAATCGACAAAACTGTCTCTCACCCCGAAATATGCACTTAAACCCCAAAAAAAGGAAACAGACTTGAACTCGCTCTAATCGGCATGGAAATGTGAGGAATTAAAGTGCAAAGGTCAGGGATCCGTTCCCCTACCTTTTTCTGAAGAAATCACGCGAGTTCGGGGACGATCGATCCACGCCGAAATCACTCGTCCCACGGCCGATTCTTCACGAAATCTCAAAAAACCCTCCACCACGACGCCGCCTCTTGTTCCATGCCCCGGTCATCATTGCCCGTTGCCCGTGCCGCCCTCCACCTCGCCGTAAGTCTTCCCCGTCGGCCACCGGAGAAGAAGAGGGAGTGAGGGACAGACGTGAGAGTGAGAGAGGGAGAGAACGAGAGTGAGGGAGAGAGAGTCACGAGAGTGAGAGAGGGGGAAATGAGAGGGGGTGAGGGAGGTTTTAAAATAAATTTTTATTTCCTTTTATTTTTCAATTAGAAAATTTTGATAACTTCAAAAAAATCTCAAAAAATACATTTTGACTCCTAAAAATTTTAGGAAAAGGCTAGGCCACTCCACGTGCTACCATGGACCCAAAATAATTCAGATACATACCATTTAAGGGTCCGATAATTTATTATAAAAGTTTTAAACCCACTCGGACACAATCCACAACCTGCGGAAACACGATCCGAAAATCTAGGGCATTACACGGGTCATCTTTAAGGCAAATTGGCAACAACTCCCCTCTGATCTATCTTGTTGCTGCCTTTTCTTCGATGATACACTTGCCTCGGCTCACCTCCTCGGGGCGCACAACTTCCACCGAGATTACATGGAACCTTCTTGCTGTTGCCTGACTACCTCAGACCTTTCCCACATCAAATTTGGTGGAAAACTTCATTTTTTGGTCGTAGGTAGAGGGCACTGCCTTTATTCGGCTGATGAAGATGGCATTATAGACCGTTATCCCCTTTACCACAATGAAATTCGCCACAAAGGTTATGGCTTTGGGGGAAGTTCTGAGAGTAATAGGCAAGCTTAGGGCTCCCTCGGGGTAAGTCACTTGACCATGAACCCACAAAGAGTGGTTTGGACTGGACGCAGTTTTGATGGGTTCTCACCCATCTTTAGAAAATAATCGTATGACAAAACATCCGGTGCACTGCCATTATCGACCAACACTGTGACGACCCGGACTTCGGATACTAGATGTACCCGATAGGACTACCGAGTAGACCCGATACCACTTGGAACCTGTGAAGCCTCCCAAGAGCTATAAAGCTCCGATGGGATAAAAGGACTATTGTGTAGTACATTGAAGTCAGATATAACGGTAAGTAATTAAATTTCATTAACCAGGTTGGCTAAAGTAGCAGGAGTAAAATTACTTTTTATTTAACAGTTAAAATTAACAATTATACCAGAGTCTAGTCCAAAGGAAAGACAAGTACATTCTAACAGAAAGAAAGACATACACTGAGGTCGGGGGAAGCCCGACGCAGGTACCGCTGGCAACTACGAACACGCCACACCTGGAACCTCAAGGAAGTAGAGACGACCACACCTGAAAAGTAGGGGTGAGCCTCGTGTCACTGGCTCAGTAGGGGTCACGTGGATCCCCACTGAAAAATACGAAGTTACACTGAACAACAGCTAAAATAGCAGGAGTAGAAAAACAGGAAAAGCTAAACTACAACTAGAAAGTTGTAAAAGAAAGCCGTAAAGGCAGGAGTAGAAACAGCTAAAAGAAAAGGGAAAAGTAAAGCTGTAAAGAATGAGAACACGGCTACCGAGAGAAGCTCGGCTCCCTAAGCTACTCCAAACAACGACAGAAGGGCGAACCTTGATCTCACGAAGTCAGGAGTTACCGATCTATCAGCCAACCGTTAGCCCAAAGGTTAAAGCCCACGAAACCAAGCAAAAGCCTAGAAAAGACCTAGACAGACACAGACACCGAAGCATACATGACTGGATTGTCATGCACGTAATAGAGAGCCGACCTCAGGTAAAGTCAAGAACAGACTAACCCAAAAAAGGTCATGACATGAATTGAGGGCGAGAAACTGGGAGTCACATGTCACGTGACGGAAGCACCTCCTCACTAGAAGAACAGCTAGATGCGTCCACTGACATCTTACACTGTGCCACAAGTATCTCTCTACGGACGCTGAGAACGACGGAAACTGAGATACTAACAGAACATGAACTATAGTAACGAGTGACTAGTCAGGGTCACGCCCGTCAGCATTCGTCCAAACGCCCCTGACCACGTGTGCACACACCAGCTCATGCCTAGAGCCAGGCCTCTTGCTAGTTTTCTCCCCCAACAGGACGCTACCGTAAAGCAGGGGCCCACGAAAACTAGCCTAAAAATCGTATCTCGGGAACTGCCTCAACCACCACTCCCAGGTGGGCCGACACCAAGAACGTGTCATCAGGCTACGACTAGTGGAGGCTCACTAGACACAGAGACTCGGAAACACGAGTGCCGGAGTACAGATAGGCCGAGAAAGCACTGTTGCACGTACTACGAAGCACCAGGGTAGCACACCAAACTGCCAACAGACTCAAGACATGACAACTAGACTTGCTAACACAACGATACTTGAGTCTCACGACTCGAAGTCAAGATCATCACATAAAGCGGTGACACGTTGCCAATCGGTCTAACCTTAAGCCAGAGAAACCGACACATCTGGGGGAAATGACTCACGGAAACCTGAGGGATCACCAAGAGCCTCAACACACCTGGACATGCAAACCGAGGTAGGACAGTACCTCTAAGCGTCCATAACCACTATCTCGATCTATCTAGAATAGCCGAGACACACACAAGGTCACGTGTCAACCACTGGGTCACACCGGGTTGACCGAAACCTGACAACGACTCTACAGCAGTACAGAAACCAAGACATGCCTGACTACCTTATATCGTGGTCATAGCCCTCATAGGACATCAAGAGACATCCATGGGACGACGCACAAACCACAAGGTCAAGCCAAGACAATTGGAAACCAAACGTTAGAAAGCGACACTCTGTACATACACAGAGGCACAGACACTAGCGGTCATAGACAGGGCCACGAGGTGACTGTAGCGATCAAAGCTATAGCCGCTAGACTCAGTCAAACTTCAACTGACCTGCCCAGACAAACCACCAAGCGGTCGATAATAGACACGCCACACGGACACAACAGTCCAAGAGTGAACCGCTAGACTAACCGCCCTCAGACATGGACCTAAGACAGACGGACCTATAGCAGCCTAAGAAAGGTGCTACAACGACAAGACGGATGAAGGTTGGGCCGCCAAGGCCAACCGACTTAGAATAGCAACCCGGTCAAAACGGTCCAGAACGGTCTGACAAAGGACCGCCCAAGACATGGAATGGTCTAGGGAGAAGCCGCTCCATCAAACTAAACGGTCAGACATGGGACCATGCAAAGCAAACGGCACAGCCACCAATTAGCCGTTCAAATCGACGAAGGGAATGGCACGGCCAGCCATAGGCCGTTCAAGGGCATAGCACGGTCAGACATTGGCCGTGCAAAGCGACGATGGAAACAGATGGAAACAGAACGGCTAGACATTGGCCGTTCAACGGAAACAACACGGCCACCCATGTGCCGTTCAACGCAATGAGGGGAATGGCACGGCCAGCCATTTCCCGCTCAACTGGCACCGCACGGCTAGACAAGGGCCGTGCAATCCATAAAATGGTCTGTCGCGCGACCGCGCAGACCCAAACTGACATAAATGGAATTATGACACATTGAACCATGCCATACACGAAACGGTCTCTATTGGACCGCCAAAGCTTTAAAACGGTTACTGTTAAACTGTGTAGGGCGTCACGGCGGGAAAAAGATGGGATCGGCCGATCTTGGCCTTTCCACGCCCCATTCGCGTCTAAACGAAGGAGATACAGGCCTAATGACCAGACAAGCCTTCCACAGACTGGAAGGGGTCCAAATGTCACCAAAAATGTTAGAAACGGGCGATTCTACCGAATCGACCGAAATAGAACCCCATGGGTTCCCGGACACCTACCGGTCCCGAATGACCACCAATCGACACGAAAACACAGGGAATGGAACGCTGACATTCCAGGGGTTCGAACGGTACCAACTGATCTGAAAATCGTTGCCTTTTTCGGTGAACCCTACGAACTCCCCAAAAGCATGATTTTTCCAAAACAAGCCAAAATCCGCTCGTTCTCGCACCGAACAACGTGAAACTACAGGAAAACACAGAGGAGAAGTAGATGATCCGTCTCCCTACCTCAACTGAAGATTCTGTGCACCGTAGTGACTAAATCGCGTCGAAAACCGCATCGCGAGCTCGATCGTCAGCTTTGAATCCACCCTTTGGGATCGCGCCAGAAACGGTCCGAGCCTCGCCCCATCGCGCACCCGATCACTGCCACAACATCTCCACTGCCTGCCCATGCCTCCTCCGTTTGCAACCGGAGCCGGAAGGGCGAGAGAGGAGAGAAAACGGGAGAGAGAGAGGGACGTGCGCGAATGAAAGGGAGGAGAGATGAAGAAGAAAGAAAAAGAAAAGGAATTAGGAAATTTTCCTCATTTTTGAAAATTTGTTTTTAGGCCCGAAAATAGACTAATTCAGAAAAATACGTAAAAATAGTCGAAACGATCCTCTCAAAGAGTACATCGTAATTGTAGCGTCCTCGAGTCGATGAACTGAGAAATAAACTCACCATAGGTTTCCGTAACTTGTACGAGTGAAAAACTCACGTGGATCGTAAAACTCAACTCAGGACCCACAAAAGCGATCCGAAACTCTCTGAAAAGGATCCGAAATATCCGATAAGAATCCAGGGTATTACAAACACCCTATCTATGTTACAATAATTGATAGTTGTCGAGATTACAAGAGCATCATCGTGCGGGGTAACTACCCCTTCTAAATCCTAGTCGGAGAACACTAGGGGTTGTTGCTCGTTCGCTGAGGCTGCGGGCTTGGCAGGCTTGACAGCTCGGCATGGCGCTTTTTCCCTCAGCTAGTATCTCCCCCGGAGGCCGATCCCCATGATATGACATTGATGTGGATTCCTCAGGGGCGGTTATCGTTCTCTTTCGATGGGTCTGATAGGGTGTCCCGATGCTCGGCTATGTACTGGGTCAAGTGCCCTCAATTGATGAGACTTTCGATCTCATCCTTGAGTTGTTGGCAATCTCCAGTATGGTGATTGTGGTAGTCGTAAAACTAGTAGTGCTTTCGGCAGTTGCGACGGCGTGGGTCGGCCTTCATCGGCTCGGGCCGACAAAGCAAACGTGAGTCTCTAATCTCCCAGTAAATCTCGTAAACGAGAGTAGTCAGTGGTGTATACTGCTCATGCTTCTTGGGAGGCTCCTTTTGGTTGACCTCCCGGTTCCTCAACTTTCCCTAGCGGGAGGATTGCTCGGACGGGTGCTTCCTCTCCCCCTCTCCTTTCCTTGGCCGGGAGGATCCCAACAGGCGGTCATAACCTCCTGACACTCTACATGGCACAGAGCCAAGGTCACAAGGTCGACAAGGGTGGTAGGGGGATGGAGCACCAACTCTCATCAGAGTCCTTCATCGCGGGCTCCCCTAGTCAACGCGGTGATGCCAGATGTGACATCAAGGTGGGGGATGCATAGGGCCTCCGCTTTGAAACGATTAACATAGGTCCATAGCTTTTCCCCCAGGGCCTACTTGAGTGCCAGAAGACCAACAATTGACCTTGGGGATCCGTTCCCGATGAAGCTCTCCTTGAACAATGGCCCAAACTATCGGAAGCTGGTAATGCTTCTGAGGGCGAGAACTCAGAACCAGGCCTGAGCCCCTTGCACCAGGGTGGTGACAAAGGCTCGGCATTTATGACGTATGATGCCCCCTGTAGAGTCATCAGGGCATCGAAGTTGTCAAAGTGGTCGATCGAGTCACCCAGGCCATCAAAGGACTTGAAGGCCGGGAGGAAAATCCTAGGGGATAACCTAACCTCTAGAATCTCCGAGGAGAACGGGGATTGCACCTTGCCCTCCTAACTTGCAGAGCTCTGTTGCAGAGCTCAAAGTGCTCACTCCTGCTAGGTGAATCACCGCTCGAAGTCCCAGAGTTGAAGGGAGAGCTCCGGATGAGCGCGAGATGGCACTAGGGGGCTCCCAGCGCGCTCTTTACCTTCTCCCTACCGACGCGTGACAGGGGCGGTGGTGTCTGCCGGTGCGATGGGCAGTCATCCCTCACTCCTCCTCCTACGAGGGTTGGAGGATGCCTCCTGTTCTGCAGCGGGAGGCGGGGGGTGAGAAGGTTTGCCTGCCGCACTGCGGATGATGTGACCATCTTGGAAAATAAAATGGCCTTCGATTGTCCACCGGGAGGCTTCAACGCGGGGGGGGGGGGGGGCTGACCGCGAATGTTGGGACCGTTCCTCCCTAGCTACCTGGGCCCTAATCAAATTGACGAGGGTGTCCAGCTTAGCAGTAAGGGATCGGAAGGCCTCTGGATCCACCATAGTAGGCTTTCCCTCCTGAGGTGGTGGTGGGGGTGGGGCATTGGCCTGATCGTTGGGGAGAGGACCGGTCAACGAGTGTGACGGCACAGGCCCCTCGTTCGCGACTGCTGGTGCCTTCCCCCTATCACCAGTGGTCATCCTGCTGCTACTCCTTCGCACCATATTGACTTCTTGCTCTTTTTCCATAGACGGCGCCAGATAAAGAGGCAAGATCTCGTGCGAAGCCGCCAACCGTCAGATTTAGGGCGATCGTGAGACATAGCCACCTCAGAATAAAGTTCCGCAAAAGGAGAGGAAGCAATCAGGGGGCCCGGGGTTGTGATCCCGGAGAAAACCCTCCGATGATTAAGTCAGCAAATGGTATAAGTAAGTGGCAGAAGGGAGGTAAGGGAGGTGTAGGGCACGAGACCGCTCTTCACCGATTGAAGTGGTTAGAATTGGCTTACCTTTCTGGAGGGGTGCACTATGTTTATATAGCTAGCGGCTCCCTTTCTTGAATAGAGGAAGCATGAGACTTTTGGGAGAGGGGCGTTAAGTCCTTAATAAGAACTCTCACCGTTCAAGGACTCTTTCCCTGTCCCTATCCTCTTAAGCCTCCCACTTTCTGAAGGCAGCGTAGCATCCGCTGCGACGATAAGAGATAAGTGCCCAGGCACGAGGAATTCACCTTGGCTCACTAAAGAGTCTCGATGACAAGCTGACCCACAGAAGATAAGGGATATCTCCTGCCCATACATGGAGTCTGAGGCTGGGGCACTCCCTTGAGGGAGCTTTCATCCACCTTATGATGGCTCGATCGGTCGCCGGCTAGGTTTTTCCCAAGCGTCGGGGGGCCCTCGATCAAACATCCAAGCCAAGGCTTGATGGGCTATGTCAGTCCACTTTACCGAGGTCTCGCAATAAATGAGCCATGTTGGGACTGTCATTTATTGGGCTGCGCAGACCTTGATAGGCCGTGTAAATATTGGGCCGTAAATATGTCCCTCTCTAGTAATGACAGGAGGGAAATTTACTAACACCGGCTCAGAATTAGATTTTTTTTTTTACCGCGTTATGTTTTTATGCGTGTCTCAATTAGAAGTCTAAACCGACTTCCAAGTGAAGCGGTGTACATGGACAACATGAACATCGCGAATACGTCTCCCTCAGATAAACACAAACATGGAACACCAAAGTTTTTCTAACGATGAAAGCTAAATTGGTCAACCTAATTAAAACACTACGTACAGAGCCACATCTTGTTATCCTCGTTGATATATAGTTGTCCAATTTTTTTAAAAAAATATAAGAATATTAAAAATATCACAGACGAGAATTATATGATTAAATGATCGATGGTGAATCTAACAGCGGAAGTGATAAGACGGGTGATCCAAGTGAGATCAAGTTGGGCAACGTAAACACTGGACTAAAACTGTTAGGTGGTCCCGATTAACTAGTTTACAGCTGTAAATCCGGTGGTCATCTCTTGTTTGGAAACTAATGATGTTTATTATTATTATTATTTCCTGTGAACAAGGTAGTTGAATGGTCACTTCATTCACAAATGGTAGTTGAGTAACTTGAGCAGTCTGCAGTTCTTCCCGGTGAATAGATCTGGGTAGTTGGGAATGGTAGATAAAGAAAGTAGGGGGGTCAAAAAAAAATAATGCACCGGGGCAAGCCTGGACCCGGAGGCAGGCTCAAAACATTTATTTCTGCCCCCACACCACATGCACATGTTTCTTTTCTTCTCACCTTTGCTTCCCTCGTAAACTGTTCCTTTCCCCATGACCATTAAGGAAAAAGGGGAACAAGGGGACTTCAAATTAAGGAAATTTAGAGGGCACTGTGCTCCAAGGACTTGATATAATCCTTGAGTTCACTTGTTTGCCCATTAATAAATAATGATTTCGGAGCTCAAATAAGGTGAAGAGAAACAAAAAAAAAAAGAAAGCGGATTAGATGGAAGAGGCTAAAAAAATATGATATATATATATATATATATATATAGTTGTTATCCACAGATTAAAGGTGAAAAGTGAACAGAAGAGTTAGCCAACAACATAGCGGGGTGCATGGAGGACCCGCTTCTGCGTGGAATCGATCTCGAGATTCGAGGAGGAACTTGCGTGATTTGCATCCAGAGAGAGGGTGTCTGTGTTTATGAGGTCTCGAGAAGGAACTTGTGTGATTTGCATGGGAGGAGATATATATATAAAGAGAGAGAGAGAGTTTTTATGAAATATTGAGTCTCCCTCACGGTCAAGATGGAGATATTAATCAAGTGAAGGTGATAAGCGGAGTTAAGTCAAGACCATGTTATGATACTATGTTAAATTCATAAAATCGTAATGTTGAGATACACAGACTCAGGGTCATAAGTACGTGAATCATAACCCATTTAACTAATACGGGACTATTATCCAATGGGGAATTATGTCTAAATATTCTAACACTCTCCCTCACAGTCAAGATGGGTCGTGGATATTAATCGGGTGGAGGTGACAAGAGGAGTTGGGCCAAGACCATGCTCTGATATTATGTTGAATCCATAAAATCGCGGTATTAAGATACAAGGGCCCAGAGTCATAAGCACATGAATCACAACTCATTTAACCAATAGGTGACTATTATCTAGGGATTATACTCAAATTCTAACATTAACTAAGACTAAACAAAATATTTTAACAGAATGGTAGAAGACTAAGAATCTCTGATAATATAGATATTCTTTTACATGTCGTGGTAGAGCGAGATTATCAAAAGTAAATGTTTTAAATGTTCTTTTAAGGAGAATACATTTCATATATAAAGGTCCAGCAAACTCTAATTAACATGCTAGCAATTTCTTTAGTAGGCTGATTGAGCCAATCATTCCACAATCTGAATCGTGATGCTCCATTTGGTGATTAACTTCCTATGTTCACGGACATAACATACAAATTAAACTTCTAAATAATGCGGTGTAAACAGCATTCTTTCTGCTCATCAACCATAGCTTTATGTATGGGCCAGAATGGCAGGATCATCACGTGAGAGTTCTCTTAAAGGCATTCGGTTTGACAAGAATACCGAGGTCTGTTCTCACAATATTTACAAATTTCAAACAATTTCAGGTATTTTCTTTAAATAAGAAATTATTTTGAGTATTATCGTGTGCATCGAATCCGGTGCACAGAGTCATATCAAAATGTAACATTTTATCTCATTGATTCAAAAAAAAGTTGAAAGGACACTCTCTTTGCAGAAAAAAGACACTCACGTCAGATCCCTACGATACGTATTTTCAAGTATTAAATACAGAGTGCGCTGAGTAGGAAAATGTAAGAATAAAATATTTTGTGGAAGCGTGAAATATTTTGTATATGAATGAAATATTTTGTTATAGGAATAGAATATTTTGTTTGACTTCAGAAATAAATTAATAAAATATTTTATGTAAATGAAACATTTTGTTACGTGAATATAACATTTGTTACGAGGATAAAACACTAAAGTAATAAAATATTTTGTTACGCGAACGTAATATTTATTATAAGGATAAAATATTACAGAAATAAAATATTTTGTTATTAGAACGAAACTGAACAAAATGGTTCAATTCTATATCAAATATTTCATTTGTGGAATAAAATTTTTTACTCTTCCATAACATATTTTATTCATATATTTTTTCGTTAAACGTAATCTATATTTAATATTCAAAAATACGCACCGTACAGATTTAATGCGGACTCCCTTTTCTACGTAGAAAGGGTTCTTTTATCTTTTTATTTTTTTTACCAATCAGATCAAGTGTTACATTTTAACTTCAGTTTATGCACCGGATTCGATGTATAAAATATTACTCAACTTTTTTTTAACAAATTACCGTTATTCCGCTCGAAGGACAATCAAGAAATTTCATCCCTTCCCGCTTTCTAAAATCATTATTTTATTTTGTTTGACACACAGAAAATGTGTCGTCATCTCTTTCTCTTACCTCTAGTAGCATTAGAAAATTTTGGGTATTAGTGGCCTTGGACGTGGGATATATTATCCAAAAAGCCACCTCTACGTGCATCAAGGTTCAATCATCTAATGGGCTGCTTGATTAATTATTACGTAATATTAATACTAGGAGTCAAGTTATGGTTTCATTAATTGTGATA
The DNA here is from genome assembly GCA_022559845.1 of Amorphophallus konjac. Taxonomy (NCBI): domain Eukaryota; kingdom Viridiplantae; phylum Streptophyta; class Magnoliopsida; order Alismatales; family Araceae; genus Amorphophallus; species Amorphophallus konjac. Next base: position 212,644,888 of record CM040125.1, on the reverse strand, counting down.
TTTGTCTAACGCGAATTAAGGGCCTCTTATTGCAACAAATTCAATGCCGGAATTTGAATTAAAACTGTCAATTCATGCTTCTAAAGTTTCAAAACTTTCTCTCCGCTTTTGTCTCCATCAATCCAATTTGTCAAATAAGAGACATCTAATCAAGAGCTTATAATTAATCTGTGCTCTTTATCCGGGAAATGTCGTTTCATGACCCCGCCCGCTTAAAACTATGTCTCGGATAAATATAAACTGATAATTAAGCATGAGCATGAGATGTCTCCATATTTTTTTTGGGTTTCCCTCCTAAATAATGCGAGCAAATGCATGTGTCGAAAAGTGATGACATGCAGCAGAGTATATAAGATTCGGAATATTCTTAACATGTAATATATATATATATATATATATATGGGGGATGATCCGGTGGTGTCGACACCACCTGGTGCCGACCCCACTCTCCTCTCATCGGCACGGGAGAACCCCCCCTATATATATATATATATATATATATAACCCGTGGGCGTGGTGGTGGGGGTGGCCTACCCCCTCGTCTGCTGGACCAAGGGGCGCGTGTAGGGGCCTCCTCCCGGGAAGGCACCGGGAGGAAAAAAAACGGGGACACGACACCCAGAGGTAGTGTGTCTCGATCTCATATGACCAATTAATTGTCCTCTCCCCTAATTAATACCCCAAGCCACTGCACCACTTGGAACGAAAATTTCGAATGGAGTTAAAACTTAAAATATATCTGAGTTTATAAAACTACTAAGTTGTCGCGCAATTTTTTTTTTAAAAAAAAACATTGGCCAGTCACCAGCTGCATCTATTCCCTCCATGTTCTTGGATTTGGGGAACAATCCCTTGCCAATTAGCACTCTAATTCCCCCCCCCCATATTCTTCTCTGTAGAGATTTGAATGATCGGGAGACCGCCTCTGGATCTTAATGTCTCGTCGAAATTTGATTTTCACCTCATAGTCCTCGTCATTGTCCAGGAAGTGTCATAATTGTCGGGTGTTCTTCAAAGCCTTGTGCTCTACAATTGAATCAGTATACAAAACCGTTTGGACAGAAGAAAATTATATAGGATGGTGTGTATGCTCGTATTTCCATGTACAATACCCATATTTCTATGTACAGGCAGCAGACATATACAGAGAGAACGAGATTGAGATTTTGTCGTAATTAATGAGAAGGGTTCATATTTTTACAACAAAAGATTCACCTCTGATTTCTCCACTTGAGAGGTCATTTCATATGTGATCTCAAGTTTGTTCCATATCTCTGTTTTATAGTGTGCCACACATTAAAAATATAGTTAATTTTATTAGTGTCCAAGAGGCAATGTAAAATATTAATGATAGGTTTACCGTTAATTTGAACTTGCCTAATGACTTTCTCTTTTCACTCCTCTATAGAGCTAATTATGCACATGAGGGTCTTGCAGATTAGCTCTTCACACATCACAACCCATGAATTCTAAAAACAGTACTGATTGAACATTGAGGAGTGGAAGCCTAGTGCTCAAGCGATTCTCACCAAAGATGAAAAGGTCTAGCTCGATGTTATATTGAGTCTCTTAATTCAGATGGTTATATAAGGTGGATTAGATTTTTGGAAAATTGAATGATGGTAACAAATAAAAATGTAATAAATTAACATAAGAAGACAAGAGAAGAAGAAATGATGCAATCACGTAATTGACTAAGATTTTTGAAGTAATCCAACCTAACTGCAAGTCAATAACAAATCCCTTAAACTTCATTAGGAATTTTCAGTACTATATATAAACGGATCTAATTATATAGAACCTATACTTATTATAATGCTTACAGATCATCTCAGATGCTCACACGATACAAGGTTATCCAACTTCACAAAATCCCCTCGGATGGTGCACAATAAATAATAATCAACAAAATTAAGAAAAGTCTTGCAGTAGAAAGGGAAAAAAATGAACTAGCATCATGGAGGCCGACCAGAGTGTAAGAGAAGCCTTCATATAGTTATCTTCTTGAGTGAATGAGTAAGTTAAACCTTGGATAATGAGAAGTCTTAGAAGGAACAGAAGAGCTTGGATTCCTGGGTGAACCCCTTTGGAGAGGGAGATTTCTGTAGCCCATCTAAGAGCAGCCAAATTAGGTCCGTCAGGACCAAACGAGGCCCAGCTCATCCAAGTGACAGCCCCACATGGCCCACTTAGGATAAAAAGCCCAATAAGATTACTCGGGGTCAAACCCTTCCTCGGCGGCCCTTAAGCTCGGAAGGCCCAAACGTCGGTCAGAACGGAGGAAGACCCATGCCCGAGTTATCCCTTCACCGGGATAGAGGCAAGCGCTCAGCGCCCACTCCGACATACCTTCATCCGAGCTATGCCTATCGCCCGGACAGGGTTGTCACCCTTCATGCTTGGATCGACCGACGATTGCTTATCCACGCTGCCGTTGAGAAACCCATTATGAGCAGGAGTTTAAGAGGATAAGGGACCCATGACTCTTCATGGCTATAAAGAACCCGCGATGAGGACGTAAAGAGCCCACGTTGAGGACGTAACTCCTGCCTGAAACTCCTTAGCTTACGGGACTCATGAGACCAACGCACTATTTAAACCTGGGACTCCCTCTAGCGAAAGGTAAGGGCCAACACACGCCTAAACTCTCTGAGCATGAACCACTTCACCATCTTGGTGTAGAGGGATCTCGCGCCTCTCTTTTCCTCCTCCCTTCATAGCTTCCACCATTGCTCTACTGACTTAGACATCGGAGGGTTTTCCCCAGGGAATCATCCCTAGGCCCCTTGATCCGTTTCCCTTTCTTGCAGTTCACTATTCGGTGATCATCCCCCAGCTCAGGTCCAGCGCGAGATTACGCCTCTTCACCCTTCATATACAGGGTTCTGAAAAAGACACATGAAATAGATGAAAGCCTCCTCACATGACTTCTTAAATCTTCTTTAATTGGATGAAATCTGGTTGGAATTGGCATGCCAATGTTGAACTTTGAAGATTAGTCAAAATAATAATAAAGAAAAGTAGAAAACTGATAACTTGCACGTTTCAACTACAAACAGTCGTCATTGTAATTGCCAACAGATTTTTTGAACACCCTCCTGGATGGAATTAGATCATGTACCATTGTTCATCAACACGAAAGGACACCGCGAGGTAATTAAGAGGGGACCAGTACCTTTAGATTTGATAATTTCAGGTTAAGAAGATCGACTCAATCACATCAAGATCATCTAGGAGACCTGGAGAGAAGAGGACACAGTGGGAGAGACTTATAAAAAGAGTGGAAAAGTTGCAAATATTTAACATTGCCCTAAAAAGATGGAATAAAGGCACCATAGGGAACCTGCAAAGACATATTGTTAATTGTTACACTCCTCCGGTTCCTGTCTTGGAGTCTCTTCTGAAATGGCAAACCGATCTGATGCCAGAGCTGCCGCAGCAGACTTCTTCTGACCGTAAGTCTTCTGCAGAGGAGGGAAGGAGCCCAGAACTCCGGAAGAGGATGGAGGAATTATAGCTGCAGCAGAAGCATAAGAGAAAGAGGGAGAACCAGAAGAAGAGGGAGAGGAAGAGGTCATAGCCAAAAGGGAGGCAGGAAAAGCGAGATTTCAATATTCTATTCATAATTGAGCAAATACAGAGGATCTCTATTTATAGAGATCCTTCTCCCTCGGGTACTCCCACTCACTTCTCTCGTACTGAAGTGGAATTTACAATTTTATTTCCACCTATCTTATTATTACTATTAGTGTCCCCTGAACCGCCCCTAACTACCATAACTCCCCTGAACATGTGCCTTCCCTGTTTAGTCGTAGCTGGGTGGGGCTCCTTCCGTATCAAATACCCCCCCTTGAGAAGCAACCTCGTCCTCGAGGTGAGTTAGGGGAAATTGAGCTGTGAAGGCTGAGTAGTCCATCCATGTGGCTTCGTGGTCGGAGGCATCCTTCCATGCTACCAGAACTTGGGAAATGGCTTGGTTGCTTCGTTTAACCATGCGACGTCAAAGGACTTGTCGGGGTTCTCGATCTTGAAGACATAGCAGATGCGGCAGAGGAAGAGGGTGAACAGGATGATCTCTATGCCTTTTCTTGAGATGGGAAACATGGAAAGTGTGATGAATGGAGGCTTCCGATGGGAGATTGAGATGATATGCTGCCTTTCCGCATCATTTGATAATTTCATAGGGACCAAAATATCGGGCAGAAAGTTTGTGTGAAGACCTCCTTATCACAGTCTGCTGTCGATATGGCTGAAGCTTGAGATAAACCCAATCGCCGATTTGATATTCGACCTCGGTACAATGTTTATTAGCATTTCTGATCATCCGCTGCTGAGCTTTGTCTAAATTAGATTTGAGCTCTTTTAGAATGTCAGTTCTGGAGCGAAGGTGCTTGTCAACCTCTGGATCATCTGCCAACCCAGAAACATAAGAAAGGGTAATAGGAGGGGGTATGCCATAAACTGTCTCGAATGGGGTCATATGGATGGCAGAATGATATGTTGTGTTGTAAAAATATTATGATAACCAGAGAGCCCACTGTTGGGGTTGCTGTGAGCAGAAGCAACGTAGGTAAGTTTCAAGAGATCTGTTCACCACCTCAGAGTGGCCATCAGTCTGTGGGTGGTATGCTGTACTCATATGTAATTGCACCCCTTGCAGATCAAATAATTGCTACCAAAAGTGGCTACAAAAGATTGAATTGTCAATTGTAGATAAATCCATATGAGAGTGAGTTGGTTGTTGAGTAAGTTGAACCTGGCATAAGTAGATGGCTCTGGCTGCAGGAATGAGAGAAGAAACCTCTTGAGCTGATGCAAGATGAACATCCAAGTGGATGAGTCCTTGCAAATGATATGTGACCCCATTTATAGTGAACTCCATTGAGAGTTTTGAAAAGTCCCAATGGATAAGTCCCAATGACTTGATCCAATTGGATACCAGAATAACATCAAAAGGAGCAATATCCATAATAAAGAAATCTAGTATGAGGTGTAATTTTCCAATTGATAAAGGAACTTTGGAACAGAAGCCAATAATGGGACTGTTAATTCCGCCCATAACCTTAGCTGTCAGCCCTTCAACTTCTTGGATTGGTAGGTGCAACTATCTAGCAATCTGAACATCATGGAGATTATGAGAAGCTCTTGTATCAATCAATGCCAATATTGGAATATCAGAAATATTCCCAAGAAGTTGCATAGTTGGTTCTGCTGTCCAAAAGCTGCTATGCATAACAGTTGTGTCTGGTTGCAAAGAGACAGAAATGGAATTGATAGTAGCAACATTGTCTGACGGGTGAGATATAGTGTGGTTGTCCAGAGGAGGTGTGTCTTCTATCAATGGTGATAAGATATCCTCATTTGTTACCTCATCAGGAATAGGGATGATTTAGACAACAAAGGTTCACTGGGGGTTACATTTATGTCCTTTCACCCATTTTTCATCACACATGTACCATAATCCTTGTCTTCGTCTGTCATCTAGTTGTTCCTGAGAGTAACGACGAATATTGGGTCTGCTCATAGTTGTGTGTGTGGCCGGGGAGATAGCAGGAGTAGAATGATAAGGGGAATCGATCCGTTTGGGTGTCGACCCCCATTGTGGCTTAGTTGCAGCAAGTCTAGCAGTTGCCATGGCTTCTTGTAAGGTATGAGGTTTTTGTAGTAATACTTCATACCGCAAACTCTCCTTCAAACCTCCCAGAAAATGAGCTACCGGGTGTTCATCAGGAATACCATCAATGTCATCACAGATGCGATCAAATTGGGACTCATATTCTTCAATGGACCCGGTCTGTGATAATTGCCTCAATTCCATATGTGGATGTCACCATTCCTTCTAACTGAATTTCATCTCCACAACTGCCAAAAGTTGATCCCAAGAGCGTATTTGCTGAGCTTTAGAGATCCGGCAAAACTATTTCATAGCACGATCCAGGAAACAATACTGAGCATGCATTAACATCTGCTCCTGACTAAGCTAATAGTATGTGAAATATAAGTCTGCCTTGAATTTCCAATCCTTGAAGTTAAATCCATCAAACATTGGTAATTCCAGGGGTTTAGGATGAGGCAGTGGAAAAATAGGAGGAGAAGGAGCTAATAGCTATTGCTGGTGAATTTGTGGTGCTGGAGGGATCTGCGGAGAATGTTGGACAATAACAGGAGAAGACCGCAGTATAGCAGAATCTGATGCTAATATTCTATGTACTTGTTGTTCCAACATATCAGTCATGCGAGAAGAAGAAGGATCTAGCTCTTGTACATTTTGTGCTAATTGTTCCACTTTTGTTGATAGATCCATTGTTGATTGAGATACAGCTTGTTGAATTGTTTGCTGTAGGGAATGTTGGAGAAGCCTTAATTCATTCGGCGACATGGAGCTAGAAGAGGGGAGAATTTCCAAGGAGGGCTCAGACACTAATTTTTTACACTCCTCCGGTTCCTGTCTTGGAGCCTCTTCTGAAATGGCAAACCGATCTGATGCCAGAGCAGCCGCAGCATACTTCTTCCGGTCGTGAGTCTTCTGCAGAGGAGGGAAGGAGCCCAGAACTCCGGAAGAAGATGGAGGAATTATAGCTGCAGCAGAAGCATAAGAGAAAGAGGGAGAAACAGAAGAAGAGGGAGAGGAAGAGGTCATAGCCAAAAGGGAGGCGAGAAAAGTGAGATTTTGATATTCTATTCATAACTGGGCAAATACAGAGGATCTCTATTTATAGAGATCCATCTCCCTCAGGTACTCCCGCTCACTTCTCTCGTACTGAAGTGGAATTTACAATTTTATTTCCACCTGTCTTATTATTACTATTAGTGTCCCCCGAAACGCCCCTAACTACCATAACTCCCCTGAACAGGTGCCTTCCTTGTTTAGTCATAGCTGGGCTCCTTCCGTATCATTAATACCAGAAAGGAACTTGAGCATATATATATATATATATATATATATATATATATATATATATATATAGAGAGAGAGAGAGAGAGAGAGAGAGAGAGAGAGAGCTTGTTAAGGCCTCTCGAATTCTAGTGTATGGAGAGTGGCAGAGACTTAGAGAATTAGATATCACCTTGAAAGAACTACTAAGGTTAGAAGAGATCCTCCTAAGACAAATGGTGAGGACAAAATGGCACCCAGCAGGGGATAGTAACACAAGATTCTTCTACGAGTCTCTATTATTAGGAGTAATAGAATTGAAGAGATAGCTATTATATAGGAAGGCATCAAACCCACTGACCATCCAAGTATCACAGAAGATCTCACGGTGCATTTTTCAACCAGATGGAGTAGTAGTGAAGTAGATTTACAAGATTTGCCCTTAGAGGACATAATCCTACCAAGAATTAAATAGGTGGAAGTGCTAGAACTGGAGAAGAAAATTTCCATGGAGGAGCTAGATTTAGTTATCAACCCCGAATAAGGCCTGATGATTTTCCTTGTAATTTCTCCAAGCACCGCTAGAATTATATTGAAGATGATATCTTGTTTGCAATTCAACACTTCTTTATTCGGGGCACATTGCTTATGCATTTTTAAAGCCACATTCATTGCCCTACTACCCAAAGTTGATTGTCCTTGGAGACATAAGGAACTTAGACCTACAAGTTTGTGTAATGAAACTCTACAAAATCCTTGCTACAAGTCTGGTGAATGGATTGAAAAAAGCCACTGGCAAGTTATCTATTGAGCAGGCTACCTGGAGAGGGGGATTTCTGTAGTCCATCTAAGAGCAGCCGAACTAGGTCCGTTAGGACCAAACGAGGCCCAGCTCATCTAAGTGACAGCTCCACAGGGCCCACTTAGAATAAAAAGCCCAATAAGATTACTCAGGGTCAAACCCTTCCTCGGCGGCCCTTAGGCTCGGAAGGCCCGAACGTCGGTCAGAATGGAGGAAGACCCATGCCCGAGTTATCCCTTCACCGGGATAGAGGCAAGCGCTCAGCGCCCACTCCGACCTACCTTCATCCGAGCTATGCCTATCGCCCGGACAGGGTTGGCACCCTTCATGCTTGGATCGACTGACGATTGCTTATCCACGCTGCCTTTGAGAAACCCATTATGAGCAGGAGTTTAAGAGGATAAGGGACACATGACTCCTCATGACTATAAAGACCCCACGATGAGGACGTAAAGAGCCCACATTGAGGACGTAACTCCCGCCTGAAACTCCTTAGCTTACGGGACTCATGAGGTCAGCGCACTAATTAAACCTGGGACTCCCTCCAGTGAAAGGTAAGGGCCAACACATGCCTAAACTCCCTGAGCAGGAACCACTTCACCATCTTGGTGTAGAGGGATCTCACACCTCTCTTTTCCTCCTCCCTTCATAACTTCCACCATTGCTCTACTGACTTAGGCATCGGAGGGTTTTCCCCAGGGAATCATCCATGGGCCCCCTGATCCGTTTCCCTTTCTTATAGTTCACTATTCGGTGATCATCCCCCAGCTCAGGTCCAGCGCGAGATTACGCCTCTTCATCTGGCGCCGTCTGTGGGAAACGACCAAAGAGCCAGTATGGTGCGAAGAAGTTTAAGGAGGAGGTCCGCCGGCCACAGGGGAAAGGCCATGGTGGTGGCGGGTGAAGGCCCCTCTCAGGCCTCACAAAACCCTCCCTCCAACGCCAACACCCCAGCCGACGAACTACCCCTCCTCCCGCGGCAGTAGGGCTACCACTCAACGGTGGCGCTGACACTTTCCAAGCCCTTAACACAAAACTGGACATCCTCGTGGAACTCATGAGGACCCAGGCGGCTAGGGATGGAAGGTCACGTGCCTGTCCGGAGAGCCCTCCCCGTGAGAACGCGTCCCAGCACACTACCGGAGGTCGCTTCATCCTTCGGGGCCGACAGATTATCCGTAACAGGTCAAGAGGACAATCACAAGCCCCCCCTCCGGAGCAAGAAGCCTCCTCCACGCCGAAAAGGGGAAAGCTTGGGGCATGCCATCCGAACTCAGAGACGGAAGTCCCTGGGGAACGCCAAGACTGCCCCCCCAGCCCCACGACGCAGCGACAGCCGGAGCTATCCCTTCGACTGCGAGAATTCGAGAGACGTTTCACAGAACAGGAGCGCGCCGTACGTGCCTTGCAGATTGTCTCTCCGGTAGACGACGAGGAGAAATCCCCATTCTCCGATTACATCTTGAAGGTAGAGGTATCTCCCAGAACCTCCATTCCGACGTTCAAGTCCTACGACGGCCAGGGCGACCCGGCCGACCACTTCGACGGCTTCAACGCCCTGATGACCCTGCACGGAGCGTCCGACGCCATCAAGTGCCGAGCCTTTGCGACCACCCTGGTCCAAGGTGCCCAAGCGTGGTTCCGGGCCCTCGCCCCCGGATCCATCCGGGATTTCAAGCAATTCGGGCGAGTATTCAAGGAGAGTTTCACCGGTAGCGGCCCCCCGAGGTCGGTAGCGGGGCTATTGGCTCTCAAACAGGCGCAAGGGGAGAAACTCCGGACTTACATCAACCGATTCAAGTCGGAAGCCCTGAGAATCCCCCGCTTGGATGTAGCCTCGGCCATAACCGCACTGACCGGGGGCACCCGGGACGAGAACCTCCGTCGCAAACTTGTCCTCCACCTTCCCTCGACCCTTGCCGAGCTAGTGACTCTGGCTTTGCGCCACGTCGAGTGCGAAGAAGTACTCATCGCATGCCGAGGTGCAACCAGCTCGGGTCGGGAGGGGGACAAGAAGCAGACACTCGAGTCAAGCTCGGGCCAAGGAAAAAGGCAGAACCAAGACGGAGAGCCCAAGGAGCCGTCCCGGAAGTACGAGCGGTACACTCCCTTAACCGCTCCGGTGTATGAGATATATGAAGACATCAAAGACTCGGGCCTTCTCCGCCAACCCGAGCCAATGAGGTCGAAAAACTGCAATCACAGCAAGCATTACCTGTTCCACAGCAACCACGGGCATCATACCGACGATTGCCACCAGCTCCAGGATGAGATCGAGTGCCTCGTCCGCCAGGGACACCTATCTCGGTTCATGGCCGGGCACAAGGAAGACCGAGGCGCCCTAGAGGAAATCGACAACGCCCCTCGCGGGGTCCATATCAACGTCATCGTTGGAGGAGCTGCATCAGGAGGAGACAGTGACTGAGGAAGGAAGCGTCATACTGAGCGGGCGAGCCGAGCCATCGAGCCTCCCAGGGCCTGGTCAAGTGAGCCCCAGGTCATAGTCTTCTCCGACCAAGACCTGGAAGGGCTAACCACCTCACATGACGACGCCCTAGTCATATCGGCCATAATAAACCATTGTAACGTAGACAGGATTCTAGTTGACAATGGTAGTGCCCCTGATGTATTATCCTATGAGTGTTTCCTTAAGATGGGGGAGGATCCGTCTAAACTCCGCCTGATCCGAACCCCCCTTTGCGGGTTCAATGGCCAGACCACTTATCCCGAGGGAGCCCTAAGCCTGTCGGTTACTCTCAACACCCCACCCAAAACTGTTACAGTCATGGTGGACATCATAGTGATCAAGGGTATGATAGCATACAACGCAATCTTCGGCCGGAGAATCCTCAGCCGAACGAAAGCGGTGCCTTCTACCTATCACCAAAAGATGAAGTTTCCCACCAAAAATGGGTTGGGGGAAGTCCGAGGTAACCAGGTGATGGCCAGAAGGTGCTATAATATCTCGATTGAAGCCACAAGGCCGGACGGGAAAAACAAGGGTCACCGAGAAGTCGAAGAAAAATCCGCAACCTCCGAGCCTGGAGGCAAGTTGCTAACGATTTTCCTAAATGACGATTCGACCCTAGGAGTAAAGATTAGAGCCGACCTACCGTCTGAGGTTCAGCATCAATACAAAGAGTTTCTTTCCGAGTACATCCGAGTCTTCGCATGGTCTGATGATCAACTCCCCGGGATACCAGAGGAGATGGTGATGCATAAGCTCAACCTCGACCCAACCGTGAAGCCCGCACAACAACGCCGACGGAAGCACGCACCGGAGAAGTAGGCGATCATCAAGGAGCAAGTCACCAAGGGGCAAAAGTTTCTTGGACGCCTTTTCAGGTTACCACCACATCAGAATGGATCCAGAAGACATCAAAAAGACCGCCTTCATCATCGACTTCGACGTATACTACTACACCCGGATGCCTTTCGGTTTGAAGAATGCTGGAGCCACGTACTAGAGGCTGGTCACTCATATGTTCGAAGGACAGCTCGGCCGGAACGTCGAGGCCTATATTGACGACATGCTCGTCAAGAGCCCCAAGGTCGAGGATCACTTCGCCGACCTAGCTGAGACCTTCAACACCCTCCTGAGGTACAATATGAAGCTCAATCCCACCAAGTGCGCCTTCGGAGTAAGATCCGAGAAATTCTTGAGTTTCTTAGTCACCCAGCGTGGGATCGAGGCCAACCCCGACAAGGTCCAGGCCATCCTGGACATGCACCCACCCACCTGCATCAAAGACGTTCAACGCCTTACTGGGTGCATTGCCGCGCTCAGCAGATTCCTATCCCGTGCGGCCGAACGATGCCTACCCTTCTTCAAACTATTGAGGGGGCCCAAAATGGCATCTGTTACGTTCATATGGGACGAGGAATGCCGAAGGGCATTCGCCGAGCTTAAGAAGTTCCTAGCTTCGCCCCCGGTGCTTTCCAAGCCTGTCTTAAGTGAAGCCTTGTATCTCTATCTCTCGGTGACTCCATCCACAGTTAGCTCGGTCCTGGTCAAAAATGACTCGGGAGTCGAGAGACCGGTATACTACACCAGCAAGGTGCTCAACGAGGCTGAAAGAAGGTACCCCGCAACCGAGAAACTCGTGCTAGCGTTGGTTACCTCGGCCAAGCGCCTCTGACCCTATTTCCAAGGGCATTCCATCACCGTGCTGACCGGCGAACCTTTGAAGAGGATCCTCGCCCACCTGAAGCCTCGGGACGCCTCGTCAAGTGGGTCATCATGCTCGGGGCCTATGATATATCATACCGGCCTCGCTCGGCAATCAAGGGATAGGCGCTCGCTGACTTCATCGCCGAGAGCACTATCCCGACAGAAGAAAAATCTCCGTCCGCGCCCGGGCCAACCTAGGAACTGTTCGTCGACGGATCCTCCAACTCAGTCGGAAGCGGCGCTGGAATCCTCCTGAAGTCCCCTGAAGGAGCAGAGCTACAATACGCCTTGAAGTTCAACTTCTAGGCGTCCAACAACGCCTCCGAGTATGAAGCCCTTATCTCGGGAGCCCGCATGGCCCGACGGCTGCGGGCGGAGCGAGTCATAATTCACACTGACTCCCAACTAGTCGCTAGCCAGGTCAACAGCGATTATGAAGCTCGAGAAGCACCGATGGTCAAATACCTCCAGTTGGTCAGAGCCGTGGCACAATAGTTCGAGAGTGTTGAGGTGGTCCGAATAGCTCGGGAAGAAAACTCTCGAGCGGACGCCCTCTCTCGGCTGGCCTCCTCTCTTGACCCTGAGGGTACTCGATCGGTCCTTCTTGAAGAGCTAGAGCGACCGAGCATCGATTCAGAGATCCTGGCTGTTGACCCAGCCTCCCCAAGCAATTGGAACACCCCCTACCTGTCGTGGCACCAAGACTCTCAGGAGCCTCCCGACCCACAGAAAGCCCGAAGATTGAAGTATCAAGCTCGGTGATTCATCGTTCTGGACGGCACTCTCTACCGAAGATCCTTCTCCGGTCCTCTCATGAAGTGCCTCAGCACTGATGAAGTAAACCGAGCGATTCAAGAAGTTCACGAAGGCCTGTGCGGAGTGCATTTAGAAGGAAGGTTGCTCGCCAGAATCTTGCTACGGCAAGATTATTGGTGGCCCACTCTGCAGCGCGACTGCTCGACCTACGTACAGCACTGCGACCGATGCCAGCGATTTGACCAGTTGGTCCATCAGTCGGCAATGGAGCTCGTTACCCTAGCCGAGCCATATCCTTTCGCTCGTTGGGGAATCGACATCCTCGGGCCGTTCCCTACAGCTCAGGCCCAGAAGAAGTACGTCATCGTCACCATCGACTACTTCACCAAATTGATCAAGGCCGAAGCCACAGCAAGGATCACCGAGACAATCGTCTGGAGTTTCATCTGGAAGTCGATCATCGGTCGCTACAGCATTCCCCGGGTGATAGTGAGCGATAATGGTCGGCAATTTGATTCTCGTTATTTCTGAGACAGATGCGTCGACCTAAACATTCGCAATCACTTCACCTCGGTCGCCCACCCTCAGGCTAACGGACTGGTCAAAAATGCCAACAAGACTATCTTAAAAGGCATCAAGACTAGGCTCGGCAAAGCCAAGGGCAGCTGGCTTGAGGAATTGCCGAACGTACTTTGGTCACACAGAACGACTCCCAGAACGGCAACCGGTGAAAGCCCCTTTTAGTTGGTGTACGGCGCCGAGGCCATTATCCCATTAGAAATTGCCAATCCCTCCCTCCGAGTCATATGTTTCTCACACGAGGCAAACGACCAGAAATTGCTCGAAAACCTTGACTTAATAGATGAACTCCGAGAGATTGTCGGCATCCGAGCAACAGAATATCAACGCCGCCTCACTCGATACTACAACGCCAAAGTCTGAGATAGACACTTTCAACCGGGAGATTTCATGCTCAGGAAAGCCGAAGCCACTCGACCACTTGAGGCGGCGGGCAAGCTATCCCCTAATTGGGAAGGCCCCTACCGAGTGGTCGAGACACTCGGGAAAGGAGCATACCGACTATCCACGATGGAAGAAGAGCCCATCTCTCGGACTTGGAACGCGACTACACTACGCAAGTTCTACTTCTGAATACCGAGCATTGTGTAAACGACATGAAATAAAACAAAAGCCTCCTTTCCTTTATTCAAACAACTCGCTTGTACATCCAAAAGGCCGAAGCCAAGGAAGTACATGTCAAAAAAGCAAAAAATCCATCTGGCGCCGCCGTATGAGCCCATCACTCAGCTAACTCGGTTGACCTTCCTGCGTCAAGCCACTGACTCTGCCTTGTGCAGAAACTGGCTCGGATAAAGGGTCGTCGACCCCGTTGGCTCGGGTAGCTCGGGACAAAGGTGACAGAGGGATTAGGAAGGAGAAGACTACCTTCCAAGTTGAACTTGGAAGAGGAAGGGGAGAGGGAATGTATATGAAGGCATCCTCCCCACCAATCTGCCAACTCTTTGGAAGGAAGAGAGTACAGGCACCCTCCGAAGAGTGAAAGAAATGATGAGAAGAGCAGAAGAGGGAGAAAGAGGCTGCGAGAGGGAAAAAGAAACCAGCAGAGCTAGACAAGGAGGTAGGGAAAAGCCCGAAAAGGAGGGATCTTAATTGGATTCCTCCTCCCCTCCATGGAGCGAGCAGGAAGGGACAGGCGGCTGGGATGCCTGATGCCCCCATCCGTCTGCCATCTCCCCCCCGCAAGCGCGTTCGGAACTGATAAAAAGAAGACGACGTGCCTCCGCACATCGAACCTTCTTGAAACCTATCCGCCGGCCGTCGAACCTCCTTCAAACCCGAAGCAGCAAGGACTCTCTGCCCTCCGTCGTCGGTAGCATCATCTTCCAGAGCGTCTTCCATGCTTCAAATATAGCGGCACAATGCTACGTGAAGAAAGAATGAGGAAAGATTATCGGGGAAAACCCTAAGCGGTGGAGAGGAAGGGACGCCCTTCAGACCTTTTATAGGCGAAGGGAGGCTATTTGCCTTAAATGATTCTCCCCTCGAAAACACGCCAAGGGGACCACTCCTTACAAATGGTCACCTCAAACTTCTCATTTCCGCCCCAGCGGGACACACGAAGCGGCCAGGCATTCAAAGCATGAGAAAACGAAAGGACACCCTGTCAGACGCTCGCTCAACCATCAGGTGAAATCCACGCAGAAAGTATCGGCACTTTCCAACCACTGCAGATACGCTGAACAAAATACGACAACGGCGATACGAAACAATTAAGTCTTCATTATAACGCTACTGCCTTACTTTTTTTCCTATACAACAAGGAAAGTTTTCCTTCGAAAAAGGAAAAGACATATAAAAAGAGAAAGCAAAGCGGTTACATTAGGCCTCTGGCCCACCTTGAAGCTCAGAAGTGGAAGGCTCAGACGGTCTACCCCCGGCACCCTCGGCGACGACCGACCCTGGCACTAACCCCACCGGCGTGGGAACTGCCTCGGTTGCGTGCCCTCCTGAGGCATACGGAGTTGGCGACCCCTCGAAAGAAGAGCCCCCCTGATCTTCTTTCTCCGGCGCAGAGGAGCCAGAGGATGACAAGTCCGAATCATAGCATTGCCCGGATAGGAAATCGATTGTCTCGGATGCCTTCACCTCGGCATAAGAGACGGCCCGGTCGTAGCCTTGTTTGAACCCCTTGCGGATGCCTCGGCGAAGTCCCGAATCGTAGTAGGGGAGGGTAGCCTCCTTAAGGTCAACCCGGTAGGCCTCCGAGCATTTGTACTGCACGAGCGCCTCCGCCCCAGCCGATCCCACCCTACCAGCGAGCTCATCCTTCTCGCACTCCGCCTTGGCTAACCTCCGTCCGGCCTCCGCCGTCTGCTTCTCGGCCTCCGCCGCCTGCTTCTCCACCTCGGCCCAATCAGCCCCAGCCTCCCACCGAAGGCGTTCGGCTTCCACCGCTCGGTCCACCAGCTCGACATGCTCGGCCTCCCACCGAAGGCGTTCGGCTTCCACCGTTCAGTCCACCAGCTCGACATGCTCGGCCTCCCACCGGCCATCTAGCTCGGTGCGAGCAACACGCTTCTCTTCAAGAAGCCTACTCTTCCTCTTGAGCGATTCGTGAGCCTTAGCTAGTTGCTCGATCAATGCCCGAGCCTCCACCTGGCTCGCCCACTCCAGCTCCCAAACTGAGGAAAGCCCACGCCGAAGCCCATCATGCTCCTCGACGAGCCGAGCCATCTTCCTATCAGACCCACCAAGGGTCCAGGCCAGGTTCGCCCGCTTTGACTCCGACCGAGAGTATGCTTCTGCCAGAGTGGCCCCCATCTTGGCCAGGACCAAGCCGCCCTCCATTACCGTCTCGAGGGCCACGGACGGGGAGTGCTGCCTATCTCCCCCCTTCACCTTCGCAGCTATACCGCGACATATTTGATAGAGAGGGCCCTGGATGCCGAGCCTCTCCAAGGCCGCCGGAATAGAGACCCTCTCTTCGGTCGGCGTCCCGCCAGACGACCCAGATCGAGCCGCAGCTTCATTTGCCCCTCGTGCCTCGGTCGGTTGTAGCTACGTCGCCTTTTCTCGTGACCCTCCGGCCTGGACCGGTTCGGCACTAGCACCTAGAGCGTCGCCCCCCTCAGTCAACGCCCCAATCCTGGCCATGGTCCTAGCGTCACCTGCCTCGTCTACGGCCCCCTCGGCTCCTACTGAGGGGAGAGCCGGGCCAACACCGCTGCCAACTGCAGAACCAGCCTCGGCCCCCTCGGCTCCGGTCAAAGAGGGAGCCGAGCCAGCATCATCACCGACAGTAGGAACAGCCCTAGCCTCCTCGGCCCCCTCTTGCTTGGTGGGTGGGAGAGCTCGCCCATTAGGGTCGGCCCCATCATGCTCGGCAGAGGGGTGAGCCGCTGCAAGGTCGCCTTCGGCTGTGAGAACGGCCTCGGCCTTCTTGGCCCACTTCCTGGCCTTCACGGTGGCCTGGATCATGCCCTCCACGGGATCCTTGCGCTTGGACCCCCATGGCCCAAAAGATTAGCCCTGAGCCGCCCCTTTGCCCTTGTCTCTGGCTTGAGAGCGACCCGTGGGAGCAACAGACTCATCGGCAGCCGAGTCACTGCCGAGATCAATCACCTCTGTGGCCTCCTCCAAAGCCGGCCGCCTGGTGTCTGTGCAGAAGAAAGATATGATCAGGAAAAGGAGATGGTCTCAACATCCGAAGAAGAAACTGATTCATGGCGACCAAACCTGCCGATTGCAGCCTCGCAAGAAGACACCGCTCAACATTCTCCGGAGTAACCAGCTCCTCCGTGGACTGACGATGCTTCAGTAAAATAGTCGCATACTCTTCCACGTGTGGAGGAAACTCGTCCTGCCTCGGAGGAATATTCGGATGGAAATTGGGGATTACTTGACATCTCCAAGTCTCCTCCACCGAGAGGATCCCCACCCAAAAGAACTGGGTTTTCCACCCCTTGTGCGAAGAATCCTTCACGGCCAAGGAGATACAGCTTCTATTCTGCCTCTCCTGGATGAAATAGAAGCCCTTCCCGGCCGAGGGATGCGCCTTCAACTCAAAAAAATAGTGGAAGAGGTCCAAGGAAGGAGGAACTCCGCATTGACGGTAGAGGATGCGAAAGGCGGAAAGAAGATAGGAGTTGGCTACCAACTGCACGGGCACCAACTGGAAGAAATTAAGAAGTTTGAGAACAAAGGGCTCGAAGGGAAGGCGGAACCCACCCTTCCACGACAGTAGAAAGGTGCAGATGTGGCCCGTACGAGAATCCGAGCTTGACTTGTGCGGGGCAGCCGCGGCAAAGAAAAACTTATGGGGCAGACGAAACTGGTTCTCCAGCCATTTCACCTCTGCCTCCCCCAGTTCCCTGCAGTTTGGAGCCGCCACACTCACCGCAGGCTCGCCCTCCCACTCTTCGACATCCGGACGCTGGTCCACCATGAAATCTGGAGAGGAACTTGAAGAAAGACGCTCTCGGGATCCCGAAGACTCTAGAGGAAGGGGAAGCTGTCGGACCGCCTCTACAGTTATCTCCGCCAACTACCCGAACGTCGCTGTGAGCCTTTGCTCTTCCGTCGTGTTCTCATGATGCATCAAAGAGCCCCAAAAGCAAGCACGAAGGAGAGCCAAACCCTAAAAATGGAGGGAGTCTGGAGCGACGATAAGCGTGCAACGCCTATATTCCCACGCGGAAGGCGGTGCGTCATTCCGACCTCCGAGAAAAGGGGGCCCCTTCAGTTCAAATCCATCAGGATCATCATTATTACGGGCCCAGGTGACCACGACACGTGGCTTACTAATACTGCTATATCTCCACCCACCTGAGCCACGCTGGTCCAAAATCCTAAACAGCTACTCTTCCGAGCTTACTAAACCTCGGGAGTAGGAGGGGGACAAGTGGAGTGGGAGATTTCTATAGCCCATCTAAGAGCAGCCGAACTAGGTCCGTCAGGACCAAACGAGGCCCAGCTCATCCAAGTGACAGCCCCACATGGCCCACTTAGGATAAAAAGCCCAATAAGATTACTCGGGGTCAAACCCTTCCTCGGCGGCCCTTAGGCTCGGAAGGCCCGAATGTCGGTCAGAACGGAGGAAGACCCATGCCTGAGTTATCCCTTCACCGGGATAGAGGCAAGCGCTCAGCGCCCATTCCGACCTACCTTCATCCGAGCTATGCCTATCGCCCGGACAGGGTTAGCACCCTTCATGCTTGGATCGACCGACGATTGCTTATCCACGCTACCGTTGAGAAACCCATTATGAGCAGGAGTTTAAGAGGATAAGGGACCCATGACTCCTCATGGCTATAAAGACCCCACGATGAGGACGTAAAGAGCCCACATTAAGGATGTAACTCCCGCCTGAAACTCCTTAGCTTACGGGACTCATGAGGCCAGCGCACTATTTAAACTTGGGACTCCCTCCAGCGAAAGGTATGGGCCAACACATTCCTAAACTCTTTGAGCAGGAACCACTTGACCATCTTGGTGTAGAGGGATCTCGCGCCTCTCTTTTTCTCCTCCCTTTATAGCTTCCACCATTGCTCTACTGACTTAGGCATCGGAGGGTTTTCCCCAGGGAACCATCCGTGGACCCCCTGATCCGTTTCCCTTTCTTGCAGTTCACTATTCTGTGATCATCCCCCAGCTCAAGTCCACTGCGAGATTACACCTCTTCACTACCTTTGTGTCGGGAAGGTCAGTGGCGGATAACATACTAGTTGCTCAGGTGATTATGCATAGCACGCACAAGAAATGCAAACCCAGAGACCTTGTGCTGATTAAATTAGATAGGAGTAGGCTTACTACAAGATGGGATGGTGTTTCATTGACAAAGTTCTTAGAGCTCTGGGGTTTGGATCGAGGTGGCACTACAAAAAAATGGAGATATAAGGGCAATTTATGTAGAGACATTTATTAAAACTGCCCTAATATAGTCATAATTAGAGACATTTTATATTTAATACTGCCCTTAAAATATTTTAAGTATCTTATTTATGTAAAATCATGTATAGGGGCATTTTACAATTGCCTCTAATAATTATAAAAGTAAAACAAGAATTCGTTTAAACTGCCCCCAAAAGTTTTCACCTCTCGCGTGAACGTAACCACCCGCGCCCGCAGAACATGGAGTCTTCCTCGCGATCGATTGATCCTCACCCATTCCACCTCCCCTCGCATCTCCCTATCCCCCTTTCCACCGCTGCCTCTTCGTTCCTCATCCACCTCTCCACCTCCTCAAAGCCGGTGCGGACTACATATTCTCCTCTACTCCTCTGCCTCATCACCTCTTGGCCCCTTCTCCCCCCTCACTATTCCTTAGCAGTGCCGCAGGAGTTGCCAGACCTTCTTCAGATCTACTACCATTGCCCACCTCCGCAGGAGCGCCACAGGAGCTGCAACCGGCATCGGGTGACGCTTCCCAACTACTGGCCTGTCGCTTTTGATTTGCTGCTACGCCACCGCGTTGCTCATCGTCGCCCCTCCACCAGCACCCCCACTCTTCCTCCATCTTCTTCTCCACTCCTCTGCCTCCTCGCCGGGACTAGCCGCAGCAAACGTCAGGCGTAGCTGCAGCAGCCGCTGAGCCTAGCCCAGCTCCGCAAGGCCTTGCTGCAACGGGTGCCGGGCGACGCTCCTCGAACACTGCCGCATTGCTCTTGATTTGCTGCTATGCCACCGCGTTACTCGCTGTCGCCCTCGCACTAGCACCGACTCCTAACCCGCCAGCACTGATTCCTACTCACCTACGAGACTATGAAGGTACACGATGCTCCGGACTATGCATTCTATGATTCTTGTGTGATTTTCCCAGTCTAATTCCTACTCACCTACGAGACTGTGAACGTACAGGATGCTCCGGGCTATGCATTCTATGATTCTTGTGTGATTTTCCCAGTCTAATTCTACTGAATGTGTTGGATCTGCAAAATGGTTTTTTTCTTGAGTTTTATTAACAAATGCAATCAGCTTCACTTAATTTTTGAACTCATCAAAGCCTATCCTAGACTGTTTTGATAGTTGCTTTGTTTGGTTCAAATGAGAAAAAATCTTGCATTACTTAATCCACAAAGTTCACAGTTTTTGGTACATGGCAGATTACTTGGGTCAGTAGCATACTATTTGATTACATTCTTGGCCAAGTTATTAGCTTCCATATTACAATTGCCCTAGTCCACTAATGGTAAAACAAAATTGACTTTCTGTAAGGTACAATCTGAATTTATGATGGGAATGAAATGTTAAAAGAGATAGTAAATTGAATATACCTGAAATTAAGCACTAGTTGATGCAAGAAGAAGGCGGTATTTACTTCTACCAGTTAAGATCATGGACAGAACCTTGGTCCCTCAACAAAATTTATAGGATATGGAGAAAAAGAATGTCTGGAACAATTACTATAAGAAATCATGAGACACAATGAGGCACTACGACTCCAGGCATCATAAAGCTTGTCTAGTAGTCCAACAGCCATGTCCAAGACTATATAGAAAATAAAAGAAAATTTAAGATTCAAAATGTTTGACAGTGGTCATCTAAATGTTTGTTTGACATTTCTGAATCATACATAGCCAAATCATTGAGCATTTACAGAGAAGCTTGTGGTGGCCATGGATATGCAGCTGTAAATTGGTTAGGCAATCTAAGGAATGACAATAGTGACACATGAACATGCAAATAGTTATTGGAGATGTGATTTATGCAAAGAAGAAGCTTTAACAATCATACCAAGGGCACATTCAAAGCAGAAATAGTGGCACATGCATATGGTCAAGTAGATTCTTCAGGGTTAGTAATCTTGCCGCTCTTTCTATGGATTCCTGTCATATATCTACAAGGATGTCTTCTTTTGTCCCGAGTATTTGAGTAATTTATAATTGCAATATTCCAACGATGCTACAATATCCACATAGGAGCACCTTCAGTTTGCAATAAAAGATTCCTACAGAGTGTGCATCCCGTAAACATTCCTACAAAATGTCTTGACCTTTAGTGGGAATTTGGATACCAGCCTGGTAGTTCAAAATTTGATGCCAAGGTTGTTGATAGAGGATTACAATGCCACGAATCTCATGGTTTTTACTTGTGCCACTCTATGCATTTTTAGACATAAACTATTAGATGAATCCTTTCTAACTTGTAGTATGAATGTCGGGTTATGGCAGACGTATTTGGTAATTTGCTTTGAGTTGAGATGGGGTGGCATTTGATTTTGTTGCAATTTGTCCTAAATCTGATTATGTATTTACTGATCATATTGCATGAATCTACTAACTTCCAAATGCGCAGTGGTGCGGTAGGGAGGATGTCAAGAGAGGGGCTACCTAGGTGGAGGTGGTTGCTGGGGTGGGGGGAAGGGGATGTTGGGGTGGGGTGGCTACTGGGGTGGGGGAGAGGGGCTGTCGGGGTGGTAGTGGCTGCTAGGGTGTGGGAGAGGGGCTATGGTGTAGAGAATATTTTTTTTCTAACTTTATGAACTTGCTTAACCTAGTCGCATTTTCATTTCATTTTTGTTTATACAGTACTTGCTCGCCCTAATCACATCTGTGCCTAGTGATTGATTTATTTTCATACAATTTATAATAACAATTATCATTATGTCCTCAGTAAGGTATGTAGTTAAACTAAAAATTGTTAAAGAATTTCTGGGATTATTTGTGTGAGTGGAGATGGCATTCTTGTCGAGGTCAGTAATGCAAACAAGTTGTCTATAAACCATCCCAATGTTCAAATGTCAAATTTACTATGCGTCAGCCTTTCATCATGCAGTTTGAAAAAGAGATGAACATTTCTTATCTGGTTACTGTCTTGGGATTTTTAAAAGGTGTGTCATTTTTTATTGTCATTATCCCCATCCATGTGTTAATTGTAGTCTAATTTGCTCTCTCTTTTTCTTTTGTATTTTTATTCTGAAGTCACTTACTTAATTTTGGTCTCAAAGCTGGTACCTATATGTTCTGTGGTTTGGCAATTCATGGGTGAAGGACATTTCGACGGAAGCCTCTCATTTCTATAGCTTGTAGTTGGAAGTGTGGTGCTCTTAGCTTTGTTTGGCGTTGGATATGAAAGTGTCCAAATAAATGCGTACGTGATATAAACGTAGACTGAGAATTGATTATTTATCACTTGATGATTATGCATTTGTCCTACTAGATGATGTTTCAATTCATGCTTGGCATTGATTTGACATATGTTTATCGTTTTTACCTTGTCCCTGATTACCTGATGATTGTCACCACTCATGTGCAGGTGTAGATTTTGATAAGAAGCAGGGTATGCAAAGAAGATCCATCCCATGTGGGCGTACACTTTAAATCAGTATAACTATATACAGGTAAATCTGAACATGGTTTTGTGATAAACCTGGGAACTTGAATATTTTGATTTGTGCCTCTACTGTGGCAGTCACTTTGCAGGACCTGTATATGAAATGAAAGATTATCTAAAATCGACAGAACAGAAGGTGATATGGAATCCTAAGGAAGGATCTTAGCCATCCGAGCACCGAGTGGTAGTCACCTTAGCTCCTCCTAGGCTTTTACTGTAAGGTTTCGCACAGCACCTACGGGCGGCGCAGCGGATAACAAAAATTTCATTTGCCCGATCCCGGTGTTATGGAAAGGTTAATCTGTGCTCTAATCGGTGTTTCTAATACCCTAATTACGGGTTGCGTGTTTCACCTTGCGTGGAACGACACTGTCCGCTAAGCCCGATGCAGAGAAACCAAGCCGCACAACTGTACGAGCTCTAGAGCAGATCCACACGGACCCTTGCGCAGCGACGGTACCTCCCCGGCGTAACTTTTCCCGACTCTATCACCTTTTGGAGAGAGAGAGAGCAAGGGGGAGAAAGGGGGGAGGCTTAACCTCTCTTGATGCTTAATGCTTGATTAGCATTAAGGGGGGTTGGAAGGGAGAGTTCGAATGAACTCACGTAGGTGCCATATATATAGAGTTTTGGCCCTTTTCAAAAGACATCCAAAGGACCAAAATTGTATATATGACCTTTCCTTTATTATACATATGTATTAAGCCCCATTTACATTCCTTTCCAAAAGGAATTAAATGGAATTAATACATACGCTTGTATAATAATAAATCGTCACCCAATAATCTATTGTGTGTGATCCTCTAGGCCCACAGTCACTCTAGTTTAAGGTCCATTAACTTCTAATTCCTAATTAGAAGTAAATTAAACGTATTCTTCGCTTCTACTAGAGCCGAACAATAGTTTAATTTATTCCGAACCTTTGATCACGTTGGGTCAAGTAAATCCGCGTGATCCTAGATGACCCCGGGTTTAAACCAGCCTGTCTGGTACCTGTAAGTCCACAGTTACCGCATCGATATAATCCCTCGCTCATTCTATGAGTCTGGTACGATCGAGGGTATGGTTTCTGTCAAACCCCATGATCGTGCCATTTGACTATCACCTCCTTAAAGTGTATGACGTCCGTCCTAAACGAACTCATACGACCCTGGCCAGGGATTTAACGGAGCGTCAATGTCATGACCCATTAACTGTCTGATATATACCCGACAGTGAGCGATCCCTTCTTGACCATTGATGATCTTCACACGTATCCTGGAGTGGTTAATGACTTGGCAACTCATGACTTATGGTTAAAGTCACTTAGCTAAGTAATTAAACCATTCCAGTCCTCGTGTAAGATCCGATCAATGTCTCAGGTCAAAGGACCAACGATGCTACTGTGACCGTTGGATCTTCAGTTGACATTAGGTATAATCAACCATCTGAAGATCCAATAGCGGATCAGTTCAGTGTACATCCTCCAAGGACATACACCTACACATATGTGTTGGTGCCCCGCACCAATGACCATGAGACTGGTCACTAACACATCATGTGTACTGGTTTAATAGGTAATCAAAGTCCCCGAGTGATTACCCTCCAACCAGGAACAGTTTAAGGTATGTGTACATGTAAAGTCAATCTCATGTTCGAGATCCCATCTCGAGCTGACTTTACAACCACATATCCTAGGGACAACGTAAAGTAACACAATCGCATATTTACGCTCAAGCACCACTTTATTAATAATGAACAAGATCGTACAACTATTGGGCCTACCCGACCCGAAATTGGCCTATAGCACACCAACACTAACAATCTCCCACTTGAACTACAGCCAATTGCCCACAACTTTGAGGCCCATCTTATCCCGATGACGCACAAATACAGTCTGTGTCAAAGGCTTAGTCAGTAGATCTACTATGTTATCTTCTGACGGTACACGCTCTACCGTCACATCTCCACGATCAACAATCTCCCAAATAAGGTGAAAGCGCCTGAGAATATGCTTTGACCTTTGGTGAGATCTCGGTTCCTTCGCCTAGGCGATGGCCCCATTATTATCACAAAATAATGAGATGGGAGGTGTTATCTCAGGAACTACGCCAAGTTCCAAGATGAATTTCTTCATCCAGACAGCTTCTCCAACTGACTGCCCCTCCATTCAACATGAATACAAATTCAGACATGGATTTACAGTTATCTGTACCTGACTGGAAACTAGAATCTGTGTAAGCTCTAAGCTATAGGTCCTCTCCTCCATAAAGTAGAAAAAGATCCTTAGCCCTTCGCAGGTACTTAAGGATGCCATTTACTACCTTCTAGTGCTCTTCACCCGGATTTACCTGATATCTACTGACAATGCTTAAAGCATTGGCAACATCAGGCCGTGTACATAGCATTGCATACATGATTGACCCTATCGCCGAAGCATAGGGTACCTTATTCATGTGTGCCATCTCCTCAAAAGTTTTAGGACTCATCCCCTTGGATAGGTAAATTCCATGTCTCATGGGAATGAGACATCTCTTGGAATTTTTCATCCTAAACCTTTTGAGGATAGTGTCTATGTACATGAATTGAGATAATCCTAGCATCCTTTTAGATCTATCTCGACAGATCCTTATGCCCAGCACATAGGATGCTTCTCCCAAATCCTTCATGGAGAAGGTCTTGGACAACCAAGACTTAGTTGATGTCAACATCCCTACATCATTCCCAATGAGTAAGATGTCATCAACATAAAGGACCAAGAAGGTCACTGAGCTCCCACTGACCTTCTTGTAAACACAGGGTTCATCTTCATTCCGAATGAAGTTGAAAGATTTGACAGCCTCGTCAAATCTTAAGTTCCAGCTTCTAGATGCCTGCTTTAATCCATAAATGGACCTTTGAAGTTTGCATACCTTATTAGGATGTGGCTTGGAGGTGAATCCCTCAGGCTGTACCATGTACACCTCTTCTGACAGGTTTTCATTAAGAAAAGCTGTCTTCACATCTATTTGCCAGATCTCATAATCCAGGTATGCAGCAATGGCAAGGAGGATTCTGATTGACTTAACCATGGCTACCGGCGAAAACGTCTCGTCATAGTCAATGCCTTGCCTTTGACGATATCCTTTCGCCACTAGTCTAGCCTTGTATGTGTCAATCTGTCCATCTACACCAATTTTTCTTTTGAAAATCCATTTGCAGCCGATAGGGACCTTCCCTTCAGGTACATCAACTAAGTTCCAAACTTTGTTGGTGTACATGGACTGGATCTCTGAATCCATTGCCTCTTGCCATTTCTCGGAGTCTACACTACGGATCGCCTCCTGGTACGACTGAGGATCATCATCCTCATCGATACATACCTTAGAGGACCCCTCTGAGCTATGTCCAACATATCTCTCAGGTTCTCTCGGTAGTCTACCAGATCTCCGTAGTGTCAGTGTTTCACTTTGAATAGGATCAACCGATACAGTCTCATCTAATGAGTTTGTGTCTTTGGGTTGTGATTCTTAGACCTCGTCCAATTCTATCTGGCTCCCACTATTTTTCTGGAGTAGATATTCTCTTTCCAGAAATATAGCTCTCTTGGCCACTAAGACCCTTTGCTCAGAAGGGTGATAGAAATAATATCCAAACGTCTCCTTTGGATATCCCACAAACCTACACTTATCGGTTCTCGACTCAAGATTATCACTCTCGTTCTTCTTTACATGAGCAGGACACCCCCAAATTTTAATGTGATTAAAATTTGGTTTCCCGCCCTTCCATATCTCATATGGTATAGAAGGAACTGATTTACTTGAGATCCTATTCAATAAATAAGCCGCAGCCTCTAACGCATAGCCCCAGAGAGACAAGGGTAGTCTTGACATAGACATCATGGATCGGACCATGTCTAACAAGGTCCTATTTCTCCTCTCGGATACACCATTATGCTGTGGTGTATACGGTGGAGTCTACTGAGAAACTATTCCATGCTCTTTAAGATAAGAAGTGAATTCATGGATTAAGTATTCACCTCCTCGATCCGATCGAAGAGCCTTAATACTTTTGCCAGTATGTTTCTCTACTTCATTTTTGTATTCCTTAAACTTCTCAAAGGCTTGTGATTTATGTCTCATTAAATATACATAGCCATATCTAGAGAAGTCATCAATAAAAGAAATGAAATAGATATAACCTCCTTTTACTTCTATGGACATGGGTCCACACACATCCGAGTGTATGAGTTCGAGAAGGTCAATAGCCCTCTCACCATATCCACCAAAAGGAGCCTTGGTCATTTTCCCCATAAGACACGACTCACAGGTATCAAATGGCTTGTATTCGAACGAATTCAAATACCCATTTGATTGTAAGTGAGAGACTCTTTTTTCACCTACATGACCAAGTCTGCAATGCCATAGATATGCAGAATTCACTTCATCAGCATTGAAAATTTGCATAACATTAGAACGTGTATCTAATACATAAAGACCATTGACTAATGAACCATTGGCTATAATCAAACCATTATTCATTATAGAGCACCCAGTGCTATTAAAAGTCAATATATATCCAATGTTATACAAGCCAGAGATTGCCCATCCTCAGTTCAATCTCCTTTTTGCCCAATCACCTTCTATTTGCCAGCACCTGCACAGAATTGCAGACATGGGATGCACATCCAGTATCCAATACCCATGATGTGGATTCCATATATGACAAATTAAGGTCTATGACAAAAATACCTTTATTTAGAATTACCTTGCAATTCCTTTTCCAATGCCCAATTTCCCCGCATCGAAAATATTTATCTTCCTTTTCATTCTTATTGCCCTTCCCTTTGTCAACCTTGGCGAGCTGCTTACCCGTGGCCTTTTTCTTTCCCTTCCCTTTGTTACTTGTAGTGGATATTTGGGTTGCCTTCCTTTTCTTGTTGGCCCGGCCAACAATCATTACAGACGAAGATAGTTTATCTTTCTGCATGGTTCCTTCAGCACTCTTTAACATATTGAGCAGCTCTGGGAGAGTTGCTTCAATCCTCTTCATGTTAAAGTTCATGATGAAGGAAGAAAAGGAATCAGGCAATGACTGGAGTATAAGATCAATGCATAGTTTAAGATCCAACTTGAACCCCAATGCATTGAGTCTTTCAATCCACTCCATCATTTTCAGTACATGGGCCTGTACTGATGAACCCTCAGACATCCGTGTCCTGAAAAACCTTTTGGAGATGTCATACCTCTCAATCCTACCCTGCTCCCCGAAGAGCTGGCGTAGATTGAGAAGTATACTTCTACAATCAGTCTTTTCAAATTGCCTCTGTAGCTCGGGAGCCATAGAGGCCAACATGTAACATTGGGCAAGGGAGGAGTCCTCAGACCACTTGGCATAAGCCAGTAACTCGCCCTCGTCGGCATCAGGAGCTGGCTCAGAATGAACCGTGTCCAACGCGTACGCAATCTTTTCGGCGGTAAGGACTATGCGTAGATTACGCAGCCAATCCGAGTAGTTCGGTCCAGTTAATCTATTTGCATCCAAGATGCCGCGGAGGGGGTTGGACGACGACATTATAATCTGGATAAGAAATAAAAGACAACTTAGCATGTGTTCAAATTCTAACTTAGATGTGGTTTTCTATCTTAGTTAGTCCCACTATTTTTCGATCGAACTATATAACCCTCAGTATATAGAACGGGAGATCAACGAGATCAACCTAGTGGGTCGGAATCCCAACGAGACTGATGTACGACCTTGTGGAAAGCACAACAAGCCATACACCATCTCAAGGGCAGTCAACAGGCACTTGTATCTAATGCAATATCCGATATTCGGCCCCCGAGAAATCATCCCCTTGTGGAAAGCACAACAAAGGATATTCTCGGTTAGATCTAACCATCATTACTACATAGTAATGAGTTCATGACCCGACCCTTGTGGAAAGCACAACAAGGCCGAGTTCAATTTCTCACCCCATTGAGGCCGAGCCTTGGAGTTTAATCCCGCCCCCAAACTCATGGACCTTGTGGAAAGCACAACAAATCCATGAAATGAAGACGTTCATTCACTCCATAATGATGGAGGGCCACGACGACTCCTAGAGCCACGCTTACCAGATCTAAAATTTAAGCGCGAGGGAATTCAATTTTATCTTGATCTCACCCTAGGTGGTAATATAAATATATCCAATATATTTACCGTACCTAGTAGTTTGCACAAAATAAATGCATCCAATGCAAAATTAAACGCAAGTGATCATGGACTTTATCCCTAATGTAACTAAGACATCCGGCCCGCTTCCGAAGCAGCTGGATCGTCCTCGTCGAGTGTGCTCCGCGCTTTCAAACTCCGACGCCGCATCAATTACAACTTTTACACGGCACGCAGGCCGAAAAAATTAAATTACATGTGACTCAAATTCCAGCAGCCCTTAGGGCGAGTACAACAATGGAGGAAGATAGAAGTATATTAGAATTTTAACAGAGAGAGAAAGGAGG
This sequence comes from Amorphophallus konjac, assembly GCA_022559845.1. Taxonomy (NCBI): domain Eukaryota; kingdom Viridiplantae; phylum Streptophyta; class Magnoliopsida; order Alismatales; family Araceae; genus Amorphophallus; species Amorphophallus konjac. Next base: position 212,615,975 of record CM040125.1, on the reverse strand, counting down.
TTCACAGACCCCAATTAATTACATTAATCCAAGTCCATGATCACTTGCCAACCCATTCAAATAAAATCAATCAAGAGTTATTTTCTGAAAATAATCCTTACTTTTGAATTTAAAAATGGGATGTGCAAACAAAAACATGCTAGCTTTGTTTAATTTTAAAAATCAAAGCATGATTAACTAAAATTAAACACACAAGCAGGCCAATACAAGGTAAATAATGTAAAGCACGTAAAGAACCATCATTTTCTACAGGGGCATGTAATTGAGATAATTAATTAAATTTAAATTTAAATTTAATTATCCAATAATCAAATTTAAATTCAAAATTTAAACATACCAATAATTTAAATTTAAATTCAAACTAATTATCCAATAATATTGTTTGAAAGTAAATTTAAAATAATGCAATTATCCTCAATTAGTAATTTTCTAAAATTTAAAATTTGAATTTAATAATTATCTAATAATTAAAATTTTAAATAATTGAATTTTCACATTTAACTTCAATAAAATTCAAAATTTGAATTTTATAATTATCTAATAATTAAAAATTCAATAATTAACCTTTACTGAAGTAACTTCAATTATTACTATTTTATCTCAAGGTAAATAGTAATTATCTCACCTCGGTAAATTCAATACGGTTAAATAAAAATTAACTTTTGACATTTACCAACGAGATAACACAATTTAACATACTAGATAAAATCCTATTTAATTTACTGAACATTTTAATATATATATCTAATATATATATTAATATATGTATCAATAAATTAAAAATTAAGCAATTTTTTTTTAAAAAATATTTTTTTTATTCCACGGCCACCGCAGGGGGGGCGCGGCCGCCCACGTGGAAGGCGTGGGCGGCCGCGCCTGCGCCCGCACGCGGGCGTCCGCGTGGCAGGCACGGCCCGCCACGCGGCGCGCCCGCACGTGGGCCCCGCCCCGCCCGCCCCCGCGGTCAGCGCCTAAAGGCGCTGACCGCGGGTGCCGCGTGCGCCGCCCACGCGGCGCACGCGGCTGGCGCACTGCGCCCAGAGCGCAGTGCGCCCAAACAGGCCTTAAAATTTTTTTTTTATTTTTTTTAAAATTTGCTGCTTGGATGCCCAGCATCCAGGAAGAACAGAGACGCCTAGATCTCTTTCAACAAATAATAATTGAAGATTTAATTTCCCCTAAAGCATGGTTCTAAACGGCGCTAAAAACACTGGCCAGAGCGCGAACCTGGCTCTGATACCACTGCAAGGTTTCGCACAGCACCTACGGGCGGCGCAGCGGATAACAAAAATTTTATTTGCCCGATCCCGGTGTTATGGAAAGCTTAATCTGTGCTCTAATCGGTGTTTCTAATACCCTAATTACGGGTTGCGTGTTTCACCTTGCGCGGAACGACGCTGTCCGCTAAGCCCGATGCAGAGAAACCAAGCCGCACAACTGTACGACCTCTAGAGCAGATCTACACGGACCCTTGGGCTGCGACGGCACCTCCCCGGCGTAACTTTCCCCTACTCTATCACCTTTTGTAGAGAGAGAGAGCAAGGGGGAGAAAGGGGGGAGGCTTAACCTCTCTTGATTCTTAATGCTTGATTAGCATTAAGGGGGGTTGGAAGGGAGAGTTCGAATGAACTCACATAGGTGCCATATATATAGAGTTTTGGCCCTTTTCAAAAGACATCCAAAGGACCAAAATTGTATATATGACCTTTCCTTTATTATACATATGTATTAAGCCCCATTTACACTCCTTTCCAAAAGGAATTAAATGGAATTAATACATACGCTTGTATAATAATAAACCGTCACCCAATAATCTATTGTGTGTGATCCTCTGGGCCCACAGTCACTCTAGTTTAAGGTCCATTAACTTCTAATTCCCAATTAGAAGTAAATTAAACGTATTCTTCGCTTCTACTAGAGCCGAACAATAGTTTAATTTATTCCGAACCTTTAATCACGTTGGGTCAAGCAAATCCGCGTGATCCTAGATGACCCCGGGTTTAAACCAGCCTGTCTGGTACCTGTAAGTCCACAATTACCACTTCGATATAATCCCTCGCTCATTCTATGAGTCTGGTACGATCGAGGGTATGGTTTCTGTCAAACCCCATGATCGTGCCATTTGACTATCACCTCCTTAAAGTGTATGACGTCCGTCCTAAACGAACTCATACGACCCTGGCCAGGGATTTAACGGAGCGTCAATGTCATGACCCATTAACTGTCTGATATATACCCGACAGTCAGCGATCCCTTCTTGACCATTGATGATCTTCACACGTATCCTGGAGTGGTTAATGACTCGGCAACTCATGACTTATGGTTAAAGTCACTTAGCTAAGTAATTAAACCATTCCAGTCCTCGTGTAAGATCCGATCAATGTCTCAGGTCAAAGGACCAATGATGCTACTGTGACCGTTGGATCTTCAGTTGACATTAGGTATAATCAACCATCTGAAGATCCAATAGCGGATCAGTTCAGTGTACATCCTCCAAGGACATACACCTACACATATGTGTTGGTGCCCCGCACCAATGACCATAAGACTGGTCACTGACACATCATGTGTACTGGTTTAATATGTAATCAAAGTCCCCGAGTGATTACCCTCCAACCAGGAACAGTTTAAGGTATGTGTACACGTAAAGTCAATCTTATGTTCGAGATCCCATCTCGAGCTGACTTTACAACCACATATCCTAGGGACAACGTAAAGTAACACAATCGCCTATTTACGCTCAAGCACCACTTTATTAATAATGAACAAGATCGTACAACTATTGGGCCTACCCGACCCGAAATTGGCCTGTAGCACACCAACACTAACATTTACACCATCCTATTTGGCTTATCAGATGTGTTTTAAGTGATAAAAAGTTCTAAATCTAAGATGCCAGAACTGTGAAATTGATTTTAAAATATGTTATTGTACAACTGGTAGCATAATGGATCTATCACAATGCAAGAAATTGGCTGCTGTTGTTAAACTAATGTTAACATCTCTTATCTGTTTCACTGTAACTCAGTAGCCAATGGAATAGATTAGACAGTTGTTTCTGGGAAAAAATAATTAATTCTGTTAATTACTTGCATTAGTAGCTAGATGATCAAAACTAATAAATTTAACTTTGTGCTCAGGTATAAACTCCAGCATGGCTATTTACTAGGTGTCCCTTCCCTCCAAAAGAAAAATATCCGTTAGATGTTTATTTCATAACTTGTTAGATAGTCAATGAGCTGTTGCAAAGAGAAGATTGGCAGATTGAAATAAAAATGCCTCTTGGGATAAAACCAGAAGATATATCACAATTGAAATTCATGATAGAGAGGTAATGAGTGGGTGGAGTTGTGTTTGGCAATGTTATAAGCATTAAGATAATTTATATTTGTGTATGATTCATAGTTAAGTTTCTAGTGATTGAAGGAAATAAATGCACTGAGCTTCTTCTTTATGCTCAATTGGCTATCCAGTTTTTATTTTTAGATTATAATTTACATGTTAAATGAAAGGATTACTTCTTTCTATGGTCTAACATTAGTTGTTTGCTAAGAAAACAACTTCTAATGTCTAATCATGTAGATACTTCCTATGCTTCTATAACACAATCATTTCACAGTCTTTGATATTTTTCTAGTATCAAAATGGGATACTTAATATGTCTTCTCCCATAATGAACTTGGAATTCATATTACTTCCTCTATAATATTGGACTCATGGTTTTTTTGCAATATTACATTTTGCATGTTATATGGGGTTTTCTAAATCCTACACTGAATCATTTTTCCCACTTTACAATTCATTAGACCTACTACTATCTTATTTGTTGAAATAATGTGTACATGCTTGTGCATGAAAATTTGAATGGAGTTGCATGAATTGGAATATAGCTATATACATTTGTTACTCATTAGTTTTTAAGATGCACAGGAAAAAAACTCTTTGATATTATTTGCTCTTTCACCATATATATAGTTCAAATAAACTCTTTAGCCATATTATATACATAGGAAATCCTTGAGTGGAATTAGCTCCCAGACACAGACGAAACCTCCCAAGCAAGATGCAAGCTAGCATTAGGATTCTTCTAGTGTGAGTAATCTTGAGATAAAGACCCATATTATCTTCTATAACTTAATTCTGGGTTTAGGATGTTGTGTCCCCTGTGGTTCTAGAGTTTTGATGATGACAGATATTATGTCTCATTATGTTTACAGATATTATGTCTCATTATGTTTACATCCTTGATGATATAATCCTGTTGCATTATGAGAAACTGTCAGAATAGGGTTGAGGATGTCTCACAGGTCATGAAGTTAACCCAAGTCAAAGAGTCAAAGTTAAATCATGACAGGTAAGGTGAATGCTCAGAACAGGTAATGCTTTAATCAGTTCTCCTGCATACATTCAGTTCATGTCTGCTATATGCATTCAAATCATTGGTTCATGTTTATTATGCATTGCCTCACGTCAAGTCTAGACATCCCGGTTGCATTCTAAGTCTATACTTTGGCTCATGGTCTTCAAGTCGATACAGAGTCTTCATCTTCTAAAGTTTGTACAGCCAGTCACTTAACAAAGTCTGTACAGTGTCTCATATTAGCAAGTCTGTACATCGTGCATCTTTAAGTTAAAGTCTGTACAGAGTCAGCGTCCAGTTGACCATCTCAGGCAGTGTCTCTTTGAGCGTCTCTTGGAAGTCCATACAGTGCATTGCATTGGCTAAGTGTATACACTGTCTGTCTCATTTAGAGTCTAAGACAAAGTCTGTACATCGGACTGTTATAGCAAGTCTCTACAGACTTGACCGTCTCTCTCAGCGTCTTAAGCATCTTAGGCTAAGTCTATACATTGCTGCATTGCTTGTTTATGTAGAGTCTATACACTACTATAGGCATCAAGTCTATACATTGGACCGTGATTCTCCAAGTCTATACATTGCTGAGCCATTCGACATGTCTGCACTTTGGGCTTTCACGTGAAGTCTACACATTGGTCTCTACTTGAAGTCTATACATTGGCTAAGGGTCTTCAAGTCCATACAAAGTCGTCTGATGCATATTGATTAACAGGAAATCTGCTATGAGGTACTACATTGTATGTCCGTACTGTTTCTGTCATACTTCATACTGTTTGTGTTTTCAACACGCCGTGTCGTTGCAGCCGTTCATGTCTTCTGTCTTCGTGTTGATTTTTCTTCGTGCACTCTTCTCTAAGTTCAAGCCCGTGTCTGTGCTGTCTCCATGTCGTCCTTAGTTCGAGTCGGTTCTTTGTTATTTCCATCTTCGTGTTGTTCTTCCTAGACCTCGTGTCTTTCTTGTGTTGAAACCACACTTCGTGTTGGTTTCTGTTTTCGTCTTCGTGTTGTGGTTAGCTCGTGTCGTTCTCCTTGCTATTTGTTATGTCGAGTTGCTTTTTACTTCATGTCGTTTTCTCTGTAGTGTTAAGCGTTATTAGTATGTATCTCGTGTCGATCTCTTCGTAGTGTTTGTTTTGTTACAGTGACACTTCGTGTCGTTCTCGTTTTACCTCGTGCTGTTTTCATCTGACCTCGTGTCATGCTCTCCTTGTCTCGTACTGTAGTAATCTTGTGTTCTCATGTCATTTACTGTAGCTACTCGAGTCATATTCTGCTTTCTTTGTTTTATCACGTGTCGTTTCACCTCATGTCGTTCTCTCTGCTGTTTATTATATCGTGTTGTTTCTTTGTATTCGTGTCTTCATGTTATTCTTGTGTTTATGACCTCGTGTCGTTCTCTGTGTAGTACTTGTTTTGTCACCTTTGAACCTCGTGTCGTTCTATGTGTAGTGTTTGTTTTGTCACCACTGTATCTCGTGTCGTCCTCAGTGCAGTGCACCTCTTGTTGTTTCTATACACCTCGTGCAGTTTTAGGTTCTGGTGCCCTGAGTTTTAATCGTGTTAATTCCTTGCAGGAGAAGAAGAAGGTGGTCCGAGGAAATATTCCCGAGTGACTGGCAGCACGTGATCCGAGGCTGAAATGAAGCCTGCTGAGAGACTGCCACGTGGTCCGAATACTTAGGGCTGGAAATGTGAAGGTCACACGTCGGGGGTGATGATGATGCTGCTGCTATATATATGGGTCTTCATCCTCTAAAGAAATCAATCGAAGAAAAAGCCTTGAGAGTAGAAAGCCCTTCGATCCAGAAGAAAAGAAGAGAGTAGAGAAGAGAGTGAGAGTGAGAGCAGAAGAAGAAAAAGAGAGAGAGATAGTGCTCGTGTGAAGAGAGAAGAAAGAGTGAAGAAGAAGAAGTGTAGCAGAGAGTGAGAGATTAGAAGAGCAGAAGAAAGAGAAAGAGAGATAGAGAGTGAGCGAGAGAGCTCGTGGAGAAGAAGGAAGAAGCTGCTTGAAGATCTGTCTTCACTGGACCGTGGATCAGATCCAGGCCAGTCAGCTCCGTTGAGAGCCACATTGTGCATTTCATTTTTCAGCTTTCTGTTTGCTGAAGTTATTTTCATTTCGTGTTTTTGTTTCGTCTTTTTCATTTGGTTATCTGTGTTCTTCCGATCCTCAGTAGTGAGGTCGGGTTCCTCCTGTTGATTCAGGAGAAGGGAGATCTGATCTCCGGGTTACAAGTGATAGGTTGTCACTTGTGGGTTCCCTCTGGTTAGAGGAAGGGAGGCTAGCCCTCCGGTTCTGGGCTTGTGGTTGCAAGTCCAGGTGTCCCTCCGGTTGGGAGGAAGAGAGGTCTTCGACCTCTGGTTTGCTGGTGACTGGAAGTCACCGGTTGGTTCCCTCCTGGTCTGGAGGAAGAGAGACTTCGGTCTCTGGTTTCCAAGTGGCTGAAAGTCACTTGGGGTGTCCCTCCGGTTGGGAGGAAGAGGGGAGCGTGTTCCCCTGGTCAAGCTGTTTGGCAGCATTTGTTGCAGACTGAGTCTGCGGTTTCTAGCGTGAGCTAGTGGAATCCTCACTCCGGTTGAGAGTGAGGGGTGGATGTAGGTCTGGAGGACCGAACTACCTAAAAAATCTATTGAGCAGTGGTTTGATTGCTTGAGTTGCTTCCGCTAGATGCTTGAATAGGCACGCTCCATCTGCTTGTTATTTTGTGTAATCGAATTTGCTTAATTCCGGAACTTGCCTAGCATCTGAGTTTTTGAATTGGGCATTATTCGCAGTAGGATACATTCACCCCCCTCTGTATCCGGGCATAGCACCATAACAGTTGGTATCAGAGCCGGTGTCTGCATACAAGGTCCAGCGACCTGTAGATTCGATCTTGCAGTCTTAGGTGCTTGTTTGCTTCTAGTGCATCAATATTCCTTTTGCATTAATCAGGGTTGTTCTCAATGGCTCATCCACCGGTTTTCAATGGTTCTAATTTTAATGCGTGGGTCGTCAGTCTGCGAAATTATATTGATACAGTTAATCCTGATTTGTGGAAATTAATTTCGCAAGGTCCTCACACATTACCAAAGAAAGTGTCAAAATGGACCGACAGACACAGATCTAAGGATGGAGAAAATCAGAAAGCCTTTGATCTGATGAAAGCAGCTACTGACAGAGCCTTATGGGCTTGCCTTTATGATTACAGGTCTGCCAAGAACATCCTGGAGAAGCTGAAGGAAATTCACAGGATAAATGAAGATAACTGCATGATGGCTAAAGGAAGTACTCATGGCAGTAGCCAAAATGAAAAAGATGATGATGAGGAGGTAAACATCTTCGAAAACTTTTCTTTAGATGATTGGGAGAATGCATATGCTGAGCTGCTTGAGTCTCATGAACAATTAAGAAAACAATACAAGAAATTGAAAAAGAAAAGTGATCGGAGTAGTTCAACTCCACAATGTGAAAGTTGTTCAAATATAAAGCAATCTCATGACGCCTACCTGTCCGATATCTATATGCATAAAAACCAGAATGAAAAATTGATGAATGAGCTTGAATGTGTTAGCTCTGAGCTAAGTAGGCTAAAAACTGAAAATGACTATCTTAGAAAATCTGTTAAAGAAAATGAAGAAAAACTTAGCTCGGTTGAGGATGATCATGCTCATGTTGATGATTTAGTTCAGAATGAAAAATTGTTGAAAGAATTTGATTTTGTTAGCGCTGATTTGAATGCTCTAAAAATTGAAAATGAATGTCTTAGGAAACAATGTGAAAAACTTCAGGATCAAACAATATGTTTTGATGAATCTGTTTGCAATGAATGTGCATTCTTGAAGGAATCGATTAAGGACTTAGACTCTGATGATAATATACAGAAAAACTTAATCACTTCCTTGAAGGAAGAAAATGACTCATTGCTAACTCAGAAGAAGGAAACTGATAAAATACAAGACAAGCTGATAGAAGTAAACATCTATCTGAATGAACAAAATAAAAAGTTGATGGTTCTTAACACTGTTTTCACTGAAAGATGGCTGACATTTGAAAAAGGGAAATCCATCTTAAAAGAAAATGAAGTGAATAATGAATTCACATTGACACAGGAAAATGAAACTCTGAAGAGTCTAAATGATGAATTGCAAAATCAAATCATCTTGTGTGAAGACCACATTGTGTCTCTCGAGAGAGAGATTGAAGATCTAAGAAACTCCCTATCAAAATTTGTTAAGGGAAGAGATAATTTGAATAAGCTCCTTGGAGCGAATGTGAATTTTCAGAAGGAGGGACTGGGTTACAGTCCAGCCATGAAGAAGTCTGAGAAGGCTACTGGAGATAAATTGAAGACTATCTTTGTTAAAAGTTCAGAACAAGAAAAACCCTCTACCTCATTCTCACCTCAGTACAAAAATCAGGAAGAGAATGAAAAACAGAAAACAAATAAAAAGAACTCTTCTGTGCATATTGATTACAGTTCTCACACACACTCGCAAGCATCTAGAAAGAAAATGATCTGTCACTACTGTCACAAATATGGTCATGTGATGTATGAGTGTAATTTGATGGAAAAGGATGACCTAGCAGCTGCTCAAAACAATCAGGGTAGAAAGCATGTTCCTAGGGATAAGAAAACTCATTGTTATAACTGTGGAAAAATAGGACATGTTGCTGCACAATGCTGGTCAGGTCTTCATAGAAAAACCTTCTCAAATTGTTCTCATTGTGGAAAACATGGCCATACAGTCAAGGACTGTTGGCATGCTTAGGGAAGAACATTTTCTCAAAATATAAAACTCCCTGCAAATAGAAATGTTTTTGGAAGAAATAAATCTGTTTTTAAAGAAAAGATTCTTGCATGCTTTGAAAGTGGAAAATTTGGCCACCGAGCTTCGGAATGCTGGTGGGCAGGTAAAGGTAAACTAAGATTTCATGCAAGTAACAGAAATCTCCATGCCAATGCACGTAAAATTCATGTTCATAATAATGCACACAGATTCTATGCTAACAATGTTATGCATAAAAAGAATTCAAGATCTGCTGTTTCCTGTCATTATTGTGGGTAGGTTGGGCACTCCATGAGTGAGTGTACCTTAATGAAGTTTGATGACTTACATGCCCAAAGAATATGGAAAGCACCAATCAGAGGTATTACTAACAAAGTAGGACCCAAGAAATCTTGGGTACCTAGAAACACAAAATGAGATCTGTGCTTTGCAGGTATGCCTTGGGATGAGGAATAAAAAGGGGGTCAAATAAACCAAGGCATCCAAAGATTGGTAAACCCCAACTCTGCTGATTAAATGTTTGTTCACCTGAATTTTTGTTTTAATTGAAAATCATACATATGTCAATAGCAGTTAGTTGACATTTGTTAAAAAGCATAATCTCTGAAAAATAAATTGCATTCTGAAAAATCTGAAAAGGTGGGTTGAGCAAGTCTGTTGCTTGGATGATGACTCATGCTTAAAAATGTTCATCTGCACATTTATCACGCACATGCATCACAATGGCATATAAGTGGCATAGTGTAAGCTTAAGATGCATAAAGAACTGCATATGCTTTGGATTGTCATGCATGACTCTTGGTATATCAATAGTGAGTTACTAAAAGGCTGCTGAATTCTGTCTGGAAGTGCTTGCTATGTGTGAAATGGTCTTTAGACCAAGTCCTCTGCCTGGTACCATAGGTCAGAGTTGCATACATTTAGGAATGCTAGATCATGCATACATTTAGGGGGAGCATTATTCATATTCTACCATCTGATCTTCACATCTTCAGATTGAACTGCTATCTTGGTTAAAGTCTTGTCATGAGTGTGTAATGCAACACATTTCAGCTTCCTGCTTCAACTGCTATCAGCCATCTTCACTCATCCTACTCGTTGGTATCATCTGTTGAATTGGCTGTTCCCAAAATGTTTCGGCCTTTCCTGAAAACTCAGAAAGAATTCTTTGTACATATCCTGATCATAAATCTGAAAACTAACTTAAACAGGAATCTTCTATTATATAGAATTATGAATGTCTGATTCTTTCAGCCGGTTGATGTTTCATGTATGTCTTGTATTTGCTTATGAATATATCTTGAAAATATCTGAGTTGGTCTTAATAAACTTTAACCAACATTTTCATGTTGAGTCTTTTAAACTCTTCTGAATTCTAAAAATTCTGAAATCATGATATTCCTTGATTGATATGTATGAAATTAGTATTGATTTTTAAACATCTGAGAGTATGGATTATGTCTAAGGGTAAATCTTGTCAGAGCAATGACCTTGGTCACTGAGAAATCATGTCCAAAGGACTGTGTCATGGGTGCCATAGTTAACTCTGCTTAAAAATGATTGATAATCTGGCAGAGCAATAGCATGCATACTGAGAAATACATCTCACTCATCAAAGAAATGATATGTAGTGTGTCATGAAGTGTAAATGTAATCTCTGTTCCTATGAAGCATCACAGTTAGTCCATCCAAGTGCTTAGGGATACTGGCGTCTAAACAACGTGTATCCTCTAGTTACAAGGGTGTACTAAACTCAAGTGCTCATGAAGAATGTTATGAAAATTGCTGCTAATCTAGTATACCATTTGAAAGATATGTGCAAAAGAAATATTCTATTGGAACCCTTGACAGAAACAAATATTTTTCTTATGTGTTTAAGTTCATTACTATTGATTGCATCTCTTAAAGGAATCTTTGAAATTAAGTGAGTAAGGAAGAAGAAGGTTAAACAAGACTGTCAATATGAAAGCAAGGTTCACCTTTATTAAAACTGATTTCAGATATGAGTACAGAAAGCTTATGAACAAACCTTGCATACATCATATTCTGATCTGACTTGTCAATGAAGATCATTCATAAATCTCTATAATAGAAGAGTCTGAAATACCTATTTAATTAGATTTATGAAATTGATATCCCATTGAAAACCTTTCTCATTTATTATGAGTGCCTTCTTTCTCACAATGGACTCCATTATTTCAGACTTCATTGACTGTCCATCTAAGGGGGAGAACTTTTGCATAATAGCTCCTATTTCAAATTCTTAAACAGTCAATGACCACTCCATTCTTTTTGATGTTGACAAAGGGGGAGAATTTTTGGTGTGAGTCATTAGTCTTTATTGGTGCATGTATTAGTCATTATGGGTGCATGTTTATGAACTGTCACATGGTATTTCATAATCATCATGATGGACCTATTGCAATGACTCATAATATTGCCATCATCAAAAAGGGGGAGATTGTTGTGTCCCCTGTGGTTCTGGAGTTTTGATGATGACAGATATTATGTCTCATTATGTTTACAGATATTATGTCTCATTATGTTTACATCCTTGATGATATAATCCTGTTGCATTATGAGAAACTGTCAGAACAGGGTTGAGGATGTCTCACAGGTCATGAAGTTAACCCAAGTCAAAGAGTCAAAGTTAAATCATGACAGGTAAGGTGAATGCTCAGAACAGGTAATGCTTTAATCAGTTCTCCTGCATACATTCAGTTCATGTCTGCTATATGCATTCAATTCATTGGTTCATGTTTATTGTGCATTGCCTCACGTCAAGTCTAGACATCCCGGTTGCATTCTAAGTCTATACTTTGGCTCATGGTCTTCAAGTCGTTACAGAGTCTTCATCTTCTAAAGTTTGTACAGCCAGTCACTTAACAAAGTCTGTACAGTGTCTCATATTAGCAAGTCTGTACATCGTGCATCTTTAAGTTGAAGTCTGTACAGAGTCAGCGTCCAGTTGACCGTCTCAGGCAGTGTCTCTTTGAGCGTCTCTTGGAAGTCCATACAGTGCATTGCATTGGCTAAGTGTATACACTGTCTGTCTCATTTAGAGTCTAAGACAAAGTTTGTACATCGGACTGTTACAGCAAGTCTCTACAGACTTCACCGTCTCTCTCAGCGTCTTAAGCATCTTAGGCTAAGTCTATACATTGCTGCATTGCTTGTTTATGTAGAGTCTATACACTACTATAGGCATCAAGTCTATACATTGGACCGTGATTCTCCAAGTCTATATATTGCTGAGCCATTCGACATGTCTGCACTTTGGGCTTTCACGTGAAGTCTACACATTGGTCTCTACTTGAAGTCTATACATTGGCTAAGGGTCTTCAAGTCCATACACAGTCGTCTGATGCATATTGATTAACAGGAAATCTTCTATGAGGTACTACATTGTATGTCCGTACTGTTTCTGTCATACTTCATGCTGTTTGTGTTTTCAACACGCCGTGTTGTTGTAGCCGTTCATGTCTTCTGTCTTCGTGTTGATTTTTCTTCGTGCACTCTTCTCTAAGTTCAAGCCCGTGTCTGTGCTGTCTCCATGTCGTCCTTAGTTCGAGTCGGTTCTTTGTTATTTCCGTCTTCGTGTTGTTCTTCCTAGACCTCGTGTCTTTCTTGTGTTGAAACCACACTTCGTGTTGGTTTCTATTTTCGTCTTCGTGTTGTGGTCAGCTCGTGTCGTTCTCCTTGCTATTTGTTATGTCGAGTTGCTTTTTACTTCGTGTCATTTTCTCTGTAGTGTTAAGCGTTATTAGTATGTATCTCGTGTCGATCTCTTCGTAGTGTTTGTTTTGTTACAGTGACACTTCGTGTCGTTCTCGTTTTACCTCGTGCTGTTTTCATCTGACCTCGTGTCATGCTCTCCTTGTCTCGTACTGTAGTAATCTTGTGTTCTCGTGTCATTTACTGTAGCTACTCGAGTCATATTCCTGCTTTCTTTGTTTTATCACATGTCGTTTCACCTCATGTCGTTCTCTCTGCTGTTTATTATGTCGTGTTGTTTCTTTGTATTCGTGTCTTCGTGTTATTCTTGTGTTTATGACCTCGTGTCGTTCTCTGTGTAGTACTTGTTTTGTCACATTTGAACCTTGTGTCGTTCTATGTGTAGTGTTTGTTTTGTCACCACTGTATCTCGTGTCGTCCTCAGTGCAATGCACCTCTTGTTGTTTCTATACACCTCGTGCAGTTTTAGGTTCTGGTGCCCTGAGTTTTAATCGTGTTAATTCCTTGCAGGAGAAGAAGAAGGTGATCCGAGGAAATATTCCCGAGTGACTGGCAGCACGTGATCCGAGGCTGAAATGAAGCCTGCTGAGAGACTGCCACGTGGTCCGAATACTTAGGGCTAGAAATGTGAAGGTCACACGTCGGGGGTGATGCTGCTGCTGCTGCTGCTATATATATGGGTCTTCATCCTCTGAAGAAAAAGCCTTGAGAGTAGAAAGCCCTTTGATCCAGAAGAAAAGAAGAGAGTAGAGAAGAGAGTGAGAGTGAGAGCAGAAGAAGAAAAAGAGAGAGAGATAGTGCTCGTGTGAAGAGAGAAGAAAGAGTGAAGAAGAAGAAGTGTAGCAGAGAGTGAGAGATTAAGAGAGCAGAAGAAAGAGAAAGAGAGATAGAGAGTGAGCGAGAGAGCTCGTGGAGAAGAAGGAAGAAGCTACTTGAAGATCTGTCTTCACTGGACCGTGGATCAGATCCAGGCCAGTCAGCTCCGTTGAGAGCCACATTGTGCATTTCGTTTTTCAGCTTTCTATTTGCTGAAGTTATTTTCATTTCGTATTTTTGTTTCATCTTTTTCATTTGGTTATCTATGTTCTTCCGATCCTCAGTAGTGAGGTCGGGTTCCTCCTGTTGATTCAGGAGAAGGGAGATCTGATCTCCGGGTTGCAAGTGATAGGTTGTCACTTGTGGGTTCCCTCTGGTTAGAGGAAGGGAGGCTAGCCCTCCGGTTCTGGGCTTGTGGTTGCAAGTCCAGGTGTCCCTCCGGTTGGGAGGAAGAGAGGTCTTCGACCTCTAGTTTGCTGGTGACTGGAAGTCACCGGTTGGTTCCCTCCTGGTCTGGAGGAAGAGAGACTTCGGTCTCTGGTTTCCAAGTGGCTAAAAGTCACTTGGGGTGTCCCTCCAGTTGGGAGGAAGAGGGGAGCGTGTTCCCCTGGTCAAGCTGTTTGGCAGCATTTGTTGCAGACTGAGTCTGCGGTTTCTAGCGTGAGGTAGTGGAATCCTCACTCCGGTTGGGAGTGAGGGGTGGATGTAGGTCTGGAGGACCGAACCACCTTAAAAATCTATTGAGCAGTGGTTTGATTGCTTGAGTTGCTTCCGCTAGATGCTTGAATAGGCACGCTCCATCTGCTTGTTATTTTGTGTAATCGAATTTGCTTAATTCCGAAACTTGCCTAGCATCTGAGTTTTTGAATTGGGCATTATTCGCAGTAGGATACATTCACCCCCCTCTGTATCCGGGCATAGCACCATAACATAGGACTCTTGCTGTATAATAGGACTCTTCTCTATGTAATCAAAGGACTCTAGAGTCCCTACTGTAAAAGGGGTTCTCAGATGAAAGTCTAGTGTCATTGTTATTCACACAATTAATATATATATCCTATGTTCTGGAAGAATAGAATAGGGGCGTGAGCTCATCACTAGTTCCTGGGTGTGAACGTGTGTTTTCACAAGGGGTGAACATGAAGTATCTGGTGCTTGCTCTCTTCTGCTAGTACTGAATTTTATAAAATATTGTCTCTAGTATTGTCTAATATGTATTAGTTATTGAAGATTTTTTTTATCACTGTTAAAGGTGGTCTTCTTGTCTTGGCACCAATTGTAGATTGTAGTTCAACTATTGCGACTAAGTAGCTGATCCAACAATAAATTTTATTTAATGACTAGGAGGACGCTTGTATCCTCAAGGAAAATGACAGCTGAGGTTGGCTGCATATGATTATTTTTTAGCCTTTTGATGAAGCAGCTCACAATTGACTCCATTGCATATATTCTTTTTATGAGATTTCATTAGTAAAACTGCAGATTTTTACTATCCCTTCTATGTGCTACCATACTAATGTAATATTCTTTCTTAATGTATCTATTCAAAGTGTGCTTGCTAGTGATCAGGACATAAGTAATGAATGGAGACTTACCAATCCTATAGAATTTAAATAGATATTTTTTCTTAATGTATCTACATATTACATTTGATTTCCCAGCTTGTTGTGGGCTCGAACTAAATGGAGCATGTTTTTGCCTTACCGTATCCGTATGAGCAGCATTTGAATACAGACCGATGACAAGTTTTGGTGGTTTTTCATCCTCAGAAATGCCTTGCCAAGGAAGCTCGTGCTCAAGAAATTGAATCGAAGAAAGCTGCCTTAGGGAGAAAGTTGAAAGATCTCGTGTCCACTAAAGGAGTGAAAGGGCGAGGCGACACTTCATTTTCCAGGGTTACTTGCAAGGTGTGGTTTCACTGTAGCTAATGGCATTTGTTTGAAAGGGAATAGGAAGATCTAGTTCATAGAAAATGGTCACAATTTTCTGTTTTCCTGCTTTCAAAATTTAAGAAAAGCTATTTGGGCTTAAATTGTGGTTGCTACATTGTAGGACAATGGCAGGGGAATGGCATATGATGATATCCTAGACATGTTTGGACGAGGTTTGAACCAATTTAATTGATTTATTATAATAACTTAACTCCTGTCACTTTGATGATTAGAACAATTTTTGAGACTTTGACATGATACGATGCGTGCTATATCATAGCAAAACTATCCATTGTCAGATATTTTCACACCTGCTTGAATGGTTTATTTGAATTCCTTACGACAAAACCTTCTCCTACATCCCTGAATTACATTCTTTGGCCCTTAAAATATTCCAATTAGGTGTAAGCCTACCCTGATTACTCTGAAGATCAGGATAATTTTCATTGTACCAGTGATGGAGGTATGAAGATACCAATGAAGGTTTGCTGATTTTGATAGACCAACAAACATAAGTCTGCTGAGTTGCTTGGAAACATTGTTCTTCTGACTACGCTAACAGACAAAGGTCTGCTGAAGTTTGATTGATCGATAGATAGAAGTCTGCTGAACCAATTTGAATTCTGATCTTCTGACACACTTTGTAGACGAAGGTCTGTTGAACTCATTCAGGCCTGTTGAACTCAATTTTCTGATTCCCCAGACTAACATTTGCACTAACTGCAGGCTGAAGTCTGCTGAACTAATTAGCCTACTAATTTTCTGAGCTAGTTTTTTGAAGTTCACATTGCAATGAGCTGAGTGTCATGAACTCTTCAATTCTACTAGCTGACCATTCAAAGAACCTGAAAACTTACTGGTTTAGCAACCACAGTCTGAAAAGCATTCTGGAATGTGTAGAGCATATGTGATAGAACATGTAGCAGTTGAATTTGTGTTATTTCAGACTTAGAGACAAATGACTCATTATTGGTGTCACATCATCAAGACACACGAAACCCAACAAAGGTGATATAGTATCCTAAGGAAGGATCATTGTCATCACCTTTTGTTGCTACATTGTGTTCTCTGGTTCAAGCCAATATGTATGGGGTTGTATCTATATCTAGTGCCATTTTTTCACTTTCTTGTTTCAGTGAACTATATACCAGGAATGGGGATTCTGGCAGAGGCTACACTAGCAATATATGTCTAGTTTCACTGCTTGCTGGAAATATTACTGATATTATTTGTAAGGTGATCAAAGCTTCTTTGCCCTTTCTTGAATGTGGTTGGTGAGCAAGTAAGACTCAATGTTTTAGGTGGCTGTAAATTTCTCATCTCATTGGTTTGTTTTGTGATCTCATATGCCAGAGAGATGGTAATAGTATGCACATTATTTCAAGCTGAAGTCAATTGTTTGGTTTTGACGTATTGTATTGCCTGCATGTAGAAAACTAAGTCAATATCGTCTTTCACTTCTTTACAGTTAGTGCAGATCCTTCTTGGATAAAAGAGTCAAACAAATGTCATAGGTGCATCTTCACTGTCATATAATCATTTGCTGCTCTCCAAATTCATTTGCACTCAATATCCTGTGAAGACAGTTTCCCCTAAAGCAGCAACATCATCAAGCATATTTGTATAAGTTGCATTTACAAATCAAATTATTATTTAGTAGAAATTAAACACATCTTGCTCATGACATTTTTGAACAAATAGAATTTGATGATGATTTTCTGCACCAAACACTTGGCATCAAGGACAGAATTAAGTTTGAAATATATCCAGTAAAGAAAGTGATTATGTTAACAACATAGAAAGAGAACAATTAATGAAATGAACTCTGTAAATAAGTATAAAACATTCCAAAAGAGCACTCAGAACAACATGAAAATTCAAGACTTTTTGTGAATTATATAGTGTACAAATCATGCTGGAAAATTTGTATATGGTTTCTGCTTTAATGAGTTAACATGTGTAAAATTTGGAGAAAATGTAAGCTTCGTTAGCAGCATGTTTAGGTAAATTCCTTCCTGTTACACCTTCAAAAAAATCTTTCCTATTAAACTCACTAAGATGTGTTCTGGAAATTAAGCAAGTAGAAAGACATGTCAATAAGTATAAAAAAATAAAAACCAACACCTTTTCATTTCTTATACATTCATCATGTGAACATGCAAGAAATACTCTGCTGGCACCATGACGTAACCTAAGTCACTGACACAAGTCAGCATTCTACTAGAAACACATTGCAGACCCTGGAATGTCAAGTCTGTTGCCCTATGTCAACTGTCGTGAATCCTGGACTGTGACATCAGATTTTAAAAAAATGAAATGCAAAGAAAAAACAAAGTAAGATAAAAGGGTGGGGGGGGGGGGCGCATGCAACCTTACAAAAAGAAATGGTATAGGGTATTACTCATATCCATCAATAATGATACATTTTTTTACACTATGCATTCACTTAGCTTGAAATAATGCCATGTGACACCAGAAGACCATTCAGTGCAACTAAATTGCCTGCAAGAATTCACCCAATAAAGTGATAGATGATCGTAAGCTCATAACCTCCAACACAAACAATCTTATCTTATATTCACTCTACCCTAGCCACTATACTGTGACAACACTACAAAGTTTACCAAGGACATGATCAGCACATCCCCTAAATTCGAGAAGACAATCCTTCATATAGGATATAACAGAAACTTACCTTCCCAAAACTTGCAAGCTAAGCATAAAATAAACTCCAAAGACAACAACTTGAAAACATCATCAAAATCATGAGAGGAGTTTACAAATGTTAGAACTACAATGCATGTACAACCCCGAGAATAGTTTACAAATAAATTTAAGGGAAAAGTGGAAGGAGGGGGGGCAAATGCCTTTAATACAGACCAACCAGTATGTGGTCAAAATCAAGGAAAAAAAGGATAGCAAAGAAAAATAAGGTTCCCCCATGAAACACAAACAAAACAGTTCCCAAAGACAATGCTAGGGTGCTTAGAAAATTTCTGCTTTTTTGCTTTCCTGAAACAATGTGACCTATATGTTAGTCATTGCTATTTCTCTCATAAAAATAGTGTGTCTTGCTTCCCAGAAACAAAATAGTGAGTCTGGGATATCTTTAGTGGATCTCATTTGCAAGTGTTTTATGAGCTAGAATGTAGTGCCTGCGTTGCTATATATTATACATTACTTTTGTGAATGTTATTCATTGTAATGTTGCTATACAGAATGTAGTCAGTTACACGATAGACTATTGAATCTATACATTCAGGCGACATATGGTTGTGCATTTGTTGGTAATGCTGTCAGAAAACAACTGTAGTGCCCTAAAATTTATATAAATAATTTTTATAGAATTTTTCTGGAAGTTATTAAAAATTTATAAAGGCCAAATTAGATTAATAAATGAATTGAAGCTCAATAGGTTTAAGGACCAAGCCCATTAAGTTTGACCCATATTCTAGAAAGTTATTTAACTTATTCACGGATTTTAAGGATAAATACCATTTTTATAAATAATTATATGGATAAACAAACAAAAGAGTTTAAATTTTATTAAATTCTACGCACATGGGATGTAGCGGTCTATTGTGCGACCGCCACAGCTAGGTAACATGCCTACCTTCGAGCGTTACGCTCTGTTAGTTCCGTGAAGTGAAGAAAGAGCAAAAAGATTAGATTTTTACTAGTTTATCTCTTAGGGATCGAGATGGGAAGACTAGTAGAGGTGTTAAGGACACTTAAGAGTCGATCTAAGCTTTAACAAGGACTCTAGAATGGATCTAATCCTCAAACCCTAGTCAAAACCCTATAAATAGACCCTAGTTTTGACCTGCGTGACCCCTACTTTGGCTCCCATGGAATCAAGGTAAGGAGTGATAATTTCGGGTAAGTTCTTTAGAACTTTTTGTTTATAATACTTTAGACAAATAGCTCTCAAAAGTTCGTGCTAGGAGATCAACTACACAAGAAGATAGAAGCTTCCAAAGTTGCTGGTACGATCTTAGCAACATAGGCATCTGAGTAAAGGTCCACTGAAGATCAGTGAATTAGATCATCAAAATGAGGTATTTAGGGTTTGATTCTTTAGAACTTTTTGTTCCCCTTAGTTTCATCTTCTTACCCTCAAAATTTCACGTTGTTAGGTCAAGAGGTTGATGAGTTAGAGCGACGAGAAGTTGCTAAGAAATCACAAGAAGAGAAGAACTAGGGCGTGTCTTGCAGTCCCAAATTCGAAGTTTAAAGCCCAGAAAAGAGGTAGGTCATCTCATGAACAGCAAGAACATCAAGTTAGGAGTAAAAACCCTCTGGTTTTGTTTGATTTCTTGCACTATAGACCATGAATTTCATGTTTTAATAGAACTATGCATACATAAATATCTTTAGCCTTAATTGAAGTTAAAAGATACTCTCTTGTTCATTCACTACAACCTATGCATCCAGAGAGTCTTTTTACTTCGTTTTATCATGGCTAGAGTAGTTAAGTCTTCTCTAAAACATGATATGTTCAAAGCATGATCTTTTATTTTTTTATATACTATCAATAGGGCTTTGACGGATCAGAGTTAGACCGTCACATGCGTGTAACGACCTTACGATAAGCCGTCACATTCCCTGTTACCTTTAAATTTATCTGTTGTCTCTAACGGACCATAACTGGAGTGTTACAACATTGTAATGGCCCCATGATAAACCATCACAGACCTGTGACGCGTCCATTCTAGACCGTTAGATTAACTGTGTTCTATCCACCCGAGATAGAAATAAGAACAGTCAAGTTTACTTATAAATAAGCCTAGTTATCTAAGTTGTGACTCATTTTTCATGACTTTGAATTTATTGATCAATTCATGATAGTAATTTGCATGTTTTGAGCATTTTGAGTATTTTAAGTTATGTTAATTTCATGTGCTAAAACTCTATAGTTTTGAAGTTAAACTATGATTTTCTGTATTGTATTGATGAAGCTTTATTATGGTTCCACATCGTTACACATTCTTTTCTCTTTTATAGAGTCATTTCTTTAAGTACATGACATATATTCCAGTATATGACCATTAGTTCACACTTTGCACTATAGGAACATATTCTTGAACTTGAGGACCTCTCTATTGGATATTCCTTCCAATGGACTAAGAAATCTGGTTTCAAGGCTTCCGTAATTCTCCGCGAGCCTGGGATTCCCACTAGGACGCCGAGTTGGTTGTACCATGAAAGCCCAATTTTTAGAAAGCACTATCAAAATTTCTGGTTCAAGATATGTAACGGATCCATATTAGACCGTCATGCTCATCTAACGGCCTAACATATGACCGTCACATTTACTGAGTCCGTTTTATTGTTTCTGGATTAAGTCGTTCTAACAGATCAATGATAGACCGTCACAATCATGTAACGGCCCATTGATTGACCGTCACAGTTCTTGAGTGTTTTAACCCTAGGTTTGAACCAAGGGTTGATATTCCAAAGTTCCTAGATAGACTATTGATGGTCTAGGACTTGTCATATTGTTCAAGATACTTAATTTAATTTATGAAAAAATAAAGAATGTACCATTATGCTGTCGAATTATTTCCATGAGCATAACCTTGTTTTAAGTCATTCTTGACCTCACATTTCTTCATTGAAGCGTTCATTCATTGAACTATTGTTATCATGAACTTATTTGAACTTGCTATATTGTTTGAAACGTGGAAGTAGCTTCATTTATACTTGAAGATGCGATCGAGCACTGATTGTGTTCAAGGGCTCTATGCTAGTCCCCTCGGCTGATTATCGGAAACATACTATTATAAACCATGGGGTATGATACTACTGGCATCGCATTGCGCTAGGAGTACTTTCTCTATAAATAAGTGAAGATCCACGGACATCATGAAAATACTTGTACATGACTTTCTTGCTTGTTACATGATATTTCATAGAAATTCACGAAATACTTGCTCATAAGCAAAAGATGTTTGGGTGATGACTATGTGGTATTGCTAGTACATTCTCATTACATTCTTGTTCATGAAAGGCCATATCATGTTCTTGTTACATTCTTGATAGTTCATACTTGCTCACTCTATCTTACATGATCACCGTGTTACTTTGGTTTAATTGCGTGATTGATCGCATTCACATGATTTTACCTTATTTCTTTAGAGCTAAAATACTAATTATTTAAATATTGTTAATCATGTTGATGCAAAGATACCTACTGGGTAAGTGTGCTCATTACCTATTTCCAATCTTTTCAGGAGATGGAAGTGAGTCGGGATCGGATTCGGAATGTTCAAATAGCGGGTCCGAGAGTGAATGAAGAATGAGTGAAGACTTAGGAAGTCTACATTGTATAGATTGAGTCTATGTAATTTTCTTATTTCTTGAGTCTAGTATAATGAAGAAAGTTCAAATAGTGATTGTATTTGAATATTTGATTTTATTATTAATGAAATAAGTTGAAGTTGAGTAAATATTGTGCAATTACATTTATGTGTGTGATTGTCTGGCGCTCTGATCGTTCTTGCTTGCAAGAGGCTTATCATGTCGGCTATTCATGTTCCTCGAGCTAGTCTTCCGCTGTCATAAAGGCTCGGGGCATGACAGTTAAGTTGGTATCAGAGCCTAAGTCTCAGGACTTAGGAAAAGAGTCATGTCATAAGATAAGTCCATGGTTTAAGGACCCCTACTTATGAACTAAGGAAGAAATTTTCATACCCATGTGAGAATTGGGTAGATCCCAGGATAAGATAGTTAATTAGTTTTAAGATTAATTTTCTTCCAATTCCACGAGAAATAACAAGTTGTTATATTTCTCTCAGGTCCCTTATTTTACAAATGGCTCATCGCGTAGATTGGAATGGCATGCAACAAACAGTTGTCGGTCTTACTTAGGCATTGCAAACTATGGCCCAGGCAGGCGTACGGGCAAGGGCTGGCGACTTAGATCACAATTTCTGGAGTTTAAACCCTCCGCGTTTCTATGGTTCTTCTAATCCAGATGAAGCAGAGAACTGGATAGACGAGATGAACCGTATATTTGACGTCATCCAATGCACCGATCAAGAGAAGGTGTGTCTTGTAGCTTTCCAACTCAACAAGGATGCCCGTACATGGTGGAAGTCGGTTCCGGCACCTCCGGCCAATGCACCTCATACATGGGATGGTTTTCTCACTTTGTTCCGTGCTAAGTACTTTTCTGAGCATGTGAAAGAAAGAAAGGCTATGGAGTTCGCCTCTCTTCGACAAGGAATGATGACAATCACGGAGTATGAACTTCAATTCTCTAGACTAGCACCTTATGCACCGCATTTAATCAATATCAATTTATTGAAGGCTAATCGATTTATGGACAGAATACGACCCAATTTTATTCAGCAGCTCGGGACCCAAAATATTCGTACTTATGCGAAAATGGTACAGCGGGCATATTTATGTGAAAGGACCTTAGAGAAGGTCTAGAAATTGAAAGGAAAAGGAGAAGAGTCTAGCCGATGATGTGATCGGTGTTATAAGAAAGAAAAATTCAGCATCACGGAACCTCACAAAAGCCGTGATAGTAAGAAGAGATCCAGGAGCGGGAACGGTGGAACTTCCCAGAAAAATAAGAAGATTAAGGAAGAGGAGAAACAAGTCACCATGGCTTGCACTTTTTGCGAGAAGTTCATCCATTCGGCAGAAGAATGTTGGAAGCGCCTTGGTGCTTGTTTACGTTGTGGAAGAAGGGAGCATCGTATGCCAGATTGCCCCCATATGAAAGATCAATCGTCCGGCGGTGGACGTAGGAGGCATGCTTGCGTCAATGCCGTTCTAGAAGAAGAGGAAGCGCCCAGGGATGGTGGACTTATAGAAGGTACTCTTCAAATTTATTCTTGTCCTGCATTTGTGCTATTTGATACTGGTGCCTCTCATTCTTTTATCTCCACTACTTTTGCAAAAATATTACCAATTGTATCAGTTCCTCTATCTTCAGATCTTGCTATTATCACACCCTTAGGATCTGGAACTAAGCTTACCGAATATTATCCTGATAGTGAGGTGATAGTAGAAGGTCATAATCTCCCCGCAAACTTAGTATGCCTTGACATGAAAGGTTATGATGCCATTTTAGGGGTAGATTGGCTTATAGATCATGATGCTGATATTAACTGCCGAAATAGGATTATATCCTTTCTAAAACCCGGTCTTCCAAGATTTTCTTTCCTTGGCATCAAGTATAGGAAACATCCCACTATCATATCCTCTCTTCACGCTTGCAAACCTATCTCGCAAGGATGTGAAACTTTTCTTACTTCTGTCATTGTTACCGAATCCAAGGAAATCATCCTAGTAGACATCTCTATTGTCAATGAGTTCCCAGATGTGTTTCCACCCGAATTACCCAATTTACCACCCGAGAGGGAAGTAAACTTCACTATTGAACTCATTCCAGGAGCAGCACCTGTTTCTATAGCCCCTTATAGGATGTCCCCCATGGAACTTAAAGAACTAAAAAGGTAGTTGCTGGAATTGCTAGATAAGGGTTTCATCAGACCTAGCACATCCTTCTAGGGTGCGCCAGTTCTCTTTGTCAAGAAGAAGGATGGCTCTCTTAGGCTATGCATCGACTACCGGCGACTGAATCAACATACAATCAAAAACAAGTATTCGTTGCCGCGTATTGATGAGCTCTTCGATTAGCTTTCGGGAGCAGAATATTTCTCCAAGATAGACCTCAGATCAAGTTATCATCAGCTTAGAATTAAAGACGAAGACATTTATAAATCGGCTTTTCGAAGTTGCTATGGCCACTATGAATTTGTGGTAATGCCGTTTGGGTTAACAAATATCCTAGCAGCATTTATGCAACTTATGGACATTATTTTCCAGCCATATCTGGACCAGTTCATTGTCGTCTTCATTGATGGCATCTTGATATATTCCAAGACAAAAGAGGAACATGAAGAACATCTGAGAATAGCTTTGCAAACACTTAGGGAACATAAACTCTATGCCAAGCTTAACAAGTGTGAATTCTAGCTCAAGGAAGTTTCATTACTAGGCCACATTATTTCAAAAGAAGGAATCGTTGTGGATCCTTCGAAAGTCGAAGCTGTCAGAAATTGGAGCCGACCAACGACTGTATCAGAAGTAAGGAGCTTTCTGAGTCTACTTGGTTATTATAGGAGGTTCATTAAGGACTTCTCAAAGATTGCAGTTCCTTTAACTAGACTCATAAGAAAAGAAAATCCTTTTGTCTGGTCAAAAGAATGTGAAAAGACTTTTCAAACTCTTAAGAATCATCTTACTACAACTCCTATTCTATCACTACCGGTGGAAGGTGGTGGATTTGAAGTATATACGGATGCGTCTGGCATTGGCTGAGGGTGCGTCCTCATGCAAAATGGAAAGGTAATATGTTATTCTTCAAGACAATTGAAACGTCACGAGGAAAATTATCCCATGCATGATTTAGAACTAGCAGCTATTATTTTTGGCTTAAAGATCTGGCGTCATTATCTCTATGGAGAGAAATTCACGGTCTACTCGGACCACAAAAGTTTGAAATACTTATTCTCTCAAAAGGAGCTTAATATGAGGCAGAGGAGATGGTTAGAATATCTCAAAGACTTTGATTTTGCTATTCAATATCATCCTGGCAAGGCTAATGCGGTAGCAGATGCACTCAGCAGAAAACTAATAGGAATGCTATCAAGTCTTATGATAAGTATGACTAATCTTATTCCTCAATTTGCTCAGTTGAACTTAGATATTAACATGAAGGAAGAGGATTGTTTCATAACAAATATCCGAGCTTGGCCTACTTTGATAGAGGATCTGGTCAAGCTGTAAAATGATGATCATGTATTATTGAAGATTAAAGTTAACATAGATCAGAGGCCGGATTTCTCTATTGCCAATGATGGAAGGCTGCTATTTAAAGGCCGAGTGTGTGTACCAGATCATGAGGATACGAAGAAACTGATCCTAAAAGAAGCATATAATTTCAAGTACACTATTCATCCAGGTGGTACAAAAATGTATCAAGATCTCAAAAGAAATTTCTGGTGGCCTAATATGAAGAGGGTAATAGCTGATTTTGTGTCCCGCTGTCTCACTTGTCAACAAGTAAAGACAGAGCATTTTAGACCCGCAGGTAAATTACATCCCTTGAATATTCCCGAATAGAAGTGGGAGAGTATAGGAATGGATTCCATCATGGGTTTACCTAAGACCAGAGGAGAACACGATGGTATATGGGTAATCATAGATCGATTGACTAAGTCTGCACATTTCATACCAATCAAAAGTCGATGGTCAGTGGATATTTTAGCAGCATTATACATAAAAGAAATTGTCAAATTACATGGTGTCCCTGCCACTATCATATCTGATAGAGATCCTAGATTCACATCGCAATTCTGGAAGGGTCTACAATAGTCACTAGGGACTAGATTGAATTTTAGCACAGCTTTTCATCCACAAACTGATGGTCAGACTAAAAGAATAAATCAAGTGGTGGAAGATATGCTCAGGGCTTGTGCTATTGACTTTGGAGGAAGTTGGCATGTTCACATACCTCTGATAGAATTTGCATATAACAATAGTTATCAGGCCAGCATACAGATGGCACCCTTTGAAGCTTTATATGGAAAAAGCTGTAGATCACCAATATGTTGGAATGAAAAATAGGAAAAGTAATTTCTAGGCCCCGACATTATCAGGGATTCTTCAGAGAAAATCAAGCTCATTCGAGAAAGATTGCAGATGGCACAAGATAGGCAAAAATCTTATGTTGGTAATCAAAGACGCGGCTTGAAATTTCAAGTAGGAGACCATGTGTATCTCAAGGTTTCTCTAGGTCGTGGTATTCGAATATTTGGCATCAAAGGCAAGCTAACTCCAATGTTCATTGGCCCATTTGAAATTCTTGAATGGGTCGGTGAGGTGGTGTGGAACGCGCTTTTTTCGTTCTCTTCTTTTTTATATATAAATATATATATGGATTATTTATTGATTTATTGGCGTGCCAGTCACCGGGGTGACAATTTTATTATGCGCTCGATCTGACTTTTAATCAGTCGATTGTGAAGTTTGAGTCGGGACCCGAAGTCCGTCATACCATAAAGGCTATGACGTTAATTACGCCATTCCTAAGAAGGACAACCTTGATTAAACGCCAAAAATAGGAGGAAGGTAGCGGTAAAAATAAGACACAAACGAGAGAGACGGTTGGTTCATCAGCAGGGCGTTAAATGGCCTGAGTGAAGCAAGGATACATCACATGCGGAGCAAATCCAGCGGCATGTCCCCATTACCTTGGACTATGCCAGATGGGGATAGGAAACCACCCATGCAGCGGCAGGGTGGGATCCATAAAAGATCGGGTATATCTAACCCGGAATCCGGATAAGGACCGGTGCGACATGGCACACCCTGTGCAGGCGTGATGTCTTATTGATATCCCCCTTCGGAAGACCATCGGAGAACATGCAAGGGCAGAACTCCGTGGGCCAGCGGGGTTAGGAGAGAATACCATGATCACTCAAGGTGATACGAATGAATTTTGGCAGCATATCCCCTTTATCCTGGATTATGCCAAGAGGAGATAAGCCATCATCCACGAGATGCCGGGATGAAAGCCGAAAAAGAAGGGGGCACCAGGCCCGCGGCCATCACCCACATCCATAGCACCGATTTATGTTCCTTCGGAACCCGTCGGAGCACATGTAGTGACATAGCCCGTTAGGTCCATAAGGTTATAAAGAAATCCGGATCGGAACAGAACAACGTAGGGGAGGTCCTCCCCATTGATTTGTTTCCTGAGGGATGCCAAGTGTTCTCCGTATATCCCTTGGATGGGTACAATATGGGGATCAAGGTTTAGGCCAAGAAGAAAGAGGTTCTCGGCGTAAGGATCAGGAGTATAGCCCGGCTTCTCGGCATGGGCTGAAGGGAGCTCCCGGCGCGCAATGAAGGGGGTTATCGACCTAGGCCAATGGGAGGAAGAAGAGGATCTCGGCGGGGGAGTTCCCAGCGCGCGCCGCGTCGGGAACTATTCACGCCGAGAAGGTGCTGGGCTTGAGCGCCGTGAGGGCTCATGGGGTTTTACGGTACCCTATTTTGGGGGTTTTTCACGGGATTCAGACATGGCCTGGGGAATGGATGCAGGAGGCAAGTGAGGAAAGAGCCAGGGGCCTACCAGGTTGACAGCAGAGGGTCACAGATGAAAGGGGTTCGAGGGATCAGAGTCACCGGGCCTTCGAGCTCTCAGGAACAGGCTTCACGCCATCAGTATTGCCGACCATCCAGGAGATCGAGAGACGACAAACTCTGATCCCTGCAATGGCCCTAGTGGCTTGAGAAATTTTAGAAAAAAATCATGGACTCCGCGACGTTTAAATCATCGATGACATCGAGGGAGAGAGGGGGGAAACAAGGCCCAGAAATCCACAGTGAGGATTGGGGCTTTGTTGGCTCTGTCCCATCCTAAACAGGCATGCATATAAAGGGGAGCCGGCAGACGATTAACGTGTCGAGCTTGGATGAATTGAATTGGGCGGCATATCCCCCGGGCTTATAGACATGCCAAATAGGGATAGGAAGCCATCCACGTAGCGACGGGATGGAATCCAAATAAACAGCGGGGGATCTTCCCCTTTGAACTCCCTACTCGGTTGGAGGGTCTATGATATTCATTTTTCCGATGGATAGAGTCAAGCGGGGTGCGTATCGATCACACTCCCTTGGCCTTCCGGGGTTCACCCTAATGGATAGAATTTTGGCAGCGTTTCCCCTTCTTTCGGGTCATGCCAAAGGAAATAGGCTGTCATCCACGGGTACGGGATGATAACCGAAAAGAAGGCTTGGGCTGCCTGATGATGCAGGTGCCCATGGCAATGCTCGCTATCCCCTCAAGAACCGTCGGGGCTTATACAGTGGTATGGCCCCTTAGGTTATAGGGTTATGAATGGATTTGATCTAAGATGATGTAGGGGGGGGTTTCCTCCCGTTAATCTCATCCCTGAGGTACATATGGCGACCATGAATATCCCCTTCAGCCGATATAATAGGTTGGACAAGAGTTGAAAGGTAGATGAAGAGACAGGCTCCTGGTATGAGTGTATTGGCCTGAAAGGAGGATCTCGGCGTGGATTGATTAGCCAAAGAGGGGCTCTCGGCATAGGAAGATGAACAGGCAAGGGGGTTCTCGGCGCGCTGGTTCCCGGCGTGCTCACCATTGCGCCGAGGGCTGTTGCTGTCGAGAAGCTCCGACAGCCCTATTTTGGAATTCAGATTTGATTGGGACCGTATCTGGGGATCAAATCAGTCTGGCACTGTGGACTTTGATGCCATGGCATTAGGGTTTTGCTGAGGGACCGAAGGGTCAAGGTCATCACTTATCAGAACCTCCTGGGATCGCATTCGTCTACAGACGGGACACATCTTCTATAGCCAGCAATTCAGGAAAGCAAGAGATTGATGTCTCCGATTCCTAAACGGCCTGGGGGCCTCGCAAGAAACTCAGATGCCTGCGAAGAATCTGCCATCGAGACAGGAAGGGAGAGGGAAACAGGACCCAATAACCCATTAGATAAGGATTGGGGCCCTGACTTCCTTCCTCTTTGAAGCACAGACTCACGGGGATGACTCTGAAAATCGAAACGTCTAGAATATTGGACGTTCAAATGAAAGAAACATTCGTAGAAAGACAGAGGGCAAAACTTTGATTGCCTAATATCGAGCACGGCAACCACTAAATTTCATTTCATCTCATTATCACCGCTTACATC
This sequence comes from Amorphophallus konjac, assembly GCA_022559845.1. Lineage (NCBI taxonomy): Eukaryota > Viridiplantae > Streptophyta > Magnoliopsida > Alismatales > Araceae > Amorphophallus > Amorphophallus konjac. The sequence goes on along the minus strand of CM040125.1, from coordinate 212,586,615 downwards.
GACTGCAAGGCTAAAGCCGAGAAACGGGTAAGGGGAGGAACAGAGGCAGGGAAGAAAAGAACTCTCGACCTCATCTGAATAGCCAAAGCATGAAGGCATATACCATTACATATAGAGGAAAGCAAAATAAAAGCAAACATGGGGGGGGGGGGGAGGGGGGAGCATTGACTCCTCTCCCTCCCCCGAGCAGCCCACCTGGATCTTCTTCTTCTTCTCCTCTTCTTTTCAGTAGGATCTCTTCTCTCTTTTCTATCTATTTTCTGGATGAGGTTTTTTCTTCTTTTCTTCGTCTTCCTCTCCGTCTCGAGAGAAAGGGGGTTTTATAGGCATAGCACCCCCTCCCTATCGGCATGATCATCTCGGAGCCTGGTTGATGAGCTCCCGGCATGCCTTATTCGGAGACAGTAGGCTTCCCAACGCCCCTTCCTCATATGGGTATTGTTGGGCTCTCGGCGCCACACAGCTGGGCCCGTTTAGATCTTTTAGTCTTTTATGCTTCCTCATCAGCAAGCTTGAGCTGTTAAGGCCGCTTAATCTGTCCCTTCATTTGTCGGTCCCTCTAGTCCGTCAGGCTAGGCGAAGGCCCATCAATTGGTGAGTTAGCATAGCTTCATCAGAATATTTCTGGGGATTTTCATTAGTCAGTGGACTGCAGTTCTTCATCAGTACTGCCGTCTGAGCGACGACAACACCGGACATCAGCTTGGCCGGGGAGGGCTTCAGCCGGGTGGTAGCTTCAGTGATAAATCTTCCGTAATCCTGGTCTTGTAGGGACTTCCGGGATCTTCATCTTTCACTCAATCTTCCATTATGTCTCGTTTCTATTGTCTGTTATATTTCAGGTGTCAACAAATGCCCCCCACTTGCAGGTAGCGAGAGTGCAGAATAAATGACACGGTGCCTGCAGGTGCATAATTCAGCATCTGAACCCATTTGTCAGTTTGGGACGGCTAATCATCTTTCATTTTGCAGCTTGGAAGCTTCTTTGCATTGACTTTTCTTGTAATTTCTTTCAATTACTTTTGATCTCTTTGTTTTGAATACTCTCGTCACGGCTCTCTCTGCCTGTAGCTTCTCGGCGCAATCACCGGTAGAGACTCTCGACGGAGAGCTTCTCGACGCACCCGGCAAGGGGGCTCTCGGCAGCACTTCTCGGCGTGCCTTTTGGCCGAATGGGCCTCTCGGCCTGGGGTTCTCGGCGGCCGTTTCTTGGCGCACCTTTCGGCCGAAGGGGGCTCTCGGCCTGGGGGGTTCTCGGCGCGCATTTGACCGCGCCGAGAACCTCTTTGCTTAGGGCTTCTATTTAAGGCGCCGAAAGCCTCCTTCCTTCTCATTCGATACGGCCTCTTCTCTCTCTTCAGTTTCTTTTCCTTCTCGACGGTGGCGGCGAGTTCCTCCCCTCCGGCCATCCATCTTTCTTCCCGTCTCATTAGACTTCGCCCGGGTAGGACGTTCTTTGGGGATTTAATCCCTTTTGCTTCCGGGATCGCCCCCTCTTGGTTGGCGACTCCCTATTCTCCTTGGGCAGACCCCGAATAAGGGGAGATGCTGCTGAAATTTTCAAGGGCTTCATATAATAATCCTTACAAAACTGCCTCTTATCTTAGGTCTTTTTCTTAACATTTCTTTTTCCTGACTGCAGATATTGCAATGGCTTCCAGCTCTGCTGCTGCATCCTCTGGAGCTGTCGGGGCCAGTTCGTCAGCCCAGCCAGATATATCACGGGCCACAGTAAACTGGCTGAATGTGCACAGTCTAGACTTCGGATATGACAAAATCACTTCCGTTGATGAATCGTCTGATTCTGAAATCGACATGGTGTTAACATCCCGGGTATACTCCCCTGTCATGGAAACATGCTTCAGACGGGGCACTGATTATCGTCTGGATTTCCCGAAGGACAAGCACTTGATGCCATTTATCCGGACTTTCACCGTGGGTGGTTTGCGGGACTATCGAATAGCTCATGCAGTTGAAGCCGCAATTCTGGTCGAGAGAGACAGCCTGAAAGATTCAGTGTATCGTGGGAAGGCTATATATCTTCCCGGGGAGAAGCGTGACTGGGATGCAGTCCTTGGCATATCAGAGCTAGAGCCAGAAAAGAAAATGCTGACCCAGGCCCCGGAGTTCACACCTGCTCGATGGGATACTGCTAGTGGCCGAGTTCATAGGGAGAAGCCCGGCTATGGTCTCTTCCTGGCACCAGTAAAGTGGGGGTACCGCGAAGACCCTTTTGTGCTGAATTGTTCGGCCGTTCAGTTCAAGTATCACTTGGCCGCTGGTTGGTTTGGAGATACCAAGATCACTGACGCCCACCTATTTCGAGTAGGAGCAGTGGAGTTTACTGAGTTTGTTCTGAAGGAATATGCCCCTCTGCTGATCAGAGCCGGGGTATATCATAGTGTCTTTGCTTCCAGATTTCGATATCCCATATCCCGAGGGTTATGCTGTGGAATGTTTGAAGTGTTCTGCCCTTTATTCAACATATTTTATACAGCAGAGGGTGAGACATCTCTTGACCTCTGGAGTCTATCACAGCTTTCCGGACTGCCTATTGATGGCGAGCCGTATGAAGAAGTCTGCTTGGCAGATTCTGAGAAGGATAGTTCCGATGGTGAAGGCAAGTATTCCCTTGGCTTCTCATACCGGTATCTAATGAAGGCATATCACTCCATCTGTCTGGCGTACAGTAGAGGGTCCTCCCAAGGCTATCATCCCCGAGAGAAAGGCAGCAAGCTGAGGGTCCGAATAGGGCAGTGGATTCAGTATTTCTTTGACGGCCCCTTGAAATATGCAGACTTCCCTTCCATAGGTCCGACGGCCAGCAAGCAGATAAGGACTCCTCGGTATAAGTCAGAGCTGCCATCTTCATTGCATCGTGCAGGCAGAGGTGGTCCCAACCCAGCAGGTGTAGACCCCATCACACATTGCGCGGCTTACTTCACATTATGGTTGTGCACTTTCGCTCTCCCTCAAGGGGACGAGACAATCATCCGGCCAGAAGCTATATACCCGGCCTGTCAGATGGCCTGGGGAATGAGGCTGTCGCTCTGCCCGGTGGCCTTGTGTTTAATCTACAAATCTTTGGGAGATTTGTACAAGCATCAGACTCCCCGTTCTTTGAGGACTCTGGGTCCTTTTCATTTTTTCAATGCCTGGGTCTACAGTTTATTTCCTGAATTGGCTCCCAGAACTTTGCAGGTAGATACGGTATTGCCCAGAATGATTGAGTTTGCCAGTGCTGAACCTGGTCCTTTCTATGATCAGCTGTTCCAAATAAGGGGCCGACTGATAAAGGTGCCGGTGGATGCCCCTGGCAGCATTCATTTCTGGAGCTTGGCGGCAGGTTCAGATCCTTTGATTCATTCTCAGAGAGAGTGCAAGCTGGAAGAGGTAGAGACCTATGTCCATCCTGTCTCAGGGCTTAATACTGCTCGGTCTATTTTGGAGCCAGAGCTGGTCAGATGGGCCATGGCCATTCGGCCTAGTGTCTTAGTTTTCAAAAAGGGTGGTCTGCTTCTTCTGGAACCATACTGTCCATTCCGGTTTGGGCGGAACTTTGGTTATGACCAGCATATCCCTACATCAGTCGCTCAATTTCCCCTGGATAGCCGGGCTAAGCATGGGTCCGCCATTGTCGGCGATGGCCGGTTGTGGTGGGATTTCTATCATCGCCAGGATGGCGCAGTTTTCAGATTTCCCACCGTTTCCAACCGTGTACCCCGGGTAACATCAGAATACATCAAATGGTGGAACATTCGAACCAGCTTTTACAGGGATAGTAGGGGTGCATTCTGGGACGTGGCCGAGCGTTCCTTTTTGAAACAACAGCCCGGACCAGTGTTTGACATCCCCGAGGCCCACCTGAAGAGGCTTTATTCACAGCACCAGAGGGAGGCGGAGAAATATCTGGCCCAGCGTCGGGCTTTGAAGGAAAAAGATTCCGACCCGCCTGCTCCTGTCTTTGCTGCTATCAACGAGGACACTTTCATGCAGAGCTTGAAACATCTGTGCCGTGTAGGGGGCGCTCGTTTGGAGGCGCAACAATACCCATTTCCTGTCGAAGAGCCGCTCCCGGCAGTAGTCCCTTGGAGGGGTCCGACAGATAGATTTCATCCATATAGGACGTTTGTGCGTAGGGAGGACAGGACTCAGACGTACTACAAGCAAACGTCTTGGCTGTTCATTCTGCTGAACTTACATGGGTTGTCTGCGGAAAGCCCGCTAGCCGGCATCTTGAATAAGCCACTGTTCATCTCCTTTCATTATGTCGACGGTTGGGGCATGGACCACCTCGACTTATTTCGATGCCTTGACTCACGTGGTCATAGTGATCTAGCAGCTTTAGTGGAGAAATGCCAGATATTTGGTGATGTCTGTTGGCTTATCAAGGAGGCTGCTTCCCGCTCCAAGGAGGTAGCTTATCTGTACTGGCCGCTCTCTGTCTTTTATGATGGCCCAGCAGGTATGATCTTTTCTTTTCTGACTGTAGTGCTTTCTGCTAAATATTTAAGCTCTGCATTCACTGACCTCATTGCTTCTCTGCCGTCTTCAACAGACAGGCCGGATATAAAGCGACAGGGGCTATACAGAAAGATCATTGCGCAGGCTGAGAAGCCTACTTATTTTGAAGTCCCTGCAGCAGCACCGACTACCACTCCCCTGCCTCCTGGCAAGAAGAGAAAGGTTTCTGCAGTCAAGGCTGCAGTCGGGAAGGCCAGGAAGGCCAAGAAGGCTCATGCTCAGCAGTCGGCTTCGGTAGCGATGGACACTGGGACCCCTCTCCCTGATATTCCCTCATTTGATGAGTTCGAATCTCAAAGGGAGGCTGCTCAGACATCGGTTCAGGGTAACATCAATAGCCTGCAGTTGCATTCTTCATCCTCTTTTGCTGGATTTCAAAGAAGTCCTTGAATCTGACCCCTCCCTTTTGCACAGCCCAAGAGCCAGTTGTGGCATCTTCTGTGGTGGAGACCAGGCTGCCTTCTCCCACGCCGGCTAGTGAGGCGGAGGGTAAGCATGCCTTTTTCATCTTTTTCTGCATATTTCAATTACTTTTCATTGTCCCTCTCACAAGCTTTTCCCTATAGTGACGGTCGGGGAGGAGACTGAAATTACGGGAGAGGCTGGCGATATCACTCAGCCACAGGAGGGTCATAAGACCCAGACGAAACGGGGCCTCGTCCCTGTGAGGCGTATAGTTACCCGGTCTTCTTCCAGGCAGACGTTAGAAATGGCGGTCCCGCCCGTGGATAGTGTAGAAATCTCTTCTAGTAGCTCCGCGACCGCTTCTGAGGCAGATGGAGAGAAGCAGGTTTCAGCGAGAGCGAGACGGAGGGTGTTTCCAAATCAGAGGCCCCATCCGCATGCACCGCCATTGTCCATTATTCACCCCCTCCAAGTTGCTGGTGCTATCTCCTGAGGAGGAATTACAAGAAGAGTTCGCCGGCTTGGATACCGAGGCAGATATAACTCCTCCTTTTGTTGCTTCAGCAGCGGGACTTTCTCTCCTCTGCACTCCTTTGAGGACATTGACATTACATTAGAAGTGAGTCTCTTTTCTTCTCCACATTGTTTCCCATTTTTTATCTGCTGCTTGATGCTGTATTGATCTGTTCACAGGAATCCCCTGTTGCTAGCCCGGTGATGACTGCAGCCTTTCAAGCCACTCTGTCTGACGCCTTGGCCATTGTTCCTGCTTCGACAGTAGCCTGGGCAGGCGTTCCTGAGATAATCCGCCCTGTGTCGGTGAGGGTGCAGTCCTCTACGGACTTAGCATTGTTGGACTTGAGGACTTCGGGGGAAAGCCCGGCTCTCATCAAGGTCTTGGATTTAAGAGCTGAGATGGACCCAATTAGGGGTTCGGCCTTTATACCGGCCACAGTGTTGAACATTGCGCATGAATCGGCAATTCCCATAACATCAATCATGGAGAGTGAACCCTTGCCTCTCAGGGCTGTGACCCCTGCAGCCTTGACATTGAAGGAACTGGCTGTTGCAGCGGGGGTGGAAGAAGGAGAGGTAGCCGTTACAGAAACTGGAGTATTGTCCATAACTACCCCGGAATCTATCTCCATACTTTCGGAATCTGAGGAGGAGGTACCCTGCGAAGAGGATGTTGAAGGTGCGGGTATTGCATTAGAGACCCAGGAAGCAACCACTCCGGCACTTACTGGAGTTACCCCCGCGAGCATTCAAACGGTGACCCTCGAGGAGATGGAGGTGGAAGGTCCATCGGCTTCGTCAGAGGTCGTGGAGAGAGCTCAGTTGGCGCCTTCGGTAGACCTCCCGTCTTCTTCTTCTCAGCCAGATATCACCCTATGGGCAGACATTGACAGTGAAGTAACCTTTGAAGTGGCTCCACTTCCCTTGCCTGGCTTTGCTTCACCTGAGAGTTTTGTCTGGCAACACCTGGACATGTTGCGCCAGCTAGTGGAATCCCAGCCCGGACTAACTTATCCGCAGTTGAAGGAGATAGCCGAGCGTTTTACCGCCGGTTTACAGGCCATGGGTTGTCCTCTAGAGATATGGACCCAACGGGTTCTGTTGTTGTTAAAATTTGTACATCGCCGGGATTTCTTGGCGCACATTATGTCTGACAGACTGGCGGCTTTGAAGTTGCAAAGAATGGAGTGCAAATCTGAGCTAGAAAAAATGAACTTTATTCTTCAAGAGCGATAGTGTCAACTGCAGTCTCTGGCGCAGCGGGAGCAGTTCGTGCGCGGCCGAATAGCCATTCTGGAGGCTGAACTGTCTGATCTCCGAGCTGAGCTGCCGCAGATAACAACTTCCTGGCCGCAGCTCGAGGAAGAAGCAGCCCTATTGGAGGGGCAGGTGGCATCCTTTCGAGACGAGTCTGTTCGACTGCAGGAGGAGGAAGCTCGACTTCATGAACTAGGGGCCGCCCCCTATGTGGGTCTTCTGGCCTTCGAAGACATCTTCCGGCGGCCATGAATCATTTCTTTTCTTTTTTCTTTTATCTTCTATTGTGATACAATGTCTCTTTGGGGACCCTCTAAGTACTCCCTTTTTCAATGAAAAGGACTCTTTGGCTCTATATGTATCCATCCCCCTTTTTTTTTCTTTGCATGTGGTTTTATCACTGTGGGAAGTGGGGTAGTGGTTTTAGCAGTCCTTCATGTGAATGACTCATACTAGGCAGGAGAGCGTCCACCCCTTCATAGAAAGGATGGGGGACTCGCTCCACCGCGTGACCGCATCCGAGGAGGTGCTTAAACCGAATTCTATTGGTAGCAGCAAATGTCCTTCTTGGCCATATGTGCTGCGGGGGAGACAACTTGCAGGAATATGAATAAAGAAGTTCCATCAGAGTAGACGTAAGGTCTAGACTGGGCAGAGGTTATAGCAGGCGGGACATTAAAGGGTGTATAGTTTTCATCAGGACAGACGTAGGGTCTGAACTGGATAGGATTTCATCATTGATCGGGCGAGGTGCCGGTCGATCAATAGCTGGTTCCATCATCGATATTGGGATCATATCGATGCAAGGGAGCTTCATAGGTTTCATCAGAATAGACGAAAGGTCCAAATTGGCAGGATTTCATCATTGATCGGGCGAGGTGCCGATCGATCAATAGTTGGTTTCATCATCGATATTGGGTTTATATCGACGCAAAGAAAGTGTTATAAGTTTCATCAGAATAGACGAAAGGTCTAAACTGGCAGGGTTTCATCATTGATCGGGTGAGGTGCCGGTCGATCAACAGTTGGTTTCATCATCGATATTGGGTTTATATCGATGCAAAGAGTCTCATAGGTTTCATCAGTATAGACGTAAGGTCTAAATCAGACAGAGGATTTCATCATTGATCGGGCGAGGTTCCGGTCGATCAACGGTGGGACGTATGTAAGGGTGTAGGTCTCGTCAGGACAGACGTAAGGTCTATTCCAGCAGATTTTATGGCGGGTGGGACTTTGCCAAGAGATACGTAGGTTTCATCAGGACAGACGTGAGGTCTATTCCAGCAGGTTTTATGGGAATGGTGATGGGTTTCATTGTCGGTGGGACATTTGAAAGAGGGTATGTAGATTTCATCAGAGTGAACGTAGGGTCTACCCCGGAAAGGCTTTATCATCAGTGGGGCATAGAGCCAGATGACCGACGGAAGGCTTCATCAGTGAAGGGGAGGTGAAGGCAGCGTGCCGGTCGGTGTGGGACTTTTGAATTACCACATTACTGACCCAAGTGCCCTTTCAGGTTTTCACCGGAGCCAGCCCCCTCTTGCTTTTGCCCACGCGCCCTTTCGGGTTTTCACGTGGCGGGGTACCCGATTTTACCTGTAGTGCCCTTTCGGGTTTTCACCACAGCTGGGTTTTGGGCCATTTTTGCACTTGTCCAGAATGCCTGAACAAGTCTGGCGAGGTATCTCTATTTTCAACCCCATTTTTATATATATACTTTTTTTGTCGTTTTCTTTCTCTTTTCCTTTTTCATTGTCTTTTCTGGGACCAGAACTTTCATCATATGGATCATGGCGCCATATGTTTATTGTGGACACACGATCATTGATGTGGGTGTCAACATCAATGCAAAGGGAAGTAGGGTTTCATGATCTATTCAGGCGAAAGGTCCGAATTGATTTAGAGGATATAAATAGCAGCTCGGGCACGAGGCCGTTTGCTGAGAATGTGAGTTTCATCGTTAATGTGGGGTCGACATCAATGCAAAGGAATAAAGTTTCATGGTCTATCCAGACGGAAGGTCTGAATTGATTTGAAGGGTTGTGTCGTGTTTTGTCAGAGCGGACGAAGGTCCCCCCTGGATGGATTTCAGCGTCGATCAGGCAGCGCACCAGCCGACCGATAGCAGGTTTCATCATTGGTGTTGGGTTTATATTAATGCAAGGATTTCATAGGTTTCATCAGGATAGACGTAGGGTCTAGCCTGGACAGATTTCATCGCTGATCGGGCAGTATGCCAGTCGATCGGCAGCGAGTTTCATCATCGGTATTGGGTTTATACCAATGCAAGGATTTCATAGGTTTCATCGGGATAGACGTAGGGTCTAGCCCGGACATGCTTCATCACTGATCGGGCAGTGTGCCAGTCGATCGACAGCGAGTTTCATCATCGGTATTGGGTTTATACCAATGCAAGGATTTCATAGGTTTCATCGGGATAGACGTAGGGTCTAGCCCGGACAGGCTTCATCGCTGATCGGGCAGTGTGCCAGTCGATCGGCAGCGAGTTTCATCATCGGTATTGGGTTTATACCAATGCAAGGATTTCATAGGTTTCATCGGGATAGACGTAGGGTCTAGCCCAGACAGGTTTCATCGCTGATCGGGCAGTGTGCCAGTCGATCGGTAGCGAGTTTCATCACGGCGGGACGTAGAGAAATATGCAGATCTAGTCGGAACAGACGTAAGGTCTAAACCGGACCGGTTTCTTTGCCGATCGGGCAGCGAGCCTGTCGACCAAAGGTAGGTTTCATCATCGGTATTAGGTTTATACCAATGCAAAGGAATTCATAGGTTTCATCAGGATAGACGTGAGGTCTAAACTGGATATGTCTTATCATTGATCGGGCGGGGTGCCGGTCGATCAACGATGAGTTTCACCATGGCGGGACTTTGGATAGGGTGAATAAGGGTCTCATCAGGATAGACGTAGGGTCTATACTGAGTGGGTTCAATCGTTGATCGAACAAGGTGCCGGCCGATCGACGAGGAGTTTATGGTGGGAGATGAGGCTTTCTTTGGGGCTACCACATTACTGACCCAAGTGCCCTTTCGGGTTTTCACCGGAGCCAGCCCCCTCTTGCTTTTGTCCACGCGCCCTTTCGGGTTTTCACGTGACGGGGTACCCGATTTTGCCTGCAGTGCCCTTTCGGGTTTTCACCACAGCTGGGTTTTGGCCATTTTTGCCCTTGTCCAGAATGCCTGAACAAGCCTGACGGGGTATCTCTATTTTTAACCCCATTTTGTCTCTTCTCTTTCTTCTTCCCTTTTCCTTTTTCTTTTCTTCTCTCTCTCTCCCTTTTTTTTTAGAGAGTGACAGGTCAGAATGTTATTATATCACGATAAGGGGTGACTTGGCTAGGGTTGAGTGCCGCTAGATCAAGGAAGGGTAGCTCGGCTAGGGCGGAGTACCGTTAAACCAAGAAAAAGGTAGCTTGGCCAGGGCGGTGTGCCGCTAGACCAAGAAAAGAGGGTAGCTCGGTTAGGGCGGAGTGCCGCTAAACCAAGGAAAGAGGGTAGCTCGGTTAGGGCGGAGTGCCGCTAAACCAAGGAAAGAGGGTAGCTCGGTTAGGACGGAGTGCCGCTAAACCAAGGAAAGAGGGTAGCTCGGTTAGGGTGGAGTGCCACTAAACCAAGGAAAGAGGGTAGCTCGGTTAGGGCGGAGTGCCGCTAAACCAAGGAAAGAGGGTAGCTCAGGTTAGGGTGGAGTGCCGCTAAACCAAGGAGGAGTAGCTTGGTTAGGGCGGAGTGCCGCTAAACCAAGGAGGAGTAGCTCGGTTAGGGCGGAGTGCCGCTAAACCAAGGAAAGAGGGTAGCTCGGTTAGGGCGGAGTGCCGCTAAACCAAGGAAAGAGGGTAGCTCGGTTAGGGCGGAGTGCCGCTAAACCAAGGAAGAGGTAGCTTTTATCCGATTACTCGGGGAATGTTGGTTGTGCAGCATGATACAGCTTTAGGTGTCTATCGTTGAGTGGCAAGGATCGGATTTCTCCTCGATGGTTAACAACCATGTAGGCCCCTCCTTCGTAGACCCTCTGTATCACATAAGGGCCCTCCCAATTAGCATTTAGCTTTCCTTTTGGGTTGGACGCCATGACTTCTTTTTTCTTGACCATGACGAGGTCACCTTTCTTAAATTCTCGTCCTTTTACGAGTTTGTTGAATGCAGTGGCCATGCGGGCCTGATACATTTGGATATTCTTCTGAGCTTGGAGGCGCTTCCCTTCCAATTCAGCCAATTCTTCTAACCTTCTTTCAGCATTGGTTTGTTCGCCATGGGCCAGGTCATATTGGACTGCCACTCTGAGTGACGGGACTTCCAGCTCTAGTGGAACCACTGCCTCCGAGCCGTATACCAATGAGTATGGTGAGCACCCTGTAGGTGTCTTGAAGACGGTGCGGTATGCCCACAGAGCTTCATACATTTTCTCTTCCCAGTCCTTTTTATTAGAACCAACGACCTTGGCCAGCAAGGTGCAGAGAGTCTTGTTAAAAGCTTCTGCCAATCCGTTTGCCTGCGGATTGTAAGGAGTGGAAGTCCTCCATTCGATCTTATACTTTTCGGCAAGCCGATAGACTTTCTGATTTCTGAAATGACTTCCATTGTCAGATATTATTCGGCTGGGGATCCCGAACCGGAAGATGATGTTCTGCTTGATGAATCTGGCGACCAGTTCACCAGTCACTTCTCTTAATGCTATAGCCTCCGCCCATCTGGAGAAGTAATCTGTTATGGCTAGTATGTACTTATGTCCGGCCGAGGAAGTCGGCAGTGGACCGACTACATCAGTTCCCCATTGCGCAAACGGCCAACTGGGAACTGTAGGATGCAGAGTCGTAGGAGGCCTTCGAGGCACAGTAGCATGCTCCTGGCATTTCTGGCATGATTTTGCAAATTTACAGCAGTCTTCGAACATGGTGGGCCAATAGTAGCCCAGCTTCTTGATTTCTATCTTCATCTTGGGACCAGCCTGGTGGGCACCTGCTGTCCCAGCATGTACTTCTTTCATCGCTTGCCAAGCTTCCTCAGTGGACAGGCAGCGGAGTAGAATCTTCTTGCGCGCATCTGCCATTATTCGGAACAGAGTCCCATTTCTGAATTCATAAGAATCTTTGATTCTCAGAAGTTTCATCTTCTCTTCTCTTTTCTGTCGGTAGCTGTTGGTGCAGGAACCACTGTAGCAAGTGCTGTCTCCAGTCAGATGCCTGTTCTGTGCTAACAGTAGCGACTTCTTCTTCTTCGGGGCACCCTTCTAGCATACTGGGGACTTGCCGCCGGTTCATAACAACAATGTTCAGTGTCTCATTTGGCGGGACTGCTAGTGAGCTGGCTAGCTTTGCCAGTGCATCAGCCTGGGCATTATGTCCACGGCCCACATGCCTGAGCTCAATATGATAGAATTTCGCCATGAGGCTCACAGCCTTTTGGTGATAGGGATTCAGTTCTGGCTTTCGCACTTCGAACTCCCCTTGGATTTGCTTTATCACCAACATCGAATCCCCGAATACCTGAAGCATTTGGATACCCATGTTGAGGCTGATATGGAGTCCGATTATCAGAGCTTCATACTCGGCTTCATTATTGGTGCAGGGCTTGTTTATAGAACAGGAAGTATGCACAACCTCCCCTTCCGGTGATCTCAGCACAATACCGGCTCCGGCCCGCATTCTGGTCTTTTCATCGGAGTCCGCCTCTGTTCTGGATGCTCCATCAAAGAATAACTGCTACATAGCTGACTGAGCCTGGCAGGCTTCGAGCGTCTCATCATCGGGTAATTCAGTCCCTAGCATATCATTTTCTGGCACAGGATGTTCTGCGAAGAAATCAGCCACGGCCTGTCCTTTTATCGCCCTCTGGGGTGTATAGGTAATATCGAATTCCATCAGAATTACTGCCCATTTGCCCAACCGGCCCTTCAGTACTGGCTGAGTCAATATATATTTGAGCGGATCTGCTACAGATATCAATCTGACTTCATGTGACAACATATAATGTCGGAGCTTTTTGACAGCAAAGACCAGTGCCAAGCAGGTCTTTTCTATGTAGCTATAACTTTCTTCAGTTCTAATCAGCCTCCTACTTAGGTAGTACAAGGCCTGTTCTCTGCCTTCTTCATTTATCTGTGCCAGCATTGCCCCCAGGGAACAGTGTGTGGCTGCAATGTACAGTATTAAAGGTCTGCCTTTAATAGGTGCCCCCAGCACTGGAGGGGTCTTGAGATATTCTTTCAGCTTCTCAAAAGCTTCCTGACAGCCATCGTCCCAGAGGAACGGTACATCTTTCATCATGAGCTTGTGAAAGGGGTGGCATCTTCCCGATAGATTAGATATAAATCGTCGGATGTAGGCCAGACGCCCTTGCAGGGATCTCAACTCGTGCAGATTCCTTGGTGGAGGGAGCTCCTGGATAGCTTTAATCTTGGACGGGTCGATTTCAATGCCCTATGACGGACAATAAACCCGAGGAATTTTCCACTGGACACGCCGAAGGCGCATTTCATAGGGTTCATTTTGAGCTCATATTTGCGCAACCTCTGGAACACCATCCTCAGGTCTTGCAAATGGTCTTCTCTTCTGCTGGTTTTCACCACCAGATCGTCAATGTAGCACTCTACTTTCTTGAAGAGCAAATCATCAAAGATCTTTGTCATGGCTCTTTGGTAGGTAGCGCCGGCATTCTTGAGGCCGAACGGCATCCTTTTGTAGTGGAATATCCCCTTCGGGGTGCGGAATGCAGTGTGCACTCTGTCTTCTTCAGCAATCCAGATCTGGTTGTATCCGGATGACCCATCCATAAATGATAGGGCCTCATGGCCAGTAGTTGCATCGATCATCACCTCAGTGATTGGCACCGGGAAATCATCTTTCGGGCAAGCCTTATTAAGGTCCCGGAAATCAACACATATTCTGATCTGCCCATTCTTCTTCTTTACGGGCACTATATTGGCCAGCCATGTAGTATACTGGTTTTCTTCGACAAAGCCTACATCAATCAGCTTGTCAACCTCTTTGTTAATCTGATTTATCAGTTCAGGACGCATTCTCCTGGAAGGCTGCTTTACAGGGTTAGCCTCTGGGTTTATTGCCAATCGATGCTGCGCCACATCAGAACTCAGTCCCGGCATTTCATCATATGTCCATGCAAAGCAGTCTCGGAATTCCTTCAAAAACTGTATATACTGTTCCCTGGTAGCTGGCTCCAGCAGTGCACTGAGGAATGTCGGCCTTGGCTCATCTGCGGTTCCCAGATTTATTTCCACAAGCTCATCGACGGTGGCCTGACCTCCGTCTTCGACCTCGGGCGGGGCTTCTTGCAAGTCAATGAAGCCTCCCGGGATATAATCTTCTTCAGTTTCATGATTTTCTGTTTCATCATATTGGTCATCAGCGGGTGCTGGCTCATCATATACGGCCAAAATTGTTGTATTCTGTTCAGTGTGCCCCGAGGACGTAACTGGATCAGCAGGAAACTCAAAGACGGAGTCTTCCGCCCTTAGAGGCTCTTCTGATGCAGACTCCCTTGAGAGATCATCATTCTGTAGAGCCCGGACTTCTTCCAGGATGCGCTCAAACTCCAAGCATTCCCTCAGCTCTTTGGCTGCTTGGTCTTCATCCGGGTTCCCGTGTCAAACTTTGCTTCAGCATGGAACAGATCTTCTTTGGAAGGTAGGTCTTCCCAGCACCAATCTTTCTTTGTTTCATCAGACGTTCCCGTCCCTGGTTGATTGTCTGGGGCTTCATTGTCTGTTATGGACTGATAAATGATTTCTTCATCTTCCGAAGGGTACGGGTCGTAGCCCACCCCAGGGGAATCTTCATGCTGGTAGAAGGTAGAGATGACATCCACCTCGGCCTCATAGTATTCTTGTAAAGTATAGCCCAGTCCCGGGTGCTGTGTGATCTTCCTCAATTCTTTATTATCTCGAGGCGGATCCCATAACTCCTTGAATGCTTTCTTCTGGGCGGCAGACTGTAGTGATGGCATTTTCATCTTAGAGAACATCTGCGAAACCCGTCGGGTAGTATAGTCCAAGCCCGTAATCGGCACCATCTGGTTTGCAGCCTCTTCAGGGACCATGCAGTCTTGATCATCTTCCTCGACTGACTCCCCAGTGTAGAATATGGTAGGAGGCTCGCAGAAGCGAGGGACTTCCATAGTCTTCAGTGGTAGCACCGTCTGGTACTCAAGGCTGACGATGGGTTTAAATAAACCCTGCGGCACCTCCACTTGTGTGTACTTTTCTTTCATTTCTTCATTGATATCATCCGGGTGAATGCTAGGAGGGGTGATCCGAGCAAAGTCACCGGCATAAGAGATGTGAGCTACCTCATGCTTTTTAATATAGCCCTTTGGTGGCGGTGGAGACCAATCTCTTGCCTTCGTCGCCGGCTTTTTCTGGCTGACCACAGCCTCTTTCTCTTCACCCTTTCGCGACACCTCCGTGTAGTAGGACGCATCGAGCATATGGCACTCGAATACTTCGAAGGGATGCAGATCCGCAAACACCCTCTCTTCTTTTCCTTCATGGCAGTATTTGATGCACTGATGTAGCGTGGATGGCACTATCTGATATTCATGCAGCCACGGTCTCCCCAGCAGGGCCTTATACGTGGTGTTGGAATCGATCACATAAAATCGTACCACGGTAGTGAGGTCGCCCAATGTGAGGTTGAAATCAGCCACCCCAAGAGGTGTTTCACATTTCTGGTTGAACCCTGCAATCTTCATATCTCTGACCTTGGTAAGCTGCAGATCAAAGTAATATTTCTGATAGATGCGGTATGGGAGGATGTTCACAGCAGCCCCGGGATCTATCAGTATCCTGCTCAGCGGCTGACAGTTCAGGGAGCCCTCATATACAGCGGTCTGTTATGGCTGGAATTCGGGATTAGCATATCATCTTCTGTGAATGTGATCGATGGCCCAGAATTCACTTCTGTTAAGAGTGCTTCATATTGTGCCGGCGACTGCAAGGCATCCACAATTGCTTGGCGGGCTTCTTCACTCAGAGAGAGGATTTCCCAGATGGAGAACCTGGTAGGGAGCTTCTTCAACATCTTCATGATTCGACTGCCTACCCGGACATTAGACAGTCTCATTTCTTCTGCCCATCGGGGTCTTGGAGGTTCATGTGGTGCCAGTGGCCTTTGCTGCCCAGTCCCAGTTTCATTCTCTTCCCTGTTTCCCGGGAGGCTTCTTCTGTAGCAACAGCCCCTGGCTTTGCTAGAGGGTCACTTCCTTCATTTTCTTCATGCTGCTTCTGCTTCCTAACTGCAGTCTGCTGGCATTTATTGCTTTTAGCTGGAGCAGTGTGAGCCAATTGCTCATTCTCCAAACTGGACAAGAATTCCAGGAATGAAGGAGCTTCTTCTTTCTCTTGGTACAAGCTGGCAGGGGGAGGAACCTGGACACCTCGTACCTCTGGTTCTGGGATCTGGTAGGGTTGCTCCCCTCTGAATATAATATTATGATTAGCTGGTGGTGGGCGCCCCCATCTTTTCCCAGAACGTGTTGCATGGGCTGAGGTAGAGGCCTCAGCATGGTTGGCTTCTAGCGGGGCATTTGATGCTTCAGCCTCATCATCCTCCCCGGGCAAGGAAAAGAGCACTGACAGGGTGTTACATTGTACTGTCGTGACTTTCTTTCCCTTTTTGGACTTGGGCCGTCTCTTCTTCTTCTGGGAATTTGGCTTTGCCAGCTCCTGCCCCCAGAAGGGCTCAGTCTCATCTTTTCTTTGTTCTGCCTCTGGCTGCTCTTCAATTTTCAATTCTTCGAGCTGCTCCCAGAGTATACAGTCTTTTACCAGCAGGTGTTTGGGCTTTTTCTGCTCATATTCATCGAGCTCATTGATATACTGCTGTAGACGCCTGGCTGCAGGACTTACTTCTTTATGTGCGGGTAGGGGAGTTTGTCTCCTCCGGTTGTGAGTAGGGATCCGGATGACTGGCCCGGTCTCAGCTGTGCGCCATACTGGCTTTACTGGAGGCGGTTCAGGCCTTGGTGTGACACCTCGAATAATCACCCCGCTGGTACTGGCTGCGGGAGTTTTCCTTCTATTCTTTATGGGTTTCGTCTGCCATCCCTCCTGATCCTTCAGTGGGGTGAGGAAACAAGCTTCATAGGTATGCCTGGTACATTCCTCAACGGCTTCCTTAGGCAGCTGCTGGTAAACTGAGATCATATTGGCGGCCATTCTCCAGGGCGGAGGCTCATGTGGATGAGGCGGCTTTACCTGATAATCTCCCAGCTGTAGCTCACCCTTTTTAACCATTCCTTCCATGATATCTTTGAAGACATAACAATCCTCAATTGCGTGCCCCAGCGCACGGTGAAATGGACAGAACAGCGGATCATCTTTCTTTGCCGCATCCTCGGGTCTCTTCGGTTCAGGCAATGTTACCTTGTTGAACTTATATGCCCAGTTAAATAGTGCTGCCGTCTTCTCCTTGGGAAAAGAGTAAGCCTTCTTCATCTTGTCTCTTAGAGAGACCTTGTCTTTTCTTTCTGCTGCACCCTCAGGCGGGGGAGCTTCATCTGCCCCCTTCTTCCCTTTCTGCTGCTCGAAGGTTCTGAAATCGACGGTGTTGGCCTCAGAATGTGATGGTCGTCGATCATTAGATTTACCTTTCAGCACATTGGGAACATTGGCGGTTGGACGTTTGGACAAGAACGTCTCAACCTCCGCCACTATATTGTTTAATCGGTCAAATGTTCTGACATCTGCACCGATCATCTTTTCTAGCACCTCTCTCCTGAGGCTCTGTTTACATATCTGCACTGCATCTTCTTGATGGGGGGGTCTTCTGCATCTCATGGCTAAGTTCCTCCATCTTTTGATGTAGTCCAGTGCAGTTTCATCTTGCTTCTGCCTGGTTGCATATAGCTCTGCTATTGTGATTTCCCTTTCAGTGACATGAAATCTGTCGCGGAATTTTCTCTGCATATCAGGCCAATCAACCACCGATCCAGCTGGCAGGCTTGAATACCATTCAAAGGCTAACCCAGTAAGGGATGAGCCAAAGAACTTAAGCAGATAAGCTTCGTCGACTGCCAGGTCGCCCATGATTGTGGTGTAGTAAGCTATGTGCTCTCTGGGGGAGCCCTGGCCATTAAATTTTTCGAACTTAGGCGGCTTACTGACGCCTGGAGGTAGTCTCTTAGCAGCATATTGGGGAGGATATGGCACCTTGTACACATCATAGGTACTAACATCATCGCCAGTCTTCTCAGACAGCTTCATCTCCACAATTCTTTCAATCATCAGCTTGTGGGCTACGGCTGGATCTATGTCTTCTGGGAAGAAGTGAGCTTGTTGCTGACTATGAGGAGTTGTCATCACAGTGGCGCGCAAGGTGGGCGCGGTAGGCTGTGTCTGAGACGCAGAGGGCTGAGCTACTGTTTGCTGTGGAACAGGTTGGCTCGGCGCTTTGCCCTTATCAGCCAGGAGAGGATTAGCTGGGATAGCCGTCTCTGTTGAGCTGGAAGTATGCCCCACAGGCTCGGCTTGCTTGGAGACCGGTGTAGCTTCATGTCTCTCATTGAGCTGTCTTCTGAGAGCATTGATCTCCTGCTGGTATCTTCTGAACATCATCTGGATCATGGGATCCAGGGTGGACGGGATCTATATATCTTCTGAAGTCCCTTCAGCATCATCAATGAAGGGATTATCTCCCTCTTCCGCTGTCACCACATTAACTGTCATAGTGGTGATCTTGCAGGCTTCACCATTAGTCTTCATTTTATCTTTTGCCGCCTGGCCTCTTCTTGTGACAGGCCCGGGTCTGGTTGCCAGCCTGAGTAGCTCATCCGGTTGAGTTGGTAGCATGTCTTGCCTCCTGACAAGTCCAGCCATGTTACAGGTGAAGATATGCATCTTTCCCTTCTGCCTGTAGACTTTTCTTTTTGCCTGGTCGGGATATTTGAGTCGGTCGAAGACCGATATTCTTTCTTCAGGTTCTTCCCCACACAGGTCTTCTTTCCCATATCCGGCCCTGCGGCCTTCCCCATAATCATTGGAATCGGAGGAGGAGACTTCGAGCATCACTTCTTGAAGGGTTTCTTCCTCTTCTTCATCCACGGTGCCCAGGGCACGGGATAATCTTTGCTGACCGAGGGCAGAATTCCCCAGGTAGTGGAAGTAGTCTTGAGCCACTTGCTTCATCTCTTCTTGATTGTGCCTTTGTGGCTCTGGTTGGAGCATCAGTCTTTCCTGGCCTCTTTGCTGATGAGCCAGTCTTGCCACCTGAGCATTCAGATGCCCGACTTTGGAATATCTAAATATATCAGCATGTCTGGCACAGGCTCTTGGTCTTCTTGGAATGGCAGCAGCGACTGGTTCGCTTGTTCTCATTCTTTCTTCTTTCTCAAATCTTCTGTCGCCATCCTGGCAGTAGTTGGCAGCAGCATCATAGTTCTTCCTTTGCCATCTTCTGCCCCCAGCCCTGGGATGGGGGACCGAGAGGTCTTGCTTCCGCTCATATTTTCTGCCCCTCATCCTGGGGCGAACAGTGGTCAGATTTCTTTCTTCATTTTCTTTCTCATCTTTCTTACCCCAAGCCATGGGGTAAACAGCAGCATCATCTCTTATGTCTTTTCTTTCTCTTCTTCTGCTTCCTGCCCTGAAGTGGGTAACAGCATCCTCGGTAGCTTTCCCCTCATCTCGAGTTGGGGCCCAGCTCTGAATCTTCTTTGGTCGCCAGACCTGTTTATATCTTGCTGGCTTGGGCGCCAGCGGCTTCCTCTCATCAGTTTCCCCGTTGGCCCTCCTGGTGGCCAGAACTTGGAACTTGTTGTCGATCTGAACGGTCGGGACAATCCTGTCCGGCCGGACTTCTCTCGGGCAACCGTTGAGGTTCACCCTAACGTCACCCATCATCATCGTCCTCCCAGAATTTGAGAGACGACGGTCGGCAGCAGCATACCGGCTCCTCCGGTTAGTTCTTTTCTTCATTTGGGTAGCAGCGGGGACCGTGTCCCTCCTTTGAACATGATGAACATAGCAGGCGACGGCTGTCGAGGTCGTCCTCTCTGGTAAGCTACCCTTGTTATCAGCAGTCTTCATCGGGGCACTTGCAGCAGTGCCTTGCTCGTTGTTGTCGACCTGCAGAAGGTCGGTGAAGACGAGGCCCAGGCAGTTGGGCAGCCCGACAGCAGGGGGCATCGACCCGAATGACAGCGGTACCGCCAGGTAACCCTCTCGGACATGCACATCGATCGGTTGTTGGTCGAAGCACACGGACATGAGTCCAGTCGTCATTGTAGCTTCCTGAAAATAAGGAAAGCGCACAGAATCAGAAATTTGAGGGTGGCCCGCTGGGCCTCCTATTTTTGGCGTAGAGATGAAGGGAGACTCGGTCCCACCGGGCGTGCCAGACTTGTGGAACGCGCTTTTTTCGTTCTCTTCTTTTATATATATAAATATATATATGGATTATTTATTGATTTATTGGCGTGCCAGTCACCGGGGTGACAATTTTATTATGCGCTCGATCTGACTTTTAATCAGTCGATTGTAAAGTTCAAGTCGGGACCCGAAGTCCGTCATACCATAAAGGCTATGACGTTAATTACGCCCTTCCTAAGAAGGACAACCCTTGATTAAACGCCAAAAATAGGAGGAAGGTAGCGGTAAAAATAAGACTCAAACGAGAGAGACAGTTGGTTCATCAGCAGGGCGTTAAATGGCCTGAGTGAAGCAAGGATACATCAAATGCGGAGCAAATCCAGCGGCATGTTCCCATTACCTTGGACTATGCCAGATGGGGATAGGAAACCACCCATGCAACGGCAGGGTGGGATCCATAAAAGATCGGGTATATCTAACCCGAATCCGGATAAGGACCGGTGCGACATGGCACACCCTGTGCAGGCGTGATGTCTTATTGATATCCCCCTTCGGAAGACCATCGGAGAACATGCAAGGGCAGAACTCCGTGGGCCAGCGGGGTTAGGAGAGAATACCATGATCACTCAAGGTGATACGAATGAATTTTGGCAGCATATCCCCTTTATCCTGGATTATGCCAAGAGGAGATAAGCCATCATCCACGGGATGCCGGGATGAAAGCCAGAAAAGAAGGGGGCACCAGGCCCGGGGCCATCACCCACATCCATAGCACCGATTTATGTTCCTTCGGAACCCGTCGGAGCACATGTAGTGACATAGCCCGTTAGGTCCATAAGGTTATAAAGAAATCCGGATCGGAACAGAACAATGTAGGGGAGGTCCTCCCCATTGATTTATTTCCTGAGGGATGCCAAGTGTTCTCCGTATAACCCTTGGATGGGTACAATATGGGGATCAAGGTTTAGGCCAAGAAGAAAGAGGTTCTCGGCGTAAGGATCAGGAGTATAGCCCGGCTTCTCGGCGTGGGCTGAAGGGAGCTCCCGGCGATCAATGAAGGGGGTTATCGGCCTAGGCCAAAGGGAGAAAAAAGAGGATCTCGGCGTGGGAGTTCCCGGCGTGCGCCGCGCCGGGAACTATTCACGCCGAGAAGGTGCTGGGCTTGAGCGCCGTGAGGGCTCATGGGGTTTTACGGTACCCTGTTTTGGGGGTTTTTCACGGGATTCAGACATGGCCTGGGGAATGGATTCAGGAGGCAAGTGAGGAAAGAGCCAGGGGCCTACCAGGTTGACAGCAGAGGGTCACAGATGAAAGGGGTTCGAGGGATCAGAGTCACCGGGCCTTCGAGCTCTCAGGAACAGGCTTCACGCCATCAGTATTGCCGACCATCCAGGAGATCGAGAGACGACAAACTCTGATCCCTGCAATGGCCCTAGTGGCTTGAGAAATTTTAGAAGAAAATCACGGACTCCGCGACGTTTAAATCATCGATGACATCGAGGGAGAGAGGGGGGAAACAAGGCCCAGAAATCCACAGTGAGGATTGGGGCTTTGTTGGCTCTGTCCCATCCTAAATAGGCATGCATATAAAGGGGAGCCGGCAGACGATTAACGTGTTGAGCTTGGATGAATTGAATTGGGCGGCATATCCCCCGAGCTTAGAGACATGCCAAATAGGGATAGGAAGCCATCCACGTAGCGACGGGATGGAATCCAGATAAACAGTGGGGGATCTTCCCCTTTGAACTCCCTGCTCGGTTGGAGGGTGTATGATATTCATTTTTTCGATGGATAGAGTCAAGCGGGGTGCGTATCGATCACACTCCCTTGGCCTTCCATGGTTTACCCTATTGGATAGAATTTCGGCAGCGTTTCCCCTTCTTTCGGGTCATGCCAAAGGAAATAGGCCGTCATCCACGGGTACAGGATGATAACCGAAAAGAAGGCTTAGGCTCCCTGATGATGCAGGTGCCCATGGCAATGCTCGCTATCCCCTCAAGAACCGTCGGGGCTTATACAGTGGTATGGCCCCTTAGGTTATAGGGTTATGAATGGATTTGATCTAAGATGATGTAGGGGGGGGTTTCCTCCCGTTAATCTCATCCCTGAGGTACATATGGCGACCATGAATATCCCCTTCAGCCGATATAACAGGTTGGACAAGGGTTGAAAGGCAGATGAAGAGACAGGCTCCTGGTATGAGTGTATTGGCCTGAAAGGAGGATCTCGGCGCGGATTGATTAGCCAAAGAGGGGCTCTCGGCATAGGAAGATGAACAGGCAAGGGTGTTCTCGGCGCGCTGGTTCCCGGCGTGCTCACCATTGCGCCGAGGGCTGTTGCTGCCGAGAAGCTCCGACAGCCCTGTTTTGGAATTCAGATTTGATTGGGACCGTATCTGGGGATCAAATCAGTCTGGCACTGTGGACTTCGATGCCATGGCATTAGGGTTTTGCTGAGGGACCGAAGGGTCAAGGTCATCACTTATCAGAACCTCCTGGGATCGCATTCGTCTACAGACGGGACACATCTTCTATAGCCAGCAATTCAGGAAATCAAGAGATTGATGTCTCCGATTCCTAAACGGCTTGGGGGCCTCGCAAGAAACTCAGATGCCTGCGAAGAATCTGCCATCGAGACAGGAGGGAGAGGGAAACAGGACCCAATAACCCATTAGATAAGGATTGGGGCCCTGACTTCCTTCCTCTTTGAAGCACAGACTCACGGGGATGACTCTGAAAACTGAAACGTCTAGAATATTGGACGTTTAGATGAAAGATACATTCGTAGAAAGACAGAGGGCAAAACTTTGATTGCCTAATATCGAGCACGGCAACCACTAAATTTCATTTCATCTCATTATCACCGCTTACATCGACTGCAAGGCTAAAGCCGAGAAACGGGTAAGGGGAGGAACAGAGGCAGGGAAGAAAAGAACTCTCGACCTCATCTGAATAGCCAAAGCATGAAGGCATATACCATTACATACAGAGGAAAGCAAAATAAAAGCAAACATGGGGGGGGGGTGGGTGGGTGGAGCATTGACTCCTCTCCCTCCCCCGAGCAGCTCACCTGGAGCTTCTTCTTCTTCTCCTCTTCTTTTCAGTAGGGTCTCTTCTCTCTTTTCTATCTATTTTCTGGATGAGGTTTTTTCTTCTTTTCTTCGTCTTCCTCTTCGTCTCGAGAGAAAGGGGGTTTTATAGGCATAGCACCCCCTCCCTATCGGCATGATCATCTCGGCGCCCGGTTGATGAGCTCCCGGCGCGCCTTATTCAGAGGCAGTAGGCTTCTCGGTGCCCCTTCCTCATATGGGTATTGTTGGGCTCTCGGCGCCACACGGCTGGGCCCGTTTAGATCTTTTAGTCTTTTATGCTTCCTCATCAGCAAGCTTGAGCTGTTAAGGCCGCTTAATCTGTCCCTTCATTTGTCGGTCCCTCTAGTCCGTCAGGCTAGGCGAAGGCCCATCAATTGGTGAGTTAGCATAGCTTCATCAGAATATTTCTGGGGATTTTCATCAGTCAGTGGACTGCAGTTCTTCATCAGTACTGCCGTCTGAGCGACGACAACACCGGACATCAGCTTGGCCGGGGAGGGCTTCAGCCGGGTGGTAGCTTTAGTGATAAATCTTCCGTAATCCTGGTCTTGCAGGGACTTCCGGGATCTTCATCTTTCACTCAATCTTCCATTATGTCTCGTTTCTATTGCCTGTTATATTTCAAGTGTCAATAGGTGGCTTATAGACTGGCTTTACCTCCATAATTAGCACGAGTGCATGACGTATTTCACGTCTCCATGCTGAAAAAGTATGTATATGATCCTGACCATGTTATCACTTATGATAATTTGGAGATTCAGAAGGATATGACGTACGAGCAAACGCCAATAAGGATTCTGGAACGGGAAGTGCGTCAACTAAGGAATAAAGCTATTCCTATGGTCAAGATTCAATGGAAGAAACCATGGTCGACCGAAGCAACTTGGGAAATAGAAGAAGCCATGCGGAAAAGATTTTTGGAACTATTCAACTGTAAGTACACTCTCCATAATCCATATATATATTGAATTTGGGGACCAAATTCTTGTAAGTGGGGGAGGGTGTAGTGCCCCAAAATTTATATAAATAATTTCTATAGAATTTTTCTGGAAGTTATTAGAAATTTATAAAGGCCAAATTAGATTAATAAATGAATTGAAGCCCAATAGGTTTAAGGACCAAGCCCATTAAGTTTGACCCATATTCTAGAAAGTTATTTAACCTATTCACAGATTTTAAAGATAAATACTATTTTTATAAATAATTATATGGATAAACAAACAAAATAGTTTAAATTTTATTGAATTCTGCGCACATGGGATGTAGCGGTCTATCGTGCGACCGCCACAGTCAGGTAACACGCCTACCTTCGACCGTTACGCTCTGTTAGTTCCGTGAAGTGAAGAAAGAGCAAAAAGATTAGATTTTTACTAGTTTATCTCTTAGGGATCAAGATGGGAAGACTAGTAGAGGTGTTAAGGACTCTTAGAAGTCGATCTAAGCTTTAACAAGGACTCTAGAATGGATCTAATCCTCAAACCCTAGTCAAAACCCTATAAATAGACCCTAGTTTTGACCTGCGTGACCCCTACTTTGGCTCACGTGGAATCAAGGTAAAGAGTCATAATTTCAGATAAGTTCTTTAAAACTTTTTATTTATAATACTTTAAACTAATAGCTCTCAAAATTTCGTGCGAGGTGATCAACTACACAAGAAGATAGAAGCTTCCAAAGTTACTGGTACGACCTTAGCAACCCAGGAATCTGAGCAAAGGTCCACTGAAGATCAGAAACTTAGATCATCAAAACGAGGTATTTAGGGTTTGATTCTTTAAAACTTTTTGGTCCCCTTAGTTTCATCTTCTTACTCTCAAAATTTCACGTCCTTAGGTCAAGAGGTTGAGGAGTTAGAGCGGCGAGAAGTTACTGAGAAACCATAGGAAGAGAAGAACCAGGGCGTGTCTTGCAGTCTCAAATTCGATGTTTAAAGCCCAGAAAAGAGGTAGGTCATCTCATGAACAGCAAGAACATCAAGTTAGAAGTAAAAGCCCTCTAGTTTTGTTTGATTTCTTGCACTATAGACCATGAATTTCATGTTTTAATAGAACTATGCATACATACATATCTTTAGTCTTAATTAAAGTTAAAAGATACTCTCTTGTTCATTCACTATAACCTATGCATCCAGATAGTCTTTTTACTTCATTTTATCATGGCTAGAGTAGTTAAGTCTTCTCTAAAACATAATATGTTCAAAGCATGATCTTTTATTTTTTTATATACTGTCAACAGGGCTCTGACGGATCAGAGTTAGACCATCACATGCATGTAACGGCCTTGTGATAAGCTGTCACATTCCCTATTACCTTTAAATTTATTTGTTGTCTCTAACGGACCATAACTGGAGCGTTATAACATTGTAACAACCCCACGATAAACCGTCACAGACCTGTGACGCGTCCATTCTTGACCGTTAGATTAACTGTGTTCTGTCCACCCGAGACAGAAATAAGAATAGTCAAGTTTACTTATAAATAAGCCTAGTTATCTAAGTTGTGACCTATTTTTCATGACTTTGAGTTTATTGATCAATTCATGATAGGAATTTGCATGTTTTGAGCATTTTGAGTATTTTAAGTTATGTTAATTTCATGTGCTAAAACTCTATAGTTTTGAAGTTAAACTATGATTTTCAGTATTGTATTGACAAAGCTTTATTATGGTTCCACCTCGTTACACATTCTTTTCTCTTTTATAGATTCATTTCTTTAAATACATGGCATATATTCCGATATATGACCATTAGTTCACACTTTGCACTATAGGAACATATTCTTGATCTTGAGGACCTCTCTATTGGATATTCCTTCCAATGGACTAGGAAATCTGGTTACAAGGCCTCCATAATTCTCCGCGAGCTGGGATTCCCACTAGGACGCCGAGTTAGTTGTACCATGAAAGCCCAATTGTTAGAAAGCACTATCGAAGTTTCTGGTTCTAGATACATATTAGACCGTCATGCTCATCTAAAGGCCTTACATATGACCGTCACATTTACTGAGTCCATTTTATTGTTTCTAGATTCAGTCGTTCTAACGGATCAATGATAGACCGTCACAATCATGTAACGGCCCATTGATTGACCGTCATAGTTCTTGAGGATTTTAACCCGAGGTTTGACCCAAGGGTTGATATTCCAAAGTGCCTAGATAGACTATTGATGGTCTAGGACTTGTCATATTGTTCAAGATACTTAGGTTAATTTATGAAAAAATAAGAAATGTACCGTTATGCTGCTGAATTATTTCCTTGAGCATAACCTTGTTTTAAGCCATTCTTGACCTCACATTTCTTCATTGAAGCGTTCATTCATTGAACTATTATTATCATGAACTTATTTGAGCTTGCTATATTGCTTGAAACGTGGAAGTAGCTTGATTTATACTTGAAGATGCGATCGAGCACTGATTGTGTTCAAGGGCTCTATGCCCCCTCGGCTGATTGTCAGAAATATACTATTATAAACTATGGGGTATGATACTACTGGCGTCGCATTACGCTGGGAGTACTTTCTTAATAAATAAGTGAAGATCCGCAGATATCATGAAAATACTTGTACATGACTTTCTTGCTTGTTACATTGTATTCCACAGAAATTCACCAAATACTTGCTCATAGGCAAAAGATGTTTGGGTGATGACTACGTGGTATTGCTAGTACATTCTCGTTACATTCTTGTTCATGAAAGGCCATATCATGTTCTTGTTACATTCTTGATAGTTATACTTGCTCACTCTATCTTACATGATCACCGTGTTACTTTGGTTTAATCGCGTGATTGATCGTATTCGCATGATTTTACCTTATTTCTTTAGAACTAAAATACTAATTATTTAAATATTATTAATCATGTTGATGCGAAGATACCTACTGGGCAAGTGTGCTCATTACCTATTTCCAATCTTTTCAGGAGATGGAAGTGAGTCAGGATCAGATTCGGAACGTTCAAATAGCGGGTCCGAGAGTGAATGAAGAATGAGTGAAGACTTAGGAAGTCTATATTGTTTAGATTGAGTCTATGTAATTTTCTTATTTCTTGAGTCTAGTATGATGAAGAAAGTTCAAATAGTGATTGTATTTGAATATTTGATTTGATTATTAATGAAATAAGTTGAAGTTGAGTAAATATTGTGCAATTACATTTATGTGTGTGATTGTCTGGCGCTCTGATCGTTCTTGCTTGCAAGGGGCTTACCATGCCGGCTGTTCACATTCCTTGAGCTAGTCTTCCGCTGTCATAAAAGCTCGGGGCGTGACAATAACTCTTCATGCTTGCAGGGAAATTTGGCAAAAGCTATTGATATTTGTCTCTAACTATGAGAAAATAGTAGATCTTCTAACAGTGTACTTAGTATCCTCTCCATGTGGAGTTCTTGTTTATTTATAGATGTATCAGACAGATGTGACTAATCCTTCTTTTTACAGGTCATTGGAGAGTGATTTTGTTTCTAGGACATCTCTATTGCAGGAAAGCCTCAGTAAATCAGGATTATTGGGGCTTCATTTGCTGGAAGATCTGACAGCTCTTGTTGTAGGTGATCTGTATGTGTTTTATAGGTGCTAATAGCTTTTGTTAATGGAAATATGTGATTAGACCCTTGACTTTTCTATGTGACTACATGAACCAGAATTTACTTTCTTTGTGATTTCATAGTTTTGCTATATATTAGTGATTTTGAGCTACCTAATTTCTACAATCTATCATTTATATTGATTTACTTTCATCTGAGTAATTGGTGGAATGTGGGCCATCCAAACATCATGTGCATCTTTCTATTTGTTTTTGCTAATACTCATTACAACCTCCTTTATATTTCAACAAAAGTTATAGGCAGTCATGTTCTGGTTCTATGATTAAAGCAATAAAATTTAATGAGGAAACACTTGATGCATTGAACAATGATTATTCCTAGTTTTGGAACAATGATTATTACTGCTAGCAGTGATCTTAATGAGGAAACACTTATGCATTGAACAAGCAGGTGAGAAACCTGTGGATTGTATCTGATGTTTTGAACCCAAGGACTGCATTCCCATTTCATGAGCAACAATATGTTCATATGGCCTGAAACAGAGAAACAAATTTGGGATTTTTTACACATCCCCTAATCCATCATATTTGCATTTATACCCTGACTTTTATTAATTGTCAAAAATACCCCCAAAGACTTCCAAATGGGTGCAATCATACACTTCCAGTTTTATACCACTAAAAGATGCCATATAGAAAATGTTAGCAAATGTAAAAGAATAAAAAATATCCTTAAGATATGTTATCTCATCATGCCCCTATAAGACTTAATTTAAAGGTAGGTTCATCATTTCAGTGCTTACACTACACTTGAGTAAGGATGAGGGTATTACCACAACTATTTGGATATATTGAAGGATATTATTGACAACTCATGAAAGTAAGATATATATAATGGATTACGGGGTATATATGCAAAAAACCAAGCAATTTTTAGAGGAAGTAAGATTCTGTCTTTATGTATTCCTTTGGGCAGACGTTATTCATTATCTCAACTTTGAGAGACTGATGGTCTCTGCCATTTATGATATCTACAATCTATCATTTATATTGGTTTACTTTCATCTGAGTAAATGGTGGAATGTGGGCCATTCAAATATCATGTGCATCTTTCTATTTGTTTTTGCTAATGCTCATTACGACCTCCTTTACATTTCAACAAAAGTTATAGGCAATCATGTTCTGGTTCTATGATTAAAGCAATAAAATTTTCTTGATTTAAGTCAATTGTATGCAAGGATAATAGTTTTCATCTAGATGTTAATCTGTAGGTTTACAAGCATTATATTCTATGATTGTCCCTATTTCTGATTTATTTGAGTGGCGATAGATTATGGAGAATGGCTGCATTTTTTTTGGGTGCATGGCAACATACTTTAAGTCATTTGTTTTTGCTTTGGTTACTTTTGCATGGTTCTTTATCCTGAAGATATATTATCAACATATAGAAAGATTTCAATTCACTTGATCTTTAAAAGGATGTATCATGTGCAGTATACAATCTTGCTAAAGATGATCTTAACAGGTATAAAGCATCTGGAATAAGATTGGACTCTGGTGATCTAGCACATCTCTCCATTGAGGCACGGTAGCTTTTTTGTGCAATAGAGAAGGAATTCAACATTCCTGGTTTTGGAACAATGATTATTACTGCTAGAAATGATCTTAATGAGGAAACACTTGATGCATTGAACAAGCAGGTGAGAAATCTGTGGATTCTATCTGATGTTTTGAACCCAAGGATTGCATTCCCATTTCATGAGCAACAATCTGTTCATATGGCCTGAAACAGAGAAACAATTTTGGGATTTTTTACACATCCCCTAATCCATCATATTTGCATTTATACCATGACTTTTATGAATTGTCAAAAATACCCCTAAAGACTTCCAAATGGTTGCAATTATACACTTCCAATTTTATACCACTAAAAGATGCCATATAGAAAATGTTAGCAAATGTAAAAGAATAAAAAATATCCTTAAGATATGTTATCTCATCATGCCCCTATAAGACCTAATTTAAAGGTAGCTGTAAGGATGAAGGTATTACCACAACTATTTGGATGTATTGAAGGATATTATTGACAACTCATGAAAGTTAGATATATAAACATATATATATATATAGTGGATTACGAGGTATATATGCAAAAAACCAAATAATTTTTAGAGGAAGTTAGATTCTGTCTTTATGTATTCCTTTGCGTAGACAATATTAAGCAAAGCTGCAACCAATTTCAATGAGCTTCATAGGATGCTTACCTGCAAGGATATGCATAACGACTACAGTCATCTATGATCCTACTAGACTAGATGCTAAGTCTAAAGCATGCTTGAAATCATTTAACTTCAGGTTGAATGCATGTTCTTTTTTTCTTAAACTGTAAGAAGGGAAAGAAAATGTCTAAGCTTTCTCTAATCCCAACTTTGTCCCAATATAAAACATAGCTACTTATCTTAGATTTAATTGATTGGCCATGCGTTATCATTGAACTATGAAAAATTTTGTTTGCTCATAGAAGTTTACTTTGCTCATCCATGGTTATATATATATTTAGAATGCTGTGTTTATATGATGAATGTAGGGTTTTCCAGGTTGTGACTGTATGATTCATATGTCATAGGAATGTTGTGACTGTATGACGCATGAGTACAAGAAGATATTTTTTCTAATGCTTCTGTACCCTTCTCATTTCTGTTTGATCTTGCTTTTTTTAATAATACTTCCTTTTGTGTTCATTCCTGAATACAGTCTGTTATTGAAAAGGAGAGAAGAGGAGATTATCTGGGGAAAACTGTCCAAGTCTGTTGCCTTGAGGTTTTGTTTGCCTTGATGGTGTCACCATCATGTTCTTCCAGGTTGTAATGTGAATGTTTAATATACTTTAAAGGTTTACCTTTTTTCATGTCTTCAAGGTTGTCCCTCACATTACTGATGCCATTCACGAGTTGATTGAATGTGTGGCAATGATTCCTGTGGATGGGAAAGAAGGCCCAGCTGATGTCTGTGTCATAGAACTGGGTGGAACTATAGGTGACATCTCTATAACACATCAAGAAAGCCCAATATCCCATTTCTGTGGTTAATGCCTTGTGTCAAATAGTTCCCATAGTTTTGTAATCATGCGTTCAGGATCCATGATCCTTTTGTGGCATAACAACAATGGCATTCTTGATGTAGGGGATATTGAATCGATGCCATTTATTGAAGCTTTGGGTTAGTTCTCATATCATGTAGGTAAATGCCTGTGACAATGCATCTGTGAGAAAATGTAAATCTGTATTTTGTTCTTCATTCCTTTTCACAAGATGGCATGTTCTTTTCTAGGTCCTGGCAACTTCTGCTTGGTCCATGTCAGTCTTGTCCCAATCTTAAATGTGCTTGGTGAGCAGATAAGACTCAATCTTTTAGGTGGCTGTATATTTCTCATCCCATTGGTTTGTTCTGTGATCTCATATGTCAGTCTTGTCCCAGTCTTGAAAGAGCTGAACCTTATGGGGTTTGTCTTTTATCGTTAGCCATTTATATTATAGCTTTGCACATATTTTTTTTTAAACTGTTGGATGAAGTTAATCAAGTATATACCATCTTCCACCAGCCACCTGCCTAATGAAGGTGGATGGTGCCACAAATATGCTTCCCAAAAGAAAATTTTGCAAACATGCATTTCCCTACATAGTCAATGTTAATTAATCTTATATTGTATGAAGATTTCCAAGCAGAAATTGCTATACTAGTCTTGATATGCTAATTTGGAGTTTGCATGTTATTTTTTCTCTGAAAATGCAGCATTGCACGGGAGCCTATGTTGGATGAGTGGACAGCTAGAGCGAAAATTTGTGACACAATGTAGGATCCTGTGAGTTTGAAACTGAGTCCTATGCCTTCACTATTTTCCTGGCCTTGTTTTGTGATTGTGCGGATGCCATTCTCTTATTCAAATGCATCTATTATATTATATGTTGCTTAATAAAAGATGTTATATGTTTTGGTCCTTTCATTAGATAATTAATTCCTGTTCTATTTTCTTTGTTTTAGATATGGAAATGTAAAGTATGTGGATGAACGACACAAACATAGATATGAGGTATACATGTTCAAATGGATACCCTATTTTCTATTCATTTTGGTTTTTTACATATATTTTGTATTCATCTTCGTTCTGAATTATCTATTAGTTCTGAATTATTCATTGGCACCATTGTGCCAATTGTGTTTCTTTTTTTAGGTGGGTAACATCATCAAGCCCGTAAGGCCTGTGAAGCCCAAGGTGCAGAAGGGAGAATAAAATTGATAGAGAAGCGGTGGAAGAGAAGTTGGCCAAGAGTATGGTAGAGAGGAATGCAACTGCCATGGCGGCATGCCAAACCATCCAATCAATTGGCTTCACTTACTAGTCCATTAGCAAGAAAATGTTTGTACCTAAAGAGCACCAAGGGGAAACTATTTTATCTGTTTTGAAGAGTTGAGTTTGTATATTTTAATTGCAGAGTGAAAAATTGAGGTTCCACAGTTTGAGTTGTATTTATAAATCATAGATGCTATATCTCTTGTGTAATTGGGATATTTTCATGATTTGATTTTATAATATAGCTCTATGAAGAAATTATTTTTATCAATGACTATCATGTCTTATTTATGATTCTGTTAAAAGGTGGATAGTTTATATATATGCATGTCTGGTGTATAATGGTAGGTGTTTATGCATGTCAATGAATTACGAAGAATATGATCCATGTACTGATTACATGTTAGGAATGTTGACTCTAACTTTTATATTTTAGGATGGTTATTTTGGTGCAATATTTAGAAAATGGAGCTCTTATAGATTGGTCGTTTGGGACAATTTGGGGAAGAAAATGTCCTTTAAACACATTATTCTAAATGATTATTTAAAGGTGTTTTTAGATGACTATCCTTAAAATAGGTTATTTGGGATAGTTTGAAGGAGGAATTGCCCTTAAAACATGCTTATTAGAGGCATTTGATCATCAAAATTGCCCGTGTTAGAATATTTAGGGATAATTTTTTAGTGCCTCTAATGACAAAATTAGGGGCACTTTTCAAAAAGTGCCCCAAAAATATTTAGGGACCGAGGCAATAGGGGCATATTTTACATTGCCCCTAAAATTAATCAAACTGCCCCTAAAGGTTTTTAGGGCATTTATCTCCATTTTTTGGGGCAGTTTTGAAATGCCCCTGAAGGTCTATTTTCTTGTAATGTGGAGGAAATGGACTCAAGCTTATCTCTGTAGTGTTACTATGGCCGTGAATGAATCCTCGGTTAGGTGGTTCAAAACATAGTGAGGCATGCGTCAAGGCGGCCCTCTCTCTTCATATCTCTTTGTTTTACACTCAGAAGGTCTATCAGCCGCACTTAGAACTAAGTCAGAGAAAGGGAACTTGGAGGGCTTCAAATTGAGGAAGACAAGTCCCGCACTCTAGCTTCTATTTATATGCTAATGATGTGCTGATGGTAGCCCAGGATGATGTAGAGGAAGTGCATGATGCGGGACGACTACGGAACTCGACTCGGACTGGTTGCGACCTTGGACTCTATAGGATGACACGACTAATAAGACGACACAACCAGCAACAACACTACAACGCTGCACCGAACGAGCTCCAGAAGAGGCGATCATGCCCCAGACAAGAAGCGCTAAACCCACGGTCGTCGCCAGCGAGGGAAACGTGACGATCTGCACGGTTGGGAAACAGGCTTTGAGTCTCGGGTGGTCAGCTTAATCTCGTGCTCAGAATGAGTCACGGGACGGGTCTCGCACTCACAACTCTCAGTGGTGACTAATTTAGCTAGCTAGGAAATAAACTAACGCACATGCAGTGGCATTCTAGAATGGATACTAGCTAAGCAAGTACGACAAAAGGGGGAAGCGAGTGTACCTCCACGCTCAGGGCGTGGGGAAGACGTCTCGCCGAGATCTGGAACTCCCGGTACAGAAATAATTATTAATTACAGCATTGATTCTACAGCCCACTCCACGCGGGAAGGTAACAGGCAACACGTGGGGTCCCGGACCACCAATATCGGGTTGACAGGCAGCAGTTGGTGGCGCTCGGGCAGACGCGGTCGGTCGGTTCAGCTCAGTTCACTCGGGCCTGCAGGACAGCATGTGGGACCGTTTGCTGGTACGGAGACGTCCGGGGGGCTCCTGGCTACAGCGACCAGCGGGGGCGTCTCTGGAGTGTCCCGGGTCCATCCCCGGGAGCGGCGGTCACCGGAGTGGAGTTGGGCGACTTCTTGGGATTTATTTCCCAAGGCTGTCCCACAGCTATGCTTCAGGCCAGATCTGGGCACTCTGACGAGAACGGCTGGTACGCCTAGCTCCGATGTCGGATCGAGACGCAATGGGTACCGTTGGAAAGAGGACCTTAAATCCTACGACATATTGGCATGCCAGATTCACATAACGGCTGGATTGGAAATGAAAATAACTGCAAACTGACTGAGCACTCTGTCCCGAAACACACAACAGGCAGGGTAGAACATGAACTGCCTGTTCAAGGGGTTTGACCAAAGATCAAATCAAAGATTTAGGACATAGGAATTTTATGATGGAAAGAGGTGAGGGTGACGGTGACGAACATAGTTTTTTTGTAATTTTCTAACAACGTTTGAGGGGTGATAAAATTCGGCTACCATGATCTATCTCGCAGATCTGTACACATGCAGACTTTGAAGGGGGAAAACAAGAGGCTGGGAAAGGGGGCAAACGGGCTCAGATCGGCGTGAAAATTAAACTAGGATTGACTGACGTTGGGGGAACCTACCCTTAAATTTCACCATGATCCAACGGTTGGATCTCTCGTACCAGCCCTTTCACCGAGCTACTATCCTGCAACTCTGAATTTCGGGGCAGCAGATGATGGCCGGCTTGTGGTGACTCGACGGCGGCGGCGGCGGTGATTGATCATAGCAAGTGGAGGAAGAGGGGAAGAGGAAGAAATTTGAGAGAGATGGAGGATTTGGATCTGGATCTGAAGAAGATTGGAGGAAGAAGATGAAGAACACCAAGAACAAGGGAGAGAGTGGGGGGTGCGCCCAATGCACTTCTTCAAATTAATTCTTCATTAATTTCATCCAAATACAACAAGAGACATTATATATTCAAACCCTAGACCTAACCAAATGACCTAGAATACCCTTGGTCAAGGGGGTATAATGGGGAAATGGGATAAAGAAGGATTAAACAAATCCCCCATGTGGAGACAAAAGAGGGGGCGCCCCTCTCTCCAAGTCAACATAAGGGTCTTGTTTAATTTAATCAGTTTAGACCATATTAATCCCCCCTTGGATCAAATTAAATCAAAAATACAAATACATGGTCAATTATTCTACCATTGACCCAATATAAAAACCCAAGATAATACAACCCAAATACATGCTAAATACACATCAAATACGACCAAACACGTATGCCGTACAAATACGTATAAAAATACGTACTGAAATATCAAGGCTCCGGTGGTGATTCTAGACTGTCCCCCAGCCACAAAGAGGTCGGTGTCGAACGAGTCGTGCTGCGGGTCCGGTACCGACGGCTCGCTTAGTCGAGCCGTAGTCGTGCTCTGGTGTCCTTACCAATTCTCCCCGGGTGGGAGAAACTCGACCCCGTCGAGTAAGGGTCCGGGTCGCTCTGGTATCGATCCAACAGATCTGAATCTATCCTCTGTAGCTCATCCCGGGTGATCCAAGTGTCCTCAGACGCGGGCCGTCCCCTCCAACACACCAAATAGCACTGGTACACTCCGCCTCCCGTAGTCATCACATGCTCGTCCAGTATACATTCTATCTGCTCTCGCTGCTGAGGTAACAAGGCTGGAGGTGGGTGCTCTGGGGTGGTGCCACTCACAATGGGTGGGTATGGCTCAAAGGGCTCACTGGGTATCACCGCTAGGTCCCTATAAGCGATGAGATCCAAGACATTGAAAGTGGAGCTGATCCCGTAATCCTTTGGCAAGTCCACAACATATTCGTTTGATCCGACTCACCTCACTACCCGAAAAGGACTAGCACCGTGAGCATGCAACTTCTTCACGGCTCCCGAGAGAAACCATTCAGGTCTGACCCTGATCATGACATAATCGCCCTCCTGAAACTCACGGTGCTGCCTATGGGCGTCGGCCAATTCTTTGTATCGTGCGATGCTGGACTCAATGTGACGATGGATATGCTTATGCAACTGTCTAATATGATCGGCAAAAGACTCGGCTGAATATTAAAACACTTTTCAAAAAATTATAAAGGCTTAAATAAATTAATGAAGGGATTATTAGATTAATAAGTCATTATAAGGCCCAAATTATGTTAAATAGTTAACCTAGCCTATCCAATGATTAACTAAAAGGATTTAAGGACCAAGCCCATTAAGTTTGGCCCATATTCTAGAAGGATAACTAGCCTATTCACGGATTTATAAGATAAATACTATTTATCTAAGATGATAGGGATAAACGAATAAAAGAGTTTTATTAATTTAAAAATTCTATACACGTTGACTGTAACGGTCCATAGCGCGACTGTCACAGCCAGGTAACGCGCCTGGACACGACCGTTACATACTGCGAGTTCCGTAAGTTGAAGAGCTCCCAAAAAGATTAGAATTTTTGAACCCTATCTACAAGAGACCTAACTAGAAGGACATGTTAAGTTACTAGGGACTCTTAGAGATCAGATTTTGATGAATGAAGGACTCTAGAATCGATCTAATCTTCAAACCCTAGCCAAAACTCTATAAATAGAACCCAGTTCTGAACTGAGCGACCCTTATTTTTGGGCCGTAAAGAATCAAGGTAAAGAGTCGTAATCTCGGATAAGTTCTTTAGAAGATTTTGTAGACAATACTTTAGACTAACTACTCTCTAAATTTCACGTCCTTAGGTCAAGAGGTCATCGAGTTAGAGCCCAAGGAAGTTGCTGAAAAGTCACAGGAAGAGGAGAGCTAGGGCACATCTTTTCAACCCTAAATTGGAAGTTTAAAGCCAAGGTTAAGAGGTAGGCCATCTCATGAACGGCAGAAACATCTTGATAGGAATAAAAGCTCTCAGGTTTGATTGAATTCCATGCATGATAGATCATGAATTTCATATTTTAATGGTTCTATGCATTCATATATCTCTTAGCCTTAAATAGAAATAAAAGATGTTATCTTGTCTATTCAGTAGAACCCATGCATGTAGATAGCCTATACTTTGTTATCATGTCTAAGGATAGTCATACTATTTTGATTTCTAGACATGATGTGAGTTGATCTCTTGGATTCTATATGGTTTTCTGTCAGCAGATGCTCTGACGCATCATAGTAGGACCGTCATACTCACGTAACGGCCTTACGATGAGCCATCACAGTTCTGTTGTATATATATGCACTCTGTTGTCTCTGACGCATCAGGGAAGGAGCGTTACGTTCATGCAATGGCTGCTCGATAAACCGTCACATTAACCGTGACGCGCCATCAATAGACCATCAGATACCTGATGTTCTGTCAACCCGAGACAGAATAGGACTTGTCAATTTTACTTATTATTAAGCCTAGTTATCTAAGTTTAAACCTGTTAAAGTGATCTTGGAATTATTCAATCGTTCATGATAGGTATTGCATGATTTTGGTATCTTAATATCATTTTAAAGATATGTTAATTTCATGACCAAAAATCTATAGTTTTGTATTCTAAATCATGGTTTTACACAATGCATTGACGGAGTTTTTATCGTGATTTAGACATGGATACACATTCTATCTCTATCTATAGAGTCATTTCTATAAGTACATGGCACATATTCCGGTATGTTGTCTATTAGTTCACACTTTGCACTATAGGAACATATTCTTGGACTTGAGGACCTCTCTATTAAATATTCCTTTCAATGGACTAGGAAATCTTATTTCAAGGCCTCTGTAATTCTCCGCGAGCCTGGGATTCCCACTAGGACGCCGAGTTGGTTGTACCATTGAACCCCATTGATTAGATTATACTATCGATGTTTTCTGGTTATCAGTAATGTAAGGGCTCTGTATTGGACCGTCAGGACATGTAACGGCCCAATATACGACCGTCACATTCATCTGAGTTTGATATCTTGATTCTGGACCCAGACCACTATAACGGCCTAATCCTGGACTGTCACATCATGTAACAGCCCAGTACACGACCGTCACACTTCACTAAGTCTATTTTATTAGTTCTAGATTCAAACTAATGTAACGGCCCAGAACTAGACCCTCACATAATGTAACGGCCCAGTACACGACTGTCACATTACTTAAGTATGTAACCCAAGGTTTGACCCAAGGGTTGATATTCCAAAGGTTCTAGATGAACTAATGATAGTCTAGAACTAATAATATTGATCAAAAAACTTAATATAATGATTGGAAAGAGAAAAGAATATTCCGTTATGCTGTCGATTTATTTCCGTGAGCAAGACATTGTTTAAATCTTTTTCTTGACCTCTCATACTCTAAATTGAAGCATTCATTCATTGATTGTTGTTATCATTAGTTATTGATATTATTACATTCTTGGCCATACTTTATTGTTACACTCATGGAAGTAGCTTGATTTATACGTGAAGATGCAGTTCGGGCGCTGATTGTGTCCAAGGGCTGTATGCTAGTCCCCACGGATGATTGCCAGAAACATACTATTTTATAAACCATGGGGTATGATGCTACTGGCGTCGCATTGCTCTGGGAGTACTTTCTTTATAAATAAGTGAAATCCATATGCACTCGTGAAAATCTAGTGAATTGCTACATGATTGATATTCTCGTGCGTAACCTTTATGGTTATGAAAGTGAAAGTGCATTCTCGATACATTCTTGTTCATGAAAGGCCAAACATCATGTTCTTGTTACATTCATTCTTGTTCATTCTTGTTCACTCTATCTTACATGACTATCGTGTTACTTTGGTTTAATCGCATGATATTCGCATTCGCATGATTTTGCTTTACTTCTTTAGAGCTAAATTATTAATTACTTTAATAGTGCCTTCATGTTGATGCGAAGATACCTACTGGGCAAGTGTGCTCATTACCTATTTCCAATCTTTTCAGGAGATGGAAGTGATTCGGGTTCAGATTCAGAATGTTCAAGTAGCGGATCTGAGAGTGAATAAAGATGAGCGAAGACTTAGGAAGTCTATATTGTTTAGATGGAGTCAATGCAATTTTCCTATTTCTTGAGTCTAGTGCATAAATGGAAATTTAATTAGTGGATGTATTTTGAATATTTGATTATCAATGAAATAAAGTGGGAGTTTGAATATATATATATTGTGCAATTATATCTTTATGTGTGATTATCTTGCGCTCTGATTGTTCTTGCTCGTAAGAGGCTTACCATGTCCGCTATTCACGCTCCCCGAGTTAGTCTTCCGCTGTAATAAAGGCTCGGGGCGTGACAGTTAAGTTGGTATCAGAGCCTAAGTCTTAAGACTTAGGAAGAAGAGTCACGTCATAG
Source organism: Amorphophallus konjac (assembly GCA_022559845.1). NCBI lineage: Eukaryota > Viridiplantae > Streptophyta > Magnoliopsida > Alismatales > Araceae > Amorphophallus > Amorphophallus konjac. Next base: position 212,547,465 of record CM040125.1, on the reverse strand, counting down.
GAAAAGTCCAAGGTTTAAGGACCCCTACCTATGAACTAAGGAAGAAGTTTCCATACCCATGTGAGATGTGGGTAGAGCCCGGGATAAGATAATTAATTAGCTTTAAGATTTATTTTGTTCGTTCCAATTTCATGAGAAATAACAAGTTGTTATTTTCTCCTAGGTACCGTATCTTACAAATGGCTCATCGTGTAGATTGGGATGGTATGCAACAAACAGTTGCCGGCCTTACCCAGGCATTGCAAACTATAGCGCAAGGTGGCGCAGGAGCACGGGCTAGCGATCTACATCACAATTTCTGGAGTTTAAACCCTCCGCGTTTCTACGGTTCCTCTAACCCGGATGAAGCAGAAAATTGGATCGATGAAATGAATCGTATCTTTGATGTCATTCAATCCACCGATCAGGAGAAGGTGCGTCTGGCAACGTTTCAACTTAATAAGGATGCCCGTACTTGGTGGAAGTCGGTTCCAGCACCTCCGACCAATGCACCTCATACATGGGACAATTTTCTTACCCTATTCCATGCCAAGTACTTTTCTAAGCACGTAAAGGAACTAAAGGCTATGGAGTTCGCCGCTCTTCGGCAAGGAATGATGACGGTTGCCGAATATGAACTACAATTTTCAAGGCTAGCACCTTACGCACCACATCTTATCAGCACCGACTTATTGAAGGCAAATCGGTTTATGGACGGGTTACGACTCGGTTTCATCCAGCAACTCGGGACCCAAAACATCCGTACCTATGCGGAGATGGTTCAACGAGCATATTTATGTGAAAGGACCTTAGAGAAGGTCGTGAAGTTAAAAGGAAAAGGAGAAGAAACAAGCCGACGTTCCGATCAGCGTTATAAGAAAGAGAAATTTAGTATCACAGAACCCTACAAAAGCCGTGATACTAAGAAAAGATCTAGGAGTGGGAACGGTGGAAGTTCCCACAAGCAAAAGAAAGTCAAGGAAGAGAAGGAGCAGGTCGCCACGGTTTGCATATTTTGTGAGAAATTCGGCCATTCGGCTGAGGAGTGTTGGAAGCGCCTTGGCGCTTGTTTACGTTGTGGAAGCAGGGAGCATCGCATGCCGGATTGCCCCCTTATGAAGGACCAGTCATCTGGTAATGGACACAGGAGGCAGGCTCGCCTCAATGCCGTTCTAGATGAAGAGGAAGCACCCAAGGATGATGGGCTTATGGAAGGTACTCTTCAAATTTGTTCTCGTCCTGCATTTGTGCTATTTGATACTGGTGCCTCTCATTATTTTATCTCCACTACTTTTGCTAAGACATTACCAATCGCATCAGTTCCCTTACCTTCAGATCTTGCCATTTCCACACCCTTAGGATCTGGAACTAAGCTTACCAACTAATATCCTGATAGCGAAGTGATAGTAGAAGGTCACAATCTCCCCGCAAACTTAGTATGCCTTGTCATGAAAGGTTATGATGCCATTTTAGGGGTAGGTTGGCTTGTAGACCATGATGCTTATATCAATTGTCGAAATAGGATTATATCTTTTCGAAAACCTGGTCTTCCAAGATTCTCTTTTCTTGGCATCAAATACAAGAAACACCCCACTATCGTATCCTTACTTCACGCTTGCAAGCTCATCTCGCGAGGATGTGAAGCTTTTCTTGCTTCCGTCATTATTACAGAGTCCAAGGAGATTATCATAGCAGACATACCTATTGTAAATGAGTTCCCAGATGTGCTTCCATCTGAACTACCTAGTTTACCTCCCGAGAGGGAAGTGAACTTCATTATTGAACTCATCCCAGGAGCAGCACCTATTTCTATAGCCCCTTACAGGATGTCCCCCACAGAACTTAAAGAACTAAAGAAGGTTGCAGGAACTTCTGGATAAGGGCTTCATTAGACCTAGCACATCCCCTTGGGGTGCGCCGGTTCTATTTGTCAAAAAGAAGGATGGTTCTCTCAGACTATGCATCGATTACCGACGACTAAATCAGCTTACAAACAAAAATAAGTATCCTTTGCCGCGTATTGATGAGCTCTTCGATCAGCTTTCGGGAGCAGAATATTTCTCTAAGATTGATCTTAGATCAGGTTATCATCAGTTGAGAATTAAAGAAGAAGACATTTATAAATCGGCTTTTCAAAGTCGTTATGACCACTATGAATTCGTGGTAATGCCATTTGGGTTAACTAATGCCCCAGCAGCATTTATGCAACTTATGAACAGTGTCTTCCAGCCATACCTGGATCGATTCATTATCGTCTTCATCGATGATATCCTGATATACTCCAAGACAAAAGAGGAACATGAAGAACATCTAAGGATATCTTTGCAAACACTTAGAGAACACATGCTTTATGCCAAACTCAATAAGTGTGAATTCTGGCTCGAGGAAGTCTCATTCCTAGGCCACATTATTTCAAAAGAAGGTATTGCTGTGGATCCTTCTAAGGTAGAAGCTGTCAAGAATTAGAGTCGGCCTACGACTGTGTCTGAAGTAAGGAGCTTTCTGGGTCTAGCTGGTTATTATAGAAGATTCATTAAGGACTTCTCAAAGATAGCAGTTCCTTTAACTAGATTCACCAGAAAAGAAAATCCTTTTGTCTGGTCAAAGGAATGTGAGAAAAATTTCCAAACTCTTAAGAATCATCTTACAACAGCCCATGTTTTGTCACTACCAATGGAGGGTAGTGGATTCGAAGTGTATACGGATGCGTCTGGTATTGGCTTAGGATGTGTTCTCATGCAGAATGGAAAGGTGATCTGTTATTCTTCAAGACAACTGAAACGGCACGAGGAAAATTATCCTGTACATGATTTAGAATTGGCATCAGTTATTTTCGCCTTGAAAATTTGATGTCATTATCTTTATGGAGAAAAGTTTACGGTCTACTCAGACCACAAAAGCTTGAAATACTTATTCTCTCAAAAGGAGCTTAACATGAGACAGAGGGGGTGGTTAAAATATCTCAAAGACTTTTATTTTGCTATTCAATATCATCCTAGCAAGGCTAATGCTGTAGCAGATGCCCTCAGTAGAAAACCAATAGGTATGCTATCACGTCTTATGATAAGCGTAACTAACCTTATTCCTTAATTTGCTCAGTTGAACTTAGATGTTGACATAAAGGAAGAAGATTGTTTCCTAGCTAATATCCGAGCTCAACCTACATTGATAGAGGATTTGGTCAAGTTACAAGATGATGATCCGGTTTTACTAGAAATTAAGGCCAATATAGAACAAAGACTGGATTTTTCTATTTCCAATGACAGAAGATTATTATTTAAAGGCCGAATATGTATACCAGATCATGAGGCTACGAAGAAACTAATCCTAGATGAAGCGCATAATTCTAAATACACAATTCATCCAGGAGGTACAAAGATGTATCAAGATCTCAAAAGAAATTTCTGGTGGCCCAATATGAAGAGAGAAATAGCTGATTTCGTGTCTCGTTGTCTCACTTGTCAACAAGTAAAAGCAGAACACTTTAGACCCGCAGGTAAATTGCATCCCTTACATATTCCCTAATGGAAGTGGGAGAGTATAGGGATGGATTTCATTATGGTGTTACCTAAGACAAGAGGTGGACATGATGGCATATGGGTAATCGTAGATCGATTGACTAAATCTGCACATTTTGTACCAATGAAGAGTCGATGGTCTGTGGATATCCTGGCAGCATTATACATAAAAGAAATCGTCAAGTTACATGGTGTCCCTGTCACTATTGTATCAGATAGAGATCTCCGATTTACATCACAATTCTAGAAGGGCCTACAACATTCACTGGGGACTAGGTTGAATTTTAGCACAGCCTTTCATCCACAAACTGATGGTCAGACGGAAAGAACAAATCAGGTAGTAGAGGATATGCTTAGGGCTTGTGCTATTGACTTTGAAGGTAGTTGACATGATCACTTACCTCTAGTAGAGTTTGCTTATAATAATAGCTATCAGGCAAGCATATAAATGGTACCTTTTGAAGCCTTATATGGAAAAAGCTGTTGATCACCAATATGTTGGAGTGAAATGGGGGAAAGACAATTCTTAGGCCCTAATATTATCAGAGATTCTACAGAGAAAATAAAACTCATTCAGGAAAGAATAAAGATGGCGCAAGATAGGCAAAAATATTATGCCGACAATCGAAGACGTGACTTGGAGTTTCAGGTAGGAGATCATGTATATTTGAAGGTTTCTCCAGGTCGTGGTATTCAAAAATTTGGCATTAAAGGAAAGCTAACTCCAAGATTCATTGGCCCGTTTGAAATTCTTGAAAGGGTCGGTGAAGTAGCTTACAAGCTGGCTTTACCCCCACAATTAGCAGGAGTTCATGACGTATTTCACGTCTCCATGCTAAAGAAGTATATATATGATCATGACCACATTATCACTTATGACAATCTGGAGATTCAGAAGGACATGACCTACGAGCAAACGCCAATCAAGATATTGGAGCGTGAAGTGCGACAACTAAGAAATAAAGTTATTCCTATGGTCAAGATCCAATGGAAGAAAACATGACCATATGAAGCAACATGGGAAACCGAAGCAGCTATGCGAAAAAGATTTCCAGAATTACTTAACTGTAAGTACACTATCCGAAATCCATATATTGAATTTGGGGACCAAATTCTTCTAAGTGGGGGAGGGTGTAGTGCCCCAGAATGTATATATATATATATATACATATAATTTTTGAATATTAAAATAATTTTCTAAAAATTATAAAGGCTTAAATAAATTAATGAAGGGATTATTAGATTAATAAGTCATTATAAGACCCAAATTATGTTAAATAGTTAACCTAGCCTATCTAATGATTAACTAAAAAGATTTAAGGACCAAGCCCATTAAGTTTGGCCCATATTCTAGAAGGATAACTAGCCTATTCATGGATTTATAAGATAAATACTATTTATCTAAGATAATGAAAGGGATAAACGAATAAAAGAGTTTTATTAATTTAAAAGTTCTATACACATTGACTGTAACGGTCCATAGCGCGACCGTCACAGCCAGGTAACGCGCCTGGACACGACCGTTACATACTGCGAGTTCCGTAAGTCGAAGAACTCCCAAAAAGATTAGAATTTTTGAACCCTATCTACAAGAGACCTAACGAGAAGGACATGTTAAGTTACTAGGGACTCTTAGAGATTAGATTTTGATGAATTAAGGACTCTAGAATCGATATAATCTTCAAACCTTAGCCAAAACTCTATAAATAGAACCCAGTTCTGAACTGAGCGACCCTTACTTTTGGGCCGTAAAGAATCAAGGTAAGGAGTCGTAATCTCAGGTAAGTTCTTTAGAAGATTTTGTAGACAATACTTTAGACTAACTACTCTCCAAATTTCACGTCTTTAGGTCAAGAGGTCGTGGAGTTAGAGCCCAAGGAAGTTGCTGAAAAGTCATAGGAAGAGGAGAGCTAGGGCACGTCTTTTCAACCCTAAATTGGAAGTTTAAAGCCAAGTTAAGAAGTAGGTCATCTCATGAATGGCAGAAACATCTTGATAGGAATAAAAGCCCTCTGGTTTGATTGAATTCCATTCAGGATAGATAATGAATTTCATGTTTTAATAGTTCTATGCATTCATACATCTCTTAGCCTTAAATAGAAACAAAAGATGTTATCTTGTCTATTCACTAGAACCCATGCATGTAGATAGTCTATACTTCGTTATCATGTCTAAAGATAATCATACTATTTTGATTTCTAGACATGATGTGAGTTGATCTCTTGGATTCTATATGGTTTTCTGTCAGCAGATGCTCTGACGCATCATAGTAGGACCGTCATACTCACGTAACAGCCTTATGATGAGCCGTCACAGTTCTGTTGTATATATATGCACTCTGTTGTCTCTGACGCATCAGGAAAGGAGCGGTACGTTCATGTAACGGCTGCTCGATAAACCATCACATTAACCGTGACGCACCATCAAAAGACCGTCAGATACCTGATGTTCTGTCTACCTGAGACAGAATAGGACTTGTCAATTTTACTTATTATTAAGCCTAGTTATCTAAGTTTAACCCTGTTAAAGTGATCTTGGAATTATTCAATCGTTCATGATAGGTATTGCATGATTTTGGTATCTTAATATCATTTTAAAGATATGTTAATTTCATGACCAAAAATCTATAGTTTTGTATTCTAAATCATGGTTTTACATAATGCATTGACGGAGTTTTTATCGTGATTTAGACATAGATACACATTCTATCTCTATCTATAGAGTCATTTCTATAAGTACATGGCACATATTCCGGTATGTTGTCCATTAGTTCACACTTTGCACTATAGGAACATATTTTTGGACTTGAGGACCTCTCTATTGAATATTCCTTCCAATGGACTAGGAAATCTTGTTTCAAGGCCTCCATAATTCTCCACGAGCCTGGGATTCCCACTAGGATGCCGAGTTGGTTGTACCATTGAAGCCCATTGATTAGATTACACTATCGATGTTTTCTAGTTATCAGTAATGTAACGACTCTGTATTGGACCGTCAGGACATGTAACGGCCCAATATACGACCGTCACATTCATCTGAGTTCGATATCTTGATTCTGGACCCAGACCACTATAACGGCCTAATCCTAGACCGTCACATCATGTAACGGCCCAGTACACGACCGTCACACTTCACTGAGTCTATTTTATTAGTTCTAGATTCATACTAATGTAACGGCCCAGAACTAGACCGTCACATCATGTAATGGCCCAGTACACGACCGTCACATTACATAAGTATGTAACCCAAGGTTTGACCCAAGGGTTGATATTCCAAAGGTTCTAGATAAACTAATGATAGTCTAGAACTAATAATATTGATCAAAAAGCTTAATATAATGATTGGAAAGAGAAAAGAATGTATCGTTATGCTGTCGATGTATTTCCGTGAGCATGACATTGTTTAAATCTTTTTCTTGACCTCTCATACTCTAAATTGAAGCATTCATTCATTGATTGTTGTTATCATGAGTTATTGATCTTATTACATTCTTGGCCATACTTTATTGTTACACTCATGGAAGTAGCTTGATTTATACGTGAAGATGCAGTTCGGGCGCTGATTATGTCTAAGAGCTCTATGCTAGTCTCTACGGCTGATTGCCGGAAACATACTAGTTTATAAATCATGGGGTATGATGCTACTGGCGTCGCATTACGCTGGGAGTACTTTCTTTATAAATAAGTGAAATCCATGAGCACTCGTGAAAATCTAGTGATTGCTACATGATTGACATTCTCGTGCGTAACCTTTATGGTTATGAAAGTAAAAGTGCATTCTCGATACATTCTTGTTCATGAAAGGCCAAACATCATGTTCTTGTTACATTCATTCTTGTTCATTCTTGTTCACTCTATCTTACATGACTGTCGTGTTACTTTGGTTTAATCGCATGATATTCGCATTCGCATGATTTTGCCTTACTTCTTTAGAGCTAAATTATTAATTACTTTAATAGTGCCTTCATGTTGATGCGAAGATACCTACTGGGCAAGTGTGCTCATTACCTATTTCCAATCTTTTTAGGAGATGAAAGTGATTCGGGTTCGGATTCAGAATGTTCAAGTAGCAGATCCGAGAGTGAATAAAGATGAGCGAAGACTTAGGAGGTCTATATTGTTTAGATGGAGTCAATGTAATTTTCCTATTTCTTGAGTCTAGTGCATAAATGAAAATTGAATTAGTGGATGTATTTTGAATATTTGATTATCAATGAAATAAAGTGGGAGTTTGAATATATATATTGTGCAATTGCATCTTTATGTGTGATTGTCTTGCGCTCTGATTGTTTTTGCTCGCATGAGTCTTACCATGCAGGCTGTTCGCGCTCCCCGAGTTAGTCTTCCGCTGTAATAAAGGCTCGAGGCGTGACAAATATGATCGGCAAAAGACTCGGCTGACTTGGACACACGGGACTGGATGGGAGATGGGACTAGGTCTATGGGCTTCCTAGGTCTACGGCCAGTGACAATCTCGAAGGGGCTCATACCTGTAGACTTATTGACCCAATCGTTATAGGCAAACTCTACTAAGGGTAAGACCAAATCCCAATCCCTGACTCGATCTCGGACCAGACATCTTAGAAGATCCCCCAAAATCCTATTGACAACCTCAGTCTGACCATCGGTCTGGGGGTGATATGCAGTGGAGAATTTCAATTGGGGCCCATCATGTGCCATAGGGTCTTCCAAAAATAACTAGTGAAGCGCACATCCCTATCAGACACTATAGTGCGTGGGAGTCTGAACTTGGAGACATAGTGTAAAAAGAATAGATCGGCAACTCTAGAGGCATCCAACATTTTGGAGCACAGAATGAATAATGCCATCTTCGAGAACCTGTCTACAACCACAAAGATAGACTCATGTCGTAGGAGGGTGCGGAGCAATCCCAACACAAAGTCCATGCTAATGTCCTGTCATGGACTATCAAGGACAGGGAGGGGAGTATAGAGGCCGGTATTCTGCTTCCTTTGCTTGGCCATAGCACAAGTGCGGCATTGGGCCACGATGCGAGTGACATCCCTCTTCAAGCTAGGCCAATAGAATCAATGCTCAACCGACTCTATGGTCTTGTTCCGGCCAAAGTGGCTAACAAGACCTCCCGCATGCATCTCCCACGTAAGAAAGTCACGAACAGAAGTCCATGGGATGCACAACTTGTCACCCCAGAATAGGTGACCGTCCTGTAGCACAAACTCGCTATAATCACGCGAGGGACCGGCCTAAAGGGCTGCATAGATCGGACCGAAATCCGGACAATCAACATAAGCATCCTTCAGCCTCTCTAAACCTACCACCTCTACACTCATGGGGGTCAACATCATCATCGGTCGACTTAGCGCATCGGCTACCTTATTCTCCGTCCCTGCCTTGTGCTTGAGCACAAATGTGTACTCCCTGAGATACTCCACCCAACGACTATGGCGAGCGTTCAGCTTCTTCTGGATATGGAGGAATCGTAAGGGCTCATGATCAGAAAAGAGGACAAACTCCCGATGCAACAGATAGTGCCTCTAATACCGCAATGCCTGGACAACTGCGTAAAACTCTTTATCATAAGTGGAATACCGCTGTTTGGCATCATTAAGCTTATCGCTAAAGAATGCAATGGGGTGGGACTCCTGACTTAACATGCCACCAATACCTACTCCAGAAGCGTCACATGTGACCTCAAACACCTTAGAAAAATCTGGTAATGCAAGGACAGGTGCATGGGTCATACGCTCCTTGATGTCCTGAAAGGCTATGGCTGCAACCTTAGTCCATACGAATGCCCCCTTCTTTATGCAATCAGTGATCGGGGCGGTGAATGAACTGAAGCCACGAATGAAGCGGCGATAGAATGTCGCTAAGCCATGGAAGCTCCGGACATCGTGGAGGGTGCGGGGCTCGGGCAATTCCCTGATGGCTCTAATCTTCTCCGGATCAGCGGAGACTCCATCCCTAGATACAATGAGCCCGAGGAAGGTGATCTGATCAGTCATGAAGGTACACTTCTTCGGGTTGGCGAATAAGCTCTCTCACCTCAAAATGACACAGACCTGCCTAAGGTGGCCTAAGTGGTCCTCCCTAGTGCGGCTGTAGATAAGAATGTCATCAAAGTAGACGACCAAGAAGACCCCTATCATAGAACATAAAACCTGGGTCATCAACCGCATGAAGGTACTAGGGGCATTGGAAAGCCTGAAGGGCATAACCAACCACTCATAAAAGACCATCCTTGGTCTTGAATGCCGTCTTCCATTCATCCCCAAGCATGATCCGCACCTGGTGATAGCCACTACGAAGATCTATCTTTGAAAAGATAGTCGCTCCCGACATCATGTCTAACAAGTCATCCAATCGGGGAATGGGAAAGTGATACTTCACCATGATCTTGTTGATCGCACGGCTATCAACGCACATTCTCCATGTGCCATCGTTCTTCAGGGCCAATAATGCGGGAACAGCGCAAGGACTCTTGCTGTCCCTAAGAGATCCCCGACTCATCAACTCCTCGACCTACCTTTGAAGTTCGGCATGGTTCATGGGACTCATCCTATAGTGGGGAAGGTTGGGCAAGGATGATCCCAAGACAAGGTCGATCTCGTGCTGGATATCCCTCATAGGCGGAAAGCCTTCAGGGAGGTCTTCTGGGAAGACATCGGAAAAATCCCGTAGGATCGCAGCTACCTCTGGGGGGTGCTCATCATCAGACCCAAAAGCGACATCCTTCACTCCTCGGACAACAACAGTAAGGATAGGGCTACCCCCGATCACCTCTTGCTCCATCTCTCACGGGCTAATCATCATTAACCTCAGGGGTGGGAGGCCTCCTGTGCTAGGAGCAGTCAAAGTGGTAGTAGCCCGCTCTGAGGATGAGGTGGAAGGACTGACCGTCCCCTGACTAGAAGGGCTCGAAGTGCTGGGACCAGCTAGCCCTCGGACAGAAGGTTCCTTCGGCTGAGTGGGGTGGAGGGTGATCCTATGACCCACGTGGTCGAATGTGCATGTGTTCGACCGACCTTGAAGGGTGGCATCCCGATCAAAAAGCCAAGGCCTACCTAGGATAATACTACCCACCTCCATAGGCAACACATCACACCAAATCTCATCATGGTAAGCCTAGAACTGCAGTGGCACCAGACATCGCAGTCTGACCGGGATGGAAGTGGAATCCACCCAAGATACCCTGTAAGGGGCGGGGTGATCTACGGGCGTCAAACCCACATGCCTAACAGTGTCCGTATAGATATCGTTAATGCAACTCCCGCTATCTATGATCACCTTGCAGGCCTTCCCTACCAGCCTACAAAATGTATGGAAGATGGTGGTACGACGCTAGTCGTCAGTCACCTGAGACTAGGTAAGGATGCACCTGACTACACCCAGCTGTACATCACCCTGATGCTGGGTACCCAAGACATCGACTGGCTCTCCCTCCATTAGTTCATCAAAGAACTCCTCCGCTAAGTCCTGATCAGCCTCGTAACTGAGCGGCACTAGCTCAGGTGTGGGGTCGCTGGCAGAGGGATCAGAGATGACAAGCGACTCCCGAGTGGGACACTTGGCCGAATAGTGGCCAACCCCACCACACCTATAGCAAGTTCCCTGTGTCCCGAAACCTTGGGATGTTCCACCAAGCATCGGCCCCTTACCCTTGTCCACAGGACGGACTGGGGGTGTAGGAAGTAGTGGTGGTCGAGTCGGCATGGCGGGTTGGGCAGGTCTAGGGGCTGGGACGGGTGCCTACTAGTGAAGGGGAGGATCCCTCGGAGGGAGGGGGTGCCTAGGAGCAGCAAGGTCCTGGCGAGGAGGTTCCTGGGGGCGGGTCACAGGCCACCGAGTGTAGGAACAAGGCGTTGTCCTAGGGTCAGACACACCAGCATATGGGACCCCCTGGCGCGGAATAGGAGCAAACTTCACCTCAAATTGCTCCACCTCAAGGGCAACCTGGTACGCGTCCTCCAATTTGTCCACCTTGCGGCGGAAAAGCTCATACTGTAGGTGTGGCCGTAGACCACGCCGAAAATGGGAAATAGTTAGGGAGCTTTCCTCAGTGGTGTCACATCGCAAAAAATATTCATCAAACTCGGTGACGTAATCGGAGACGGACCGATCTCCTTGGGTGAGACTCTACCATCGGTCTATGAGATGCTGGCGGTAGGAGGTAGGAAGGTACGTCTTCCTGAGTTTGGACCTCATCTCATCCCACATCTCTTCCTGGGACTCCTGACGGTGAAACAACAGGTTCTCCATGTTCCTCCAATAAGTTTGTGCCTGCCCTAGTAGTTTCATTTTGGCGAACTTGACTTTTCGGTGGTCCGTCATCTCAAACCACTAGAAATATCGGTCCATACCGGCCTCCCAATCGAGATAGACTTTCGGGTCTAAGGACTCATTGAAAGTGGGAGGGTCTGCATGCACCGTCCTGAGGACCCGCTCGTCCTCATCATCCCTCTATGGTCGGTGACCACGACGGCGTCAGCCATTTCCCCTATAATCATTTTCGGACTCGTAGTCCTCAACATCGGGGGCACGTGGCTGTCGCTCCTCAGCCCTAAGTGGAGCGGGCTGGATAGCAGGCGCTGGAGGGGGCACTTGCGGGGCCAGGATAGCTCCGGGAGCTCCTGGCGGGGGACTCTCTCCACACTCTTTCTCCTTCCAACCAGACCTTGGATAGATTAGTCGGAGACCTCGGCATGGTTCTCCATGGCCTTGAAACGGCTCTCCATACGCTCGGTATGCTCCCTAAGAATTTGGTCGGACCTATCCATACGCTCCATGAGTAGAGCCACCAAGTCATCCAGTGTTCGGCCTCCCGGGTTGGCACCTCGGGGTTCACCCATAGTGTCAGGGTGATGGTATTGGGCACCTCCATGGGTAGGCATGCAATGGGAGAGGACCTAGAGAGAACTAAGGGATGACTCACTACGACCTATATGGATGGACTAATGCAAAAGAGACGGACGACCTATACTCCAATATCCGGTACGAAGCGGAGGTTTGATCTGAAGATCGCGCTCACGCAAGTGTGCCCCTTCCCCAATAGGCGTATCCTACCATTCCGGGAACACCTTTTAATATACCAGATGAAATGGAGCACCAGGGACCGACTACCCTGAACTTAAATCGGCTCTGATACCAATTTGATGCGGGACGACTACGGGACTCGACTCGGACTGGTTGTGACCTTGGACTCTATAGGACGACATGACTAATAAGACGACGCGACCAACAACAACACTACAAGGTGGCACCGAACGAGCTCCAGAAGAGGCGATCATGACCCAAAAAAGAAGCGCTAAACCCACGGTCATCCCCAGCGAGGGAAACGTGACGATATGCACGGTTGGGAAACCGGCTTTGAGTCTCGGGTGGTTAGCTTACTCTCGTGCTCAGAACGAGTCACGGGACGGGTCTCACACTCACAACTCTTAGCGGTGACTAATTTAGCTAGCTAGAAAATAAACTAACACACATGCAGCGGCATTCTAGAATGGATACTAGCTAAGCAAGTACGACAAAAGGGGGAAGCGAGTGTACCTCCACGCTCAGGGCGTGGGGAAGACGTCCCGGCCGAGATCCGGAACTCCTGGTACAGGAATAATTATTAATTACAGAATTGATTCTACAGCCCACTCCACGCAGGGAGGTAACAGGCAACACGTGGGGTCTGGGACAACCAATTTCGGGTTGATGGGTAGCAGTCGGTGGCGCTCGGGCAGACGCGGTTGGCCGGTTCAGCTCGGTTCACTCGGGCCCGCAGGATAGCACGTGGGACCTTCTGCTGGTACGATGACATCTGGGGGGCTCCTGGCTGCAGCGACCAGAGGGGGTGTCTATGGAGTGTCCCGGGTCAATCCTCGGGAGTGGCAGTCACCGGAGTGTCGGGCAACTTCTTGGGATTTATTTCCCAAGGCTATCTGGCAGCTCTGCTTCAGTCCAGATCTGCGCACTCTGACGAGAACGGCTAGTGCGCCCAGCTCCAACGTCGCATCGAGACGCAATGGGTACCGTTAGAAAGAGGACTCAAAATCCTACAACATATTGGAAGGCTAGATCCATCCAACGGCTGGATTGGAAATGAAAATGACCACAAACTGACTGAGCACTCTGTTCCGAAACACAGAACAGGCAGGGCAGATCATGAACTACCTATTCAAGGGGTTTTACCAAAGATCAAATGAAAGATTTAGGACTTCGGAATTTTATGGTGGAAATAGGGGAGGGTGACGGTGCCGACATAGTTTTTTTGTAATTTTCTGACAACGTTTGAGGGGTGAGAAAATTCGGCTACCAGGATCTATCTCACAAATTTGCACACATGCAGACTTTGAGGGGGGAAACAAGAGACTTGGAAAGGGGGCAAACGAGCTCCGATCGGCGTGAAAATTAAAATAGGATTGACTGACGATGGGGGCAACCTACCCTCAAAATTTCATTACGATCCAACGGCTGGATCTCTCGTACCAACCCTTTTACCGAGCTGCTGTCCTGTAACACCAAATTTCAGGACAGCAGATGGTGGCCGGCTTGTGGTGGCTGGTAGGCGGCACGAACAGCGGCGGCGGCGGTGATTGATCACAGCAAGTGGAGGAAGAGGGGAAGAGGAAGAAATTTGAGAGAGATGGAGGATTTGGATCTGGATCTGAAGAAGATTGGAGGAAGAAGATGAAGAACACCAAGAACAAGGGAGAGAGAGGGGGGGCGCGCCCAATGCACTTCTTCAAATTAATTCTTCATTAATTTCATCCAAATACAACAAGAGACATTATATATTCAAACCCTAGACCTTGCCAAATGACCTAGAAATCTCTTGGTCAAGGGGGTATAATGGGGAAATGGGATAAAGAAGGATTAAACAAATCCCCCATGTGGAGACAAAAGAGGGGGCGCCCCTCTCTCCAAGTCAACATAAGGGGTTTGTTTAATTTAATCCCTTTAGACCATATTAATCCCCTCTTGGACCAAATTAAATCAAAAATACAAATACATGGTCAATTATTCTACCATTGACCCAATATAAAAACCCAAGATAATACAACCCAAATACATGCTAAATACACATCAAGTACGACCAAACACGTATGCCGTACAAATACGTATAAAAATACGTACTGAAATATCAAGGCTCCGGTGGTGATTCTAGACTGTCCCCCAGCCACAAAGAGGTCGGTGTCGACCGAGTCGTGCTGCGGGTCCGGTACCGACGGCATGCTGAGTCTAGCCGTACTCGTGCTCTGGTGTCCTCACCAGTGCAACTTGACGTAGATGTTCTGACAAGGTATTCACTACACCAAGAAGAACTTAACCTACAACTAAAGTCGTAGGTAAAGACACAAAAAATCGTAGGTATACAGTTTACCTATGACTTTCCCTGTGTATCTGTGTCGTCGGTAAAAACTGCGTAGGTGATATTTTACATATGGCATAAAAAATCGTAGGAATACGGACGTCAACACCTACGGTTCACATCGACTAGGTAATTTCCTACGTTACATATTCGTAAGTATAATGATACTATGTTCTATGATTTTACGTGTACGTAATTTCTTACGTTACGATCGCGTAGGTAATTTCTACGGTTTATTTCACGTAGGCAATTTCATACAGTCTTATCTCACGTAGGAAAACTTAACCTACGTAGTTTTTACCTACAACCGTGATATTTCTCTTAAAAGCATAGGTAACATACAACCATAGGTAATGTGAACGAACCGTAAGTAATGTGAATGAACTATATGTAACATAATCGAACCGTAAGTAATCCAATTGAACCGTAGGTAACCTAATTGAACTGTAGGTAATCTGTACTAACCGTAGGTAACCTGTACTAACCGTAGATAACTCAATGGAACCGTAGGTAGTCTAACCAATGAAGTAACATGTAGATGACCTTAGTAACGATAGGTAGTAACATGTAGATGACCTTAGTAACGATAGGTAACCATGTGAACTGTAGGTAGCTTATAACGACCCAAGATCCGGATACCAGGAAGAACTCGATACCATTTGAATCCTGGCCCGCTACCCAGGAGCCGGAGGGCTCGGAAGGGCTAAAAGGTTGGTGTGGTGTACATAGAAATAGAAAATAAAGTAGGATAATTCAACAATTAACAGAAATACATAAACAACTACAATAGAGTCTAGTCCAATGAAGGTACAGTCTAAGGCAGAGAAGCGTACCCAACACCGAGTGAACACTCGGCCCGACGAACTGGCAACTAAGAACCTCTGCACAGCACCCTCGAACCTCGAGGAAGAACCGTCGCACCTGAAAAGTAGGGGTGAGCCTCCTATCAGTGGCTCAGTAGGGGTCCCGTGGAACCCCAACCATAAACAATGGCGGTAGCGGAAAGCAGCAACGGCAGCAAGAACAGCAAACATGGTGGCCAATAAAATCTCGGCTCTACAGCTACTCCTACTGTACCGGAAAACATGCCCCGATCTCACCATCGGGGGACCACCAGACTAACAGGAAAACCTCTGACTACGCTGCCAGGAAAACCATCATGACACCACTATCGTGGACCGGACACTGCCTAGGAAAACCCTCGGTGACGCTCACCGGAACCCTAGACCACAACCTCGGGAACACCCCCGTAAACTGCACACACAACCACATCTCACAGACAGGAAACATAACTCAAATCATGAGAACTCACGTCACGTGACAGGAGCACTGCCCACCAGAAGCAAGGCCGGATGTGTCCACTAATGACTTAGTCTGCAGCCTCAAGTGTCTCACTGCGATGCCCCAGGCGGAGACTGAGACACCGTACAAGTAACCAGGAACACAGAACAAGGACTAGCTGGGGTCGCGCTCGTCAGCGTGGGTCCGACGCCCCCAACCATGTGTGCACACACAGAGCATGCGCCCTAGGTCAGATCCTCTAGCTGGTTCTTCCCTCGAATCCCTGACTCAGACTGCGCGTGGGGGCCCTACGGTAAATAGCTTCAAAATCATCTCTCTCGGGTAAGCCGCTCCACCACTCCCGGGTGGGTCACCACACGCGTGCTGTAAGAAGGTTATGACCAGTGGGAGGTCACTAAATGTGAACACGGAAAGCCACACACGCACCCATCGCAAGTAACACGGAGTAACAGGTGGCCTAGGGCCACTGGACTCTAGACAGTCCACTAGACCTAATAAACCCAATGGTCCTTGAGTCACGCGACTCGGGTCAAGACCGCTGCACGTGACGGCACAACGCCGTCAACCTAGCCTAATCCCTAGGTCTGAAACCACGGTAGCACCATTCCCATGGCAGTTCACAAGCTACCGAGTTAATTCCCCATCCAAGGGAAACACGGGAAACCTCCAGCCCCAGGCTGGGTGACTGGACTCACACTCCAAGGCCAAACCCATGGCCCCCATGGAAAACACTTTCCGGAGAAACACATGGTGTGCGGGAACAGCCCACCGCACTTACACCGATCCATGGTGACTCGATCTAGCGAAAACATAGAAGCCTGGAACTCAAGAGGGTCACTCAGACCCTCCAAACCTATGGGCATGCTAATCGAGGTAACACGGCACTTTCGAACACCCAAAAATGTGGCCACGACACCCCCGGGGTGTCTGGGACGCTCACGGGCCAAGGGGAATACGATCAGCCGTAGTCCACATGCCCTGGCCCGTCCGACTGTTCTCCCACATGAACATGCAACTCTCCAGGTGCGCGTTCAGAATGTGCAACTCTGCTGGTGTGCGTTCAGAACGTGCAACTCTCCTGGCGCGCGTTCACAACAGAACGTGCAACTCTACTAGTGCGCATTCAGAACGCGCAACTCTTCTAGTGCGCGTTCACAACAGAACGTGCAACTCTGCTGGTGTGCGTTCAGAATGTGCAACCCTCCTAGCGCGCGTTCATAATAGAACGTGCAACTCTATTGGGGCGGGTTTAGAACGCGCAACTCTGCTGGGGCACGTTCAGAATGTGCAACCCTCCTAGCGCGCGTTCATAATAGAACGTGCAACTCTATTGGGGCGGGTTCAGAACGCGCAACTATGCTGGGGCGCGTTTAGAACCACCTTACTGCTCATCTTCTCCGATGAACGCGACCCCACGATACAACGCCTTCTCACAAGAACACGACCACTGTGATGGTAGCGATCTCGACCCGAGACCGAAAACGGCAAAAATCGTAGAAAAATCCATTCCATGCCCCAATCACCCCAGGTGATGGGGAAAACAAGGGGAAATCCTTTCCCAACCTCTCTATCATTGAGAGGACCCCTTTAAACCCCAAAAACCTCATCGAATCGTGAAAATTGGCTCACACCCCGAAATCATGCATTTTCACCCCGATAGAGAAATAAACCCACTCGGCTCGCCTCGGGCTACCAAACTCACGAGAAATGAAGTACACGAGCTAGGGAACCATCCCCCTACCTACTGAAGATTCCGTGCTCCGAGGACGCCGATCTGCCAAGAAAACGTCGTTCAAATCGCCGTCGGCTCACGATCCCATGAACTGCCTCCACCATCGCGATCCTCGTCCCGTGCCCATCGCTCCACGCCCTACGAGCATTGCCGCCCCGCCCTCGCCACCTCCGTTGGCCTCCCGGAGTGAGAGGGGGAGAGGAGAGAACGTGAGAGAAGAGAGAGGGTGAGGGAGAGAAATGAGAGATGGGGAGAGAGAGAAAAAGAGTTTTTATATATAGAAAATTTGGAATTTCTAAAAAAATACAAAAAATAGGGAAAAATCATCTTCCAGATCCTTGAAAAACGGATAACATGCTGGTCACGTCCCTGAGTCGGAGAACGCAACGGTTCACTCTACATGGGGTTCCGAAGGTTCGACAGATAAAAACACGCGTACACTGTAAAACTCAATCCGGGACCAACAAAGCGATCCGAAACCCACGGATCCTGATCCGAACAATGATCCGAAAAACCCAGGGCGTTACAACCCTCCCCCCTTAAACAAATTTCATCCTTGAAATTTGGGACTAGCACCAAACCATAGGGGGAGAACCCCCCGAACCAACTGACAACGCTGTCAGGGCTCAGCAAAGAAAACCTCGATTCTCACAAAAGCACCCATCTTGAGAGATATGGCCAGACCATAATCATGAGCAACACCTCACTCCGCACACCGCACACATCGATCATCAGAGCAGGCATACACAAGGGCACGAGTCTGGCATCACCTCAGTCAGAATGAAATCCAATCACGGCACCGCTGCCACGATCTCGCTCACCGAGGAGACACAGTCCTTGTTACGAGAAACAACCACCGATTAAAACCCCATGCTCGGTGGACCAAACAAAGCTCAGCTTCTCTACCAGATGACTACCACAAATCCGTCGGCTCCACTCCAAGGATCATCTCACACCTGGTAGGCCGAATGCCAACAACAACATGTGACCAACTCTGTCATAACTCAAACTTCGACAAGGCCTTGATCCCATCGAAAAAAGCACATCATAGAAACGGCCATGAAAGGCCTCACTTGCACACAGCTCTCACCATTCCTGACTCGCCACAACCAGCATCTTCTATCTATGAAAGACTAATCACCGGTCACCAGACACTCGCCAATGGGAAACCCTTGACTTACTCAGCTTCTTTCTTCTTTCCTGGTCCTTCACCAGGTCTGAAGGGCACATTCCAAATCTCGACAGCCCATCCGTTGACTCACGTGCAGACCAACATTGTATCCGATCTTGAGCCAACCTCACTCAGACGATGCATCTAGACATATCCTCATGCCAACTCTACCCTCTGAGGGGAGCACGGAAAAATCAAATGACAAGATCCTGGAGTCTTCGGTCTTCACCTCACTCGACTCAAACTTATAGGGGAATCCTCCCATGCTGGTCACCAAATCCAAGGATCCCCATATCCAACGCCAACGTCTCTTCAGAGACCTCCATACACCGGCATTGTCCATCGTCCTATCTTATCGAATCCTATCTCATCTCAATTACTCCAAGTGGGCGCCTGCCAATCTCGATTATGCTCTTATCACAAGGCCACGGGACACAACCTGAGCAATTCAAGGCACACCTCTCTAGAACCAACAACTGCCACCAGCCACCACAACAACCTGGTCGACGATGCCACGACTAATGCACACAGGTCCCCAGATAATACACATCTTACCACCGCTGAGTCCTCTTCCACATCATTCTAAAACTTCCAGACTCACCTGGCCTCTTGATAACACCGACCCTACAGCAACCGATCACACGGCTAGCATTACCAGCCGCTCACAGCTACCAACTGAGACTCATAATCTCTCAGAGATCACTTCTTCAAAACACGATCTCAACTGAGAACACAACTTCCAACACAAGAACAGGGTACTCATGCGATGCACTCGCCAACATATTTCCCCAATTCACCATCTTGCCAGTGCCATCAACCACAATATCTCAAGCACCAACATGGAAACAAAACGTCTCACACTGAGGAACCAATCCTCCGATGCTCAACTCATTCTCGAAAATCTATCCGTAGCAACAAAATAGTCGAGACAGACACGTCATTTCTGACGCCACAAAGCATGACAAGAACATCAGGCTCGACAAACCAACAGCTCAACAGAAGATCCTCCGAGCACCCGAACATAATTCTCGATCAGAACACTCGCTCGGCCACTTCAAACCACAACCTCAAACCTCAGGCGCTGGATAAATCTTTAACGACAATGGCCAAAATGACAACAGCCCTCAGAACACACTCACGGCCACTTAACCACAACCAATCCTTGCCAGCCACCTGACCTCATCGCAAATCCTCGAATGCAGCACCACAGTGACACACCTGCCGGCAACCTCTGCCCAATGCTGCACAACTGGGGCAACCACCCATCGGGAAAAAAGCTCTCGATCTCGAACCTCTGGCCCCACGCTGGCACTCCAACGAGAATAGAAACCACCCTAACAATGCCAACACCGTGCCCTCAAGCTCTTACATGAGGAAACCAAGCAAAAAATAAACACGAAACCCTATGCCAACTGTCGACTGTACCAGACCTTATGCACTCTGATCACTGTAATATCTTGAATTCCCATGTACGTCCACAACCACTGCTCTGATGCCAACTGTAACGACCCAAGATCTAGATATCGGGAAGAACCCGATACCATTTGAATCCTGGCTCACTGCTCACGAGCTGGAGGGCTCGCAAGGGCTAAAAGGTTGGTGTGATGTACGTAGAAATAGGAAATAAAGTAGGACAATTCAATAATTAACAGAATAAATAAACAACTATAACAGAGTCCAATCAAACGAAAGTACAGTCTAAGGTAGAGAAGCGTACCCAACACCAAGTGAACACTCGGCTCGGCGAGTTGACAACCAAGAACCTCCGCGCAGCACCCTCGAACCTCGAGGAAGAACCGTTGCACCTGAAAAGTAGGGGTGAGCCCCCTATCACTGGCTCAGTAGAGGTCTCGCGGAACCCCAACCGTAAACAATGGCAGTAGTGGAAAGCAGCAACGATAGCAGGAACAGTAAACACGGTGGCCAATAAAACCTCAGCTCTACAGCTACTCCTACTATACCGGAAAACACGCCCCGATCTCACCGTCGGGGGACCACCAGACTAACATGAAAGCCTCTGGCTACGTTGCCAGGAAAACCATCACGACACCACTATTTTGGACCAGACACTGCCGAGGAAAACCCTCGGTGACACTCACCGGAACCCTAGACCTCAACCTCGGGAAGACCCCCAGAAACTGCACCCAAAACCACGTCTCATAGGCGGGAAATAGAACTCAAATCACGAGAACTCACATCAGGTGACAGAAGCACTGCCCACCAGAAGCAAGGCCGGATGCGTCCACTAACGACTTAGTCCACATCCTCAAGTGTCTCGCTGCGACCCCCCAGGCAGAGACTGAGACACCACAGCGGTCGCGCTTGTCGCACCCCGAGCATTTAATACAGCGGAAGGAATATCGAAATGTGAATAGCCGGCATGGTACGCCTCTCGCAAGCAAGAAATCAGAGCCCAAGATAATCACACAAAAGTAAATTGCACCAGTAAAATTCCAACTTTATTTCATAACCATAATCAAAATTACATAAAGTCACTACTTGACATCCTTTTCCATTATGACTCAAGAAAATCAAAATTACAATATGACTAGACTAGACACTTTGATCATGTAAAGCTTCTCTCATCTGGAAAACCTTCATTCACTCTCGAACCAACAACTAGCATAATCCGAATCTGATGCCCTAGTACTTCCTAAAATAGACAAGAAAATAGGTATGAGCACACATGCCAAGTATGTATCTTCGTATCAACATGAAGGTAATATTTAAGTGATTAACGTCTTAGCTCTAGAATTAAAATAAAAATAAGAACGCAATAAACTATCGATACAAACCCAAATAACCAAGAACCAAGAAATAACTGAGCAAGTAGATTTGAGCGACTATAGACCATGAATAAGCAAGATTATCATGTAGATGTAAATTTGGCCTTTCATGAACAAGAATATACGATCAAGTAACTAGAAAGTACTTTACACAACCTTGTAAAGGCTATGCAATATCAAGCATGTAAATTTCATAACGAGCCTCGTGAATTTCACTCATTTATAAGAGAAAGTACTCCCAACGCAATGCGACGCCAGTATTATCATACCCCATGGTTTATAGCACATTTCCACCATCGGTCGTGAGGACTAGCATAGAGCCCTTGGACACAATCCGTGCCCGATCTTGCATCTTTAAGTTATTAATCTAGCTACTTTCACGAAATATAGCAATAATGTCGGCCAATAATTCAATTTCAAACAACAAGTTTAATGATCAAGTAACTAAGGTATAGAACGTACCAAAGTTTGATATGATTTCCAAGAATGATTTAAAAAAAGGACATTATGCTACGGCGGTAGTCTGGTAGCATAACGATATATTCATTAAATTCTATAACTTAATATTAACCTTTTAAACACAGTTTAAGAGTCCAGATAATCCTAAGATCATCTAGGAACTCTAGAAAACCAATCTCAAAGGTCAAACCTTGGGTTAGACTAAATCAGAAAATAAGCGGTCGTTTACTGGACCATTTCATGCAGAAAGCGGTCAGTATCAAGACTGTTTAATGAATAGAGTCGATGTATAAAACTTTTTAAAGATTTAGCGGTCTAGTGAATGGTTGCTTACAGAATCAGGCGGTCAACCATAGGGCCGCTAAGGTCCAGAATGCATAAAACATCGGTAAAGTACTTTCTAGATATTTGGGTTTTGATGGTACAACCAGCTTGGCGTCCTAGTGGTAATCTCAGGCTCGCGGAGTCTTACGGACGCCTTGAAATATAATCTCCTAGTCCCACAGAAGGAATATCCGGCAGAGAGGTTCATAAGTCCAAGGGAGTGTGCCTATGAGTGCAAAGTGTAAGTAATGATCACATACCGAGTATATGCCATGTACTCGGTATGTGATCATGAAAATAGTGATCAAGTTAAAACATGAACCATCTATCATTCGAATAATAATAATAAAAAAAGATTTAATACAAGAGTATATGGTTTTGGTCATGAATTTAACATAAGTTAAAAATAGATCGTAAGTGCATAAAGAACATAAAACCAACTAGAATAAATCATCAATATAACCAAGTATAGGGAAACAATGCTTAAAACTAGGTCAAAACCTAATTGACTAGGCTTATCATAAGTGAATTAGGGCCGTTCCGCATTATGTTTCGGGTCAAAATAGAACTCAAAAATGACAAACGGTCATTTGAGGACCATTTTACGGGCTCTATCGGTCTATCGCAGGGCCGCTAGTCATTCCAGGCGGTCTTCAGGTAGACCGTTTCTTCCTCTATAGCAGACAGATGTTAAAAATCGAAGTTTGAGCCTATTTTAGGGCAATATAAGTCGTGAAAATGATATAAAACATGTAATGAACATGCCAAAAGAACGTAGACCAAGAATTTGCTTAGGGAAATGTAAATTAAGTGAGAATTACATCTTTTCCATTAAAGGGTTGGGATTATGCATGAAAATTGAACTAACTAATGAAACACACAAAAATACTCTAGGTACAATGTATGAAATCGATTGGAAGTTGATGGCTTTTATTCCTAAGATCATGTTTAAGCCATCCATTAGATAACCTACCTTTGTTCTTGTCTTTAAACGATGAATTAAGTGCCGAAAGTTAACCCTAGTTCTTGAACTGAAACAACAACTTTGTGGCCTTCTAACTCTTGATTCCCTTTTCCTATGACCACGAAATTTTAAGGATAAGAAGAGGGTACTATAAGGTATAAATAACTTTGAAGAACCTCTATCTAATTACCTCCTTTAGGGCTTCTATCTTGCTGATCAATCTGACCCGGTCGCATAATTTCCTGAGATTCTTGTGCCGAACCAACGACTTTGTAGACCTCTAACTCCTTGTAAGCTTGATTTCCTAGAAGGAAATTTTGGGAGTAGTTAGACCTTAGTATTATGAACAAAAACTTCTAAAGAACCTACCTCTAATTCATCATCCTTACCTTAGTTCCATGCCTGCCAAAAGTAAGGGTCGCGCAGGTTGGTTATGGGGCCTATTTATAGGGTTAGCTAGTGTTTTAGAGATTAGAACAAACATAGAGTCCTAATTAGGTTATCAATTCGATCTAAATCTATCTTAGAACCTTCTAGCTATTAGATTGCATCGATCCCACATGATTAGGATGCCAAAGTTGCCATCTTTTCATGCCTTCTTCTATTCACGGAGTCTATAGTGCTTAGCGGTCTTGGTCTAGACCATTTATTCTTCCCATGCGGTCGCCCGATAGACCGTTTCTAATGTTGGTGCCGAATTTGAACAATTTCAAACTCTTTTGACTTATCTCCTATTATTATCCGTTTATTTATCCATTTAAGGAGTAATTATCCTCTCTAAATTCCGTAAATACACTAATTCAAGTTTCTAGATTATGGCCCAACCCTATGGGCTTGGTTTTAAGTCATTTCGGGCCTATTTAAAAGATTAGATGTATTTACATAAATATTGGGCTTTAACAATTAGATTTAATTAACTATAATTCATTTAATAGCCCTTTAACCTTGAATTAATTCTATTTATTTCTAAAAAAATCTTAGAAAATCCGAATATATTTTTAAAAAATTTAAAATATTATGTATAAAATCTTGGGGTATTACACCCTCCCCAACTTAAGAGAATTTGATCCCCAAATTCAATATATGGATTTTACGGAGTGTACTTATAGATGAATAGCTCTGAAAATCTTTTACGCATAGCTTCTTCAGTTCCCCATGTTGCTTCATGTCGTCATAATTTGGTCCATTGGACTTTGACCATTGGAATAGACTTATTCTAAAGTTAACATACTTCCCGTTCAAGTATTCTGATTGGCTTTTGCTCGTACGTCAAATCCTTTTTAATCTCCAGGTTGTCATAAGTTATGACATGAAATGGGTCGGAGACATACTTTTTAAGCATTGATACGTGAAACACATTATGAACTCCAGCTAATTGAGGGGGCTAAGCTATTCGATATGCAACTTCACCAACCCTTTCAAGAATTTCAAAGGGGCCAATGAATCTTGAAGTGAGCTTGCCTTTAATACCAAATCTTCGAATACCTCGACCTAGAGAAACCTTGAGAAACACATGATCTGTCACTTGGAATTCCAGGTCCCGCCTTCTGTTATCAGCATATGATTTCTGCCTGTCTTGGGCCATCTGGAGTCTCTCTCGAATGAGCTTTATTTTCTCGGTAGTATCTCTTATAATATTGGGCCCGAGAAATTGCCTTTCTCCTACTTCATTCCAACATATAGGTGAACGACAGCTTCTATCATATAGTGCCTCAAATGGTGCCATCTGTACATTGTCCTGGTAGCTATTGTTGTATGCAAATTCCACTAGAGACAAGTGGTCATGCCAATTTCCTCTAAAATCGAGAGCACAAGCCCTCAGCATATCCTCTACAACTTGATTGGTTTTTTCTATCTGATCATCAGTTTGTAGATGAAAAGCAGTGCTGAAATTCAATCGGGTTCCTAGAGAATGTTGTAGCCCTTTTTAAAATTATGAAGTAAATCGAGATCTCGATCAGAAATAATGGTGACATGGACACCATGTAATTGGACGATCTCCTTTACATATAAAGTGGCTAGGATATCTACAGACCATCGACATTTAATAGGTAGAAAATGAGCCGATTTTATTAAACGGTCTATGATTACCCATATTTCATCATGTCCACCTCTTGATTTAGGCAGTCCCATGATAAAATCCATTCCTATACTCTCCCATTTTCATTCCAAAATTTCCAAGGGATGTAGTTTTCCAGCAGGCTTTTGATGTCCTGCCTCAATTTGCTCACAAGTATGGCAACGTGACACGTAGTCTGCTATCTCTCTCTTCATATTGGGCCACCAATAGTTTCTTTTAAGATCTTGGTACATCTTGGGAGCACCGGGATGAACGGTATACTTAGATTTATGAGCTTCATCTAAGACCATCTTCTTAGTATTGACATGATCCGAGATACAAATACGACCTCGAAAAAATAATCTTCCATCATTCGCGATAGAGAAATCTAGTCGTTGCTCCATATCAGCCTTAATCTTCAACAATACTGGATTGTTTTATTGTAACTTTACTAGATCTTCAATTATTGTTGGCTGTATTCTAATATTGGCTATAAAGTAATCTTCTGTCTTCAGATCGACATCTTAATTCAACTGAGCAAATTTAGAAATAAGATTGGTCATACCTTTCAAACTGGACAACTTCCCTATTGGTTTCCTGCTGAGCGCATCGACAATAGCATTTGCCTTTCCAGGGTGATATTGAATAGCAAAATCAAAGTCCTTGAGATACTCCAACCATCATCTTTGTCTCATATTCAACTCCTTTTGAGAAAAGAGATATTTCGGGCTCTTATGATCTGAATATATAATAAATTTCTCTCCATAAAGATAATGACGCCAGATCTTCAAGGCGAATACCACAGCAGCCAGCTCTAAGTCATGAACATGATCATTTTTCTCATGTTTCTTTAATTGTCTTGAAGCGTAGCAAATGACCTTGTTATTGTTGTGTATGTGATTTTGATGCTTACAAAATGACTTTGTTGCTTGGTCTTGTGCTTGAATGATTATTCATGTCTTCATGTGCTTGAACTCATTATCCTCTAGCTATGAAGTATGAAATGATTGTGAAAATGATTACACAATGTTGTTATTGGGATATCATCATGTGGATGCATTTATGACTCTATAAGGCTCATATGTGCTTTGATGTTAGCACATTGCATATACACTGCATATTCACTTGGTAAGAGGCATATACATTGCATATTCACTTGGTAGGATTGCTTTGTATTCAATGAGAAAGCCTATGTGGAAAACATGTTTGGATAAATGTCATATTGAGCCTCATGTCATGCATGTGTACTTTGGTAATGCTAAATGAATGATTGAGATGCAAACACCATTGCTAGCCCTCAAAGTAATGATGTGTGGATTGATGAGTTTGGATGATGATCAAATGAAATGTGACTCAATATTATTTTACGTGACTTGGCTCCTTACTCTTTAAATTCTAAAATTAGTTGCATCATGCAATGGTGACTGATGCTCGGACTTATTTCACAAGAACTTATGGTTCTATTAGAGAAGGTGAAATGAAATGGGTTGGTTGGTGCGGTTAACATTGAAGCAAAACTAATTTTCTCTTTGTGTTTTGCAGGCTGGAAGAACTCCTTACAACCCTCTTTCATCACTCCAAAACTCACGATGAAGTTGGAGCTTTCATTCTTAGCAATATAGGCCATTGGGCCTTCTATAGGAACAGGTGTCGACACCCAGTGTCGACTCCGTTAGAGCAATTTCAGACCTGGGAAGAGAGGTGTCGACACCAGGTGTCGACACCTACAAGGAGGTGTCGACACCAGGTGTCGACACCTACCTACACTGGTTCTGGCTGTAGGCCAAACACCAGGTGTTGACACTAGGTGTTGACACCCAGTGTCTAGCACTCTCTTTTTGGCTTTCTGTAAACACCTGGGCACCAGGTGTCGACACCAGGTGTCGACACCTGTGCGGCGCCGTGAAAGATGACTTTCATGTTCTCGCACCGAAAGTCCATCAAACCTAGTCAAACCGCCCTCAAATCACTCCCTAATTTGTGGATCTTGTCCCAAGGTTGTCCCTTGACTGTCCTAGTAGCATATATACATCTTATTGGGTTGTAAACCCTAAGGGAACCAAGCTAGATCTGATTTTTCATTTTGTTCTTAACCCTTATATGTGCAGGGACGCTGCTGCAGCTCCAAGGCTTCTTCCACAACGTTTTGGGCGTGAAAGTGAAAGGAAGAAGGCTCCTTCCAAGTCTCCAAACGACCATCTACTGGAAGCTGTGTGGAAAATCAAGATACAACCATTGTGCTTGCAAGAATTGATCATCTTTCTTCAAGAACGGTTTTCATACTGCAGAAGCATTCAAATACGTTTGAAGGAGAGACAAGGGGGAGCTCTAATCACTGCAAAATCTTCCTCATTCTGATTTCTCAAAATCTTTGTTGATAGAGCTTGAATATCCGCTTTAAGACATTATAGGAGGGTTTTATATGTCCTTTGTCCACTCTCTCTTGCATATATATATATATGAGCTGTGATTTTTATGATACAACAATCCTAATGCTCATGTGTTCTTTCGTATAGGTGAAGAAAAAGGGAAAAATGAAGTGAAGCTCTTGAAAGGAGGATATGATCTACCACTGTGAGGATCTGGAGCTCGTGGAAGAAGGAAAATAGGATCGGCTCGAGGAGAGGAAGAAGATGATGTCTAAATCATGATCATCTGTCAACGAGCCATGGAGAATCAGATTTTGTTGAAGAAGGGGGAGCCTTTTACTTGATGCATCTTTCTAGTTTCCATCTATATAATTTGCTTGAGGGGTCATATCATATATTTGTCTTTGATTCATATACATTTGAGAGAATACTTTGTGTGGGTGTTCGGAGAAAGGGGTCTCCGAGTGTGTGTGTTGTCACATGTGTGTCGATTTGTGCGGAGTGTATCCGCGTGTGTGATTGGGAGTTTTCTCCCGTGTGGTTGTGTAGGCATTGTCCTACATGTGTGTGGACGGAGTTGTGTCTCCGTGTGAGGTATTTAGTGCGGGGTGTGTTCCCCAACGGTGTGTGTGTGTGTGTGTGTGTGTGTGTGTGTGTGTGTGTGTGTGTGTGTGTGTGTGTGTGTGTGTGTGTGTGTGTGTGTGTGTGTGTGTGTGTGTGTGTGTGTGTGTGCGTGCTGCTGTGTGGATTGCTACGGAAGTAGCGTGTGTGGTGTTGGGGTTCATCCCCGAGTTGCTACATTTTGTAGCGTGTAGTGGAGCCTCACCAGTTTGGTGAGGGGTGGACGTAGGGAGCCCGTCGTGGTCCCGAACCACCTTAAAAATCCCCGTGTCTTATGGTTTGTTCCTTGTGATTGTGGGTTTCAATATCCTTTCTGTTATGCAATCATGTGAGCTCGGTGAGATTGAGTGAATTAAGTTTAAACCTGTTTAGATTAAATTCCTCAATATGATCAATCTTGTAAATTCCTTTGTGTGCTAGTTTGTGTTTTTAATTGGACAAAGTTTTTAGAAGAAGGATCTATTCACCCCCCCCTCTAGATCCGTATCTTGCACTACGGGACCAAACAGTAATTTTTCATAAGCACGCACCCCAGACCAATGCCAAATGCATCAGTGTATACTTCAAATCCGCCACCTTCAATAGGCAACGCCAATACAGGTGCCGTGGTGAGATGCTTCTTAAGAGCCAAGAAATTTTCTTCGCATTCTTTCATCTACTTAAAAGGATTTTCCTTTCTAGTGAGTCTGGTCAAAGGAGCTGCAATATTGGAGAAATATTTGATAAATCACCGATAATAACCAGCCAAGCCAATGAAACTTTGAACTTCAGATACCGTGTTTGGTCGGCTCCAATTCTTCACAGCTTCAACCTTAGAAGGATCTACTGCAATGCCCTCTTTAGAAATGATATGACCCAGGAAAGACACCTTCTTAAGCCAAAATTCACATTTGTTTAATTTTGCATAAAGTTGGTGTTCCCGCAAAGTTTGCAAGGCAACCCTTAGATGTTCCTCATGTTCTTCCTTTGTCTTTGAATAAATGAGGCTATCATCAATGAACACGACCACGAATTGATCAAGATATGGTCGGAACACGTTGTTCATTAGTTGCATGAATGCAGTAGGTGCATTAGTTAAACCGAACGGCATAACCACAAATTCATAATGTTCGTATCGGCTTCGGAAGGCGGTCTTGTGAAAGTCTTCATCCTTGATCCTGAGTTGATGATAGCCTGACCTGAGATCGATCTTGGAGAAGTACTCCGCGCCAGATAGTTGGTCAAACAGCTCAGCAATACATGGCAATGGGTATTTGTTCTTGATGGTGAGTTGATTCAAATACCGGTAGTCAATGCATAGTTTGAGGGAACCGTCCTTCTTCTTGACAAATAAGACTGGCGCACCCCAAGGGGATGTGCTAGGTCGAATGAAGCCTTTTTCTAGTAGCTCCTTAAGTTGCTTCTTTAGTTCCTTCAGTTCCGTGGGGGACATCCTGTAAGGAGCTATTGACACAGGTGTTGCTCCAGGTGTGAGTTCAATGGTGAAGTTAACCTCCCTTTCAGGTGATAAGCTAGGTAACTCGGAAGGGAAAACATCAAGGAACTCCCTAACTATGTGGATTTTTTCTATACAAATTTCCTTAGACTCAGTAACTACTATGGAGGCAAGGAAAGCTTCACATCCTTGCGAGATGAGTTTGCAAGCGTGAAGAGAAGAAATAAGAGAGGGATGCTTCCGGTATTTGATACCAAGAAAGGAAAATCGTGGGAGACCAGGTTTTCAGAAGGAAACTATCCTATTTCGGTAATTTATGTAGGCATCATGGTCTACCATCCAATCAACCCCTAATATGGCATCGTAGCCTTTCATGTCAAGACATACAAGATTAGAAGGAAGATTATGCCCTTCTATAATTACCTCACTATCGGGGTAATAAGTTGTAAGCCTAGTTTCGGAACCTAAGGGTGTGGTAATAGCTAGGTCAGATGGTAAAGGAATTGCTGAAACTGGTAAGGTTTTTGCAAAAGTAGTTGATATAAAGGAATGAGTAGCACTGGTATCAAATAACACGAATGCAAGATGGGAATAAATGTGAATAGTACCTTCAATAAGCCCATCATCCTTGGGTGCTTCCTCATCATCTAGAACGGCGTTGAGACGAGCCTGTCGTTTCTGTCCACCGCTGGAAGATTGATCTTTCATAAGGGGGCAATTTGGCATACGGTGCTCCCGGCTTCCACATCTTAGGCATGCACCTAGGCGCTTCCAACATTCTTCGGCCGAATGATCGAATTTTTCACAGAATGTGCAAGCGATTGTAAGAGCCTTCTCTTCTTCCTTTATCTTCTTGTTCTTGTGGCTTCCGCTCCCATTACCACTTCGGGATCTCTTCTTGTTGTTATCTCGAGATTTGTAGGTGATGCTGAATTTTTCCTTTTTCTTTCGTTGCCGATCTGACTTTCGGCTAGACTCCTCCCCTTTACCTTTAAGTTTCTCGACCTTTTCCAAGGTCCTTTCACACAGATGAGCTCTTTGGACCATTTCGGCATAGGTCTGAATATTCTGGGAGCTAAGTTGGATAAAAATGGGTCGCAGCCTGTCCATAAAGTGATTTACTTTAAGAAGATCCATGCTCACTAGAGACTGAGCATAGGGTGCCAGACGAGAAAATTATAATTCGTACTCGGCCACCGTTATCATACCTTGACGCAATGAAGCAAACTCTACCTCCTTCCTCTCCTTAACATGCTCGGAGAAATATTTGGCTCAAAAGAGCATGAGGAATCCTTCCCAAGTGTGTGTGCGTCTGCAGGTGGTACAGGTATAGACTTCCACCATGTACGCGCATCTTTGTTAAGCCGGAATGTAGCAAGCCGAACCTTCTCCTAGTCGGCACATTGCATGACTTCGAAGATACGATTCATTTCCTCAATCCAGTTCTCTGCTTCGTCTGGATTGAAAGAACCATTAAATCGCGGAGGATTCAAACTCTAGAAATTACAGTGCAGATCACCAGCTCCTGCCCTCGTGCCAGCTTGGGCCATAGTTTGCAAGGCTTGTGTGAGACCGGCAACGGTTTGTTGCATTCCATTCCAATCGACAAGGTGAGCCATGGCAAGAGTAAAGTACCTGAGAAGAGCAATAAGTTAAGTCTAATGGAATTGGTGGGTTAAACTTAAAGATAATTTCTAATTACTAGCTCCACCCAATTTCTCTCATGGGTCGGTATTTCTTTCCTTAGGTTCATAGGCATGGGTCCTTAAATCTTGGACTTAATCCTATGACATGACTTCTTTCTCCTAGGAATAAGTAAAATCCTAAGACCTAGGCTCTGATACCACTCTAATTGTCACGTCCCGAGCTTGTAATATAGCGAAAGGAATATCGGAACGTGAACAGCCGGCATGGTAAGCCTCTCGTAAACAAGAAATCAGAGCGCAAGACAATCACACAAAAGTAAATTGCACCAGTTAAATTCCAACTTTATTTCATAACCATAATCAAAATTACATAAAGTCACTACTTGACATCCTTTTCCATTATGACTCAACAAAATCAAAATTATAATATGACTAGACTAGACACTTTGATCATCTAAAGCTTCTCTCATCTGGAAAACCTTCATTCACTCTCGAACCAACAACCAGCATAATCCAAATCCGATGCCCTAGTACTTCCTGAAATAGACAAGAAAATAGGTATGAGCAGACATGCCCAGTAGATATCTTCGTATCAACATGAAGGCAATATTTAAGTGATTAACGTCTTAGCTCTAGAATTAAAATAAAAATAAGAACGCAATAAACTATCGATACAAATCCAAATAACCAAGAACCACGAAATAACTGAGCAAGTAGATTTGAGCGAGTATAGACCATGAACAAGCAAGATTATCATGTAGATGTAAATTTGGCCTTTCATGAACAAGAATGTACGATCAAGTAACTAGAAGGTACTTTACACAACCTTGTAAAGGCTATGCATTATCAAGCATGTAAATTTCATAACGAGCCTCGTGAATTTCACTCATTTATAAGAGAAAGTACTCCCAGCGCAATGCGACGCCAGTATCATCATACCTCATGGTTTATAGCACGTTTCTGACCATCGGTCGTGAGGACTAGCGTAGATCCCTTGGACACAATCCGTGCCCGATCTTGCATCTTCAAGTTATAAATCTAGCTACTTTCACGAGATATAGCAATAATGTCGGCCAATAATTCAATTTCAAACAACAAGTTTAATGATCAAGTAACTAAGGTATAGAACGTACCAAAGTTTGATATGATTTCCAAGAATGATTTTAAAAAAAGGACATTATGCCACGGCGTTAGTCTGGCAGCATAACAATATATTCATTAAATTTTATAACTTAATATTAACCTTTTAAGCACAGTTTCGGACTCCATATAATCCTAAGATCATCTAGGAACTCAAGAAAATCAATCCCAAAGGTTAAACCTTGGGTTAGACTAAATCAGAAAATAAGCAGTTGTTTACTGGACCATTTCATGTAGAAAGCGGTCAGTATCAAGACCGTTTAATGAATAGAGTCAATGCATAAAAGTTTCTGGAGATTTAGCGGTCTAGTGAATGGCCGCTTACAGAATAAGGCAGTCAACCATAGGGCCGCTAAGGTATAGAATGCATAAAACATTGGTAGAGTGCTTTCTAGATATTTAGGTTTTAATGGTACAACCAGCTCGGCATCCTAATGGGAATCCAGGCTCGAGGAGTCTTACGGAGGCCTTGAAACATAATCCCCTAGTCCGACAGAAGGAATATTTGGTGGAGTGGTTCATAAGTCCAAGGGAGTTTGCCTATGAGTGCAAAGTGTAACTAATGATCACATACTGAGTATATGCCATGTACTTAAGAAATGTCTCATAGATGAGAAAGGATCATGAAAACAACGATCAAGTTAAAACATGAACCATCTATCATTCGAATAATAATAATAAAAAAAGATTTAATACAAGAGTATATGGTTTTGGTCATGAATTTAACATAAGTTAAAAATAAATTTTAAGTGCATAAAGAACATAAAACCAACTAGAATAAATCATCAATATAACCAAGTATAGGGAAACAAGGCTTAAGACTAGGTCAAAACCTAATTGACTAGGCTTATCATAAGTAAATTAGGGCCGTTCTGCATTATGTTTCGGGTCAACACAGAACTCAGAAACGACAAACGGTCATGTGAGGACCGTTTTACGGGCTCTAGCGGTCTATCGCAAGGCCGCTAGTCATTCCAGGCGATCTTCAGGAAGACCGTTTCTTCCTCTATAGCATACAGACGTTAAAAACCAATGTTTGTGCCTATTTTAGGACAATATATGTCGTGAAAATGATATAAAACATGTAATGAACATGTCAAAAGAACGTTGACCAAGAATATGCATAGGGAAATGTACATTAAGTGAGAATTACATCTTTTCCATTAAAGGGTTGGGATTATGCATGAAAATTGAACTAACTAATGAAACACACAAAAATACTCCAGGTACAATGTATGAAATCGATTGGAAGTTGATGGCTTTTATTCCTAAGATCATGTTTAAGCCATCCATGAGATAACCTACCTCTGTTCTTGTTCTTAAACGATGAATTAAGTGCCGAAAGTTGACCCTAGTTCTTGAACTAAAACAGCAACTTTGTGGCCTTCTAACTCTTGATTCTCTTTTCCTATGATCACAAAATTTTAAGGGTAAGAAGAGGGTACTAAAAGGTATAAATAACTCTAAAGAACCTCTATCTAATTACCTCGTTTAGGGCTTCTATCTTGCTAATCAATCTGACCCAGTCGCATAATTTCCTGAGATTCTTGTGCCGAACCAGCGACTTTGTAGACCTCTAACTCCTTGTAAGCTTGATCTCCTAGAACGAAATTTTGGGAGTAGTTAGACCTTAGTATTATGAAAAAAAACTTCTAAGGAACCAACCTCTAATTCGTCCTCCTTACCTTAGTTCCATGCTTGCCAAAAGTAAGGGTCGCGCAGGTTGGTTCTGGGGCCTATTTATAGGGTTAGCTAGGGTTTTAGAGATTAGAACGAATATAGAGTCCTAATTAGGTCATCAATTCGATCTAAATCTATCTTAGAACCTTCTTGCTATTAGATTGCATCGATCCCAAGTGATTAGGATGCCAAAGTTGCCATCTTTTCATGCCTTCTTCTATTCACGGAATCTGCAGTGCTTAGCGGTCTAGGTCTAGACCGTTTATTCTTCCCATGCGGTCGCCTGATAGATCGTTTCTAATGTTGGCGCCAAATTTGAACAATTTCAAACTCTTTTGACTTATCTCCTATTATTATCCATTTATTTATCAATTTAAGGAGTAATTATCCCCCCTAAATTCCGTAAATACACTAATTCAAGCTTCTAGATTATGGGCCAAATCTTATGGGCTTGGTTTTAAGTCATTTTGGGCCTATTTAAATTATTAGATGTATTTACATAAATATTGGGCTTTAACAATTTGATTTAGTTAACTATAATTCATTTAATAGCATTTAACCTTGAATCAATTGTTTTTATTTCTAGAAAAATCTTAGAAAATCTGAATATATTACTAGAAAATTCAAAATATTATTTAAAAAATCTTGGGGTATTACAACGCTCGACAGCGCGGGTCCGACACCCCAAACCACGTGTGCACACATAGACCATGCGCCCTTGGTCCGACGCCGCAAACCACGTGGGGGCCCTACAGTAACCAGCTGAAAAATCATCTCTCCGGGTCACGCTCTCCACCCCTCCCAAGTGGGTTCGCACACGCGTGCGCAGGAAAACTACGACTAGTGGGAGGTCAGTAAACGTGAACACAGAAAGCCACACACACACCCATCGCGAATAACACGTAGAAATAGGTGGCCCAAGGCCACCAGACTCTAGACAGTCCACTAGACCTAATAAAACCAACGGTCCTTGAGTTATACGACTTGTGTCAAGACCGCTGCACGGGACGACACAACGCCGTCAACCTAGCCTAATCCCTAGGTCTGAAACCATGGTTGCACGATTCCCAGGGTAGTGCACAAGCTACCGAGTTAATTCCCTATATAAGGGAAACATGAGAAACCTCCAGCCCCAGGATGGGTCACTAGACTCACAGTCCAAGGCCAAACCCACAGCCCCATTGTAAAACACTTTCTGGAGAAACACACGGTGTGCGGGAATAGCCCACCGCACTTACACCGATCCACGGTGACTCGATCAAGCAAAAACACATAAGCCCGAAACTCGAGAGGGTCAGTCGGACCCTCCAAACCTATGGGCACTCTAATCAAGGTAACACGAAACTTTCGAACACCCAAAAACCCAGCCACGACACCCCTAGGGTGTCTTGGACGCTCACGGGCCAAGGGGAATACGATCAGCCGTAGTCCACACGCACTGGCCCGCCCGATTGGTAGCCCACATGAATGCGCAACTCTCCAGGTGCGCATTCAGAACGTGCAACTCTGCTGGTGCGTGTTCAGAACATTCAACTCTGCTGGTGCGCGTTCAGAATGCGCAACTCTCCTGGCGCGCGTTCACAACAGAACGTGCAACTCTACTGGTGTGCGTTCAGAACGCGCAACTATCCTGGTGCGCGTTCATAATAGAACGTGTAACTCTGCTGGGACGCGTTCAGAGCTGTCTTACTGTTCATCTTCTCCTATGAACGCGACCCCACGATACGACGCCTTCTCACAAGACCGCGACCATTGTGATGGTCGTGATCTCGACCCGAGATCAAAAATGGCCAAAATCATAGAAAAATCCATTCCATGCCCCAATCACCCCAGGTGACAGGGAAAACAAGGGGAAATCCTTCCCCAACCTCTCTAGCACCGAGAGGACCCCTTGAAACCCCAAAAACCTCATCGAATCACGAAAATCGGCTCACAACCCGAAATCATGCATTTTTACCCTGATGGAGAAATAAACCCACTCGGCTCGCCTTGGGCTACCAAACTCGGGAGAAATGAAGTACATGAGCTAGGGAACCATCCCCCTACCTCCACCGAAGATTCTGCGCTCCGAGGATGCCGATCCGCCAAGAAAATGCCGTTCAAACCGTCATCGACTCGCGATCCCACGAACCGCCTCCACCATCGCGATCCTCGTCCCGTGCCCGTCGCTCCACGCCCCGTGAGCATCGCCGCCCCGCCACCCGGAGTGAGAGGGGGATAGGAGAGAACGTGAGAGAAGAGAGAGGGTGAGGGAGAGAAATGAGAGAGGGTGAGGGAGAGAGAGAAAAGGAGGTTTTATATATAGAAAATTTAGAAATTTTGAAAAATATAAAAAATATGGAAAAATCATCTCCCTGATCCTCGAAAAATGCACAATGCGTTGGTCACATCCTGGAGTCGGAGAACGTAACGGTTCACCCTACACAGGGTTCCGAAGGTTCGACAGGTAAAAATACGTGTAAACCGCAAAACTCAATCTGGGACCCACAAAGCGATCCGAAACCCACATATCTTGATCCGAACAATGATCCGAAAAACCCGGGGCATTACATAAGCTGTTGTATCATTCATTGATAACCCATAATTTACATGTTCACAAATTATACACATTCATAATCTACATCCACATCATTCACATATGAATCATAGATCAAGAAATTAGTCACATTGATATTATATGCAAAATACTTCTATTGTAATCACATTGTGTGGAAATGTATCATTGTAACCACAAAATGTGACATGTATCATGATGTGCATCCCCGTGTACAAAAAAACATGTAGATATAATTTCATGATAACATATATACAATCAAAATTAGTGTAATATTCTGTCATCAATATACACATCAAAATGTGAGGAGGATTTAACATGTCAACAAATAAGTAAAGCAAATCATGAGGAAGAGGAACTCTTCACTGCATCAAAGATTATGTGCAAAATAGATAAATGGTTATGAATAATTTCACTTCAAACTTAAACATGACAACATGAACTTAGAAATGAAAGAATGATACATACATATTCTGTAAGCCATAGAATATGACTCCTGATGGCATCTTTAATTTTCTTCCTATCTTGATCTTTTACGATAAGTGGAGCATGCGGCTTGTTTGCATAGACAATGAAAACTTCACAATATCCTGTTCTAATTTGTCGTCCCATGACGACTTTATCTTTATCGATGCTCATAACAATTACGGTCCCCATGTTCTCTCCCTCCAAATCTAGCATTTTCATCATTTTCCCTTGTAACTATGATACATTTATTGTACAATGTAAAATCAGGATATTATTTTGAGAAGCATTCAAAATATGAAATATCTACTACTTTGTATTAAATTAGGACAATATAAAATCATGACAGTAGGATCAACCTTATTTCATTTCATTATTCATAAATTTCATAAGAAAAAAGATGGGTTGCCAATATTTGATCAAGCATGCCATGCATAGAGAAAATGAAATCATAGCTACAATTCTTATATACGTACATACACCACCAGATTATAATCGATCAATTTACAGATCATGCTGTTAAAAAACTACTGCATAAAGTAACATATGCAATCTTGTAGTTCTAAAATCTGTTATGCCCTCACCTCATGAGTTGTAGACAGTACACAAGGAACTGCACTCATCAATCGTAAGGCTTATCCTATCAAATATGGGGTTGGATATCTGTGGACTCACTTTTTTGAATGTTATTATTTTATTTATTATTTCTTTCTATTTATTTATTCCTTCTTTATTTGGTCTTTTATTCTTTTCGATTTATTAGTCCGTGGGCATGCCTGCCAGTCACAAAGTGACGATTTATTTGAGCTCTAAAGGAGCCATTGGTGTGCGCCGTCTAACTAATCAGACGATAGTGAGTATCGTGTCGAGACAAAAATCCGTTGTGCCATAAAGGTCACAACGTTAATTACATCTCCCTGTAGGAGAGAAAACCCTTGATTAATCACCGAGAAAAGGGGCCCTATGGCCTAGAAAGAAACTAAATTAAAGCATGCAAAAGAATGCAAGAAGACATCTTTTATTAGCATAGATTTTTTTATGATGTATATTGTTGTTATTCTTTTATCCTTGGGTTTTATGCTTCTATTGTGTTTTATGCCCATTTTTTGGTTGATTGGGATTCAATCATAACTTTTTTTATTATTTCTGGTTTATTCTATTATGCATTGTATTTAGGCTCGAGTGGGTGCTCGCCCACGGGAGTGCGAGATGATCCCCTGGTCATCCAGATGTGCATGGGACGGTAACACCCGGACCCATTCGAGGGGCTTCTCAATTAAGCCTGCTCACGTATTTTGGCTCGCGTTGACGCCGTGGTGTATGCATACGGGTTCAGAGGTAAACCAGAGTAACCCCAAGGTATGGAGTTTGGGACTGAAAACATCGGATGAAATTCATTCGATCATAAACCGAGACTAA
Source organism: Amorphophallus konjac (assembly GCA_022559845.1). NCBI lineage: Eukaryota > Viridiplantae > Streptophyta > Magnoliopsida > Alismatales > Araceae > Amorphophallus > Amorphophallus konjac. Next base: position 212,508,505 of record CM040125.1, on the reverse strand, counting down.
TTTACATTGACCGAGCAATAACACAAGGGCAATCCCATTAAATACATGTTCACCGGTGATCCGGCGTAGTTTAATGTTAAAGGAAAGGGAATGTTGGCTCGAAGCCAGGTCGGGCCATGGCTGTGATGGGGTGACCCCCAAGGTCCAAGCACATCTTGCATGGGCGCCGTGTAAATTCCCTCGTTTGGGGTCTAGGGGAGACGAGATCCCTGAAATGCATGCCAAGATATGCATGTTTTGCATTTTTTTATCTTATTATTTTAATTCCACTTGAGCATAGATTTTACTCAACTTGCATTTTTATTCTGTATTTATTTTTTTATTTCAGTTTACATTATCATGATTCTTAGTTCTTAACCTTTTTGAGTTCTTTCCTTATTTCTGTCCTATTCTTTTTTTTTATCTTTTGTTTGTTTTATCTTTAACATTTCATCATTTTGTAGGCCCAAGGCCCCCAAAGGGCAGGGACAGGCCAAACATGCCAAAATTAGTTGGTCTGCTCAGGATGGGTTGACCCACATAGGGCTGGGTCGACTCAGCGCTACAAACACTGGCCCTAGGACGTTGGGTGCGTCGACGCAGCATGTAGACTGTGTCAACCCACCCCAAGTAGGCCAACTGAACTTGGCCTTCAAGCATTTTTTTTTTGTTTTTTACTTCTTATATTAGAGTTGTGATCTTAATGCGGTGGGATTGAGGTTTATTAACTTCCATTTTTTTTAGTTCAAATTCTTCTCTTCTCTCCTTTTTTTTGAATGATCATGAGTACATATGCATGTGCATGTGCATGTGCATGTGTGGGACAGAGGAGGTACAATGGCCCGCTACCACAGGGTAGTCAGCCGGCCCAAATGCCTATAGGCAGACGATGGGTGAGCCGACCCAGTCCACCCCTTGCGTCGACGCACCAAGGGTTCGGTCAACTGAAAGCGCAATTCAGTCGACTGAATCCTGTAGTAAGTCGACTTAAGCTGTGAGACAAGTCGACTTGTCTTGGCTTGGAGCAGGGCCTACTATCCTGTCCTTTGGCAATGGCATGAAATATGCCTAGGTTAAATGCATGTGCCATTTCCTTTCTTTTATTGTGTTTACTTGATTAATTTTGGCTGTTTTCCTTTTTATCTATGCATGATTATGCATGCACATGCATATGGAAATGTGGCAATGAAGGGGGGGAGGAAGAAGACCCAGCTGCTAATGGACATCTAGCAGGCCAGTGAGGTCTACTAGCAAACGACAGGCTGTTCAGGTCAGACTCATGCAATGCAAGAGATGACTCTACAAACAATTTACCCCTGTCATTCAAGAATTCAATTACATATTCGTGATAGGTAATCCTCGATACGTGGCGGAGTATTTCACTCACGCATAGTGACAGTTTTTGATCAGACGTGATCCGACCTTCCACACATCACCATTTTATATATCACGACATCATGTGATGTAAAACCAACCTTGGACCTATTTAGCAAGCATTCAAGTTTGAGCAGCGGACTCACACTAGCGAGCTCACCCGTATGGCGCACACTTAGTGCCTGATGGCGACTAGGCGATGTTGGAGAGGGTCCGAGGCGGGACCTTGAGACTCCAATGGTTGGCTAGCTTGGGGAGACCCCAAATGGACCTAGGATGCCCAAATCATGAGCGGCCAATACACCAAGGGTGTGGGTTAAGTGGATGCTCTCACAACTCGCCCGCGGTGGTCACTCAATTTGGTGGCAATTTAAGATCGGACACTCTCTTACCGCCGACGGAGTAACTATAGCAATACTAAGCTAAGCAAGTCCATTATAGCAATGAGAGATGTTCAGGAGCTCACCTAGCCGGCGTGAAGATGCCGACTCCGGCCGGAGACGGGGGCGAGCGGGGAGGCGAGGGTATACACCCGCACGCCGCGTCGGTGTCGCTTCAACTTGAAATGGCAAGATTACACCACTACACCTCTCGCAGGAGGGGTGATCTTAGGGTGGGGATTAATCTTATTACATCCAATACTACCTCTACGCAGGGAGGGGCTTTCAGCCGGCCAAGCGGGGTGGGGGAGTTATGAAGAAAACCTGACGTTCGGATCGTTGCCGGTTCTGCCAATCTTCAGAGTTGCTGGATAGTAGGGCGGTGATGATGCTGCCAAAAATTCCACAGAGCTCAGAACTTGATGAGACTTGCGCCAAAAGCTTGCCAACGGACCAAGGATGACCTCTGAGTTTTTGCTGTGCTTGGTAAAGTCGTTGCTGACCGGGGCAGAGTCTGGAACCGGACTGATTGGTTCTGCCTCTATCTGGTGCAGAACAATGTGGCTGGTTACAGAGGGTGCCACGATCTCTACCAAGCTCTGATTGAGACGAGACCTGAACCGTTGGAACCGTGGTTGAGTCTTCTTTCTGTTGGCATCAACGGCGTGGTCGGAAGATGTCGGAGAAGGCCGGGACGATCAGATGAGTAGAGGGGTGTTGGTTCTGGCTTCTGTAAACTGACCTGACACACTTGGAGTAGAAAATTCGTAACTTTAGGTGCCGATGTCAAAATGCAGCTCTGCTTCTTGAGGATGAAAGAGGACTTGGGAGGGAAGATTTTTTCTGAAGAACACTTGATCTGAATCCCAAAAGGTTCATCGTGGTCGAGCTTCCACTCTCGCTCTGGTTCCCTGCCTGAGAGGTCCTGCGCAGTCGAGGGAGAATAGCTCCTACCGGCAGCTCGGAACTCAGATGTCAACGAAACCACCTTGCCTTGAAAGACCTCTAGACGACCTTTCCAGAGATGTAGGCCTTGACACTAGAAGGAGCAGGGAGAGGCATGATCTGATGCAACTTTCAGGACCCAACTCTACTGCCTGCGACCTACTATCTGAAACTGCAAACCAACAAGATTAAGGGAATGGGAGAGAGGGTAGCATAGCTTGGGAGTGATGGCTGATGGTTTGTGGAGGGGGGAGGGACGTGGCTAGGATCTTCCAAGAGGTCTAGGGGGGCAGGGATGGGTGGAGGAAGAGCTGGAGCTGCAATGGGTGGTGGGGGGAAGATGGAGGTGCAAAAGAGAGATGGTGAGTAGGAGAGGAGGTGGGGGGCGAACTTGGCTGTTGGGGGGAGATGGAATTCGACCTAGGGTGGTTTAGGAGGTGGGGAGATGGAAGGGCACAGCCCTAGGGAGAGGGAAATTCGAATTTGGGCTTAGGGAAGAGCCCCTTCAACCTTGGGGAGAGGAAGGGTTGCTTGGGAGAGTGGAAAGGTGCCTAGGAGAAGGGGTTTCCACCTAGGGGTTGGAGGGGGAATTGAATGAGTGCGTGGGGAAGGGGCCTTAATGAGGGGTGAATGGGGAGGAGAGAGAATGAATTTCAAAATTGGGGTGGGGAGGAGAGAGAGAGGGGGCACAACCCACTTAGAGAGAGTGATAGTAAGAGAGAGAGAGAGAGGGAGATATTGAGAGGGAACTAGAAGGTGTGGAAGTTTTCTGGATTCATTATTCAAGCATAAGTTGTTACAAATGAGAGAGGGGTGGGGCTATTTATAGACTCCACACTTTTCCTAAGACCAAACTGACCCTGACAAGCTAACCAATGACCAAACAGTCCAAGGGAGGGGCGCCCCTGGGCCTAGCCCAATGAATTGGGCCCATTAACCTATCAAACCAACATAATGACTTCAAGACTTAGGAAAATGACTTTCTAACCTAGGTACATGACTCAAATAAAGGAAAAATTACATGATATTGACTCAAAGAAAATGTGAAGATTACATGACTATACTCAGAAATACATGACTAACATAATGGCGCTTGCCGACGAACAATCCTTGTCCGGAGAAAATGTGGAGGGGCAAGGGATGCCCTCATCATACCCCCGGGGTGGGGAAAACTCGACCCCGTCGAGTATGGGTCCACCAAGGAAGTAGTATATCGAACTGCGGCTCTGGGCGATCCACGATCTCCATACTCAACCCGCGACCATAGTCGGGGAACGGCGCTTCAGCTCGACAAAGTGGCTCGGTCATACCCTCATGCTGGCGATGGGATCTTGCTTGCCTAGTATTGCCGCTGTGTGCTCACGTCGGGCTCTCAGGCTATTTGTGGTGGCACTCCGAGGGTGTCTCTCACAAGGGTAGGTGTAAGCTCGAGACACTCACTAGGATCCACCGCGGTGCCCTTAGAGGGTGCTGGATCCGCCACATGAGAAATGGGGAGAATCCCAAAACCCTTTTGAAAGTTCAACCCATAAGCCGGGTTGCCAAAGCCACTCGGAACATGGCAAGGTCCAAGTCCTCGTGGCCTCAATTTGGAGGTGACCCTAAAGTAGAGCCACTCCAAAGCCATCATCGCCAAGTTATCAACTTGGAACTCAAAGTGGTGCTTAGGAGTTTGTGCTCGCTTCTTGTGAATCCCACCGCTTGTTGCTTGATACTTGCTTGAATGCACATGCCATGCACTATGATGCAATGTGAGTTGACAATGTATGGTATGAAAAGGTGGTCCAGGACAACCACATATAGACCTATCATGCATTGATGTTATGAAGATTTTGAAGGATTTGGGAGGACCGGGGCATCCATAGGTGTCCCTCTTACAAGTGAGTGTGATGAATGTTGGAGGACCCGGACACCCATGTAGGCTCCTAGCATACATAAGACCAATGGTGAATTGGGGAGGACCGTTACACCCAAATAGGGACCACTCATGCTTCCTACTTGACATGTAGGTGATGTGAATGAATGGACCCGTCTTTCTAATCATGCCAAGTGGTGTGTGGTGCCAAGACTTATGCACTCCTATCCTAGAAATGACTTCTATGTGCATGGGTATGGGGTGGCCCTTGAGCTTCCACTCGTATGGATCAAAGGGATCTAAGAAGGGGAAAATCATGGAGTGGGGCAACTCATCAATCCCAAGGTGTATGTTGCCGAAGGTCAAGGCTCCCATGGTGTAACCCGAGTCTAGGAAGGGAGGGGTTTGGTTCATCATGGGTGGTAAGGGTAGGGTAAGGTGGGTGGTGAATAAGGTAAGTGGGTCACATGGAGATCTAGATTCCCATAGGAAAGGGTCGAAGGGATCATGGTAAGGGTCACCTAGATAGGGGTACTCCATGTCCTCAAGATCCTCGAATGGTGAGTCATCCTCCTCAATAAGTGGGCCAAGGTTGCTAATGGGTTGGCCGATCAAAGCACTTGGGATCTCAATGGTTGGGAAGTGGACTAGGATAGGTTCTTCCTCCATGAGAAGAAGGAGGATGATCTCACTAGTAACTTGGCCATTAGTGTAGATGGAAGTGATGGAGCCAATGGTGAGATATGCTAGGCTAATGGTGTTAGCTTCGGACGGCCTCATGGCTAGCATATTGGTCAAGTGAATTTGCCCATGTAGGTAGTTCACTAAGTCTCCCAAATCTTCCACACAATAGGAAGTTTGATAAGTGACATGTGGCTGAATGGGAATGATTTGGGATTGATATCCCATGGGTAGGTGGCATGGTTGTGAACTAGGAATGGTGAGACCTTTCTTGAGCCATTGGAGTATGGACTTATCTATGGTGGGGTTGGGTGTCTCTAGAGGAGCTAGGCTAGAGGTGTGTGAGTTGTTTGGCCTTTGGATTTCCTCTATGTTGGGAGGTGGATCCGGATGGGCATCCTTCTCCACTTGGGTGGGTGTGTGGGTTGCAACTTCTATTGCTAATGGAGTAGGGGGATCTATGGTGGGTGGTTTGGTGATAGCTAGCGTATGACACACCCGGGGTGGTGAACAAGCATGGGCTTGGGTTGGGATAGGAAGGGGAAGTAGAGGAGGCCTAGGTTGGGGAAAGATTGGTGTAGGAAGCGGGAGGTGGGTTGGGTGAGAGATTTTGGGTTGATTTGTTTTGGGAGATGTGTCCCTTTTTGGGGATGATGGTGGGTTTGTGGTGGTGGTCAAGGGGGCTTGTGGGGTATGGGCTTGGTGAGGGGTTTTGGGTTTGGGGGTGGTGGCCATTATGGGCCTCGGTGGATGGGTGGACACGGGGTCCAATTGGGTTTGTGGACATATGGTTGTGGTGGGAGTTTGAAGGTAGGGTGCTGGTGTGGTGGTTGGGGTAGGATAGGTGGGAAGTGATGTGGAATGGGGGATTAGGGTCATGGGTTGGCTAGGTGGGGATGAAGGAGTTGAAGTGCTCCTTAGGTCTTGGTGATTTGAGTATGAGGGGGAAACATATCTAGCCCTAAGTTGCTCCTTCATGTCCCTCCATGTGGTGATGGGTGCTTCCCTTCTAAGTATTCTTAGCCCGACAATTTGCATCCAATAAGTTTGAGCTTGTTTGGTTAGTTACATTTTGGCGACCCAAGCCATTTTATCCTCGGACATGGGATACCAAGTGAAGTATTGGTCTAATGCTGCTTCCCAATCTAAATATTCTCTAAGAGAGGTTCCATCAAAGGCGGGAAGTGGGTGGGGGACCAATCTATCAGCTACCCTTGGGGTGGGCTCATTGTCACCTAATCGGGTAAGTTGGCCTTTTATGCTATCTAGGCGATCAAAGGTATTGTTCATAGCTCCCATAAGGTATTCAACATGACTGTGGAGGTCATGTGTGTTGGTGATGGGTCTCTCTTGGGGTTTTGGACTCATGGAGAGGGACGATGGGCAAGGTTGGTATGAGGTGGCCATACTAGGGGACAAGAGTGATGCACTTGAAGACTCTAAATGCATAGACATGCCCTAGGACCAACTTGATAGAGACAAGTTGTGAACTTACTCTGATACCACTTGATGTAAAATCAACCTTGGACCTATTTAGCAAGCATTCAAGTTTGAGCAGCGGACTCACACTAGCGAGCTCACCCGTATGGCGCACACTTAGTGCCCGATGGCGACTAGGCGATGTTGGAGAGGGTCCGAGGCGGGACCTTGAGACTCCAATGGTTGGCTAGCTTGGGGAGAACCCCAAATGGACCTAGGATGCCCAAATCATGAGCGGCCAACACACCAAGGGTGTGGGTTAAGTGGATGCTCTCACAACTCGCCCGCGGTGGTCACTCAATTTGGTGGCAATTTAAGATCGGACACTCTCTTACCGCCGACGGAGTAACTATAGCAATACTAAGCTAAGCAAGTCCATTACAACAATGAGAGATGTTCAGGAGCTCACCTAGCCGGCGTGAAGACGCCGACTCCGGCTGGGGATGGGGGCGAGCGGGGAGGCGAGGGTATACACCCGCACGCCGCGTCGGTGTCGCTTCAACCTGAAATGGCAAGATTACACCACTACGCCTCTCGCAGGAGGGGTGATCTTAGGGTGGGGATTAATCTTATTACATCCAATACTACCTCCACGTAGGGAGGGGCCTTCAGCCGGCCAAACGGGGTGAGGGAGTTATGAAGAAAACCCGACGTTCGGATCGTTGCCGGTTCTGCCAATCTTCAGAGTTGCTGGACAGTAGGGCGGTGATGATGCTGCCAAAAATTCCACAGAGCTCAGAACTTTATGAGACTTGCGCCAAAAGCTTGCCAACAGACCAAGGATGACCTCTGAGTTTTTTCTGTGCTTGGTAAAGTCGTTGCTGGCCGAGGCAGAGTCTGGAACCTGACTGATTGGTTCTGCCTCTGTCTGGTGCAGAACAATGTGGCTGGTTGCAGAGGGTGCCACGATCTCTACCAAGCTCTGATTGAGACGAGACCTGAACCGTTGGAACCGTGGTCGAGTCTTCTTTCTGTCGGCACCAACGGCGTGGTCGGAAGATGTCGGAGAAGGCCGGGACAATCAGATGAGTAGAGGGGTGTTGGTTCTGGCTTCTGTAAACTGACCTGACACACTTGGAGTAGAAAATTCGTAACTTTAGATGCCGATGTCAAGATGCAGCTATGCTTCTTGAGGATGAAAGAGGACTTGAGAGGGAATATTTTTTCTGAAGAACACTTGATCTGAATCCCAAAAGGTTCGTCATGGTCGAGCTTCCACTCTCACTCTGGTTCCCTACCTGAGAGGTCCTGCGCAGTCGAGGGAGAATCGCTCCTACCGGCAGCTCGGAACTCAGATTTCGATGAAACCACCTCGCCTTGAAAGCTCTCTGGACGAACTTTCCAGGGATTAGGCCTTGACACCAGAAGGACCAGGGAGAGGCCGGGTCCGATGCAACTTTCAGGACCCAACTCTGCTGCCTGCGACCTGCTATCTGAAACTGCAAACCAGCAAGATTCAGGGAATGGGAGAGAGCGTAGCATAGCTTGGGAGTGATGGCTGATGGTTTGTGGAGGGGGGAGGGACGTGGCTAGGATCTTCCAAGAGGTCTAGGGGGGCAGGGATGGGTGGAGGAAGAGCTGGAGCTGCAAAGGGTGGTGGGGGGAAGATGGTGGTGCACAAGAGAGATGGTGAGTAGGAGAGGAGGTGGGGGGCGAACTTGGCTGTTGGGGGGAGATGGAATTCGACCTAGGGTGGTTTAGGAGGTGGGGAGATGGAAGGGCACAGCCCTAGGGAGAGGGAAATTCGAATTTGGGCTTAGGGAAGAGCCCCTTCAACCTTGGGGAGAGGAAGGGTTGCTTGGGAGAGTGGAAAGGTGCCTAGGAGAAGGGGTTTCCACCTAGGGGTTGGAGGGGGAATTGAATGAGTGCATGGGGAAGGGGAAGGGGTCTTAATGAGGGGTGAATGGGGAGGAGAGAGAATGAATTTCAAAATTGGGGTGGGGAGGAGAGAGAGAGGGGGCACAACCCACTTAGAGAGAGTGATAGTAAGAGAGAGAGAGAGGGAGATATTGAGAGGGAACTAGAAGGTGTGGAAATTTTCTGGATTCATTATTCAAGCATAAGTTGTTACAAATGAGAGAGGGGTGGGGCTATTTATAGACTCCACACTTTTCCTAAGACCAAACTGACCCTGACAAGCTAACCAATGACCAAACAGTCCAAGGGAGGGGCGCCCCTGGGCCTAGCCCAATGAATTGGGCCCATTAACCTATCAAACCAACATAATGACTTCAAGACTTGGGAAAATGACTTTCTAACCTAGGTACATGACTCAAATAAAGGGAAAATTACATGATATTGACTTAAAGAAAATGTGAAGATTACATGACTAGACTCAGAAATACATGACTAACATAATGGCGCTTGCCGACGAACAATCCGAGTCCGGAGAAAATGTGGAGGGGCAAGGGATGCCCTCATCATCATGGCATGCAAGCACACGTGGAATGTAATGCGTATGAAGTTTAATTCACATTCGTAATGGAAGCGAGCTCAAATGTGCATGCAGAGGATGTCACATGCTCAGATTTGTAATGAATGTATGAAGTCTTTTTTTATTATTACTATTCATGGAGAATCAACAGGGAGTTTGTGTAGGCCTTATGCACGTATGATGCTTTAAATGCAAGTATGTTGTTTGAATTTTGTCCATGAGATGCACATAGTTCTGGGCGGTAGACTGGGCCAGCGGAGGGGGGGTTGATCCTTGGGGTCGACGCCTGTTCAGATTTCTGCGCAGAGGAACCTCAGACAGAACCGGAATTGAAGAGGGTCGACCCTAAGGGTCGACCCCTTTGCTGCCTAAAGCCTTAGGCTTGTTTTTTTTCATTGTTCTTTATTGTACATTATGCTGGGATTCACGGTGAGTGAAGGAAAATCTTTATTTATGCTCATAACAGGTCAACATAGGATTTATTTATGCAAGCATTGATGCGATTGGCCCTGATGTATGTAGGGTGTTTAATTTTTATTCTTGAAGTATATATGTATTGTTCTGGCCTGCAGACCGGGCTAGCGGGAGTCGACTCTGAGAGTCGACTCTTGAGCAGATTCCTACACAAGACGGCCCAAACAGAGCTGGGCAAGAAAGGGGTCGACTCCCTACTATTTAGAACTACAGGCTTTGTTTTTACCCCATTCTGCACTATTCTTTCATTGTGTACTCTTTTGCCCTTGTTTTCGCTGTCATGAGTAGTTCAGGAATGAGTCCATTGCAGTAGTCCATTGGTCCTTTTGTTCATGTATTTCACTTGTTCATCTTTGTCTGTGTGGTTAACATTATTCAGTCCTTCATTTCTTTTATTAACTGCATTCTTGATAGAAGTTTGGCTGCACCTTCCCTGGACCCGGGATGATAGGGGGGTGTTAAGTGGGTACTCATCCACAGAAGATCTGAGATGGCCCCAAAGTAATATGGATGTGCACACGAGCGGCAACATCCGTGAAAACACCATCAAAATGCCTCGCAAAACAAATGGGGAAAATTGAGAGCATGAACCCTTCGGATCTCAAAATGCCAGCACTACCCACGGGGCTTGGAGACCCACTAAGATCTAGGCACCGGCTCCACTGAGTAGTATGCTACCGGTTAAGGGAGAGAGGGAGTTGCTAGCTCTGTTGGCAGAACATGAGCAGAAAGGGGGAGCCACCAGGCCACCCTATGAGGAAGGGGTGACCGGCAGGGAGGAGGTGCATTGTCTGGTATGGGGGTTGGGCACCAGTAGCATTTGAGCCTTAGCTGCGACTTGGAGGACACAGGTGCTACCCTGTCACACCAAGTTGCTCATAGTGAAAGAGAAAAGGGAAAGACCACAGAGGTGCAGAAGAAGTGGGGAATAGCTTCGGGGAGGTATTCTCCAAGGGGCTAGTCTCAAAGCCACACCCATAGCACTGGATGAGCCCTGAGCCTCTTCCTAGAGAAGCTCACCCGTGCACTCTTACTGTGAGCACCATTTAACTATTCGAAGGAAAACTCAGATCTGGTGGGGGAACTTATTATGCTCAGGAGCATACAGTGGAAACCATAGAGAATATAAGGAAACAAGCTATACGAATAAACGGGAAACATGCACTTTGAACGCAGAGGTTCTGAAATCTTTCTTTTTTTATTCTCCTCTAAACAAGGGACATGGAAGCACATACATCATGAGAAACAAGAAAGAACAGAATAAAACTGGGGAAACAAAGAATACAATGGGGGTGATGCGGGACGGACCACGGACTCGACTCCAATTGGATATGCAATCCTTGGACTCTACGCAAACTCTCGATCGTCCCTTATCGAGAGTAGCGTCGGACGTGCACGGTTGAGAAACTGGCAAGAGCTAGGGTGGTCAACTCATAATTTTGTGCCTGGATCGGGTCACGGGACGGTCTCGATCTCTCTCGCAGCAGCGGTGATATAAAAATATAGCGAGCTAGATTATCCTAACATGCTCTCAAGCAGCGGCATAAAGAAATATATACAAAAATAAAGTAAAGTGCCAAGCAAGGAGCGAATACGATACCTCCACGCTCTCGGCGTGGGGAAGATGATCCCGGCCGAATTCAGTAACTGCCGGTAACAACAATGAGTTAGATTACAGCAATAAAATATCACCCACTCCACGCAGGGAGGTAAAGGGCTACACAAGTGGGCCCCGGAGAACCGATCTCGGGTTGACGGGCTGCACTTGATTACCCCGTCGTTGCGGTTCGGACGGCGTATGCTGCTGGTTGTGGGGCCCACACGCTGGTCGGTGGGGCCGTGTGGGACCGGAGTGGCACCACTGTGGTGGGGATGCCTGGGGAAGCGCTTCTTGGGATGGCGGCGCACTGGTTCGCCGGCCGGAGGCCGGGCGGCTCCGATCGGCACCGGTCGGAAAGAGTGCCCACGGATCTGCTGCTTCTGTTTTCAGGCGCGCGCTCAGGTGAGATCGGCTACTGCGATCAGTTCGGATGTCGAATCGAAGCACAGGAGATACTGTTGGAAAGATCTTTTGAAGTCCTTCAATCCAGGACCAGAGAGATGAACTGGATCTGCACGGATCTAGCCTTTGTTGATTTTTGAAGTTGCTATTGGATAGTTCCCGAAATCTCAGAATAGCAAAGTAGTTTCCTGAGAACTACCTTTGACCGTGAGGTAGACCTCCGATTCAGGCTTCGAGCTCTTCATGAAAATTATAGAGGGGAAAGAGAGGAACATGGCAATAATTTTTTTGAAAGGTTTTGTTGAGCTTTGGGTGGGGAAAAGTATTTTAGGCTAGCGGGTGGTCGGATCTGGACAGAGGTAGGTAGAACTGTAGAGGGATCTGAAAGTAAATTTTAAAAAATAGGTGGAGGACTTTGGAAATTCCACGAAAATTCTTGGGTAGAGGGGATAGTGGGCCAGACCTCCAATAATTTTTGGGGTTCTAGAAAAAATCAGAAAGGGGTCCAAGAAGGTGAAACTCAGGGTGCCTGTGACTGGATCTGAATAATAGGCAGAACTGGTGGGTGGAGATGCACGAAAATGGAAAATTATAAAACGGGACTATAATTTTGTTTCAATTTTTCTAGATGGTTATGATGAACCCTAGAACGTAACCTGAAAATATCAGCTCCAGAAGATGAGAGAATTGGGAGTTAAAATTATTGGAGTGGCCTTCTATCTAGCAAGATAGAACCTGGACAGAACTTCCGACGGTGGCTCGTGGCGGCTCGATGGCGGCACGAACGGCGGCGGCGGTGGCACAGAATGAAATTAGATGTGGAGGGTCTAAGATAGAAGGGTTCACAACCTTGAAATGCAGAGGATGGAGAAGGAAAACCGGAAGGAGAGAGGAGAGAGGGCACACCCTTCTTGCTTCAAGTAATTTTCACATAATTTTTTCATTAAATCTCTAATGACACTATACATAGGCTTATATAGAGAATGGAAAGGGGTGGGGGGGCTAGGAATTTTGTGGGCAATAGGCTATTTTCTTCCCCCATGTGGTCAAAAATCCAAAAGAAATAAATTACATATGGAGGGGACACTCCTTTGACTTGGTAGGTAAGGTAGGTGACCTCCCTTTGACATTTTCAACCACTTGTCTCCCATGTGTCCAATTGACCTTCTAGATGCCACCTAGGACTTTGACCAGCCCCACATGGACCCATATGGCTTATGTGGACCAATGGAGAAGGAGTGAGGGCCCCCTTGCTGGACCTATTGACAATTTGCATAAAAACCCACACAATCCTAGGGAATGACACATTGGCTTACAAAGCCTTACAATTGCACATATACTTTCCCAAGGATATAGAAGTAAACTAAAGGACACAAATGCAAAATAAAAATATCGATTCTCGGCGTCGATTCCCATCAACTCTCCCCGGGTGGGAGGAACTCGACCCCGTTGAGTAAGGGGTGCGGCTGCTCGTGACGTCGGCGGATCCGTCATCGTACCTGGAAGCGCGGAGTATGCTCCACTCCAAGTAATCGACACATGCTCACCCCGTATAGATTCGATATGCACACGCTGCCATGGGAATGAGGCTAGAGGTGGACACTCCGGGGTGGGGTCACTCTCAAATGAGGGAAGGCGGCTCGAAGACTCACTAGGAATAACCGCCTGTCCCTTATGTGACTAGATCCGATATGAGGTAGAACCGATCCCAATAGTCCGAAAAGCCTTGAACTCGAAAGGGCCAACAACGCCAGCATACAAACTGACTCGACTCGATGTATGCACAGACACACCTAATGTTAGTTTGACCCGTACATGGGTGACGGCAGACCAGGACACCCGAATGTGTGCCATGCATGCATTAGACGTAACCGGTGGTTGGCGGAATGTGGAATTCCTAGACCACCTAAAGTGGGCCATGCATGCATATTGGACTTAGAGGTGGGAGGGCCAGGGGTTCCAAATGCATCTTCTTCCTTTCCCCTAGAGGATGGTGTATCTCGCAAGTGAACGGGCTTGGTGGGTGTAGACGACCCGGCCCATGGGGAAGGAGTGTGGTAGTGGATTCCCTTGAAGAAGTAAAGTATATAAGGTGGGTCAAGGGGCCCACTAGGGAATGGGTCAAAGGGATCAAAGAAGGTATGACCCCTTGTGATAGGTTCCCACAAGTCACGGTCCCCGGGGTAGAAGTCTTGAAGGTGTGGATAGTCACCTTCATGCATTGTTGGTGGGACGGTGATCATGTGTAGGATGTATGGTTCCTCCCTCGGACGAAAGGGTATGAAGTCGGGTTCGGCCGACATGGGGAGGAATAAGAGAACCTCCGTGGTGATACAACCCACGGTGTACACGGAGGTAATGGACCCTAAAGCTGGATGGGTGAAGCTACGGCTAGTGGGTTGGTCGAAGCTTCGGGCCAATAAATGCGTCAACTTCCATTGCACGTCTAATCCCATAATAAGGTCATCCAATGTATCAACATGGTGACTAGACCGAAAGGTAGTGTGGAAGGAGTTGACGGGCACTATAGGTAAGGTGGGGTCCATAGAAGGGTAAGGACGTGGGACCAAGCCATCCTTGATCCAACTAAGAAGTGGCTCGGCTATGTATAGCGTTCCCATAAGAAACACGGGTGGCTCGGGTTTTGGTGGCTCCAAATAAGATGGTTCCGAATAAAGTTCGGAAGTAGATGGCAATGGAGCACTCATGGATGGTGAAGAAGCACGTGTCCTTTCCAACCAATCCCAAACCTCTTTCTCGATTCCCTCAAAGGAGCGGGATGGAGTGGGGACCTCGGAGTGGACTTGCTCCTCGGCTCTCGGCTCGGGTGTGGACCTAGACTCGACTAGAAGCGGGGCTTCCACTTGGTTTGAGGTGCTTGGGTGGGATTGGACGGGGAAGCCAAGGGGAGGTTGGTTGGAGGCGACGGGGCGGACCACTTCAGTGGGGTTGCTTTGGAGGGCTTGGATGGGGGTGAAGGGGCGGGGTTGGTTGGAGGTGTGGCCCACTTGATTGCGGGTGAGTTGGTGGGGATGGCTAGTGGTATGACCCCCGTAGTTGGAGGTAGGTGGACGGGGAAGGTAGACCCTCCTAAGCGCTTTCTTCATATCCCACCATGACTCGATGGGCCTTAGCCTCCTATCTTCCAGGAAGTACTTGATGTCCCTCCATGTTTCGGCGGCCTCATAGAAAAGTCACCTTTTGGCTAAGTCGACTTGCGCGGGACCGGACATAAGATAACACTCAAAGTAGTCGTCCATAATGGCTTCCCACTCTAAGTAGTCACTCGGGTTTTCGGAGCCATAGAAGTCCCGGGCTTCGGGCCTTTTGGGGTGGTTCGGGTGGTCCTTCCATTTTAGATAGTATCGCCACCATGGATAAGATCCGGGTGTTCGGTAATCCATAGGACACGGGGAAGCTAGTAGATGGCCATGCCGACACTTGGACAAAACACTAGACATGACCCTAAGTAATGCAAAGTTGGAATGCCGACTCGACTACCAACCTAGACACGACCAAGATTCGGTACGTGACAGAGTTAATCGATCCGAAGATCACTCGCGCCAGTGTGCGACCTTCCCGATAGGTGTAGCCTAATGTTCGGACAACACCTTTTTATATACCGAACAATGGTATGCGGATACAACCTTAGACCGACTTAGACGTTGACTAAATGTAAATGACACTTTTTTTTATTTTAGACACCCTAGACTCAAACTCGCTCTGATACCAAACTGATGCGGGACGGACCACGGACTCGACTCCAATTAGATACGTAATCCTTGGACTCTACGCAAACTCGCGATCGTCCCTTATCGAGGGTAGCGTCGGACGTGCACGGTTGAGAAACCGGTAAGAGCTAGGGTGGTCAACTCATAATTTTGTGCCCGGATTGGGTCACGAGACGGTCTCGCTCTCTCTCGCAGCAGCGGTGATATAAAAATATAGCGAGCTAGATTATCCTAACATGCTCTCAAGCAACAGCATAAAGAAATATATACGAAAATAAAGCAAAGTGCCAAGCAAGGAGCGAATACGATACCTCCACGCTCTCGGCGTAGGGAAGACGATCCCGGCCGAATTCAATAACTCCCGGTAACAACAATGAGTTAGATTACAGCAATAAAATATCGCCCACTCCACGCAGGGAGGTAAAGGGCTACACAAGTGGGCCTGGGAGGACCGATCTCGGGTTGACGGGCTGCACTTGATCACCCCGTCGGCGCGGTTCGGACGGCGTATGCTGCTGGTTGTGGGGCCCACTATGGTGGGAATGCCTGGGGAAGCGCTTCCTGGGATGGCGGCGCGCTGGTTCGCCGGCCGGAGGCCGGGCGGCTCCGATCGGCACCGGTCGGAAAGAGTGCCCATGGATCTGCTGCTTCTATTTTCAGGCGCGTGCTCAGGCGAGATCGAAGCACATGAGATACCATTGGAAAGATCTTTCGAAGTCCTTTAATCTAGGACCAGAGACATGAACTGGATCTGCACGGATCTAGCCTTTGTTGATTTTTGAAGTTGCTGTTGGATAGTTCCCAAATCTCAGAACAGCAAAGCAATTTCCTGAGAACTGTCTTTGACCGTGGGGTAGACCTCCGATTCAGGCTTCGAGCTCTTCATGAAAGTTATAGAGGGGAAAGATAGGAAAATGGCAATAATTTTTGTGAAAGGGTTTTTTGAGATTTGTGTGGGGTAAAGTATTTTAGACTGACGGGTGGTCGGATCTGGACAGAGGTAGGTAGAACTGTAGAGGGATCTAAAAGTTAATTTTAAAAAAAAGGTGGAGGCCTGTAGAAATTCCACAAAAATTCTTGGGTGGAGGGGATGGTGGGAAGGACCTCCAATAATTTTGGAGGTTCTCGAAAAAATCAAAAAGGGGACCAAGAAGGTGAAACTCAGGGTGACTGTGACTGGATCTGAACAAAAGGTAGAACTGGTGGGTGGAGATGCCGAAAATGGAAAATTATAAAACGGGACTATAATTTTTTTTACATTTTTATGGATGGTTATGATGAACCCTAAAACGTAACCTGAAAATATCAGCTCCGAAAGATGGGAGAATTGGGAGCTAAAATTATCGGAGTGGCCTTCTGTCCAGCAAGATAGAACCTGGACAGAACTTCCGACGGTGGCTCGTGGCGGCTCGATGGCGGCACGAACGGTGGCGGCGGCGGCACAGAATGAAATTAGATGTGGACGGGCTAAGATAGAAGGGTTCACAACCCTGAAATGCGGAGGATGGAGAAGGAAAACTAGAGGGAGAGAGGAGAGAGGGCACACCCTTCTTGCTTCAAGCAATTTTCACATAATTTCTTCATTAAATCTCTAATGACACTATACATAGGCTTATATAGAGAATGGCAAGGGGTGGGGGCTGGGAATTTCATGGGAAATAGGCTATTTTCTTCCCCCATGAGGTCAAAAACCTAAAATAAATAAATTACATGTGGAGGGGACACTTCTTTGACTACGTAGGTAAGGTAGGTGGCCTCCCTTTGACATTTTCAACCACTTGTCTCCCATGTGTCTAATTGACCTTCTAGATGCCACCTAGGACTTTGACCAGCCCCACATGGACCCATATGGCTTATGTGGACCAATGGAGAAGGAGTGAGGGCCCCCTTGCTGGACCTACTGACAATTTGCATAAAAACCCACACAATCCTAGGGAATGACACACTTGCTTACAAAGCCTTACAATTGCACTTATACTTTCCCAAGGATATAAAAGTAAACTAAAGGACACAAATGCAAAATAAAAATGTCAATGCTCTGCGTCGATTCCCATCAGGGGGGCTCTTCTCTTCACGCCCCCTTTATCTTCTCACCTCTCTCACTCTCACTCTTCTTCTCTTCGGAGGCTCACCCCACACACCCCCTTCTCTATCTCTCTTCTTCTCTTCACACAGACAGGTGTTGCCACAGCGAAAGAAAATGCAGATTGCCCAGCCAGAGAAGAGTGTAGAGTCTCTAGGAAGATGGTCCAGGAAAAGCATGGAGAGCCAGAAGGACCAGGAAGCCAGCTGTGCCTTCTTCTTCAGCCACAGGTCAATTTATAGGGACGAATGCAGCATCCGTCTTCCATTTCGATTGAAGGCCTCGTCTCCCATGTGCTATCTAGCATCTGCTGGGTGACAAGGCGAGCTACCATCTCGAAGACGAGGCAACATGTCAAAAGTATATCTTTGTCGGAAGTGGAGAGAATCCGTCGGCCTACGTCTGAGTTGTTGTTCGAAAGCAGCATGCAACAGTTGCCGTTTTAGGAATGTAAGGCCTTTGTGGCATTAAATGCCCGCAGGGGAGCTAGCCGTTCATAGCTTCATAGCACTACCCTGCCGGTTATGCTTTCCTCTGCCGATTATAGAGAGGCCCTGCCGGTTAAACATTCTGCTACCGTTTAATCGTAAGCCTGCTACTTATGATGGCCCTGGGGAAGCTGGCTGCTACCATTTAAAGAGAAGAAGGGAGCCCCTACTGGTTAAATGCTATTAGGGGCAGCCGGTTATGTGTGACGACCCGGGATCTGAGTACCGGAAAGGAACCGACGCGTCTCGAATCTCAGTCTGTCAACTCACGACCCCGAAGACTCGGAAGGGTAGAAAGGGATGGTGTGGGAGTACAAGAGAAGCTGAAACAACTACAGAGGTAGCACAATAATCTAAAATAAAATGCACAGAATAATATAAATAAATTAAACTACTACAAGGTCCGGTGTATCTCATGTCCAAATGAAAGTACAGTCAACAGAAAGAAAAGTACAACTACACGGGACATCCCCTGGCGTACAACTACACGGGACATCCCCCAGCTCTGGCAGACTGGCGGCTAACCCTGGCTAGAAGAACCATGCTGAAACTCGGCCGCAACTCTCGAAGACCCCACCTCACCTTAAAAGCATGGGTGAGGCTCATTTCATTCGCCCAGTAGGGATCCCGCGAATCCCCACCTCGCGCGGAAACCAAAGTAGGAAAGCAAGAAAGCAGAAAAGCAACCCTACCTAACAGGAGTACGGTAGAACCAAAAAGCTAAAGTAAATAAGCGGAAAAGCCGTCTACTCTAACAACACGTACTACTGAACCTCGGTCCAACGAAACTCGAGTCCACACCAGCCAGCGAATAGGAGCACAAGCCACTAGAAGAACAATCGGATGCATGCCCTGACGTCTTACACCGCGTCACAAGTGTCTAGCTACAATGCCCCGGGCGTGAGACTCAGACACGCAACAAGTACCACAACAAGGACTAGCTGGGGTCACGCTCATCAGCGCGTGTCCTAAGCTCCCAACCACGTGTGCACACACAGACCATCTGCTCTAGGTCGGGTCCCCTAGCTGGTTTCCCCCCCCCACCGGACTCTGGTGGCAAAGGCAAGGGTCCCCACGGAAACCAGCCTAAAAATCGCCTCTCACCGGGTCTCGCTCTCCACCACTCCCAGGTGGGTCCACACTCGCGTTCACAGGAAGCTACGACTTGTGGACAGGTCACTGAAAGTAAGGACTGACTCACGGAAACCACCGTCAAAGAAACGGGACCGCACATACACGGTGCAGCACAGAGCCTAACGGTCCAACCTTGGGCCGTCACAGGCTATGACGCACCTACAATGGAGCGTCACAAGGCTCTGACGGTCCAACCCTGGAGTGTCACAAGCCGAGGTGAAAACAGGCTCTGACTCACCCACCTAGGGGCGTCACAGCACCTAACGGACCAACCCTGGTGCGTCAGGGGAGATGGGTTCGTCTGCTCTGACGCACCCACATAGGGGCGTTACAAGGCAGTGACGCACCAGGCATGGTGCGTCACATGCCTTGACCCCCAACGGTCAAAAGTCAACGGTCGGCAGCCAACGGTCGAACGCCCCTGACGGTCCAACCGAGGTGCGTCACAGCACCGTGGCTGTCTATCGTGGGTCCATCATAGCCCACAGACCCCACTTGGCTGCACTCAGGGCTGTAACGCACCCATCTGGGCGCGTTACATAGTGTGACGGTCACTGGAAGGACCATCACACCCGCCCGAGGGTGAAACGATAGGAAACGCCCAAAAAGTCCAACCACGCCCTCATACCTCCGTAGGAGAGGGGGGAATCAAAGGGGAAGATCCCTGGGGACCCCTAGCATGATTCTAGGCCATCAAAACACCGAATCACTACTCAAATCCATAGATCGGGCGAACTCTCCCCAAAACACAATTTTGCCCTAACCCGCTCAAACACACCCCTCTCGGCTCCCATTCGGCCTACAAATCACGGGGGATGACGGGATGAGCATAGGGATTCGTCCCCCTACCTCAATGGAGCTAATGCTCCGCCGAATCACCATCGAAGTCAAGGAAGAAGCTTTTGAATGCCACACGGGGGGCCTCCCGCCGCGAGAAGGCCACCACCGGAACCGCCTCACCACCGCCGCCGCCGCCACGCCATCGCCTGATTGAAGGAGGCCGCGTCTGGGTCATTCGAGGAAGAAGAACAGTCGTGATGGAGAGGGCGCTCTCCAATAGTTGGAAGAAGGAGGAAGAAGAAGAAGAAAAAGGTGAAAAAGAAAAGAAAATAGTTTGGTATTTATAGAAAATCAGGAAAATCTTAAAAAATAGAAAATCACACCTCCTCGATCCTCGCGACGCGCTGATCACAACGGTACCACTCGCGGGTAGATGAACGACCCGGTCCACCCGCTACAGGGTTCCGTAGGTGTTTCCGAGACACACACGCGGGAATCGGAAAACACGCGGAAAAAGCCGCGGAACAGGTTCGGAGCCTCCGAACTGACCCGAATCGCACGAATCCAAACACGAAAGATGTCCAGAACATAATTCTGGACACAATGGAGCCAAATTCACCAAAATGCAGATCCAGGACCTAAGAAGAAGGATCTGAAAGGGTCCGGGACATCACGGCCCTCCCCCCTTAAACAAATTTCATCCTCGAAATTCAAGAATAAGGCACAAGAATGGGGGAAAGACTCACACAAACAAATAAGGATATAGCTCCCGCATCTCATCCTCACGTTCCCAAGACTCCTCACCACCCGAATGACACTGCCAGACCACCTTAACCAGAGGAATAACCTTGTTCCGCAAGCGCTGCTCTCGTCGATCCTCAATACGAATAGGAAACTTCGGAAGGGACAGATCTGGGGTCACCCCAGGCCAAACGGCATCCTCGAGAACATGGGAATCATCGGGCATATACTTCCGAAGCATCGACATGTGGAACACATCATGCACGGTGGAAAGCTTCGGAGGTAGCTGCAACCGATAAGCAACTTCCCCAACACGCTCGACGATGGTAAAGGGACCAATGTAGCGAGGACTCAGCTTCCCGCGCCTACCGAAACGCATCACACCCTTCATGGGAGAAACTCTCAAGAAAACTCGGTCTCCCACAGCAAACCTGAGAGGTCGCCTCCTCCGATCGGCATAACTCTTATGTCGGCTCTAAGCTGTCAACATCTTCTGCCGAACGAGATGCACCACCTCAACACACTGCTGCACCAAATCTGGTCCGGTCAGGACACGCTCGCCCACCTCGAACCAATCAAGCGGAGTCCGACAAGGTCTCCCATACAACGCCTCATAGGGAGCCATACCAATGCTCGAATGATAGCTGTTGTTATAGGCAAACTCCACTAATGGCAGATGGTGGCTCCAACTCCCCTGCCATTCTATGCAACACGCTCGCAACATGTCCTCCAGAGTCTGGATGGTCCGCTCAGACTGACCATCCGACTGAGGATGATAGGCCGAGCTGAATGCCAACTCGATGCCTAGAGCTTTCTGGAAGCTCCTCTAGAATCCAGAAGTGAAGCGGGGATCATGATCAGACACAATGGAGATGGGAACTCCATGCAACGGAACAATTCGCTCCACGTACAAATGAGCCAAACGATGCATGCTCCAACTGACCTTGACCGGAAACAACCGTGCCGTCTTCGTCAGTCTATCCACTAGCAACCAGATACTATCCTCCCCGCTGGACGTCCTCGGCAACCCAACCACGAAATCAGTGGTCACGTGGTCCCACCTCCACGCAGGAACATCCAAGGGCTGAAGTGTGCCCCCCGGTCGCTGGTGCTCAGCCTTCACCTACTGACAGGTCAAACACCTG
The DNA here is from genome assembly GCA_022559845.1 of Amorphophallus konjac. NCBI lineage: Eukaryota > Viridiplantae > Streptophyta > Magnoliopsida > Alismatales > Araceae > Amorphophallus > Amorphophallus konjac. The sequence goes on along the minus strand of CM040125.1, from coordinate 212,486,800 downwards.
GCCATAAATTCCGCCACGTCTCTCTTCATGCCAGGCCACCAAAACTGCCTCTTCAGGTTTTAGTACATCTTAGCCGATCCGGGGTGCACGGCATACCGACTCCCATGGGCCTCGCGCAATACCGTAAGCCGCACCTGCTCCTCGGCTGGCACGTACAACCTACCTCTGAACCTCACAGCTCCATCCTCACCAAACTCCACCTCGGCCATCGACAGAATACGAGGTAGCTTAGGGTCCGCTCGCTGAGCCTCAGTCACCTGTCGACGCACCACGGGCGTGACAGTCAGACTTGCAAGGACAGCCAAACCTTGGTCCTGAGGGACTTGAGCCTAAAAGTCATGGCCGGAACCTGCTCCCAAAGCCTCCAGTTCCTCAACAACATCCGACTGACCGTTACTCTCCTACTCAGAGCATCAGCCACGACGTTCATCATGCCAGGCTGATAAGACAGAGTGAAATCATAATTCTTCATATACTCCATCCACCTCCTCTGCCTGAGGTTAAGGTCCTTCTGCGTGAACACATACCTCAAACTCTGATGGTCAGTGAAAAGCTCAAACTTCTCGCCGTACAAATAATGCCTCCAGATCTTCAATGCGAAAATCACTGTCGCCAACTCAAGATCATGAATAGGGTAGTTCACCTCATGTGGCTTCAACTGTCGAGATGCATACGCCACCACTCTCCCATGCTGCATCAACACAGCACTGAGACCCACCCCGGAAGCATCCGTACACACCACAAAATCACCCGAGCCAAATGGCAACACCAAAATCGGAGAAGTGGTAAGCAATCTCTTCAGCTCCATAAAGCTCCGCTCACACTCCTCTGTCCAGACGAACGGAACCTCCTTCCGCGTAAGCCAGGTCATCGGGGCTGCAATACGAGAAAAATTCTGAATAAACCGACGATAATAGCATGCGAGCCCCAAGAAACTCCGAATCTACATGGTAGAACTCAGCCTCGGCCACTGCACCACAGCCTCGACCTTGGTCGGGTCCACGGAAACACCATCACCAGAAATAACATGCCCCAGAAAGTGCACCTCTCGGAGCCAGAACTCGCACTTGCTAAACTTGGCATACAACTGGTGATCTGATAAGTGTGTATTTTTCCTTCTTAATTCATAATTATTCATATTTTTATGAGCTTAAATTATGATAAATATACACTTCTCACACTTATTGTTGATTGAGACTCAAATGTTTAATTTTCTAAAATTAAATAAATTTTAATGATAATTTTTATGTATTTATGCAGGCACGTAATACGAGGAAAGCTCCAAGAAAAAGATAAAAAGGAAAATAAAATTATATGTTGAATGGGCCAAAAGCCCGAGGATTGGTTCAAAAAGAAAATAAAATTTTTTTAATAAAATAAATTTATTTACTATTTTTTAGAATTTTTCTAATAATATATAGATATATATATAGCTATATAGATATATATTTATATATATAATATATATAATAAAAACAAAATAAAATAAATAAAAACAAAAAAAAAGATTCAAAACGCCCCCCGCCCTTCCCGCCTTCGCCGCCCGCACGGGCGACGAGGCGAGAAGCGCGAAGGCGGGGGAGGGGGGCTCGTGGCACGCAAAGGGGCGAAGGCGGGGGTCGTGGCGGGCGCAGGCAGGCGGAGGGGGGCTCGCGGCGACAGCGGCGGGGCAGGCGCGTGCGCCACGCGCGAAGGCGTGGCGGCGGGCAGCCTAACCCGGTCGGCGCAACGTGCCGGCAGAGAGATGAAGTGAGAGAAATAGAGAAAAAGAAGGCCAAAAAAATGCCAGAAAAATCCGAAAAAAATCAGAAAAAATTGGCAAAATGTGCAGCACATTCCAACCTACCAATTTAGGAAAAATTAGGTGCAATTGAGTTGTTTCACATGAGAGGGGGTGTTATGTGTTGCCCTATATAAAGGGCCTTCATTTGTAATGGAGAGGAAGAGTGAGTAGTGAGGGATAGTTAGAAGGAGAGATAGCATAAAGATTTTCCATTGTATTCTTGAAGTTCTTCATTGTAAGTCTTAGTAGAGCTCCATAGGAGGGTTGGATCTTGATGTTTTACAAGCTTTTGGTGTCACCTTTGTAAGTTGATTTGATATTAATGTAAGGTTCTTTTTAAGCATTCAGTCTATTCTTGGTCCAATTACTTATTATTATGGTCTTCATTTCAATTTGAGTTCTTCACAAAAGTTGTTCCTTTTCAAGTTTTCTTCAACTTCTTTGTTTAGTATTTCTTCAAATTCTTCTTGATTCATAGAGTTATTGCCCGTTTTCTTAAGTGTCGTTTTCTTAAGTACTGTTCATCCGTGGTGAGACATTCTAGTATTCTTATGTTTTGAAGCCTTTCTAGACCTCTTTTCAATCTGAGTTCTTCATCAAAGTTGTTCCTCTTTAAGCTCATAATGACAATACAAGAGAGCAAAAAACAAAAATAAAATTTTTTTTATCTCCCCCCCAACTTAAATGACATTGTCCTCAATGGCATAAGCAGTAGACAGAGTAGAGGACATGTAAAGAGATAATATAGTTGGGATGGAAGGATACAACCTGATGGGTGGGGCGAAGTGATGAAGGCTTTGTTGCGTTGTGGCCTGACAACTGAAAAACAAACACACTAAAATATCAAATCACAAAAATCATGGGTTACCTCCCAAGAAGCGCTTAGTTTAACGTCTTCAGCCAGACGCAATGTAACTCATAATGAGTTTGTGAAGTGCACCTCATCAATGTGTATGTCAACTGAAACTCCCTCAATATAGGGTTTGAGTCGTTGGCCATTGACTTTAAAAATAGTCCCACTCTTAGGATCAAGAATTTCAATTGTACCGTGTGGGGATACTGAATGCACTATGAAAGGACCCTCCCACCTAGATCTGAGCTTTCCGGGAAAAAGCTTGAGCCGCGAGTTGAACAACCAAACTTGTTGGTTAGGCTCAAAAGTTTTTCGAGAGATGTGTTTGTCATGAAAAGCTTTCATTTTGGCCTTGTAAATCCTAGAATTTCCATAAGATTCCATCCGTAACTCATCCAGCTCATTCAATTGTAATGCCCGATTTTCTCTTGCTTGGGTTAAGTCCAAATTAAATTGCTTTATAGCCCAGTATGCTTTGTGTTCCAATTCCACCGGAAGGTGACATGCTTTCACATAGATCAACCTAAAAGGTGACATTCCAATGGGGGTTTTGTAGGCTATCCTGTAAGCCCACAGAGCATCATCTAGTCTCTCTGACCAGTCCTTCCTATCAGGTCGGACTGTTTTCTGTAGAATGTTCTTGATTTCTCTATTAGAGACCTCCACTTGTCCACTTGTTTGAGGATGGTAAGGTGTGGCTACCTTGTGGGTGATCCCATATTTTCTTAACAAGGTTTTGAATTGGGAGTTAGTGAAATGGCTACCCCCATCACTGATTATTGCTCTTGGGAACCCAAACCTTGAAAAGATGTTTTTCTAGATGAACTTTAGAACCACTTTGTGATCATTGGTTCTAGTAGCCACTGCCTCAATCCATTTGGAGACATAATCAACAGCTACCAATATGTACTCATATCCAAAAGATGATGGGAATCGACCCATGAAATCAATCCCCCAGACATCAAAGATTTCCACCACAAGGATGGGGTTTAATGGCATCATATCTCTTTTGGAAATGTTTCCCATGGTTTGACACTTGGGACAAGATTGACTGAATGCGTGAGCATCCTTGAATAGAGTGGGCCAATAGAAATCACTTTGTAGGATTTTTGTCGCAGTTTTCTTTCCAGAAAAATGTCCCCCACATGAAAGAGTATGACAGAAGGTAAGAATGCTTTGATGTTCATTTTCTGGGACGCACCTTCTTATGACATTATCAGCACAGATTCGAAAAAGTTCTGGGTCCTCCCAAAAGTGATATTTTATCTGAGAAAGAAATCGATCTTTCTCTTGTTTGGACCAGCCATTAGGAATTAATCCTACGGCCAAATAGTTAACAATATCAGCAAACCATGGAGGTCTTCTGTGAGAAATGGTCAGCAATTGTTCATCAGGGAAGGAGTCTTGAATGGGTTCACTTCCTTGAACTAGGATCCTAGATAAGTGATCTGCTACAACATTTTCAGACCCCTTTTTATCCCGAATCTCAATGTCAAATTCTTGCAAGAGCAAGATCCACCTGATTAAACGTGGTTTGGCCTCCTTTTTGGACAATAGGTATCTCAGAGCGGAATGGTCCGAATAGATGATGACTTTGGATCCTAAAAGATAGGATCGGAACTTCTCGAGTGCAAAGACTACAGCCAACAATTCTTTCTCAGTTGTGGTGTAGTTCTTTTGAGCCTCACCCAAGGTTCGACTGGCATAGTAAATCACAACTGGGCTCTTATTCATCCTTTGGCCCAATACAGCTCCCATGGCATAATCAGAAGCAACACACATGATTTCAAAAGGTAGTGACCAATCTGGGGGTTGTAGGATTGGAGCTTGAGTCACTGCCTTTTTCAAGAAGTTGTGTGCTTGAAGACATGAATCATCAAAGTGGAAGGGCGTATCTTTGGCCAACAAGTTACACAAAGGACGAGAAATCTTTGAAAAGTCCTTAATGAATCGTCGGTAGAAACCAACGTGGCCCAGAAATGATCAGATCTGTTTAACTGATGTTGGGGGAGGCAAACTAGAAATTAAATCAATTTTTGCTTTATCTACCTCGATTCCCCTTTCAGAAATAACATGTCCCAACATAATTCCTTCCTTTACCATAAAATGGCTCTTTTCCCAACTCAAAACCAGATTTGTTTCTATACACCGTTTCAAGATTCTTTCCAAGTTTTGTAAATAAATCTCAAATGAATCCCCAAAAATAGAGAAATCATCCATAAAGATTTCAAGAAAATCACCCACCATGTCAGAAAAGATAGCCATCATGCACCGTTGAAAAGTGGCTGGTGCATTACACAATCCAAAAGGCATTCGTCGAAAAGCAAATGTACCATATGGACATGTGAAGGTGGTCTTCTCTTGATCCTCTGGGTACATGGCCACTTGATTGTATCCTGAGTAACCATCCAAAAAGGAAAAGTACTTTTGTCCAGCAAGTTTCTCTAGGATTTGGTCAATGAAAGGTAAAGGGAAGTGATCTTTCTTAGTGACTGCATTTAACTTCCTATAGTCTATGCATACCCTCCATCCCGTAGTCAATCGAGTAGGCAAGGGCTCGCCTTGTTCATTTTCAATGACTGTGAGTCCTGACTTCTTGGGAACAATTTGCGTAGGGCTCACCCAATTGCTATCCGAAATGGGGTAGATGATTCCAGCATCTAACCATTTGACCACCTCCTTTTTCACCACTTCCTCTCTCTGCCGGCACGTTGCGCCGACCGGGTTAGGCTGCCCGCCGCCACGCCTTCGCGCGTGGCGCACGTGCCTGCCCCGCCGCTGTCGCCGCGAGCCCCCCTCCGCCTGCCTACGCCCGCCACGACCCCCGCCTTCGGCCCTTCGCGTGCCACGAGCCCCCCTCCCCCACCTTCGCGCTTCTCGCCTCGTCGCCCGTGCGGGCGGCGAAGGCGGGAAGGGCGGGGCGGGGGGGGGGGGGGTTTGAATCTTTTTTTTTGTTTTTATTTATCTTATTTTTGGCGTCGTTGTAGTATAGTGGTGAGTATTCCCGCCTGTCACGCGGGTGACCCGGGTTCGTTCCCCGGCAACGGCGCCAACAATTTGATGCGCTCGACAATCGTCGTTTAAAAATGCCGTGCCACACAAATTTCAAAATTTATAACCGCACTCACATACTCGAATGATTTTTTGAAAATACGAGTGCAGTGGTGAGTACGGGTCGATCCCACGGGGAGAGAATATTTGATTTTAGTTAAAGTTGGAAATACCTTTGTGTTTGGAAAATAAAATGTTGTATTTGGAGTGTGATTATCACTACAGAAATTTGAATTGTAACCGTAAATGACAAGAGATAAGTAAAGAAAATTTATCCAATTGATTGAAGAATGCCGTCGTTTCCACGCCGAGCCTTTGATGAAGATCGCTCCGCCTAGGAAGTCGACGTCGTGAGAGGATTTGAAGAAGAATTTCTGCTTCGGGTATGTTTGATGATAAATTTATTTTTTAAAAAATTTTTTCTTTTCTTTTTGAACCAATCCTCGGGCTTTTGGCCCATTCAACATATAATTTTATTTTCCTTTTTATCTTTTTCTTGGAGCTTTTCTCGTATTACGTGCCTACATAAATACATAATGATCGCGCAGGATTTGCAACACCACCCTCAATTGGTGCACATGCTCCTCAGCAGACCGTGAATACACAAGGATATCATCCATAAACACAACCATGAACTGGTCTAGATACGGACGGAACACCCTATGCATCAAATCCATGAACGCTACAGGGGCATTGATGAGCCCAAACGGCATCACCAAGAACTCATAATGCCCATACCTCGATCGAAACGCCGTCTTCTCCATGTCTGACTCTCGAAGCCACAGCTGGTAATAGCCCGATCTCAAATCGATCCTCGAAAACACCCAGAATAAGTCATCAATCCGAGGCAACAGATACTTGTTCTTAACAGTCGCTTGGTTCAACTGGCGGTAGTCGATGCACAGCCTCAAACTACCATCCTTCTTCTTCACAAACAACACCGGCGCACCCCACGGGGAATAACTAAGATGAATATACCCCTTGGCCAGCAACTCTTGCAACTGCGTCTTTAGCTCTCGTAACTCTGCAGGCGCCATCCGATAAGGGGCCTTCGACATAGGTGCCGTACCCGGCACCACCTCAATCACGAAATCAAACTCTCGCTGTGGTGGCAACCCTGGTAGCTCCTCGGGAAAAATATCGGGAAACTCGCACACGACAGGGATGTCCTCTATCTCAGGACACTGCCGATCACTCAAAACCATGGATGCGAGAAAGCCCTGACAACCCGCATCAAGCAAGCGACGCACACGGATAGCCGAAATAAGCAAGCGGGAAGAGGAAGACCGAATACCTTAGAAATAAAAGGTGGATCCACGAAGCTGTCAGAAGTAGACCTTCTTCAAGTCACAATCCACCAAGGCATGATGAGCCTCGAGCCAATCCATGCCCAAAATCACATCGAAGCCTTGAAGTGGTAACTCGTAGAGTCTAGCCGGCAAGTTCCGCCCTTCCACCCACACAGGTACCTTCTCAAAGCAGTACGGGGTGATCATGAAGTCACTGGTAGGCAACTCTACTGCCAAGTCACAGGACACCTCGATCACTAGGCCCTTCACACTATGAGCAAAATCCTCCGAGATGAACGAATGAGAAGCACCTGAATCAAACAAAACACGAGCCGCACAACCCAAAATCGAAAGAGTACCTTCCACCAAATGTGACGCCTCAGCCTCTGCCCTGGTCATGTGAGTCACTCTACCTCGGGATCTTTGCCTCCCTACACTAGCTGACCGTGAAAACTGAGGAAACTGTCGCTGCTGCTGGTACTACTGCGGCTGTGATGACAACTGCTGGGGCTGAAACTATTGCTGATGCTGAAACTCGTACGGCTGGCTCGGTCTCTGCGGACAGTCACGTGCCATGTGCCCTGGCTGGTCACACCTAAAGCAAATCACGGGCGCTGAACACGGTCTACCCGGATGAGAACCACCGCACCTAGGACAACCGCCCCGCGAACCAATCATCGAACCCTAACGCTGAAAAGCCACCAGCTGCTGAACAGTGTCCATCGACTCCTGCTTCGACTCCTTACGATCCTGACGCCTCTTACTAAAACCAGCTTCTTTAAGCAACTTCTTAAGCTTCGATCTAAAGGATGACGACCCTGGCGCAGGAGCCACAGACTGCGTCGCCACTGATCCACCAGCTGAGAGCTGGACGGTGCTCTGTTGCTACATCCCCGTCGGCTGGCTGAAATCTTCCTACACCTGACTGGCACTGCCCTGCCCTCGGACCTTCTTCAAGTCTCTCTCCAGCGCCACTACTGTGTTACATTCCACGTCCAAAGTGGTCAAACCTGACGCAAGAAGATGATGCCTCAACTCTAGCCTCAGACCACCCACAAACTGATCGGTCTTCACCTCCTCATCTTCCACGATATGAGGAGCATAACGGCCCAACTCGATAAACCTGCACGGTACTGCATCACCGTCATGTCACCCTGAGTCAGCTCCATAAACTCACGCAACCTCTGCGACCTGACAAAGGATGGACAGAAGGCACGCTCGAGAGCCGTGACGAACTCCTACCACGCAATCTGGTAAAGAGGACGAGAACGGAACACTAACCCCACTCTGACGTCCACCAAGTACGGGCCGCTCCATGGAGACGATGAGTAGCCAACGCTACCTGCTTCTCCTCGGGACACTCCATTGCACTGAAAATCTGCCGCACATCATCCAGCCACTCTTTGGCCACCTCAGGATCTGGCTGCCCACTGAAGGAAGGAGGCCGAAACAGCAAGAACTCCTTCAGCACATGACCATGACCACCACGAGCCCGGTCCTCACCAGCATCGCCGCCCTGCTGCTGGTGATCTCCCTGCTGCTGACCTCCCTGTTGCAGCTGAAGCACATACTCAAACATACCTCGGAAGAAATCGTCCATCCCTGGAGCTCTCGCACCTCCAGCTACTCCCTCAGAAATTGAAGCCCTGCTCTGCTCCTCTGGACCATCACTAGACTCTCCCTGCTGGGGATGAGCCCTCCTCCGAGCCGCCATAACACACCTGGCATCAAGGAAAACAACCACAAATCAATAAAACACACGGCCCTAAGCCAGTCGCCGATTGTACAGGACATTCATGGACCTTCTGGACCACTGCAATTCGTTTCAAGTTCTGATATACCTCCACAACCTATGCCCTGATACCAGCTGTGATGACTCGGGATCCGTGTACCGGAAAGGAACCGGCGCGTCTCGAATCTCAGCCCGTCAACCCACGAGCCCGAAGACTGGGAAGGGTAGAAAGGGATGGTGTGGGAGTACAAGAGAAGCTGAAACAACCGCAGAGATAGCACAATAATCTAAAATAAAATGCACAGAATAATATAAATAAATTAAACTGCTACAAGGTCCAGTGTATCTCATGTCCAAATGAAAGTACAGTCAACAGAAAGAAAAGAACAACTACACGGGGCATCCCCTGGTGTACAACTACATGGGGCATTACCCGGCTCTAGAAGACTGGCAGCTAACCCTGGATAGAAGAACCACGCTGAAACTCGGCCGCACCTCTCGGAGACCCCGCCTCACTTGAAAAGCAGGGGTGGGCCTCATTTCATTGGCCCAGTAGGGATCCCGCGAATCGCCACCGTGTGCGGAAACCAAGGAAGGAAAGCAAGAAAGCAGAAAAGCAACCCTACCTAACAGGAGTACGGTAGAACCAACAAGCTAAAGTAAATAAGCGGAAAAGCCATCTACTTTAACAGTACGTACTACTGAACCCCGGTCTAACGAAACTCAAGTCCACACCCGCCAGCGAATAGGAGCACTACCCACTAGAAGAACGATCGGATGCATCCCCTGATGCCTTACACCGCGTCACAAGTGTCTAGCTACAACGCCCCGGGCGTGAGACTCAGACACGCAACAAGTACCACAACAAGGACTAGCTGGGGTCACGCTCGTCAACACGTGTCCTAAGCCCCCAACCACGTGTGCACACACAGACCATCTGCTCTAGGTCGGGTCCTCTAGTTGGTTTTCCCCCCCACCGGACTCTGGTGGCAAAGGCAAGGGGCCCCACGTAAACTAGCCTAAAAACCGCATCTCACTGGGTCTCGCTCTCCATCACTCCCAGGTGGGTCCGCACTCGCATGCACAGGAAGCTACGACTAGTGGACAGGTCACTGGAAGTAAGGACTGACTCACGGAAACCACTGTCAAAGAAACGGGACCGCACATACACGGTGCAGCACAGAGCCTAACGGTCCAACCTTGGGCCGTCACAGGCTGTGACGCACCTACACTGGAGCGTCACAAGGCTCTAACGGTCCAACCCAGGAGCGTCACCAGCCGAGGTGAAAACAGGCTCTGACGCACCCACCTAGGGGCGTCATGGCACCTAACATTTAACCGTGGCGCGTCAGGGGAGATGGGTTCATCTGCTCTGACGTACCCACATAGGGGCGTTACAAGGATGTGACGCACTAGGCATGGTGTGTCACATGCCTTGGCCCCCAATGGTCAAAAGCCAACGGTCGGCAGCCAACGGTCGAACGCCCCTGACGGTCCAACCTAGATGCGTCACAGCACCGTGGCGGTCTATCGTGGGACAGTCACAACCCACAGACCCCACTTGGCTGCACTCAGGGCTGTAACGCACCCATCTGGGCGCGTGACATAGTGTGACGGTCACTGGAAGGACCGTCACACCCACCCGAGGGCGAAACGGTGGGAAACGCCCCAAAATTCCAACCACGCTCCCATACCTCCATAGGAGAGGGGGGAATCAAACGGGAAGACCCCTGGGGACCCCTAGCATGATTATAGGCCATCAAAACACCGAATCGTGGCTCAAATCCATAGATCGGGCGAACTCTCCGCAAAACACGATTTTGCCCTAACCCGCTCAAACACACCCCTCTCGGCTCCCATTCGGCCTACAAATCGCGGGGGATGACGGGATGAGCATAGGGATTCATCCCCCTACCTGAATGGAGCGAATGCTCCGCCGAAGTCAAGGAAGAAGCTTTTGAATGCCACACGGGGGGCCTCCCGCAGCGAGAAGGCCACCACCGGAACCGCCTTGCCACCGCCGCCGCCGCCACGCCATTGTCGGAGTGAAGGAGGCCGCGTCTCGGTCGTTCGGGGAAGAAGAACGGTCGCGATGGGGAGGGCACTCTCCAACGGTTGGAAGAGGAAGAAGAAGAAGAAAAAGGTGAAAAAGAAAAGAAAAAGGTTTAGTATTTATAGAAAATCCTGAAAATTAGGAAAATCTTGAAAAATAGAAAAATACACCTCCTCGTTCCTCGTGATGCGCTAATCGCAACGGTACCCCTCGCGGGTAGATGACCGACCCGGTCCACCCGCTACAGGGTTCCGAAGGTGTTTCCGAGACACACACGTGGGAATCGGAAAACACGCGGAAAAAGCCACGGAACACGTTCCGAGCCTCCGAACTGACCCGAATCGCACGGATCCAAACACGAAAGATGTCTAGAACATAATTCCGGACACAACGGAGCCAAATTCACCAAAATGCAGATCCGGGGCTCAAGAAGAAGGATTCGAAAGGGTCCGGGACATCACATTATGTGTTTGGCCGAGGGTGACCTTGATGTCGGTTAAGTAGCAGGAGGGGGAAGAAGGCAGTCGATTAAACGGAACGGCCCACTACTGGTTAAAGAAGTGAAGGAGCACCTTCCTGCCATTTAAATGGGCAAAGAGTCATGCCGCTTAAAGCTTGTGCCGAGGGGGGGTGCCGATTATGTGGGAAAGCCTTCCCCCTATCGGTTAAATTGCCCATGGGCCAGCCGGTTTTGCACACGTGGGAGAGCTGTCATTTAAACAGTGTTGGCCGCTGCTGCTCAATGATAGGAGGATGCCCCCGCCGATAAAATGGTCAAAGCCCGTGCCGAAAAATGCGACCGTGGGAGGGAGGTTGCCGATTAAACCATCCGCCTCCTTTTTCTTCTTCATTATTTTTGTTCTTCTGCCCTGCATTCCTTTGTATTTCTCTTTGCCCCCCCCCCTTTTTGTCTTTTCTCTTCTTCTTCTTCTTGCTACTCGATGTCTCTTGCCGGGGAGCTTGCTACAAAGAAGAATAGGGTAAAAATTTTGGCATCAACGAATGCCCCCAACCCGCAGGTGGCGCGAGTGAGGGACAAGAGAGCGGGGCTTGCGGGTGCAGCCTGTTTTGATAGCGCTATATTCAAAAGTGTTATATACATATATATCATTTTATCATTATCATTCTTTATTTATTCACCCAGGCATGCAAGCATTCGTCATGGCAAGCATGGCATAAGTATATAGATATTGGATAGCTCCCCTCTATAGAGGATAGGATAGGGACATCGCCCATGATTCACAGACTAGGTACGGCCCACGAAGCACAACTAAAGGGGTGGTGCCTTCATCAAGAAGACATCGTATAGCCAGTGTTCATAACTTAAATTACAATCTTCACTCGAGACAGTTTCTCCGTGGTGTGGAAGTGTAGGTATGTGAGCAATGAGCCCTAAACATAGGGATATGCAGGCTTTACAAGTAACACTCGAGGATTACTATATTGCCTACACATACATTTCAGGTTTTCGATTTTCGATAGCTTCGCACAACCCCCTTATTTTATTCTTAGTTGCGGGGTTCACCATTCAATGCGAGTCTCCTCATGTGTTTCAATGGAGATTCCCGACTACTAAGATTCATCCTTATTGCAAGATTTTTAATTGTGGAATTTTACTTCACCATTTTACGCGAGTCTCCTCATTTGTTTCAGTGGAGATTCCTCACTTCCTGGATTCACTTTCCACCTTATTAATCATTTTTTTTTAAAAAGGGGCAGTCACCTTTTTCCTCACGATTACCTTCCATGTGAGTGCAACAATTTGAGCATCCATAGAGTGTTAGGAAGAAACTCTGAAATCTCTATGGTTAAAAGTCATTGATTCACATTATGTGCGAGATGTGAGAGTGTTGTCTCGGGCGTATCTTGCGAGCCATGCTAATAACATAGCCATGACTCTTCCCCTTGACGCGCGCACCCACCACAGCATGGGTTTTCCCTCTTAGTGTATGTCATGACACACACATCCAGAATTGGGGTAGCATTATTTAACAAGGAAGTAAGGTCCTAGAAAGTTCGAAGGAAGTGTATTAATCTATATTATGGACAAGCAGGCAAACAGAACGAGCAAGCGTTCAAAATCAAGGAGCATGCAAAAGAGTTTCCTCTCTTTTTTTATTTTTTTTTATTTTTTCTTCTTCTTCTTTTCTTCTTTTTATTTTTTTTTCTTTTTGTGCGGGTACATGATCAGTGCCGAAGCAAGGGAGGTAGGATTTTATATGTTGAGGTGAGCCCCGACGGGACCCAGGGGTTGGTATTAGCCAAAGGTGGTATGGGCCAAAGGCAGGGTAGCGGGCTTTGACCAGATGTCTTAGCCTGACACAGAACAACGGGGTTCAATGGAGAGCCTAAGTGGCAAGTAGGAAAGTGGGCTTCAACCATAGGTCTAAGCTGGATGACAGGAAAGCAGGTTTTGACCAAAAGCCTAAACCGAGATCGGGAGAGCGGGCCTCTGGGCTGAGATCAGGAAGAGAAGACTTTTAAGTCAAGATCAGGGAAGGCGGGCCTCCAGGCCGAGATCAGGGAGAGAGGACTTTGAAGTCGATATTAGGGAAAGCGGGCCTCTAGGCCGAAATCAGGGAAGCGAGCTTGTAAGATAAAATTGGAAAAGTGGGCTTGTAACCCGAAATTAGGAAAGCGGGCACGTAATCCAAAATTAAGGGAAGCGGGCTTCTGAGCCAAAATTAAGGGAAGTGGGCTGGTAAGCCGCAAATGGGAAAGCGGGCTCATAAGCCAAAATTAGGGGAAGCAAGCTTGTAAGCCAAAATTAAGGAAATCGGGCTCGTAAGCCAAAATTAGGGGAAGCAAGCTTGTAAGCCGAAATCAGGGGAAGTGAGATTCCGAGCCGAAATTAGGGAAAGCGGGCTTCGACGGTGTTGACACCCATTTTTAGCCTACAAGTTGAGCTTTTCCTCTTATTCATCTTTTCTGATGTCCTAAATTATCCATTGTTTTGGGGTCTTTCTTGAACGTATTTTGAGCCCGTTCTTGATCATTATTCAAGCCCATTGAGCTTTGGAGGCTATTTCCCTCGATTATCACGTTTTCGGATCCATTTCTTATAGTTTAGGTGGCCGAACAGTCAACCGGATCAAACCCTGCATGGCCCCCTAGGTCGCGATTTGGTAGACAGCCGCGATCATCAGATCGCGGTTGCCTACCCAACCGCGTTCTACTTTTCTCACGGGTGCGTCGACCCCATGGCCGTTATGTGTCGACTCTAGCCTAGTAGCGGTCTTGTGGAGACCGCTACCATCAGGTGGCGGTCTCCTCATGACCGCCTTTTCCATTTTTCTTCCAGAAGCGTCCGCAGTGCGTTGGCTCAGCCATTTGAACCCTGTTATGACCCTGGCAAGTAGCAGTTATCCCATGGCTGCGTTCTCCTAGTTGCGGTCGTGCGACTGACCGCCTTCTCGGAACAGAGTCCGGAACCTCCCAGACACCACTTTCTTCGGCCGAGAGCGCTTGGGACTCCTTGTTCACATCGTTTTCGATGAGGATAACTTGCCACCTCGATTTCCATCCATTCTGGGCTCTTATTCCTACTATTATCTCAAGGTTTATCAATCTATATCCTATTTTGGGTGATTATCCTCTAAATCCAAGCCTAAGGTTTCAAGGCTCTATAAATAACAGCCTGTTGTGTGTGCGCAAAGGGGGGCGCTTTCTGGACTTGGGGCAAAGCCATGCCACACCACCGACTCAACTCTTTGACCTCAAGTCATCCAGGGAAGTGTTAACTCCGTTCTCCTTCGTCCAAGGGCTCTCCTTTCTCCTTCTATTTCATATTTTCTGCTCTCTCTTTCTGTGTTTTCTGCACAGTTTCTGCAGTTTCTACATATTTCTGCACGATTGGACGTTTTGCATTATATTTTCCCACAATTCTACTGCGTGTTAATTAATTCTCTTCATTCATACACATACACAACACACACACACCTATTGTTTCCTCCCTTTTATAGGGGTTAAAAACCCTCCCTGGTGCGTTCCTCCCTCAGTTTTCATGTCTATTTTATGCACTCGGGATTGATGCTACACGCATGTTTTTAATGGGTTTTACTCATTGTCTTAGCTTTGTTTTGCAGGAAAGCAAGAATACAACGTGAGGCCCTTGCTCTCTAGCCGGCTGGAAGGCGAGGAGGTGCAATCCACATCGTCCCCCGTATCCCGTTTCTCAAGCGTGATCAAGAATTAACAGTTGTTCTTTGGCCGCATTTTCATCCTCTTTTCCAAGGTACGCAGTAGGTTTTCATTCCTTACAACATCTTTTACCTACTGTTAATACTTGGTGGCGATCACGGTACACATCTCTATTCTTATCGCCCCCTTTCCCTTTACATATGCTTGCATGCTTGTGCTTACATGCTTATTTATTCATCTTATTCGGGGCGGGATTAAATATCTACAGCTCTGTTTTTTGGCTATCACGGTGGGACACCTAATGCCCATCATGTTGTTCTTACTCTCTTGAAAATTTGGTGTGTGTGTGTGTTTGTGTGTGTCCATTTAGATAGCGTTTCTTCAGGTTTCCCATTCAATTCTACAGTTTTTAGATTCTGGGATCAGAAGGGGGTCCCCAGGTGACCACCTTCTTCAGAAGGCTATCATCAGGAGACCACCTTCTATTTCTGGCAAGCCCAGGGGCAGACTCTCAGGTACGTCAGTTGTTCATGGTTTAACCAAGCTTCCAGGGTCTAACTTTGCCTTTTTCTGGTTCCATCTTACTATCCTTTATATTATCTCGATTTTCTCATATCATTTGTATTCATTGTGTCATGTTTTCATAATTTAATATTATCTCGATATCTCAGTTTTAGGCTAGATATCAGCATGCAGACTCTCATGTGCGTTGTTCGTTAAGGATTTAATCTACCTTCTGGGGTCAGATTGTGTCTGTTTATTGTTTTGTATTGCTATCCTTTATATTGTCTTGATTTTACCACGTCATTTGCATCCATTTTATCATATTTTCATAATTTAATCTTGCCTTGATTTGCGAGTTTTAGGCTAGAAATCTACATGCACTTCGGTGCGCATAGGGTCATGCATTGCAAATTGTAGCTACATTCCTACCTTGGTAAGTGATCCTCGCAGGTGGAGACACTGGACCCACCACCGGACCCACTACTCGGAACCGACGCCGCACCGCCCCGACCACACCGAGCTTGTGGCTCGGAGACTCATTTGAAGACTTAGCGTCCTGAGTATGTATGTATTGCGTATGTGTGTATGTCTTGTGTGTATTTTACTATGGTGGTATTTATATTATTAAACCACCAAAGTCAAAGTATTTTATTTTATTTGGTCCAAGTCAAATATTGGTAGGTGGCTTTTTTTTTATTACGCTAGGGTATAAATGCTATTAGTAAAGATTGAGGGTATGAATGTCATAGCCTTTTCCTATATAAAGGGTGCTAAGGTGTAAGGTTTTCATATGAATGAATGAAAGCTTTGAAACCCACATAGGTGCTTTGGCCCCTTTTGTTCCTCCATTCCCTCCTTTCTCCTTTTGTGAGATTTGAGTGTCACCCGATGTGAGACTGTCCGGTGTGACGCCGAGCTGCGCGAGATAATGGTTATCCAGTGCCGTTCGCATCCCTGAACAACCGTCGATCCTTCCTCCGATGCCGACCGCGTCAAATCTGGTATAAGAGCCCAACAACGGCACCTCCATCAACCCCGACGTCGGCATCGTCTCCCCTCCCCAATTTTTGTTAGTGAAAAATAATAATATATATATAGGAAGCATCTCTTCCGGTTGAGAGAGGAGAGAGTGAAAAAAAAAGGTAAAAAAAGAAAAAAAAATTTAGTTCGCGGCACGGGCCTCGTCGCCCGTGCCCAGTTGAAACGTTCCTTTGGCCGCAACGGCTTTTCCCCACCGCCACTAGCAACCGCCCGCGCCACCGCATGCTGCCGCTTGTGCCTCCCCCCGTGGCCACCTGTGGCTGGCGTTCGCTCTTGCGAGACCCACCCTGCATATGTGCGCCTGCTGCCCTGCTCACCCGCGCCCTGCGCGAGCGCCCCGCCCGTGAGCACCCCACCCGCGCTCGCCTGTGCGCTGAGCGCCCGGCGCCCGCCGACGCACCATGTGCGCGGCGCCCGCCCGTGCGCTGAGCCCCGAGCCCCCCTGCGGCCGCCTGCGCCGACCAACGCCTGCCCGCGCCTGCTTGCCCTCCATCCTGCCGCCAACGCCCGCGCCGCCCCCGCGTGGCTGCCTGCCCGTGTCAACGTGGTCACCACCCCACGTTGAGGCATGGGTTGACTGCCATCCTCCCAGTGCGTGACTTGTGCGGGGAGGTTTGAAAAAAACAATATATATATATATGTATGGGAGCATTCAAAAGAGGAATAGTAATACATATATTATGATAGGTATATATATATATCTATATAATTATATATATCATTTCAACAAATTATTGAAGTGGCACCCGAGTCCACTTCGGCAGCCGTAGCAGCACCCGAGTCGCCTGGTCGTCGATAACATTATATATATATCTATATAATTATATATATCATTTCAACAAATTATTGAAGTGGCACCTGAGTCCACTTCGACAGCCGTAGTAGCACCCGAGTCGCCTGGTCATTGACAGACGATCCGAAATTTACGGATTGTGCGTGATCGCGAGTCTCCTTGCGCGGAGAAGGTTCGAATTAATTTGTTCCCCTACGCGGGAAAATTTAAATTAAGCGGTTTTGTAATAATTGCACCCTCCTTGCGTGGAGTGAATTTGTTGTAACGGCCCAAGCTTCATCGACGCCGTGCGGGCACGCACGTCCCCGCTCGCCCTCATCTCCAGTCGGAGCTGGACTTTTCAGTGTAGCTTGGTACGTGCTCCCCTCACTTGTTTATTTAGTATCCTTATCAATTGCCACGCAACGAAGAGAGAAAGAGCCCGATCCATGCAGCCTGTCTTCTGAGTGCATCGCTGTGGACGGAGAGAGAGAGAGAGCTTGTATGTGCTCATCCTTTAAGCCCTAGAACTGCCGCATTAGGGCACCCTAATTGTCAGAAGGTAGTTCCATAACTACTTCACCTACGGGCGAGCAACTCTCCCTGACCAGTCCCCTCGAATTGAACCTTTGCATATTAGCCAACAAATCGGGTCTATAGCTTGCTAATTTTTCGGTGCTAGGATTGCATCATTTAGGTCCGAGCCTGTGCATGCCACGTTGGTCTAGGAATTCATCCGGCCGTCTAGAGCGCCATTCAACACTATAATCACCCATAGATCAAAAGAGTGTGAGTGCTATGTTAGCCCAGCTCGAGCATAACCTTATGGCCCACTTTGAAGAATCCATAGGTCAATTACGAGCGGAGCTAGATAAGAGGATCCATGCCTTAGAGGATCGAATGAAGAGAGAGGAAGGAACAGTGAATGGCCGCGGTGATCCCGTAGCCAACCCTAGGGAAGAGAGAGACCAAGCCCGCCAGAATCAGGCTCCTCAAGGTAGATAGCAAGAGGATCATGTGCCTCGAGGGAGAGACCACGACGATGAGGATATCATCCTACGGAACGTCAAGATCGACGTTCCGAGTTTTGATGGGTACCTAAACCCCGCTACATACCTTGATTGGGAGACCGGGATGGATCAATATTTTGACTGGCGTCACCGCATGATCCCTGCCACATGGGTGAGATTTGCCAAAATGAAACTCCTAGGTCAAGCCAAGACCTACCGGTGCAACATTGAAAATCTCCTAGCAAGGCGACGAGAGGAGCCCATAAATATGTGGGAATAAATGAAGGAGAAACTAAGGGAGAAGTATCTGCCACCCTCCTATCATCAACGTCTTTTAGACCAATGATAGAAACTCACCAAAGATGGAAAGTCCGTGGATGAGTACATCGCCAAATTTGATGAATTCTTCCTTCGGAGTCAAGTCATGGAGGATGCCTCTGTCACCCTCTCGCGATTTAGGGCTGGCATACACGAGAGCATACAGCGGGAGCTGTTCCTACGAGAGGTTAACACCCTCGAGCATGCCTATCAGGTTGCTAGAGATGTCGAGCGGTTTCAAAGGGTGGTCCCACCTCGGGTTCCCACCTATCGCCAACTCGAGTCCCGAAATCCCATGGTCCGCTACTCTGAGAGGCTTGGCCCCTCCACTTCCTATGTCCCTACTACTACCCCACTCCGGGCCGTTGTCCCAACTGTTCCTTTCATAAGGAACCCTTGACCTGCACCCACTGCTGTGCCCAGGATGGAGTACACTCTGCCAACTGATAGGAGGGAGGACAAGGGAAAGGGAGCCATCCCGAGCACCTCCCAACCAGTCCCTATCTCAGGAATTCGTTGCTTTAGGTGCCATAACCTAGGACATGTTGCCACCAATTACCCCACCCGAGCCTTGGTCATCATCGACCCCTAGCCTGTGGAGCTTCCACCTCAGGAAGGAGAAGACACTGAGAGATATATGGCCGATCCTCACCTCATCGCCCAGTTTGAGGAAATGCATGTGGGATTTGATGGCACGCATGTCGAGTACATGTAAGTGGGAGATATTACCGAGAGTTCTAGTCAGGAAAGATTCGGTGTAGTTCGTTGCATCTTAATACACCCCCAGGAGGATAACTGGCGTTGAACCTCCATCTTCCAAACCTACATCATGGTGAAAACTCAACCCTGCAAGGTGATCCTTGACAATGGGAGCTGTATCAATGCAGTCTCTTCAGACTTTATCTCCCGTCTAGGTCTACCTACGCACCCTCATCCTTGGCCATACAACGTGGCTTGGGTTGACGACACATCTATCCCAGTCACCACTACATATGTCATTCTCATCCAATTCTAGTCCTACCAAGGACAGATCCTATGCGATGTAGTGCCTATGAAGGTTGATAGCATCATCCTAGGACGACCGTGGATCTATGATGTGGACCTTACTACATTCGATCGATCCAACCAATGCTCCTTCTCCCACAATGGGAAGAAGATTGAGTTGTACCCGACACCCCCAAAGGTAATCTCGGGAAAGAGCTCCAGCTCCACCCCCACTAGCACCCCCAAGGTTTAGGATAGTCCCCGAACTCGTAATGAGGAGAAACTTCCCATTCCATCCTCTCCTGCATCTATCACACCCGTTCCCAAGGCCCCTAAGGTTGGACACGACCTAGTTAGGCACCTTAACTTCATTATTGTCCGAGAGCTGAACAGAGAGGTTGCTGAGGGTGCCCCTGTTTGGGCTGTTGTCATCACCATCACACCCAAGGAGTCATAAGTCTCAGTCCCACCTGAAGTCTAGGCAATCCTACAGGACTTCCGAGACATCTTCCCTGAGAACTTGCCCTCTATACTCCCTCCCATGCGTGATGTACAACACGCCATTGACCTTGTCCCCGGATCCACCCTACCCAACCTTCCTCATTATCGATTGAACCCCAAGGAGCATGCTGAGCTCCAAAGAATTGTCAAGGACCTTATTCAAAAGGGTTTCCTCAGGGTGAGCAAGAGCCCATGTGTTGTTCCCTCCTTGCTCACACCAAAGAAAGATGGCACCTGGCGGATGTGTGTTGACAGCCGCGCCATCAAGAAAATCACTGTCATGTATAGATTTCCCATTCCCCATCTTGATGACAAGCTTGACATGATGAGTGGAGCCACCATCTTTTCAAAGATTGACTTAGAAAGTAGCTACCACCAGGTCCGAATCCGATTAGGGGATGAGTGGAAGATAGCCTTCAAAATAAAAGAAGGACTATATGAATGGCTCGTCATGGCGTTTGGGCTATCCAATACCCCCAGCACTTTCATGAGGCTTATGACGGAAGTCCTTTGCCCCCTCATTGGTCGCTTTGTTGTCGTCTACTTTGACGACGTTCTCATCTATAACCACAACCCTCAAGACCACATCCAACATTTGATGGAAGTCTGCGAGACTTTGAGGAGAGAAACCCTGTATGCCAATCTTAAGAAATGTGAATTCATGACAGGCCGGGTCACTTTCCTCGGCTTTGTGGTTTCGAGACATGGTGTGTCTATGGACCAATCCAAGGTCGAAGCCTTAATCGACTGGCCTGAGCCCTAGAACGTCTATGACGTTCACACTTTTCATGGGCTAGCCACTTTTAACAAACGCTTCATAAAGAGTTTTAGCACCATTATGGCACCCATTACGGATTACATCTGTAAGGGGAATTTTGTGGACCAAAGTCACCTCCCAGGCTTTCTCTGTCATAAAGGAGCTCATGACCAAAGCCCCTATCCTCCGACTGCCAGACTTTTCTAAAGTATTTGAGATATCCTGTGATGCATCTGGCGTAGGTATAGGAGGAGTGCTTAGTGATGCGCTTGGCACCCGTCGTTTAAAAATGTCGTTCCACATAAATTTCAAAATTGATAAAACCGCACTCACTCACTTAAATGATTTTGGAAATACGAGTACAGTGGTAAATACGGGTCGATCCCACGAGGAGAAAAATCTTTATAGATCAAGTTGGAAAATATCCTTATGTTTTGAAAACCAATTTTTATCTTTTGAGTGTGATTAACACTAAAGGAAACTTAATTGTAACTTTGAATAAGAAGAGAAAAGTGAAGAAAATTTTAGCCAATAGATGAAGAACGCCGCCGTTTCCTCGTCGAGCCTTGGATGAAGATCACTCCACCTTGGAAGTCGACGCCGTGAGATGACTGGAAGATGACTAACCGCCTTGGGTTGTGTGAAGAAATTGTGAAGAGATGGAGATGGATAGAAATAGGAACAAAGACAAGTTGAAAACACAATAGAATTATATTGAAAATAGGGAATTGCAAGAAAGAGAATAACTTAAAATCTAGAGGGAATTAGAAGAAGTGGGAGAAATGAAAGTTGCAGAGAATGAAAAGAGGAAGAAGTTTGATGAAGACCTCAGAGATAGAAAATGAGAGGAAGATAGTGAAAAAATGTGCAAAATCAAGATCTATCGGTGCGGATGAACAGTAAAAATGTTAAAGATAGAATAGTGAAAAATTAATTATAACTCACAAACGAAGAAGAAATTGAAGATATGATAGAAGAACAAAATCTAGATCTATAAAAGAAGAACAACTTTTATGAAGAACCTAGAGTGAAAAAAGGATTGAAAAGGCTTCAAAATGGAAGAATAGTAGAAGGTATCACCTCGGATGATCAGTAATCACATAGAATAGAACTTAAAAAAATGGGAAATAACTTTCAAACTAGAAGGATTTAAGGGAAATGATAGAAAGAGAAATTGGAGAACACTTAAAGATGAACAACGTTTGTGAAGACATGAAAATGAAATGGAGATCTGAACAATAAGTAATGAGACTAAGAACGGACTAAATGCTTAAAAAGAATATTCATTAAAATAACATCAACTTACAAAGTTTACATCAAAGCTCTCAAAATAACACCCTCTAACTCTCCTATGTAGCTCTACTAAGGCCAACAAGAATGAACTTCAAAAACTCAAAGCAACCCCTTACAACTCTTAGCAACTCTTTCCTCACAATAGAAGCCCCTTTTATAGGGTTAACACAACCCCATTCCCCATGTGAACACTTTAACATTCCTTACCTCTTTTGTTGAAAAACACAACTCATTACTGCCATTTTTGACTCAGAATTGTGTGCCAACTTATGTTGCACACTTTTATAAATTTTTTTTGATTTTTTTTATTTTTTCTAGCCTTCTTTCTCTTCCTTTCTCTCTCTTTCTCTCTCTTCCGGCCGCGTGCGCCGCCGCCCTCCGTGTGAGCGCGTGCGCCGCCCGCGTGAGGCGCGTGCGCCCCCCTCGTGAGGCGCCGCCGTCTCCTTTGACGCGCGTGAGGCGCGTTGACCGCGCCTCTCCCTCTGTCGCCTCGTCGCCCGTGCCCGCCGCGAAGGCGGGCGTGCCGACTTGCACAGAAAAAAAAAACACACACACACACACACACACATATATATATATATATTATATATTGATATATATATCTTATAAAAGCCCTTAAAAATATCAAATAAATTTATTATTTGTTTCTTTTTTTCTCTTTTCTTTTTGAACAAGTCCATGGGCTTTTGGCTTTTATTATTTTTATTATTTTCCTTTTTTTATATTTGTTTCTTGTCGCTTCCTTCGTACTAAGTGCCTGCATAAATAAGTAAATATCGTTATTAAAATTATTTAATTCCATAAAATTAAATATTTGACTCTAAATTAAAAGTAAGTGTGATACATGCATATTTATTAGTATTAAAGCTCATAACAAATGTGTATAACATGAATTAATATGTAAAAATACACACTTATCACACCCCCCAACTTACTCACTACTAGTCCCTTAGCAATGTAAATAATTAAAAATTTTAGAACCAACAAGAGTTTACAAAGTTCATGTCTCATTTCTAGATCATCTTTTATAGAGTCAACTAAAGATTAGGAATCTGGAAGCATTAACACACACGAGCCGTAGATTTAGAAATTAAGATAAATGATCAAGAAGTCATCTTAAAGTTCAATAGCACTTGTGCATGTGAAATGCTAAGTCTACAACAAAGATAATTGCGTCCCACATTTACTATTGCAAGCAAGTGTCTTTCAACTATGCACTTTTTAATCACAGCATTAAGCATAATAGCTTTTTATCTACCTTTTTACGTTTGTCTCTTTTGGGATCTGTCTTTTTTTTCTCTTCTTTTTTTTTCTATACACAAATGATGCTGCACTACCCTTCACTGTTTTACGCGAACCTCAACACGTCTTAGGTGAAGTAGGCCAAGTTACACAGATCAAGGTTCCCTTTTCCTTTTGACGTGAACCTCAACACGTCTTAGGTGAAGTAGGCCCGGTTACTTAGAATCGGAGCATTTTTCATGGTATTTTTCTAAAAAAAGATTTTTTCAATGGATAATATGACAGAAAGCTTATAAAAGATCTCTTTTTCAAGAAGTGCAGAATATCAGACAGTATGTCTAAAATAGCATAAGGCTTGTCCTTCTTGTTTCATTAGCGTGCAAAGTGATTTTCATTTTTCTAAAGTGCACATGAACTTTAAAGAGATTCTTAAATCAGTTTTCCATGGCTAGATTAAAGACATTATCCATCATCCTTTTCCCTAGTCTTTTCTATTCTAGAATCGCTTTTAATAGAAGCATGAATCAGGAAACTCCAAATGGGTTTATTGTGGTGATTTTCAAATTTTTTTATTTATTGTGGTGATTTTTCAATTTGGTTTTATTTTTTTTTAAAATGAGGTTATATGAATGCAACATGTGCAACATGATTTCTGTCCCCCCAACTTAAATGACATTGTCCTCAATGGCATGAACAATAGAGAAGAATGAATAATGTAGACATGAAATTTGTGAAGGAACAGTACAACCTGACGGAAGTGAACTTCGACGGGCATCCGTGCTGACTAAAGGTGGTACTTGACTTTGAAAATTAGGGCAACAATGCAAGCAATCATCTCTCTCTCCCCAACTTATCTTATATTCACGCCTGTAAAATAAAAATACAAACACAAGAAAAACTTGGGTTGTCTCCCAAGAAGCCATTTATTAGCACACAAAGAAATCAAAAATATTAGGTTGCCTCCCAAAAAGCGCTAAGTTTGACTTCTTCAGCCAGACGTAAAGCTCTATAACCAACGAGTTGATTTTAGAATGAGCCACCAAAGAATTTTATCTTTCTCAAAATTTTCTTTTTCATGTCCTGAAGAAAACGAATGTGGCTGGTGAATGCAAGGGCAAGAAAGATATCGGGGTGGAGGTAGCTCAAAAGAATCATCCCGATTACATAATAGAGGAGGAACATTGACAAAAATCATGTCATGAACTATGAAATATTTCTCATGAGAATCTGTGGGATTAGATAAATCAGCATGTAGAGCAATGTTGGACCAATCGGCTGGGAGAGTTTTAAAAGAAGCACCGTGGTCAAGAATTGGCATAAGCTCTACCCTCTCCTCTAGAGTGAAATTATCATGCGGAACACTCAATTCATTCAATTCCTCATTAACCCCAACTGTATTGTTCAAATAAATATTCAATTCTTGTTCCATCTTCACTCCTTCTTCCTTCCCATCTTCATTGAATTCAGCGAAAGGCATTTGATCGTAGATTTAAGATTCAGTAGTTTCTGCCTCTCCCGTTAACTTGAGATCATCCATCTTTCTAGAAATCTCCTTATGATGGAAATCAAACATAGGCTCCTCAAATTTAATTTTAGGAGGGGGAATATGATCATCCATTAGTTCATCACCTTCCTTTATTCCTTTTCCATCAAATTCTTCAATCTCCTCAATCTTTCTAGGTTCCTCATTCAAATTTTGCTGACAATATCTCTCCATAATTCCTTCATCTTCTAAATTAAGATTAATAGAAGGGTTATACTCTTGGGGAATAATATATTGACCGTAGTCATCATAAGAAATTTGATCAATAGAAATGGAACCAGAATAGCTAAGCACTTGCTCTTCCTCAATCCTCTTGATCGTCTCAATCATCCTATCAATTCGGATTTGTAGAGATTGACTTTGAAGTATCATTGATTGATAGTGTTGATTGAGTGTCATATCTGAATTGGGATTTGAGGATAGAAGAGATGAATAGGGAGGGTGAGATTCAATGGAATAATGTGAAGAGTAATCAGTAGAAGGTGGTGACAAGGACATGGGCCATCCCTCTTTATGTTGGGCTTGATCATAATAATCATTAGAATTTGGGGCCCAAATTTGATTTTCATGATTCTCTCCTTCTCCCCCCAACTTAGACTCCTCATTATTTTTCCTTACAAATTGAGATTCATTAGCTTCCCTCAAATATTCCTGATATGGCTGCTCCATATTATCCTCATTATCAAAAATTATTGGAGAGTTGTTGAATTGAGGATTGATGGACGGATCAATCAATGTGATATTATCATCAGGAAATTAATTTTCAAAATTTGCCATGGGGAGGCCAGTATGTTGGTCCATTTCAAGCTTTCTATCACGTTGGTCAAGCTGAGCTTGAATGATTTGGCTCTGAGCTTGAAGGGATTGCTGATTGGCCAAGATGAGTTGAGTCATTTGATTGAACCTGTCCTCAAAATCAAACTTTGGAGGAGCTGGATAGGTTGGGTGGCACTCAGACTGTGGTAAGTAACAATCAGAATAGAAATCAGTCTGGTACTGAAGTGATGGAGAGTGGATGCGTTGTCCTTCATATGGGGCTTGATTATAAGGATCATTTGAGTACGAAGCCCAATCTGAAAAGTGTGGGTTTGAAGGACTTTGCATGGGGTCTTGGTAAGGTGCCCAAGAAGATGATTGTTGATTTTCTCACCTAGGATATATATTTGTGTAAGAGAAAGAGGTGAAAAAATCCGATGACAATTGATATGGCTCTTGGGTGAAAGATGGATTGTAAACCCCTTTTTGGATGAGTGAAGGAGATTGATGACATTGGGTAAATGAAAATTTTAAGTTCAAGTGACTCGCATGGTTGAACATGAAGGAATCGATTAATGGGCCTGAACAAAAGTGGATTGTGGAATGCAAAAGGCCCAAGAAGAGTGATATTCTTTTTTTAATGATTTTTCTATTTGATTTTTATTTTTACATACACAAACAAGTTAACACATAATTACCTAACGACCTAGATGTGACCTAAACCGACAAATAGGGTTTTACAAAATGACTAAAGTGTACTGTAAGTTCACCCTCAATATTTCCACCGGCTAGGTAAGGGGTGGGGTAATGGGAGGCTCCCCCTACTTTCGTAGGGACCTAATTATGTCAAACCACTACCCCGCTTAAGGCATTTTCCGTCCGAACGTCTTACCTTAGGCACCGGTTTTCACAAGAGGGTAAACTCAAATCATACTAAAATCACAGTGTGATCCTAGGGCCAATGTCTACTGACTTTTATTTAAGGTTTAGGTCATGCAAAGATGCAAGGTAAATGTGGTTTGTGGGCTAAGGAAGGGTGATGAATTCCTCATCTTATGTTATTTAAAGGTAGTGCCCTTAGAATATTTTGAAATGAAATACACACCACAATTTAAACCAAGGGGTTTTTATGTAATATGCATGCTAGAATAGGATAAGTAGAACGTACCTTTCCCTCGCAATCTTCAAAATGCAATGACAGGAATTAAACAAAGAAAAATTCTATGCTAAATGATGCATGACATAGAACATGATGGGTATGATTTTCTATTCTTGGAATGAATTTTTTTTATTTTGGTGCAATTATTTTTTTTTATTAATGAACCTATCTAGTCAGCAAAATTTTCTTTTGTTTTGATGTCTTAATTTTTTTTTTGAATTTTTCAATAAGAGATAAATGTAAGAGACTATAAATAATAAAATAACAAAGACATGTAAATTTAGTACAACTTGTAGCCTAAAATAGTATTTTTTATGTTTTCTGATTTTTTCTGATTTTTATAGATTTTTCAAAAAATTGTCATATTTTTTTGAAGATTTTTCAGAAATCGAAAAAATAGAAACTGTTCCTATGTTTCTGCTCTTTAGCGACGCTTGACTGCTACAGTACCAGACTTTCAGCGACGCTTCATTTTCTTGAAATTTCAGGTATGATTTTTCTCTTTCTTTGATTTTCTGATTTATTTTCTTTTTCCTGTAAAATAAAAATAGAAAAATTATTATACAAGTATACACATCAAACACAAGAATATCCCAACATTCACAAATTCCTCTCCCCGACAACGGCGTCAAAAATTTGATGCGCTCGGCACCTGTCGTTTAAAAATGTCGTGCCACATAAATTTCAAAATTGATAAAACCGCACTTAGGCACTTAAATGATTTTGGAAATACAAGTACAGTGGTAAATACGGGTTGATCCCACGAGGAGAAAAAATCTTTATAGATCAAGTTGGAAAATATCCTTATGTTTTGAAAATTAATTTTTATCTTTTGAGTGCGATTAACACTAAAGGAAACTTAATTGCAACTTTGAATAAGAAGAGAAAAGTGAATGAAAGTTTAGCCAATGGATGAAGAACGCCGTCATTTCCTCGCCGAGCCTTGGATGAAGATCACTCTGCCTTAGAAGTCGACGCCGTGAGATGACTGGAAGATGACTAACTGCCTTGGGTTGTGTGAAGAAATTGTGAAGAGATGGAGATGGATAGAAATAGGAACAAAGACAAGTTGAAAATAAAATAGAATTATATTAAAAATAGGGAATTAGAAGAAAGAGAATAACTTAAAATTTAGAGGGAATTAGAAGAAGTGGAAGAAATGAAAGTTGTAGAGAATGAAAAGAGGAAGAAGTTTGATGAAGACCACAGAGATAGAAAATGAGAGGAAGATAGTGAAAAATGTAAAAAATCATGATCTATCGGTGCGGATGAACAGTAAAAATGTTAAAGACAGAACAGTGAAAAATTAATTATAGCTCACAAATGAAGAAGATATAGAAGACGTGATAAAAGAACAAAATCTAGATCTATAAAAGAAAAACAACTATTATGAAGAACTCAGAGTGGAAATGGGATTGGAAATGCTTCAAAATGGAAGAATATTAGAAGGTATCACCTCGGATGAATAGTAATCCCATAGAACAGAACTTAGAAAAATGGGAAATAACTTTCAAATTAGATGGAATTAAGGGAAATGATAGATAGAAAAATTGGAGAACACTTAAAGATGAATAACTTTTGTGAAGACAGGAAAATGAAATGGAGATCAGAACAAGTAATGGGACTAAGAAAGGACTAAATGCTTAAAAAGAACATTCATTAAAACAACATCAACTTATAAAGTTTACATCAAAAGCTCTCAAAACAACACCCTCTAACTCTTCTATATAGCTCTACTGAGGCCAACAAGAATGAACTTAAGAAACTAAAAGCAACCCCTTACAACTCTTAGCAACTCTTTCCTCACAATAGAAGCCCCTTTTATAGGGTTAACACAACCCCATTCCCCATGTGAACTCTTTAACATTCCTTTCCTCTTTTGTTGAAAAACACAACCCATTGCTGCCATTTTTGACTCGGAATTGTGTGCCAACATGTGTTGCACACTTTTATATTTTTTTTTGATTTTTTTTATTTTTTCTAGCCTTCTTTCTCTCTCTTTCTCTCTCTTTCGGCCGCGTGCGCCGCCGTGCGCCGCCGCCCTCCGTGTGAGCGCGTGCGCCGCCCGCGTGAGGGTCTCTCCGTCTACCGCCTCGTCGCTCATGCCCGCCGCGAAGGCGGGGTGCCGACCTGCACAGAAAAAAACACACAGACACACACATATATATTATATATATATATAATATATATTGATATATATATATATATATATATCTTATTAAAGCCCTTAAAAATATCAAATACATTTATTATTTGTTTCTTTTTTTTCTCCTTTCTTTTTGAACAAGTCCATGGGATTTTGGCTTTTATTATTTTTTTTATTTTCTTTTTTTATATTTGTTTCTTGTCGCTTCCCTCGTACTGAGTGCCTACATAAATAAGTAAATATCGTTATTAAAATTATTTAATTCCATAAAATTAAATATTTGACTCTAAATTAAAAGTAAGTGTGATACGTGCATATTTATTAGTATTAAAGCTCATAACAAATGTGTATAACATGAATTAATATGTAAAAATACACACTTATCACATAGCCAGGAAAGTAACCATGTGGCTTATTTCAGTGAGAAGCTTTCTGATGTAAAGCTTAGTTACTCCACCTATGATAAGGAGTTTTATGCCGTGGTCCAAGCCCTCAAACATTGGAGACACTATCTCTTACCACAAGAGTTTATCTTATACTCAGACCATGAGACTCTGAAATTCCTTAGCTCTTAGAAGGGCTTAAACCCAAGGCATGGTTGGTGGGTAGAATTCCTCTAGTCTTTCACATTTGTGTTAAAACATAAGGCTGGAAAAGAGAATAAGGTGGCCGATACCTTGAGTCGAAGGGTCTCCCTTCTTTCCACTGTTCGGGTTTAGGTCACTGGATTTAACCGCATGAAGGAACTCTATGGAGAATGTCCCGACTTTGGCCCTGCCTACTCTACCTTGTCTGCTGGATCCTCGACCACTTTTGCTGACTATCTACTCCAGGATGGTTTTCTTTTTCCGGGACAGCAACTTTGTGTCCCGCGGACTTCTGTACAGGACTTCCTAATTTGGAAAATGCATGCTGGAGGTCTTGTTGGTCACTTTGGATGAAACAAGACCATCCATTCTATGGAGGAGCATTTCTATTGGCCTGGCCTGAAGAAAGATGTGGTCAAAATCATAGCCCAGTGTAGGACATGCACAATGGCCAAATAGGTCAAATAAAACACTGGTCTCTACACTCCTCTCCCCATTCCTGATAGACCGTGGGTTGATGTGAGCATGGATTTCATCCTTGGATTACCTCGTACTGCTCACAAACACGACTCCATCTTTGTGGTCATTGATAGGTTCTCTAATGTGGCCCATTTCATTGCATGTTCCAAAACATCGGATGCATTTAGAGTAGCCCACCTATTCTTTGATGAAATCGTGCGTCTGTATGGTCTCTCCCAAACCATAGTGTCTGACCGAGATGTCCGGTTCACTAGCTACTTTTAGAAGACACTTTGGCACCTAGTTGACACTAAGCTCAAATTCTCCACTGCCTATCACCCACAAACTGACGGGCAAACAAAGGTCGTCAACAGAATTTTAGGGAATCTACTAAGGTGTCTTGTAAGGGATCATTCTGGCACTTGGGACCTTCTTTTGCCTAGAGCCGAGTTTGCATACAATAGCTCTGTCAATAGGTCCATAGGTATGAGTCCATTTGAGGTCATGCATGGATACAAACCTAGGAAACCTGTGGATCTCATTCCCCTTCTCCTCGAGTCTAGAACATCCAAGTCAGCTGAGGAATTTGCATAGCATGTCAAAAGTCTACATAAGTCAATTAACAAGCAAATAAACCTCAGTAATGAGACCTATAAACGAATGGCTGATTCGCATAGGCATCACCATGAATTTCAAGAATGTGACATGGTTATGGTACGGGTTCGACCCGAACGACTCCCCTCGGGAGCCGTTAAAAAGTTGCAAGCCCGTAGTTGTGGTCCCTTCCCAATACTGCAGAATATTGGCTCTAATGCTTATGTTGTGGACTTACCTCCCGAATATAGGATTAGTTCTACTTTTAATGTGGCAGACCTAGTGGCCTACAAGGAACCCACAGCGATTCCTAGTGACCCTTTCGAGCCTTCTCTCCCATTGAGAGTAAGCCCACCCCTGTGCATCCCACATCCTCGAGAGCACCGCACGAGCAAATTGAGAGGATACTGGATGAGCAGGTGACAACTACACGGAGCCAGGAGTACCAGCACTACCTTGTCCGCTGGCGAGACCGACCACTTTCTGATGACTCCTAGATCAGTCGGGAAGATCTCCAGCACCTCGATCCAGACCTGCTGGAGTACTACCACAGCAGTGTCCCCCCTTACTCGATGGAGTCGAGTTCCAGCCGCCCCGGGAGGGTTGGTGGGGACACCGGGCCCACTACCGGACCCACTACTCAGAGCCGACGCCACACCGCCTCGACCGTACCGAGCTTGTGGCTCGGAGACTCATTTGAAGACTCATCGTCCTGAGTACGTATGTATTACGTATGTGTGTATGTATTGTGTGTATTTTACTATGGTGGTATTTATATTATTAAACCACCAAAGTCAAAATATTTTATTTTATTTAGTCCAAGTCAAATATTCACTACAAGAAAATTGGCCTATAGCCACGAATTTTAGTTATGCTTTTGAAAAGCGTAGGTATAGACAACATATTCCGACGTTTTTAAATTAACGTTGGTAAATTTCCTATGTTTTATTATAGCGTAGCTATATGGTCATGTTATTCCGACGGTTCGTCAAGAAATATAGGAAAAGTTTATCTATTCCTATGCTTTATAAATAAATGTGAGAATATGTCATAGATATTCTTTTACTTTTTAATAAAGCGTAGCAATACATCATTTCAAATAAAAATAACAATAAATTGAAAACGTAGGAGTTGAGATAGACCCCGATGGCGGGAAATATTTCGCCCGATACTTTTCATTTTTTCCCTTTAAACACTCATTTTTCCCTCATCCAACCCATCCTCTCCCTCTTTCTCTTCCTAATCTCTAGCAAGAAACCCCCTTCACTCGTCTTCCTTCTCCTCCTCCTATCACGATCCCTACTTGATCCCTAGCCACCAGCACCTCCACCTTCCCTACACCAGCCAACCCGCTTCCTTGTGGCCACCGGAACAGGAACTGATCCATCTCCCCTCCCTATTGGGGCCATCGACATTGTCTTCCCCAGCCTTCCCCAAGCACACTCGTTACGGCAGTGGAGAGGATCTTCTTGACGTGTATGAGGAGATCGGCTCCGGCCACGAGGATCACCTGCATCCGCAAGTCCCCCCTTCCCTTCCCTTCTCCACCTCCCAACGCCCAAAAATCCCATCCAACCCCAGCCCCGCACCGCCGCTTCTCCCGAAGGTAGCGACGGAGCGAGGGCGCGCCACGGGACGACAGCAAGGGGGGCCCGAAAAAAGGGCTTCACCTTCCAGGAGGGAGGGGAGGGGAGGGTGGGGCGGCCGTGGGATCTGTGTGGGGGAGATGCCGCGGCCGGGGCTAAGGCCGTACGAGTGCGTGAAGAGGGCCAGGCACAACGACCGCCACCAGCCCGTCTGGGGCTCCCTCATCCGCGAGATCTTCAGGTGCGCCCCCAACCCCCTCAACTATCTACTCTCTACTTGCGCCTCCACGTCCCCCACTCTACGGCGGTGGCAGTGGCTCCGTTCCGGGAACATCCCCCCTCCCCCCCTTCATCTTCTTCTTCTTTTCGTACCACCGGTTGTTTGGGTTAGGTCATGGCAGGCGGGAATCGGGATGATCTCGGCCAAGCTGCTCTAGCAGTCAGGTCCATTCGCTTATTTTTGTGCTATCATATCTCTGCCTCACAGGATAGCGAACGAGATCCACAGCCTGACCACTCGCAAGAACAAGGAATGGCATGAGAAGCTCCCTTCCGTCGTCCTCAAGGCCGAGGAGATCGTGTAATCCAAGGCCAACTCTGAGGTATACATCTATCTCAAACGGAATGCCTCCCAACCGAACCCAACCCAACCCCAATCAGTTCATCAGAAAATGGGACCCCTGCCCCCCCTTCCTCAACATACTTGAGCTTCATTAATGTGTTGTGTGTCCGCTTATCTTACCACCATTAAAATCTATGATGTTTGCTCCAATGCAGGCCGAGTATGTGGATATGAGCACGCTCTGGGAATGAGCAAACAATGCTGTCGACACCATCATCTGCAGGGACGACGCCAACGAGACCGGTGACCTGCTGCAGCCCTGCATCGAAGGTAACAACAGGGACAACAACCTTTCCTCCTCCACAATCATAACACCCCATTTTCATTCACGTCATCCATCCACACAGTCCGTCCACTATCTTGGCATTCTTTCCTGCAGCACACAGCCCTCTCTACCGAATGCATATGATGTATTGGGTGCCCTTGTTCTCTCCTCATTCCATATTGACACACACGCAGTCAGATGCACATGCATATATCACGGGTGATGGAATAAATATGTGCAACTTTACATTTTTTGCCAACCCACATGTTCACTTGTGCCCTGTTCATTTTTGCTCAGCGGTGCTGACTCTGGGTTGCATCCCCAGAAGGGCTTCACGGAGTCAACGCCACAGCAACCCCATGTGTTACCTGAGCTCCAGCCCCCATGAAGCTGCCAAACCTCCCCCTTCGTCTCACAGTATGCTGTGGAAGCACTGGGATGAAGCTATGTTTTGTGTTTTCATGTGTTATCCAGGCTTGCAGATGATGATTGGGGTTCCCTACCCAACTTGTCTCCTTTGTGACACACACTTTACTCTCTAGATGGAAGGTGATTGTAGTCTTGGTCTTATTTTTGTTAGCTGATTATTTGTCTTCATATTACATGGTTAGCTCCAATGATGCATGTAGTTTCCAATTTATGGATATTTATTGTTTTCATTGCTTCAGTTCCTTAAACCAGAACACATCAGTCAACCATGTAAACCAACTCTAAACCAGTTCTGAGTTTTTTTTTGAAAGTGGGTAGTACCACTATGCATTTTTTTTTTGCATACCAATTTACACACTTGGACTTGTATCATGAAAGCCTGCTTCTGGCATTAAAATGATATGTTGTTTTCTTTTTATTCTGAACATCATTTTCCCTTTATGTTGAATCTTCAAATATGGTAAACATTTTGTGATATAGCTTCATTTTATTGGTTGTGCAGATTGATGGACATATTTACATACTTTTTGATTACCAGTTTATTTTTCAGCCTTGTTGGGTGCATGGATGAGCTTGCATCCTAATACTAGGTTGCCAATATCAGTTACAAGGTGATCCTTTGGGGAAAAAAATATTAATTGCAAGGTGATTTCTTGGAAGAAGGATGGATGTGCAAGAACACAATTAATATTGAATACACTGTCTGTTAAAATGTAACCATTTCAAAAAAATTTGAATACCTGAACCTTTGTAAAATGTATGTGATACTACATATCCAATCATTTAGTCAAATATATACCAGTAAACATGAATGATACGAAAATGTTCAGATATTCAAAATTTTTAGAATTTCATCAAATTCCATTCAAAGATAATCTAGAAGTATTGGATTTGATACAAGAATCCTTTTCACAACTAATATTGAATACATTGTCTGTTAAAATGTAACCATTTCAAAAAAAATTGAATACCTGAACCTTTGTAAAATGTATGTGATACTGCATATCCAATCATTTAGTCAAATATATACCAGTAAACAGGAATGATATGAAAATGTTCAGATATTCAAAATTTTTAGAATTTCATCAAATTCCATTCAAAGATAATCTAGAAGTATTGGATCTGATACAAGAATCCTTTTCACAAGAAGCTCTTCTGCACTTTACATTTCAACATACAGTATACTCTTCTGCACTTTACAATGTTCAAGGAGACCGGCCTGCAAATGGAATGGAATAAAATGGAAGCACCACCTAAGTCAGAAGTCAGTTGTGCAATTGGTTTGCAGTCTATAAATGAATTAGTGAATCTTAGAGTCTATGTTACTAGTGACAGTTGACAGTGTTTTATGTGTAAGGTAATATTTTTCTTCTATGTTAATGCATAACTAGCTTTCCCATGAAATATTTGATTCAGATGACCCAAAAAAGATTTGTGTGGGCATGAATTTTACCGGGGCATGTGGGCAAGTGGCTAACATGACCACCCAGTTTCAAAAAAAAAAGTGGCTAACATGAAACTTGATCAAGTGAAGGAACTATGAAATAATGAAATGCGAATGAATGAAATGCGTTTTCTTAAAACATACCATGTTTACATTAAATTGTCTGTAGTTGTTAAAAATAAAGAAAGATACATAATACCTGAATGTATTATTTTGCTTGTCAATTGTGGAGGTTGAGGACAAAACAAAAATTGATGGCAAAGTGGAGAATGATATGTTAATTTTTTTGCTTGTCAATTGTAGGAGCATGCATCACTCCATGACAGGGCTGCACCCCAACAGAGCTTGCGAAGTACACCCATTATGGGTGTCCACTCCATCTGGGCATGCTCTCCATTAATCTGGAAAAAAATGTAACTTACCTCCATTGTGTGTAAACTTGTAACATACGGTTATAGGTTTTGGATGTGTTACATTTTTTTCCATGATAGCCTTTAAGATCTTTTTCAGGTATGTCAGTTAATTGACTTAGTTGGGTTCTTTTTCAGGTTACTACTACTAGGGCTAAAGGGGTATATCATGAAAGGATAGGGAAACCAGAATGTCAGGTAAAAAAATCCCAATTCAACCTTTTTGCCTAGTCTTCACGCCTAGTAGGAAATATGGCAAAACAATTACTGGGTTTTATAACTATCAACCAAGTACATAGAGTAGCAAATCATCAAAACTATTATTAGTAGGAGCTAAAATGAGAGGTGTAATATTCTTAATTTATGTCTACATCTCAGATGTAGATTCATTATATTTGCTCATATTCTACTAATATATGTGCTGGAAAATGCACACCTAGTGTTGGATACCTATAGTGATGACCTTAGCTGGTCATTCATTAAATAATCATACATGATGACATAGCTACCGATGTAAAATGATTGGGTGTATGGAACTACAAGCTACCATCTAAGATGCCCCACTTTTGTATTGTAAAAGATGTAACAGTTGTAGACATTTTGTTATGATGTGTAAGATATGTAAGAGTGGATACCTTGCATGCAAGCCAGCCCTCATGTCTCTCTTTAATCCAAGACACCTTCAATCCATGCTTCTACAAATGCCGCTGTTTGTCGCACTTGGGTTGGGGATTAATCTTTGTTTTCTTTATCTAGTCAATGCAAATCCTTTTTTGCGTGCCATGCAGTAAGAATAAAAAACAAACATGCATACTCTTTCTTTTATTGTGGTTAGTAATCTTTCACAATAGGATCATATCTTAGTTTGGAGGTA
The DNA here is from genome assembly GCA_022559845.1 of Amorphophallus konjac. Lineage (NCBI taxonomy): Eukaryota > Viridiplantae > Streptophyta > Magnoliopsida > Alismatales > Araceae > Amorphophallus > Amorphophallus konjac. The sequence goes on along the minus strand of CM040125.1, from coordinate 212,450,603 downwards.
CAGACTTTTCAATCTTCCCTCAGGAGAGGGGTCACTGTTAATTTACATGTCAAAGTAGGCTGGTAATATCATTGGTCCTTGATGCATTTCCTTCTCCCGTAAGGTTAAAATTTTGTAATTACTACTGGATAAGCCTTCATCTAAATGTGCAGTGAAGTGAACAGTATCTGCTTTGAGTTTCTGAAGCAGTATGGTTGATGCTCAGAATGCCATGGAGCCCCTGGTGCTATTCATCAGGTTGGATACAGCCTATGATATTTGCGTCCAAAATAAAGGTGTTTGGCAATAAGGAACAGTTGATTTCCCCAAGCTATAAGTGAGTGTATGGGTAGAGAAGTCTGCATCTTATCTATCACATTTTTTATTCCCAAAATGAGGGTGCTACTTATAAGACCTGATGTTTCATCTAAATAACATTATAACACTCTAGATAAGGTGAAATTTTTTACCTTGTTGTCGTAGAAATATACGTTTATGTAATGTTAGTCCAAAAATTTTGTGACGAGAAGTAAATTTTACTTTCATTGTCTCTGATTTGGTATTTCTTCTGAATCAACAGCAGTCGGATGCAGGTAACTATGGAAATCATCAAATAAATTTGATCGCATATTGAATGTTGCATATGTGACCTTAAATTGGACATTGACATTCTTCAGTTGTGCTTCTAGCATGTAGTTTCTTTATTGGATGATGCACCTACATGCAAGCTTGATTTTTATGTAGCTAGTATTGTGATTGTTTTTTTATCCAAGCTATATGCAGAAGCTTATTAAGTATACCCAGTTTCTGACATTAAATGTTTGAGATCTAGGGCCCTCTCTTTATTCTTTATTCTACTTTTGTTGATTCTTTGTTTCCTTCTACATTATATTTCAACTAGTATTCTTCCCTTTTCCAAATTACTTTTTGGTCAAGCAGTGCCACTTTTGAGTACTCTGGTCAAGGTTTACAAATAAAACTATCAATGGGCCACTTTTAAGTACTCTGGTCAAGGATTACGGTGTTTATATGCATTGGCAAAAGTTGAGTAGTCCTACATCAGGTATTTAAGAGCCAGTTTGTAGCTACATCAATTCTGGGCCTCTCCACCTAACAACTCGAGTTTTAGGTTAGCAATTTGGTTAAATAGCATGTAATTCAGTTCAGAAACACTATATTTCCGTGGGAAATTTGGACTGATGCTTAACTTTTCTTGCTGAAATTTGTCCTTTCATCTCTCACACATATTTGGATGTTGAAGATGGGCCTTAGATGCAGACATAAGCTTTATTTTTTCTAATGTAACAATTTGAACTTTAATAAAATGCATTTCTACAAGCCCTTCACACCCCAGTTTTGCTCTTACTATGTACCATTCTCTATCCCCTTTCCTTTTTCTATTATTTCCTGTTGCTTCTTCCACGAATGAGTTTCATTTCTACAAATGCATTGGACTCTTCAAAAGCATAGTTTCTTGCCCATGACAGGTTATGCCAAAGGATTGGGTAAAGGATTCCAATTTTCTAACACAAAACTTACACCAGATTTGACACAAATAGAAGAGGACAAAAGGATACCACATTTAATGATTGGTTACTTAACTGTGTATGAGTGGGTCATTTTTGACATTTCCAGGGTGCGTTAGAAAAGTGTTTTTGACATTTCCAGGCTGTAGAAGTGGCAAATGGAAAATTCTATATTATGGGAGGGAGTCGTAATGGTCGATATCTATATGACATTCAGGTTAAAGTTTGATCACTGGTATTCTTATATTACACGTTGATGTGAGTGCTGTGACATCTAAGCAACTTTACAGGTCTTTGACTTTGGAACTTTGACATGGTCTGTGGTCAAACCAAATCGAGATTCAAGTAAAGATATAGAGGCTGTTAATAGCTTGGAAGGGGCAATGCTAGTATATGCTGGCCACAGTATGGTAAGATCTGTGAACATAAAGTTCATCTTTTATACAAGCATGATCCTCATGAAAAGCATCATCACGTTATATTATTGTAATAATGGTCTAACCTAGAGGGCACAATGGTTTTATAAATATATTACAGTTGCCTTTGGATAAAAGGTTGCCATCTGATTGGGTCAAAGTTAGCAGTACCAAGAAAGCAGTTAGATATCATCCACGAGAAGTTTTGGCAGCCTTGGATGAATTATTACCTGCCAAAGAAGAACTTGCGGCTACCTGTAGAGCTTCTTGGAATAGGTTTTAGCAGACTTTGGTGGATATTATGCTAAGTTTCAAGCTGCTATTGAGCTCTAGCTGCCTTAGATTGTGTTCATTCACTGGCCATTCTTTCAAGAAAACAGGTAAACTGATGTTAGCACCTTTTCATACTAGATCATAGTTAACCCAAGTTTAATGGACAAAATGGCTTGTGATTGGTCAATTCTTAGATTTGAGTGATTGATATTGTTTATTTCTAATTTTTGTTTATGCCTTAGATTGTCTTCCTCTTGCAGCTGAGAACTGTTTTTACTTTGTTTGTAACATTTGCCATTCAAAATCATGTCTTCCTGGCATGTAATGGAATTAGAATCCAAGATTGAGATGGATGACAGAGTAGCTGCGAAGAGGCTGAAATATTTTGTTACAGTCATACTTAAATATGGACTAACATCAGAATAAGGAAAGGGGGGTTCCTGCTAGTGTATATGTGAACAAAATAAGGAAAAAGATGAATACCCGCCGACTCATTGGGTTTGAAGATTGGGTTGGACTGTTATCCATCAAAATTTGAGAACTTGACACTCTGGGCAATCCAGTAGATAAATCAGAAAGTCAGTCTTACCCCGTCCTATATTGCAAGAAACTTAACAGTTTTCATTCAGTTGGTCCAAACTAGACTTGTGTATTGAACGGGCTTGAAGTATGATTCAGTTGGTCCAAACTAGACGTTATGTATTGGACAGACTTAAACCTCAAATTAATTCTGTGCTATAATAAATTGATTAGACAGCTTATGCTTGGGTATATTGTCTATTTAACTATAACTATATAACACCTTTTAAGTTCTTCAAATAAAAAGGCAAAGCCTGCTTATACTGACTGCAATTGAAGCGTAGGCCCTATGGTCCTCAGAGCGTTTCACCCAACTCTTTTTTGTTTGGAGCTTTCATCATTATAGTGTTTTATAAAGCATCCCTATAGCAACTCTCAGTAAGGAATTCTTCATTACATGCTTCGACCTTGTTGAGTAGTGGATGGCGGATCTAGAGGGGAGGGGTGAATAAATCTGCCCCTCTTTTCGAAATGCAGCCCTCTTTAAAGCAAGATAAAAAGAATTGCAGCGGAATATAACAAGCTTAGCGTAGCACACAACGATTTGCTTAGCAAGATGAATAAGTAATATAGATATTGAACCTAAGCATGCATTTATCATGAAGCAATTGCACAAACAAACCACAACACAAAGGATTTTAAGGTGGTTCAGACTGAATCCGCAGTCCTACGTCCACCCCTCACCAAATCCGGTGAGGCTCCACTAGTGCAACGCACTAAACCGCAGATCGGAAAAACCTCTGATTACCTTCCTACTAACCACCGGTAGGGACGTCAACACCGTAGATTGGACAGCTTCCGATTACCTTCCTACTAACCACCGGTAGGGACGTCAACATCGCAGATTGGACAAATTCCGATTACCTTCCTACTAACCACTAGTAAGGACGATCTTCAATTTCAATGGTTTGAGCAAAATGAAAAGAGAACAAATTGAAAACACTCAAATAAGATATGTAATATGCTCAAAGAGAAAAGATATTGTCTGAGATTACTGGAGCTTGAATCTGATGCTTCAATGGTATCTTCTTCCTTGTGAAAGGATCTTCCTTGGATCACCTTAAGTTGATGAAGAAGATAAGGATGTAGATTTGATCTCCCTTGAGAAATGAGCTTCAATGGTTCACCTTGATAGCCTTGCTTGCTTCTACTCTTCCTTGGAGGTTGCTGGATAGAGATATGAGCTTGAATCACCTTGAGTTGATGGAGAGAGTGTTGGATGTAGCTTTGATCTTTCTTTTGATCCTCTTGAGTTGATGAAGAGGTTTAAGGATGCAGCTTTGATCACCTTTGAGAATCTTGATTGCTTCTAGCTTCTTTGGAGTTTGCTTGCTTCACATCTATGCTTGACTCACCTTGGAATAGATGAAGAACTTCGGCACGAAGTACTGTTCACGGCTACAATACCCCTTCTTCCAAGCACCTCCTCTAGCCTCTCTTGATCTCTTTTTGATTCACTTGAACAACTAGGGTTTCTAACCCTCTTGCATTGGTTTTATAGACTTTGAATGGTCCATAGACATCCCCCAGACCAGATCCACAAATCATGGGAGATTAGGTGACTTTTGATTAAATAAATCCATGGAAAGGGGCTGGCATCGAGGTGGAAAATGAAGTCAACAATTGTTGGCTCGAGGTTGGCGGTCGACTTGTGGAAGCTGGCGATCGACCGCTACTGAGAAACCCTGTAGAAATTTGATCTCTGGAATTTCGATCGACCGCTACTAGGCTGGCAGTCGACCGCCACTAAGAGTGATGTAGACAGTGGGCTGCTGGCAGGGGCGGTCGACCTCCCCTATGCTGGCGGTCGACCGCCAGCTGGGCAGACCTCCGGTTTTCCCCGGTTCAGTCTGGTAACCCTTTAGCTCAGTCGCCTAACTCCTTTAGCATCCCGTTCTCATCTGTGGCATCAACCTTGATAGTCTTGAAGGTGTCAACTGAGTCTTTGACCTTGGGTTCTCTTGGCGATGCTTCTTTGTGCATCGACCGTGGCTATGTGAAGTGTCGACTGGAATGACCTAGTCCTGCAAAGTTGAAGTGTTAGCCCAATGAAATAAATCCAAATAACAATGACTTTAAGTAGATGTTTATTTCATACATTTGGGGGTTAGATTTCACTTGGTTTATGTATTAGAAGCATCAAGACCATTTGAGCATGTTACCATGATTGGAATGAGAAACTAAAGCATTTAATTTGAAGAGTGAACTTGTAAGTTATCAATCCAAGTTATCATTGTGAATCTCAATTATCATGAATGAAGTTTAGAAATGAGAGGTATATGGAATACCCATGGTGATATTGATAGCTATGACAAGGTAAGAATCTTACCAATGGTGCTTGAGAGTAAATGACATATACCACCTGTATTGAATGGTAGAGAGACAAGATGCTTATCCACTCGTTTGGTTTGCCAGGCGACTGCCATGAGTTTGATCGTTTGATTGATCACGATTTGAAAGGATTTCCATCCTTGCTTGGGCGCGATCATTAGGCTTTCATATTTGCCATCTCCACTCCATTCCTTGTCCATTCATTGGCTTATCTGTCATGAATAAAATATCACGTATGTCAGTCATATGAGAGTGGAAAATAATAATGACTTATAGTGTTTAGCCATTATCAAAACCAAGAATATCAAATAACTCAAATGACCACAGGATGATGTCGAATGACTCAAATGACCACAGGGGCACAACATTCTCTCCCTTTTTGATGATGGCAACACTGTGAGTCATTATGTGGCAGTAATATCCAAGATGGCAGAGTTTATAACATATGCCGCTCAAGATCCATGATGTTGAAAACATGTGAATGCGGATATGTATGCACGGATGATCAGCATGGATGATCAAAGCATGTGAATGCTAATATGTATGCATGATCACAAAGAGATTTCTTGATTTCTATTTCTCCCCCTTTGACGCATGAACAAACACAAAGGATATGTATGCATGAACAATCAATCACAACAGATATTTCCCCTTTGGCAACTCACAAAGGTAACTCACAAAATTCTCCCCCTTTGACAACAGCAAAAAGGACGGGTAAGGTAGAGTCGTTGACAAAAATCTTAGTGATCAGAGCGGAATAGGAGTAAAGAGTAAGCCATTATATGCAAACTGGAAACAGGTCGGGAGCAATATACCTGGTTCAAAGCTAATGAAATCCGAGATCAACAATAGAGTTCGAAAAGTATCTACATCCATGTTTTAATAGAAAGGAACCAGAAGTGCATATCATGGCTGCAACGACCCGAGAATCCGATTACCGGGAAAGCCCGATAACCCGAGACTCGCACCGCCACCCACGAGTCCGAAGACTCGGAAGGGTTAGAAGGATGGTGTGGAAACTACACAAGTATCACAAGTAATTACAGAAATTAAATAGTTATAATATTAAGCAAGAAATAAATTAGCAATTTAATTTATACATGGTCCACAAGATAACAACAGTAGTCCACAACTAGTACAGAGACAAGAAAAGAAAGTACAGCTACATGGGGCATACCCCGGCTCTGACCTCTGGCACTACCTCTGGGCACCCGCAGCACGCTGCACCCCAAACGCGCTCCCCTGGGACGGCGCCTCACCTGAAACATGGTGAAAACACGCAGGGAATGAGTCTCAGAACAAGACTCAATAGGGATCACTCGAACCCTACCTCGTAAGACGGGAAACCACTACGCTAGCGGTAGGAGAGTACCTCGGAAAGGAAAGCCCTGTACTCTACACAACAAAGTCCCTACGGCACGCAAACCGGCACACGTGCCACGGTGAGACAACCGAAGCTCAACGGTCGACCCGGCAAAACCCGAAGGTCAAAGCCACGAAACTTACAGTCTGACACTCCGTACTCGACAGGAGTACCTCCCACTAGAAGCACAGCCGGTAGCATCCCCTGACGACTTACACTGCACCATAGGTGAACTGCCTGACGTGGTAGCGCCTACCCAAGGCACGAACACCGAACAAGTAACCACAAGCAAGTGACTAGCTGGGGTCACGCCCGTCGATGTGGGTCCAACCGCCCCCAACCACGTGTGCACACACAGACCGCGCATCCCTGGTCTGGTCCTCTAACTGGTTTTCCCCTCAGCCGGACTCTGGCTGCAAGACGTGGGGCCCGACGGCAACCGGTCCACAAACCGCCTCTAAGGGTAAGCCCGTACACCACTCCCTGGTGCGACCGGTACCGCGTACTGGTAGGCTACGACTAGTGGAGGGTCACTGAAGGAGTAGACTCTCAAGCCAACAGAAAACGTCACAAGGGCCGGTACGCGGAACGCTCCTTGTACCAACGCCGTCGCACGGTGACAAAAGCCGACAACGACATCTCCCGGTACACTCTGTACGACGAGAGACACGCCGACGCAACCCGTCCCCTTGAACAGTCCACACTGGGCCGCTCAGGGATGTGTGGTCACACAAGGACCGCACAAGGGTTTAAACGGTTAGATCAGGACCGCTCCACCCAGTGTCCAAACGGCAGATGAACGGCCAACACAGGACCGTTCGAACAGATGTGCGGTCAACTATTGACCGCACGTGGGTGAGGAACGGTCAGCTCCTGGCCGCTCATCTCCCAACGATAAAAAGCCTGGGCGGTTAGTCCTTAGCCGCACTTGGGGAAGAGCAGCTACGGCTTAGCCGTTCAGGGGTTGTGCGGTCAAGACCAGACCTCACATCCAACCATAGCACTAGGGGAAGTACGGCCAGCACCTGGCCATACAAAGGGTTATGCGGCCAGCTCCTCGCCGCACATCCCAGTGCACTACACAACGGTCACAACCAGCGGTCAAAAACCCTAGGGTTGGGCAGTCGCTGTGGGGCCGCACATTAGGATATGCGGTCCCACGATAGACCGTCCAAGCCCACTGTGCGCCAAGCCCCGGTCAAAGCGTGCCGAGCCGATGAACGGTCCGAACAGGACCGCATAAGGGTTGTGCGGTCACTGGTTCGACCGCACATCGCTCACCGGCGTGAAAACGGTGAACCTCGCCGGAATCGCCCAATCGGCCTCAAAACAAGCCCCACGGAGGGGGAAATGGCGAGAGAAGAACCCCCAAGCCCCCTAGCATGCTCCTACGCCCTTAAACCGTGAAATCGGGGCTCAAAATGATTGATCGGACGAACTCACCCCGCGGCATGATCAACCCTTCCCGGCTCAAAATAAACCCCTCTCGACCTCGTCTCGAGCCGAAACTCACGGGGAAGGAAGACAAGAGGCTAAGGAACGTCACCCTACCTCCAGTTCGCGACGAAACGCTCCGATCCGAGCTCGAAGCCACGAAGAATGCCGAGAGAACTTCGCCTTCCCACGCTTCTCACGCTCGCCGCACGCCTGCACGATCTCCTCGTCGTCACCCACGTCCTCACGCCGTCGCACTGCCGCCGTCTGTAGCCGGAACGGGGTCGGCACGGTCGAACGGGAGAGAAGGAGAGAGAGGGGCGTCCACGGTCGCGTGAGAGAGGAAGAAGAAGAAAGGAAGAAGAAGAAGACAAAGAAAATAAAATGGGGGGTTAAATAGAAAATCCAATTTTTAGAAAAATATCAAAAAATTAAAAAGTACATTTTCGGGATCCTCGAACGCACCGATCGCAACGGTACCACTCGTGCCCAGGTGAACGGCCCGGTCCACCCGCAACGAGCTTCCGAAGAAAAAGCCAAAACACACACCGAAAATCAAAAAACACACTCGAAAAAGCCGCGGAACGCCTCCGGGCCTCCGAAACAACTCCGCATCGCGCCGATCCGAACACGAAGAATGACCGAAACGAAATTTCGGACACAACGGAGCCGGACACTCCGAAAAACCAGATCTGGGACCCACGAAGACGGATCCGAATGGTCCGGGATATTACAGCCCTCCCCCTTTAAGGAATTTCATCCTCGAAATTGGGAACAACCCAAGGGGAAAGAAGAGGAAGACTCACTCAAACAGGTATGGGAACTGCTGACGCATCTCGTCCTCACGCTCCCAAGAAGTTTCACCACCAGAGTGTCGCTGCCACACCACCTTTACCAAGGGGATGACCTTGCTCCGCAGGCGCTGCTCTCGCCTATCCTCCACGCGGATCGGAAACTCTGGGAGAGAGAGATCTGGAGTCACCTCAGGCCAAACAGAAATCTCGAGCACATGAGAGTCATCGGGCATATACTTCGGCAACATTAAGACGTGAAACACGTCATGCACCGATGCAAACTCAAGGGGTAACTGCAACCGGTAAGTAACCTCACCGATGCGCTCCAAGATCACAAAAGGACCAATGTAGCGGGGACTCAGCTTCTCACGCCGTCCAAAACGCATCACCCCCTTCATCGGAGAAACTCTCAAGAACACGCGATCGCCCACGGCGAACTCGAGAGGCTGCCTCCTATGGTCAGCATAGCTCTTCTGCCGACACTGGGCCGCCAACATGTTCTGACGAACCAAGTGCACAACATCCACGCATTGCTGCACCAACTCTGGTCCCGTCACAACACGCTCACCAACCTCAAACCAATCAAGTGGATTCCGATAAGGACGCCCATACAATGCCTCATAAAGAGCCATACCAATGCTCGAATGATAGCTGTTGTTATAGGTAAACTCCACCAACGGTAGGTGGTGAATCCAACTCCCCTGCCACTCCAGGTAGCAGGATCTCAGCATGTCCTCCAACGTCTGGATGGTCCTCTCAGACTGACCATCAGACTGAGGATGATACGCCGAGCTAAAAGCCAACTCCGTGCCAAGAGCTCGCTGGAAACTCCTCCAGAATCCAGAAGTGAAGCGCGGATCCCAATCTGACACGATCGAAATGGGAATCCCATGCAATGGCACGATCCACTCAACATACAAATGAGCCAACTTGGACACGCTCCAGCTGACTTTGACCGGTAATAACCGAGTCACCTTCGTCAGCCTATCCACCAGCAACCAAATACTGTCCTGCCCACCCGGGGTCCTCGGCAACCCAACCATAAAATCCGTGGTCACGTGGTCCCACTTCCACACAGGAACATCCAAGGACTGGAGAGTACCTCCTGGTCGCTGATGCTCCACTTTCACCTGCTAACAGATCAGGCACCTGGCCACAAATTCTGTGACATCTCTTTTCATGCCAGGCCACCAGAACTATCTCCGCAAGTTCCGATACATCTTTGTCGCACCCGGGTGTACAGTGTACCTGCTCCCATGAGCCTCGCGCAACACCGCACGACGAATCTGCTCCTCTGCTGGGACGTACAGCCTGCCGCGAAACCTCGCAGCACCGTCCTCGCCGAGTTCCACATCAGCCATCGCCAGAATCCGGGGCAACTCAGGGTCCGTATGCTGAGCCTCTGTCACCTGACGACGGATAGCAGGAGTGACAGTCAGACTCACAAGCACTGCCAATCCTGGCTCCTGGGGAATCTTGAGCCTGAAAGATACTTCGGGCACATGTTCCCAGAGCCTCCACTTCTTCAACATCAAGGCACTGACCGTAACCTTCCGACTCAAGGCATCGGCGACGACATTCATCCTGCCCGGCTGATATGACAAGGTGAAGTCATAATCCTTCATGAATTCCATCCAACGCCTTTGCCTGAGGTTCAGGTCCCTCTGTGAGAACACGTACCTCAAACTCTGATGGTCAGTGAACACCTCGAACTTCTCGCCGTACAGATAATGCCTCCAGATCTTCAGCGCGAAGATCACCGCCGCCAACTCAAGGTCATGGGTAGGGTAGTTCTCCTCGTGGGGCTTTAGCTGTCGAGATGCATAAGCCACCACTCTACCATGCTGCATCAACACAACTCCCAATCCAACGCCGGAAGCATCTGTACACACCACGAAACCTCCCGATCCAGAAGGCAAAACCAACACCGGAGCCGAGGTAAGCAATCTTCTCAGTTCCCTGAAGTTCTGCTCACACTCCTCAGACCAGACGAAAGGCACCTCCTTCCATGTGAGTCTAGTCATCGGGGTCGCAATGCGAGAAAAATCCTGGATAAATCGGCGATAATAGCCCGCAAGCCCCAAGAAACTCCGGATCTCCGTCACAGACCTCGGCCTCGGCCACTGCATTACTACCTCAACCTTGGCGAGGTCCACGAAAATGCCATCACCAGAAATCACGTGCCCCAGAAAGTGCACCTCGCTGAGCCAAAACTCGCACTTGTTGAGCTTCACATACAACTGATGATCTCGCAACGTCTGCAACACCACACCCAAATGGTACGCGTGCTCCTCGGCAGACTGCGAATAAACAAGGATGTCATCCACGAAGATGACTACGAACTGGTCCAAATACGGATGAAACACCCTCTGCATCAAGTCCATGAAGGCTGCAGGGGCATTGGTGAGCCCAAACGGCATCACCAAAAACTCATAATGCCCTTACCTTGTACAGAATGCAGTCTTCTCCACATCGGACTCACGAATTCTCAGTTGATAGTAATCGCACCGCAAATCAATCTGCGAGAACACTCGCGCAGACTGAAGCTGGTCGAATAAATCATCAATCCGCGGCAATGGATACTTGTTCTTAATGGTCACTTCATTCAGCTGCCGATAGTCAATGCATAGCCGCAGACTACCGTCCTTCTTCTTCACAAACAACACGGGCACATCCCAAGGGGAAAAGCTAGGACGAATGTACCCCTTGGCCAGCAGTTCCTGCAACTGCGCCCTCAACTCCCTCAACTCAGCGGGGGCCATACGGTAGGGAGCCTTCGCCAAAGGTCCCGTACCAGGCACAACCTCGATCACGAAATCGATCTCCCGCTGGGGAGGCAATCCAGACAACTCCTCGGGAAAAATGTCAGGAAACTCGCACACTACCGGAATGTCCTCGACATTCGGCTCCATCCAGTCAGACACAACCACGGACGCGAGGAAACCCTGACAACCAGAAACAAGCAACTGACGGGCTCGAATAGCAGAAATGAGGAATCGAGAAGAGGTGGAACGGATACCTTAGAAATAGAAGGTCCGCTTGCTCGGATGCTGGAAGCAGACCCTCTTCATTCCACAATCCATCACCGCTCCATGAGTCTCGAGCCAATCCATGTCTAGAATCACATCGTAATCCCGAAGTTGCAACGCATACAACCTGCCTGGCATACTCCGCCCATCGATCCAAACCGGAACCTGGTCGAAGCAATACGGAGTGATCATGAAATCACTCGAAGGTAACTCTACTTCCAAATCACAAGACAACTGGGTCACCGGCTCCTCGATGCTCAGCGCGAAATCCTCCGAAATAAACGAATGACACGCGGCAGAATCAAACAAAACCCGAGCCGCACAACCCAAAATCTGAACGGTACCTTCCACGAGCTGCGACGCCACTGCCTCTGCCCTGGTCATGTGCGTGATTTGGACACGAGCTCTCTGCCTGCCTCCCACACTAGCTGACCTGGGTAGCGGCGGATACTGTCCCTGCTGCTGCTGCCTCTACTGCTGGGGAACCTGCTGCTGCGGCGGTCTCTGACGACAATCACGCGCCATGTGCCCTGGCTGGTCACACCGAGAACAGATAATTGGCGCCGTGCACTGCCTGCCTGGGTGGAACCCACTACACCGTGGACACGGTCCTCGCGACCCACCCACTGATCCCTGACGCTGCAAAGGAATCGGCTGCTGTACACTGCCCGATGAAGCTTGCCCCTGATCCTTGGACTTCTTTTTGCCGAACCCTTTCTTGAAAAACTTCTTGACCTTCATGCCAAAGGACGCAGATCCTATTACCGACGCTACCTGTGCCGGCACTCCTGAACCACTCATCGCATGCTAGAAAGAACCCTGCTGTTGGGTAGCCAACTACTGGCTATGACCTGACAAAGACTGCCCCTGGCTGATTGGTCCTCGGGTCCTCTGCATATCCATCTCCAAGGAAGCCGCAACACGAGACGCCGTCTCTAGATCATTGGCCCCGTTCGCGATCAGATGGTGTCTCAGCTCCTGCCTCAAGCCCTAAACAAACTGCGCGGTCTTCACCTTCTCATGCTCCATGATGTGAGGTGCATACCGACCCAGTTTGACAAATCGGGCCATGTACTGCAACACGGACATGTCGCCCTACACCAGCTCCAGAAACTCCCGCATCCGTTGCGTAGCAACATAATCTGGACAGTACGTACGCTCGAAAGCACTAACAAAGTCATCCCACTCGACCTGCTCAAGTGGACGAAGCTGAAAGGACGTCTTCCACTCGGAAGACCACCACTTCCGAGCCGTACCCTGCAACTGGTTGTAGGCCAACACCACTCTGTCCTCGGCAGCACTCTTCGCAGAACTGAACACCCGCTCCATGTCATCAAGCCAATCACGAACCGCATCATGGTCTGCCTGGCTGCTGAAGTAAGGCGGATGGAACTGTAGAAAGTCCCTCACTGCTCGGCCTGGCCCACCCCTAGCTGACGAGCCCTCACCAGCCTCTCCACCGAACTACTGAGACATAAGCTGGTACATGCCACTAAAGAAATCCTCGGCCCCCGGAACCCTCGCAGTAGCTGCGGCCTCGGTAGCTCCTAGTGGCGCTCTGCTATGCTCCTCCTAGTCCCCCTGGACCCCCTACTGGATCTCCTGACCTCCAGCCGACTGCCCATGCTGAGAGCGAGTGCTCCGCCTCGGCGCCATACTCGCTCCTTGAGCAAAAGACAGAAAACACAAAAACGGCATGGTCAAGAAAAACACACGATGCCCGATGCCAGTGTCAACTATACATCATTGCTGTGGACAAGTGGACCACTACAATTACCTATGATTCTCATGTAATTCCACAACCGCGCTCTGATACAAGCTGTAACGACTCGAGAATCCGATTACCGGGAAAGCCCGATAACCAGAGACTCGCACCGCCACCCACGAGTCCGAAGACTCGAAAGGGTTAGAAGGATGGTGTGGAAACTACACAAGTATCACAAGTAATTACAGAAATTAAACAGTTATAATATTAAGCAAGAAATAAATTAGTAATTTAATTTATACATGGTCCACAAGATAACAACAGTAGTCCACAACTAGTACAGATACAAGACAAGAAAGTACAGCTACATGGGGCATACCCCGGCTCTGATCTCTGGCACTACCTCTGGGCACCCGCAGGACGCTGCGCCCCAGACGCGCTCCCCTGGGGCGGTGCCTCACCTGAAACACGGTGAAAACACGCAGGGAATGAGTCTCAGAACAAGACTCAGTAGGAATCACTCGAACCCTACCTCGTAAGATGGGAAACCACTACGCTAGCGGTAGGAGAGTACCTCGAAAGGGAAAGCCCTGTACTCTACACAACAAAGTCCCTACGGCACGCAAACCGGCACACGTGCCACGGTGAGACAACCGAAGCTCAACGGTCGACCCGGCAAAACCCGAAGGTCAAAGCCACGAAACTGACAGTCTGACACTCCATACTCGACAGGAGTACCTCCCACTAGAAGCACAGCCGGTAGCGTCCCCTGACGACTTACACCGCACCGCAGGTGAACTGCCTGACGTGGTAGCGCCTACCCAAGGCACGAACACCGAACAAGTAACCACAAGCAAGTGACTAGCTGGGGTCACGCCCATCGTCGTGGGTCCAACCGCCCCCAACCACGTGTGCACACACAGACCGCGCGTCCCTGGTCTGGTCCTCTGACCGGTTTTCCCCTCAGCCGGACTCTGGCTACAAGACGTGGGGCCCGACGGCAACCGGTCCACAAACCGCCTCTAAGGGTAAGCCCGTACACCACTCCCTGGTGCGACCGGTACCGCGTACTGGTAGGCTACTACTAGTGGAGGGTCACTGAAGGAGTAGACTCTCAAGCCAACGGAAAACGTCACAAGGGCCGGTACGCGGAACGCTCCTTGTACCAACACCGTCGCACGGTGACAAAAGCCGACAACGACATCTCCCGGTACACTCTGTACGACGAGAGACACGCCGACGCAACCCGTCCCCTTGAACGGTCCACACTGGGCCGCTCAGGGATGTGCGGTCACACAAGGACCGCACAAGGGTTTGAAGGTCAAATCAAGACCGCTCCACCCAGGGTCCAAACGGCAGATGAACGGCCAACACAGGACCGTTCGAACAGATGTGCGGTCAACTATTGACCGCACGTGGGTGAGGAACGGTCAGCTCCTGGCTGCTCGTCTCCCAACGATAAAAGCCTGGGTAGTTAGTCCTTAGCCGCACTTGGGGAAGAGCGGCTACTGCTTAGCCGTTCAGGTGTTGTGCGGTCAAGACCAGACCTCACATCCAACCATAGCACTAGGGGAAGTACGGCCAGCACCTGGCCGTACAAAGGGTTATGCGGCCAACTCCTGGCCGCACATCCCAGTGCACTGCACAGCGGTCACAACCAACGGTCAAAAACCCTAGGGTTGGGCGGTCACTGTGGGGCCGCACATTGGGATATGCGGTCCCACGATAGACCGTCCAAGCCCACTAGGCGCCAAGCCCCGGCCAAAGCGCGTCGAGCCGATGAACGGTCCGAACAGGACCGCATAAGGGTTGTGCGGTCACTGGTTCGACCGCACATCGCTCATCGGCGTGAAAATGGCGAACCTCGCCAGAATCCCCCAATCGGCCTCAAAACAAGCCCCACGGAGGGGGAAATGGCGAGAGAAGAACCCCCAAGCCCCCTAGCATGCTCCTACGCACTTAAACCGCGAAATCGGGGCTCAAAACGATGGATCGGACGAACTCACCCCGCGGCATGATCAACCCTTCCCAGCTCAAAATAAACCCCTCTCGACCTCGTCTCGAGCCGAAACTCACGGGGAAGGAAGACAAGATGCTAAGGAACGTCACCCTACCTCCGGTTCGCGACGAAACGCTCCGATACGAGCTCAAAGCCACGAAGAATGCCGAGACAACTTCACCTTCCCACGCTTCCCGCGCTCGCCGCACGCCCGCACGATCTCCTCGTCGTCACCCACGTCCTCGCGCCGTCGCACCGCCGCCGTCTGCAGCTGGAACGGGGTCGGCACGGTCGAACGGGAGAGAAGGAGAGAGAGGGGCGGCTACGGTCACGTGAGAGAGGAAGAAGAAGAAAGGAAGAAGAAAAAGAAAAAGAAAAGAAAATTGGGGGTTAAATAGAAAATTCAATTTTTTGGAAAAATACTAAAAAATTAAAAAGTACTTTTTCGGGATCCTCGAAACGCACCGATCGCAACGGTACCACTCATGCCCAGGTGAATGGCCCGGTCCACCCGCAACGAGCTTCCGAAGAAAAAGCTGAAACACACACCGGAAATCGAAAAACACACGCGGAAAAGCCGCGGAACGCCTCCGGGCCTCCAAAACAACTCCGGATCGCGCCGATCCGAACACAAAGAATTGCCGAAACGAAATTTCAGACACAACGGAGCCGGACACTCCGAAAAACTAGATCCGGGACCCACGAAGAAGGATCCGAAAGGTCCGGGATATTACAATGGCAGTGTTTAACCTTCCCTTATCTTATACATTCATATTCAAAAGCTTCATCAGGAGTAGCACAAACTAGTATTGAGGTTAAACAAGCATGACTAAAGCATGTAATTTTCTGATTTCAGGACTATTTTGCATGATCTTTGGCAGTTTTATGCACATGACTCATATTTTACGAGCAATCGAGTCTAGTACATGCCTCCTAGCCGTAAGAATACACGTTGCTTAGACACTAGTATTCCTAGGTATTTGGTAAGACTGACTGTTATGCTTCAGAATGAACAGAGATAGCAAAGTCACGTCATGACATATCTGATCTCATTTCTTTGATGAGAAGATATATTTCTCAGCAAGTATGCCAGTGCTCTCCCTAAAGTCCAAGTGAATTAAGACAGAGATAACAGGGGCACATCATGACATATCATTCCTCACTTGATTGGATGACGTGACATATTTCTCTGTGCAACAATATCATTGCTCTGTCAAGTTGATTTTCAGGAATTTCAGCTCATCAAGATGTTTAAAAATAATACTAAGCTTTAGCATCTTCAACCCACGTTACAATGACGTTTGAATTTTTAGATTTCAGGATAGTCATTCAAGGCACAATATGCAATCTATAGTTAAGATCTATTAAAACCATAGAACATAGATGATTTCAGAACAAATATTTCAGAACTTCAAGGAAATCATTAAATTTGAACCATTTTCATTGGATGGACAATCATCATGGCATATAATAGATAGCTCTTACACCATTGGTCTGTCTGGCTCATGATCTCATATTCAGACTATAAGCCATTGAAGTTCAAATTGCAAGAGAATAAGAAAAGCAACAAGACTCCTCCTAAGGATATGCAATGGATGCACTCAAGGAGCTATATTTGCAAGTGAAAAGACAATTGTCAAGGAGAGGTTTACTAGAGTCATGCAGGGGTTGACCTGATCAAACATGAAGTTGGAAGACATGAAGTGCATGACCCAGCACATGGTTGTACACTTATTAAATGCAACAGAATGAAGATGAAATATATGCATGAATGCGTCAAAGAGACAACTCCCCCTTACTATATGGCCTATATGCGACAGTGACGCATGGTACTTGGCGGAGGTGAAACCTCACGCATATTGAGTGCTTCTAGATAAGCATAGCCTGCCTTTCCATACATCAACATTTGATAAACCATGGCCATGCAAGAATGAAGCTACTCCACATGCAATGCATCGTGAACATGAATTCAACTTTATTATGCATCGTGACTACATGCAATACTACATTAGATGCAAAATGACATATTTACATATGAACAATGCATGGATGCCAAATTTCAAGATACACAACCAAGCTGAAGAGGATCATCATTTCAATTTTTAGTGGCCTGAGGTCTGCAAAGACCAAGCTCCCTTCTGAGTGTAGTAAACCTATCATTACACCAGGGCTTGGTAAAGATGTCAGCAATCTGATTTAGAGTTTCAATAAAATGCAGTTCAAAATTTTTCTTAAAGACCTCATCTCTAATGAAGTGATGCCTAATCTCAATATGCTTGGTCCTACTCTAGGACTAGCTTGAAATCTAGCACAGAGGCAAACACTAAACTGGATATCTGGTCGGGATGCAGTCAAATAAAGCAAAGAGCCGATCATACCTCTATAGATCTTTGCATCCACTAATTTATCATTTTCATCCGAATCTAGTGATGTTGAGGTGCTCATAAGAGTTGCAATTATTTTAATGTTTGTCATGTCAAATCTTTTTAGGGGCTCCTTGATGTAGTTGGCTTGACTCATGAAGCACCCATCTTCTCCTTGGTTGACCTGCAAATCGATAAAAAATTTGAGTTCTCCCATTATGCTTATCTCGAATTCGCTAGTCATGAGGTTAGTAAATTTGTAGCACCCCAGAAATTTAAAGTGTAGAATAGATAAAATAACTATAAGTATTCGTCATGGGAATTAAATTTTGATAAAAAGGAAAAGCGATAATTAGCTAACAAGGAAAATAATTAAATATAGGAAATAAGGACTATATGTGTATAGTTTTACCAATTAATTTTGAGTAAAACTATTTACAATTCTAATGAATATAATTAATGGGCCTTGAAGATAATGATTTGGATTTTTAAAAGAGTATATAAATACCTAAAATGGGCTAAGATATATATATATACATATATATATATATATATATATATATATATATATATATATATAGGTGGCATGGGCCTTAATAAAGGATTAAGGCTTAACCCTAAAAACATGAAATCAATGTTAAGTTCCATTGGCCCAAACCCAACCCAAAGTATTCCAAGCTAATGGGCTTTAGCATAGAAACGATGGTCTTATAAATACAAGCCCACTTATCAAACAAACTCAATTGCTAATAAATTGTATTTTTCAAGCTCAAACCCAAAATGCCCAACCCATGTTCACTTTTACCTAATGCAACGCCCACCATACATATATCGGCCCTTTTAAACCCAACAAGCAAACCCAAGCTCACGTGAGCAAACCCAACCCAACAACCTATATATATATATAGTGTTATATCTAAAACCAAAAACCCCATGGCATGGGCCTTACGTGTACACATATATAAAGACCACAAAACTCCATTACCCATTTAGACCACCCACCATCGTGAACCTTCTCACCAAGGGCAAACTACAACCCATATATATGTATGAGTTTCTTCTAACAACCAAAACCTAAACCCACGTAGCAAGCCCATCCCATGTGTACGATCGGACGGGCACCATGTTAGCCTTAGGGTTTCGCCATGCAAATAACAGCAGACGGCTGCTAACCGGGAAGGGGGAGACCAACGTCGGGAAGGGTTTTAAAACCATGCTATTCTGGAAGAATGGAAAACCTTCCCGTTAGTGGCCTGTTTACTAAACCAAAACCCATCTCTTAAAAAAAAAACCTCAATCCATGAATGCTCAGCATGCAGCCAACCTCACGTACACATAAAAGATCCCACGTTAAAAGGATAAGAGAGCCCAACCCATCGTGATCACGAGGTCACTAGACCATGAATGAAGTGGGCTTCTCACCATCGATCAAAAACTCAAAACCCAAATTAACTTGACCGAGCTTAGGGTTTCGATGTTAAACTAAGGTAGGCGGCGGTTCATATAGGAAGAGATTAACTAAGTGGAGCAATGCACGGATCAATCGGGGACCCTTGCGTTACTTAGCATTCGACCCTTCTAGACCATCTCCCTATCTATAAAAAAGCCTCAAGATGGACGAACGGGTCTTTACTGCTGCGTTCAAGGGATCCCAACCTGCTGCTCGTGACTTCTTCCTCCTGCCAACGTGAACGTCCGGGTTTTCCCCCCTCTGTTTCCGTTGGTGTGGTCCGCATCCTTGGGCAAGTTTCATCCGGCTGCATCCTTCTTCATCTTCTCTACTTCCTTAAGATTTATGTGCCCCGTTCTACGCGTCAAAGGTAGGTTTTCTCAAGAATTGAAGCCCAAAGATAATAGAAATTAAGTTGCATTACATGTTTGTGTTTTATAGCTTACGGTTGCATGTTTATTTCAATTAACTAAATAATCACAACATATTTAAACATTTTATATCCATGTAATCGCTTATCTAAAAATCATCAAAAATACGTTACTAGAATCCCTGTATTTTCTTTGAAATTTTCATGCCTTATGTGATAATATTTGATAGTTAATAAATTTATTAACTAAATATTATGAATCAACTGAATAAGGTTGGTTACTGTACACCGTAGTTATGAGTTTTTTGCTTCCATAATCTTTTTCATGGCACCAGAGTATCCTTTGGTTATGAAATTTTATGGGAGTGTTATTGGGGTAGAGACCGAAGTAGTGAGAGTGGTTGCATCGTTTTTCATGCCTCCTATCTTAAGATCTCCCATCTCTTAACGAAAAATTATTTTGAATGTCTGGTTAGGTAGAGTTTTTCGAGCCCGTCATTTCGATATATCGAACGCGTGATTCCGACATGTATACGTCGAGAACCGGAGACTTGAATTTTGACATTTTATTGAAATGACGACCAACTAGATGTCGTCAAATGCTTTTGACGCCACAATGCAAAGGCGTCAATTCTTATATATATATATATAACTTGTGATTATATCTTTAAAAATCCATATCTATTAAACTATGTAACATAAAAGTATAAAAAATATATTTTTGGAATCCTTGAATTTTTCTCCTAATTATCATATATTCTTTTTTTCTAAAGTATTTTATATAAATAAATATGTCTTTGCATGTATGTTTTTGAAATTATTCAATTAAATATATATAAATGTGAATTCTTGTTAAATAAATTAAGTTAAAAATCATAAAATTAATATCCCTCCAAGAGGATGCTAATTAATAAATGACGCCATCCACAGGCGTCAAATAAAATAAGTTTATTTAATTATAGTTAATTATAGAATTGGATGGACATGAATTCTATAATTAACGCATTCATGTTCTCACCGTTTTCTCCCGATTTTGACCCATACTGCGGGTCTTCTGGCACTCTCATCTCACGTCCGTAGATGGAGTCCCTGTTTCATGATTGGTTCACGTTATACACTTCAAGTCTCGGCGACATACGAGCTCTCCGTTAGACATTCCGTTCCTTCGGACTAGCAAGTTAGTCATCGGGACCTCCGTAAGTCTCCTCGTAACCTTGGATTCCCTCAAGGCCGACTGAGCTGGTTGTACCTTAAACACCTTGTACCCATTTTAATGCCACGTCACTCTGGAGAAACGTGGTAACCCGGCCCTTTCATGGTGCTATTCTTGGCCCATGAGAGAATTCTCTTAGCCAGTGGAATGAGTGATCATTCCACTATGTGATATATTGAATTGGGTATCCTATGGTTAGGTGCCAATTCTTCAGCTTGCTTCATGCCCATTGAATTGGTGACTATCTTGTTAGTCATCTATTCAAATTATTCATGGCAACCCATCTAGGTGCCAATTCCACCCAGTTTATCGACATGTCATGGTTTCTATACTTCGCGTGGATTTTATCGCAAGTCTGTCCTTACTCAAGGGTCTTGCCCTTGAATTTCATGAAACTCTTACCTTATCATTCTATTAAAGCTTGTTCTTGAAACTCCTTATTGGCTATGAACTATCGTGGATGTCTAGATCTATCTTTAATGCTACGCATATAGGGCCCGATCTGGTCCTGGGAGGAGCACCCGAAAGTACTTGTGCCCATGGGAGTTATATTGATCACGGTGTCTAGCATTGTACCGAAGTACTTGTCTCTCTTGATCTTTGGCATTCCACACATACTCTCTCTCTCTTTTGTGATATTACTTGCGTGCATGACTTGACTTGCGTGACTCGACTAGCGTGGCCCAGAATGGGTAAGTATTTACGTGAAATAGCCAATATTCTATAAATCTCTCTTGGATATCTCTTGCTTGAAGGTTTTTATATGAAATTGTCAAATTCTTACTAGTTTTGTTTCACTTGCTCGGTTATTTCTACAAGCATAGCCTTACTTGCATTTGCATGCAAAAATGTAATTACTTAAACCAATTACTTATTCTTGAGATATAATTCCTACTGAGCGTTCGCTCACCCAGTTTTATTCCAACATTTTTCAGGTAATCAGGTGGCTAGCGAGACCGAGACTCACATGGGAGGGACAAGTGTGCAAGCGAGCTTCGAAAACTAGTGAACCTGTGTCTTTTATCTTTCTTGAGTCTAGCATGGTGTCTCTTATTTAGTTATGTTATCTAAGTCTGTTAGAGCGTCATCTCGATTTCTTTCATAGTGACGTAGTTGAGTCTTCAAGTTTTTAAATTGAGATTGTAAGATACTTATATTAGAAATAAAATTTTATTGTTGTTCCAAATTATTTGGACTTATGCGATTGCTCTTGATTATTCATGACTGTTTAACTGGCACGTTCCGAGCAAACGACACGTTCCACTGCTATCGGTTCGGGGCGTGATGAAATTCCTCACACATTTCAGATTTAGTAGAATCATCAACATAAATTTGAACAATCAAAATGTTCTTACCTTGCTTCTTAATGAAAAGTGTTTGATCTACGTTACCTCGTGTGTACCCTTTTTCAATGAGGAACGCGCTTAGTTTCTCATACCAAGTTCTTGGTGCTTGCTTAAGTCCATAAAGCGCCCTGTCTAGCTTGTATACAAAATCTGCATGGTTAATATTCTCAAAGCCAGGGGGATGCTCCAGATAGACTTATTCCTTGATCACACCATTCAAGAAAGCACTTTTTACATTCATTTGATACAACTTTATTCTAAGGGAGCATGCAGCTTGGTTTTAGATGTTGACTCCTTCTGAAAGCATGCATGGGTTGGCAATGAACTATGCAGCCTAAGACTTATGTGAATGCACAATGCAATGAAGATGCTGCATGATGATTGCACATTTTTTTGTGGTTTCTTAAACATGATTTGCATAGAAGTACATGAGATCACACGATGATGCAAACACAAATCATTCACAATTGATTTTGAACCGAATGCAACATGATGATGCCAATTGCTAGACTCTCCCTTTGAACAATGCTAACATGAATAATGAGTTGAAAATGCAGCCAAGATATGCATCATCAAAACTAAAATCCAAGAATTTCATGTGGCTGATATCAGGTACCAAACAACTCATCATCACATCAACTTCATCAGCATAACAAGTTTCTCAAGAATTAAACAGCTGAAATAATTGATCTCTGGTACACGGCAGAGGTTTTGATCTTAGATCCTTCTCACGCATAGTAAGAGTTCTGGGCAAGCATGACTTGCCTTTCAACTCTCGACCATTTGAAATACCAGAGGTCAAGCAGGGTGTGAGCAATTAATCTAGCTCATGTGTTCATCTTGACACCATGGGGGATAAATCATCATTTCAAACAAGCAATTCAGTTTGCAGAATTTTATTGAACAAAATGAGCAAACTTATGATGCACTATCTACATGTCAAGACTAAACATGGAAAATGTCAGGAAATAAAAAAAATTATTTACATACCTGTGCTTTGAGCTTTTATTTACCTGACCATTCATTTCTCAGCTCCAAGGCATCCTGCATCTAAAATTCTCATTTGGAATTTTTAGGTACCCAAACTTGCTTGGGTCCTTATGGATTAACAACATGTTTAGCATCTTGGCTCATCTTTTTCAGGGCAATCACATCATCCTCCCTCATTGTGTGGCAATCCTATATCTCATGTCCATTTTTTCCACAATAGAAACAACACACAAAAGATTGATTATTCTGTTTATGTTCATGTGCGTGTGCATGTGGACTATGCTTTTGTGGGTGAGCGTGATTTTTACCTTTCATGGTATGAGGGTGGTGTCTTTCTTTCAGATGCCAACATTCCTTATCAGTGTGACTAGTCTTACCACAATAAAAGTAGCAAAGAGAAGCATTTCTTTTGAAGGCCATGGGGAGTGTCGACCTGTCTGGATGGGAATGCCGACACTTCTGATTTTCCATGCGACTTTGTGCAGAGTTCTGCTGAGCAGGCCCTCTGCCAGTGTTGACCTGTTTCTTTTCTTGCCCTTTCACTTGCTGTCATGTTCTAAGCTCATCATTTCTCAGGATGAAACAATCATGCACAGTGTGACCATGTATATCACAATAATAACAATGGACATTCATTTTGTGGAAAGCATGGTATTTAACATTGGACATGTTGTGGTGCATATTTGGATGAGCATGCTGAATTTTACTTTTCTTTCGAGCAGTATACCCTTTTTGGTAACCACAAGAAGTGGTGGCTTCTGATGAGCCAGAATATTGGTCTAGGGCAAACATTGACAGGAAATCATTCAAACCTTGAATTTCATTTTTAAGTGAGAAAATATGATGTTTAGATTCATCAAGACCCTCTTCGCAAGCTACCAATTGCTCATTGAGCATGGCATTTACCGCTTTAAGATTTTGATTTTCTTATTCTAAAGCATGCAATGTTTCAGAGCAATCATCAATGACAGTTTTACCTTTTCCAAGAGCAACCAGTTTTTCATTCACTTCTTCTTCATCTTGTTCAAGTTTAATTTTATTTTCTAACAATTCTCTATTCTCTTCTTTCATAGAATCAATCAGATTTTGTTGCCATTCAAGATCATCATGGAGACCCATATTTATCTTTTTCAAGAACGAGCATTCTTTGCATGCAAAATTAGCAGAGCATGAAACTTCAGTTTCTTTTAGGACCTTTTCTCTTTGAGTTTCAGAATTTTTACTTTCTTCAATCAACCTCTCATCATGAATTAGCCTATCGGCCATAGTTTGATCATTAGAGATTGATTTAGGTTGGTTTTGAAGTTTTATTGCAATTTCTTCCAACCTAGTGATTTCATCGTGAAGATTTTCTTTTTCATCCCTTAGACATGCAATGCTTTATTTATGCATATCTAGATCAAAAGAAAGACTGTCGTTAAGCTATTCAAAAGCAGAACATTTTTTACAAAAAGAGCTTTCATTTTGGTTACTTTTCTCGAGATCCTTTTTCAAATTTTTGTTTTCTGATTTTACCTTTTTGTATTATGTAATCAACTCATCATAGGCTTCCATAAGCTCTTCAAAAGTGAACTCCTCGGAGTAAGAGTTTACCTGTGATGATGATGTATTGCTGGACTGTTCTGCACGGCCGGCCATGAAGCATTCTTGTTCTTGTTCCTTCCCTTCATTGATTTTCACCAACTTGTCCAGTACTTGCTTGGCTGTGCTGTAGGAGGATACAAGATGAGTTAGTCTGAGATCAATTGTAGCTGTAATTAAGTTATATGCAGCAAGATTATCATTGTGCTTGGTCTTATGTTCCGCTGACCAGTCAATTGAATTTGATGGCAGCTCATAAGGACCATCGTATATAAGAGTCCACAATTGTGGATCTATGGAGCTAACATAGATGAACATTCTCTCTACCCATGTAGAAAAATCTGAACCATCATAAATGGGCGGAGAAACCATCGAAACATGTGTAGCATATGAAGCCATCCAAATAAGATACACCGGGATCTTTCCCTACAGATCGTAGGATCTGAGAATGGCAGAGCCTGGCGCTGATACCACTTGTTGAGTACTGGATGCCAGATCTAGAGGGGAGGGGTGAATATATCTGCCCCTCTTTTTGAAATGTAGCCCTCTTTAAAGCTAGATAAAAAGAATTGCAGCGGAATATAAATAGCTTAGCGTAGCACACAATGATTTGCTTAGCAAGATGAATAAGTAATATAGATATTGAACCTAAGCATGCATCTATCACGAAGCAATCGTACAAAAAAACCACAACACAAAGGATTTTAAGGTGGTTCGGACTGAATCCCTAGTCCCACGTCCACCCCTCACCAAATCCGGTGAGGCTCCACTAGTGCAACGCACTGAACCGCGGATCGAAAAAATCTCCGATTGCCTTCCTACTAACCGCCGGTAGGGATGTCAACACCGTAGATCGGACAGCTTCCGATTGCCTTCCTACTAACCGCCGGTAGGGACGTCAACACCGCAGATCGGACAACTTTCGATTTCCTTCCTACTAACCACTGGTAGGGACGATCTTCAGTTTTAATGGTTTGAACAAAATGAAAAGAGAACAAATTAAAAACACTCAAACAAGATATGTAATATGTTCAAAGAGAAAAGCTCTTGTCTGAGATTGCTGGAGCTTGAATCTGATACTTCAATGGTATCTTCTTCCTTGTGAAAGGATCTTGCTTGGATCACCTTAAGTTGATGAAGAAGATAAGGATGTAGATTTGATCTCCCTTGAGAAATGAGCTTCAATGGTTCACCTTGATAGCCTTGCTTGCTTCTACTCTTCCTTGGAAGTTACTGGATTGAGATATGAGCTTGAATCACCTTGAGTTGATGGAGAGAGTGTTGGATGTAGCTTTGATCTTTCTTTTGATCCTCTTGAGTTGATGAAGAGGTTTAAGGATGCAGCTTTGATCACCTTTGAGAATCTTCATTACTTCTAGCTTCCTTGGAGGTTGCTTACTTCAGATCTATGCTTGAATCACCTTGGAATGAATGAAGAACTTCTGCACGAAGTACTGTTCACGGCTACAGTACCCCTTCATCCAAGCACCTCCTCTAGCCTCTCTTGATCTCTCTTTGATTCACTTGATCAACTAGGGTTTCTAACCCTCTTGCATTGGTTTTATAGACTTTGAATGGTCCATAGACATCCCCCAGACCAGATCCACAAATCATGGGAGATTAGGTGACTTTTGAATAAATAAATCCATGGAAAGGGGCTGTCCTCGAGGTGGAAAACAAAGTCAACAATTGTTGGCTCGGGGCTGGCGGTCGACCTGTGAAAGCTGGCGGTCGACCGCTACTGAGAAACCCTGTAGAAATTTGATCTCTAGAATTTCTGGTCGACCGCTACCGGGCTGGCAGTCGACCGCCACTGAGAGTGCTGTAGACAGTGGGCTACTGGCAGGGGCGGTCGACCGCCCCTGTGCTGGCAGTCCACCGCCAGCTGGGTAGACCCTCGGGTTTACCCAGTTCAGTTCGGTAACCCTTTAGCTCAGTCGCTTAACTCCTTTAGTATCCCATTCTCATCTGTGGCATCAACCTTGATAGTCTTGAAGGTGTCAACTGAGTCTTTGACCTTGGGTTCTCTTGGTGATGCTTCTTTGTGCATCGACCGTGGCTATGTGAAGTGTCGACTGGAATGACCTAGTCCTGCAAAGTTGAAGTGTTAGCCTAATGAAATACATCCAAATAACAATGACTTTAAGTAGATGTTTATTTCATACATTTGGGGGTTGGATTTCACTTGATTTATGTATTAGAAGCATCAAGACCATTTGAGCATGTTACCATGATTGGAATGAGAAACTAATGCATTTGAAGAGTGAACTTGTAAGTTATCAATCCAAGTTATCATTGTGAATCTCAATTATCATGAATGAAGTTTAGAAATGAGAGGTATATGGAATATACCCATGGTGATATTGATAGCTATGACAAGGTAAGAATCTTACCAATGGTGGTTGACAGTAAATGACATATACCACCTGTATTGAATGGTAGAGAGAGAAGATGCTTATCCACTCGTTTGGTTTGCCAGACGACTGTCATGAGTTTGATCGTTTGATTGATCACGATTTGAAAAGATTTCCATCCTTGCTTGGGCGCGATCATTAGGCTTTCACATTTGCCATCTCCACTCCATTCCTTGTCCATTCATTGGCTTATCTGTCATGAATAAAACATCACGTATGTCAGTCATATGAGAGTGAAAAACAACAATGACTTATAGTGTTTAGCCATTATCAAAACCAAGAATATCAAATAACTCAAATGACCACAAGATGATGTCGAATGACTCAAATGACCACAGGGGCACAACAGACCTCATAAGGTAAAGCATATTCAGTTGTTATTGTCAAAAGTGACTTATTTTTTACGTTGTGATCTCTGGATATGATGTGATATGATATGATCACATTCTCATTTCTTTTGGTGATTAATCATTCTTTGTAGGTTCCGGAATCAGTATTACGAGAGACTTTTGTTCCAAATGACACTAACCTACATGCGGATGGCGAGTTTTGTCAGGTTGTTACAGGGCCAAACATTGGGGGCAAAAGCTGTTACATCCGTCATGTTGCGCTCATTTCCATCATGGCTTAGGTACGTAGTGTGCATTCACCATTATCTTCTTCTGATTGATGGTAGGGTTGTTCATAAGGATTTTCACTACTCTGCATTAACACTTTAGTAACTGTGTGCAAGAGATTATCACGTAGATGTATTTTTTAAAATTACGTGGTGGGTGGTGTGGACCATGGCTGGCTGCTAAAGCTACATATTCTAGTCCTTAATATTTTTCACATTAATATTTAGTGTTTTTAAATACATTTGGAAATTGCCTTTTCCTGTGTGGACCATCAAGCCCTGTTCTCTTCTATTGTGCACCAAATTTATAGATTACAACGGAAAAAAAATCTAACTCTTGCAAGCTTGTTTCAACATGATCACATCTCACTGAGGTCTGGGCTCCATCTAAACAGTCGTACATAAATTCAATATCAACTATTTTATTTTATATGCAGGATTAACCAGTCAATGGTAGATTTGATGGAATAGATATTGTTATGTATATTATTGGTTGGTTGCATTCTAGTGAAAATTTGCATTATTGCTTTCTTTCTTAGGCTACAGCTTGTGTCACAACCATAATTTGGCAAAGCTCTTTTTATTCTCTAGGTGGGTTCATTTGTGCCAGCATCATCAGCAAAGCTCCATGTGCTAGATGGCATTTACACCCGTATTGGAGCATCATATAGCATCTAGCAAGGAAGAAGCACTTTTATTGAGGAACTCAGTGAAGTCTCTCACATACTTCAGAGTTGTTCATCCCGTTCATTGGTGCTTATTGATGAACTTGGCCGAGGAACGAGCACTCATGATGTATACGCATCTGTGAACATAAAGTTCATCTTTTAATTTTTGGGTTGCGCTTTTGTTGACTGATAATCAAGTAGTAGGTTGATACTTCGTGAAGTTAATGTTGCAGTCTTAATAAGATATAAGTTCATTTGTATACGCATGTACTTTTCTTTGGTTCAAATATAGATTATTCTTAGTTCTTTGAATTATGGGTACGGTGGTCTTATGGCATTTTTTTTAGCTTTGCTTGTCTTATGGATGACACTATTATAGGTGATAAGAAAACATATAATCGGATTTTTTAAAAAAAAGATAACATATTCCTATATTTTTTATTAACCGACGTTAAACTATTTTCCTACGTTCTTAAGAGAATGACGCTAATACTTTTGCATACGTTTTTTTCACTACGTGGTCAAAAGTAATACCTACATTTTTAAAAACGTAGGTACAACCTCTTATATGCGTGTGCATACATATTTTTAACCTATGCTTCTGTTGGACTATTCCCACGCTTTCAAAGCGTAGGTATAGGTTGATATCTACCTACACTTTTTGCTAGACTATTTCTACGCTTTGAAAGCGTAGGGATAGGTCGAACTATACCTACGTTTCATAGAAACGTAATATAATCTATAGTCACGCGAGCAAGCGCCACACTTTGAAAGCGTGGCAAGCAAACGTGGCTAAAGGCTTTACCTACATTTTTTAGACCTATACGTACGTTTTTCAAACGTAGGTAAATGCCAATTTTCTTGTAGTGATTGGTAGGTGACTTTTGTTTTATTAGGCTAGGGTATAAATGCTATTAGTAAAGATTGAGGGTATGAATGTCATAGCCTCTTCCTATATAAAAGGGGCTAAGGTGTAAGGTTTTCAAATGAATGAATGAAAGCTTTGAAACCCACGTAGGTGCTTTGGCCCCTTTTGTTCCTCCCTTCCCTCCTTTCTCCTTTTGTGAGATTTGAGTGTCGCCCGGTGTGAGACCGTCCGGTGTGAGGCTGAGCTACGTGAGACAGTGGTTATCCAGTCCCGTTCGCGTCCCGGAGCAGCCGTCGATCCTTCCTCTGACGTCGACCGCGTCAAATTTGGTATCAGAGCCCAACAACGGCGTCTCCATCAACCCCGACGTCGGCATCGTCTCCCCTCCCCAATTTCTATTAGTGAAATATATATATATATATATATATATATATATATATATATATATATATATATATATATATATATATATATATAGGAAGCATCTCTTGCGGTTGAGAGAGGAGAGAGTGAAAAAAAGGGAAAAAAAGAAAAGAAAACAGGAGCTCTCTCGGTTGATGGAAAGAAAAAAAAAATCAGTTCGCGACCCGGAGCAGTCGTCGATCTTTCCTCTGACGTCGACCGCGTCAAATTTGGTATCAGAGCCCAACAATGGCGTCTCCATCAACCCCGACGTCGGCATCGTCTCCCCTCCCCAATTTCTGTTAGTGAAATATATATATATATATATATATATATATATATATATATATATATATATATATATATATATATATATATATATATATATATATATATATATAGGAAGCATCTCTTGCGGTTGAGAGAGGAGAGAGTGGAAAAAAAGGGAAAAAAAAGAAAAGAAAACAGGAGCTCTCTCGGTTGAGGGAAAGAAAAGAAAAAAAAATCAGTTTGCGGCATGGGCCTTGTCACCCGTGCCCAGTTCAAACGTTCTTTTGGCCGCAACGGCCTTTCCCCACCGACGCTAGCAGCCGCTCGCGCCACCGCACGTCGCCACACGCTGCCGCCTGTGTCGCTCGCCGTGGCCACCCGTGACCGGCACTCGCTCGCCCGAGCCCCACCCGGTGTATGCGAGCCTGTTGCCCTGCTCACCCGCGCCCCACAAGAGCGCCCCGCCTGTGCCCGGCGCAAGCGCCCCGGTCACTCCCCGCCCGCGAGCGCCCCGCCCGCGTGCTGAGCGCCCGATGCATGCCCGCGCGCCGCGTGCCCGGCGCCCGCCCAAACGCTGAGCACCGAACCCGCATGCGGCCGCCTGCGCACGCCGGCGCCTGTGTGCCCTCCCGCCTGCCGCGTGCCGCCAGCACCCGAGCCGCCCCCGCGTGGCTGCCTGCCCGTGTCAAAGTGGTCACCGCCCCACGTTGAGGCGTGGGCTAACTGCCATCCTCCCAGTGCGTGACTTGTGCAGGGAGGTTTGAAAAAACAATATAGCCGCTCGAGCCACCGCACGCCGCCACACGCTGCCGCAGGTGCCGCCCGCCGTGGCCACCCGTGGCCGGCACTCGCTCGCGTGAGCCCCACCCCGTGTACGCGCGCCTGTTGCCCTGCTCGCCCGCGCCCCACACGAGCTCCCCGCCCGTGCCCGACACAAGCTCCCCGGTCGCTCCCCGCCCGCGAGTGCCCCGCCCGCACCCGCCCTCGTGCTGACCGCCCGATGCACGCCCGCGTGCCGCGTGCCCGGCACCCGCCCAAACGCTGTGCACCGAGCCCGCCTGCGGCCGCCTGCGCACGCCGGCGCCTGTGTGCCCTCCAGCCTGCCGCGTGCTGCCAGCGTGCGCAGGCGCCCGCAGGCAGGCTTGGTGCTCAGCGTCTGGGCGGGCGTCGGGCACGCGGCGCGCGGGCGTGCGTCGGGCGCTCAGCACGAGGGCGGGTGCGGGCGGGGTGCTCGCGGGCGGGGAGCGACCGGGGCACTTGCACCGGGCGCGGGTGGGGCGCACGTGTGGGGCCCGAGCGAGCAGGGCAACAGGCGCGCGTACACCGGGTGGGGCTCGCGCGAGCGAGTGCCGGCCACGGGTGGCCACGGCGGGCGTGGCTTGTACAGGGAGGTTTGAAAAAAACAATATATATATATATATATATATATATATATATATATATATATATATATATGGGAGCAGTCAAAAGAGGAATAGTAATATATATATTAAGATAGGTATATATATAACATTATATATATATCTATATAATTATATATATCATTTCAAAAAATTATCGAAGTGGCACCCGAGTCCACTTCGGCAGCCGTAGCAGCACCTGAGTCGCCTCCGAAATTTACGGAGTGTGCATAACTGCGTGTCTCCCTGCGTGGAGAAGGTTCGAATTAATTTGTTACCCTGCGCGAGAAATTTTAAATTAAGCGGTTTGTAATAATTGCACCCTCCCTGCGTGGAGTGAGTTTGTTGTAACCACCCAAGTTTCATCGACGTCGTGCGGGCACTCACGTCCCCGCTCGCCCTCGTCTCAATCGTTGCTAGACTTTTCAGTCTAGCTAGGTACGTGCTTCCCTCACCTGCTTATTTAGTATCCTTATCAATTGTCATGCGACGAAGAGAGAGAGAGCCCAATCCATGCAGCGTATCTCCTGAGTGCATCACTATGGAAGGAGAGAGAGAGCTTGTATGTACCCATCCTTTATGCCCAAGAACTGTCGCATTAGGGCACCCGAATTATAACTCGTAGTGTGAGACCGTCCGGTGTTAGGCCGAGCTGCGTGAGGTAGTGGTTATCCAGTCTCGTTCGCGTCCCGGAGCAGCCGTCGATCCTTCCTCCGACGCCGACTGCGTCACTCGCGGCTTCATATGTTGAGTGGTGATAGGCAGATCTAGAGGGGAGGGGTGAATAGATCAGCCCCTTTTTGCCCTTCTTTGCGGAAATAAAAATTAGATCAAACACAACTGATAATGAGACAGATATTAGTTAATAGCTAAGAAGCTAGAAGCACACATGATATCAAGAAACGGTCCTATCAAGCTTCTATCAATGGAACAGGAGAGAAACGATCCACAAGACAAGATCTTTTAAGGTGGTTCGGTCTCAATCTAGAGACCTACGTCCACCCCTCACACAATATCGTGAGGCTTCACTGGTGTCAACGTACACCCGCTGATTCACAGCTTCTTACTGAGAGAAACACTCTCACACTCCGCCGTCACACAACTTGATGTATCACAACCCAAAACACATACCGGTGTCAACACCGTCTGTCTTCCTACACGTAGGTAGGGATCAAATGCTATAGAGTTTGTTTTGAAGAAAAGCAAACTGAAAGTGGAATCACTAAATAGAGTATCGAAGTAAAGCACAATGAGAAAGAAGTCTCCTGTCTGGGAAAGAGCTTGAGGGGGGGGTCCTTGACTTTCTCCTTCTTCTTCCTGGATCTTCACCACCACCCTTGAAGAAGAAAAATGATCAAGCTTCAAGCTTTTTAAGGGATCTGAATGGAGCTTCACGAAACCCTTCTGCTTGCAAGAAGATCTCTGGTCGTAAGGAAGAAGACCGTCTTCTTCTTCTTGCGCTCACCCCAGCAGCATCAGGAAGGAGGTTGCCTTCCTCAGCAAGTCTTCCAGCTTTATGTTTTTCCTCTTGCCTGCATGCACACCATTCGAACTGGAGCTCATGCTCCTCATATATTGGTGTCCTAGGGCGACACCAATGTTGTCCGCTTTTCAAGCAACACCCAGAATGTCACATCCACATTA
Organism: Amorphophallus konjac; assembly: GCA_022559845.1. Classification (NCBI taxonomy): domain Eukaryota; kingdom Viridiplantae; phylum Streptophyta; class Magnoliopsida; order Alismatales; family Araceae; genus Amorphophallus; species Amorphophallus konjac. The sequence continues at coordinate 212,417,580 of CM040125.1, read as the reverse complement.
TTTGATTTGCTTCCATTTGCATAGTTCACTCCTATTCTATCAAGTCTGCAGGAATGTGGGTAGGTAGGAGACCATAGCAGCCAAGGTACGATCTTCTTCAGAGGATATCTCTACCAAATCATAGTCTTCTGACATAGAAGCACTTTGACGGCTTTTTCCAGAGCAAATGGATCCTCTGGATTAAGTTCCAGATCTTTAAGAGAGCTTCCGTCGGATTCAGATCCGTTCTGGTCGAACCAAATGTGTCGACACTTTCCTGACAGTGTGTCGAGACTTTCCTTTGAAAGCCTTGAAGAATCGTTCTGGTTGAACGTGGATGTGTCGACACTATCCTGTCAGTGTGTCGAGACATCCCTTTGAATGACTTGAAGATCCATGGCTGATGTGTCGAGACACCCACTGAGTTGTGCCGGGATAATTGTGCTAGGCTCCGTGATGACATCATGAGAGTGTCGAGACAACACCAAATGGTGTCGAGACATGTGAGCCGTGTGTAAAGTTGTCGCATGAGGGTGTTGAGACAGAAGCGCCAAGTGAAGAGATTTTCACACGAGTGTGTCGACACTTTTCACTCAGTGTGTCGAGACATTAGTGAGTCCAGAGTCTTAGATAGAACGGCTTTAGCTTGATTTCTTCTGGATGTGTCGAGACATAGGTTAGATGTGTCGACACATTCTTTTATGTCGGAGCTCAAACATTGAAAATCTAACACAATATCTTCTAGATGTGTCGGGACACCATTAGGGCGTGTCGAGACATCACTTAGAGAGATTCTTCTGCACTTGTTTAGTCAATTCATTAAACCAAAATAAGTTAGATATTTCTCAAATATCTACTAATGATGTATGATCTGTTATCATCAAAACTAGGGGACACAACATTCTCCCCCTTTTTGATGATGACAACCATGAATCATTATATCCAAGCATTTATATATCAATACAATCAAATTGGTTTGAGGGGGCATCAACCAAGGGAGATTCATCCATTCACACAACAACTGAATGTTAGCATTTTTCAACGCATTTTCAACAACAACAACAACAAAAAGCTTGATTCATTGATTATCCAGGGTTTTGTACAAATCAAGCAAGGATGTATGTTCAAGCAGTTACATTGAAAATCTAAATGCAAAAGCTAGATGAAAAAGCTAACTACATGCTAGATGTTTGATGATGCTTGTCTTCTCAGAATGTCTTCAGTACTTCTCCCCCTTTGTCATCAGCAAGGAGGGGGTGAAGGAGGAGGCTGCTGTGGTGGAGGCATGGTGCGAGAGCTAGCAGAGTGAAGGGTCTGTGCCTCTTGGAAGTCATGTTGCAGGTGATAGATTGTTGTGGTTAGAGAGTCAACCCTCTGAGTGAGCTGCTCATCCCTCTGTCTGACAAACTGTTGCAAGGACTTGATATTTTCTTTGATGTCCTTAAGCCAACCATGAAGCATTTCACAGATGTATTCTGTCTTAGCCCGCTATTGGGAGCCTTGTGGTGGAAAACGAGAGGAGGTGGCTTCTATTTCAGGGGGAGGGCACCATTCATCACTTGCGCCCTGCAGGGCTGGTTGGAGTTGAGCTTCATGCAAACGAATGAGTTTCAGGATTTCAATGCCGACCATATCCAGTTTGTTGTACACGACATCCATCTTAGCCTCAGCTTTGGTTGTGCTGTTGACTGCTCGAGCTATGTCAGTGTGCACTATTTCGGCAATCTTGGCTTAGGCATCAAGGTACCTGTGGCTATCAGAAAATATCTTCCCCTTCAGCCGTTGGGAGGCATCAAGTAGTTGAGAAGTATTAGCATTAACAGTGTGCTCCAGATTGGAGTAGGCATCAAGAGATCGGTTGGTCTCTCCGGTCACATGTGCTCTGATGGATGTATGTGCGCCAGCCAGCTGTGCTCTAATGGATGTAGTTGTGCCAGCCACTTGTTCACCTAGCTGATTGGAGGAATCCATCAGTTGGGCAAACTTGAGGTTGATATGACCTTGCTCTTCTCGTATGTCATATGCATGCCTCACCATGTCTGCTGTTTTCTCATGGGTTTCAATGTGAATTTGCCTAAGCCGTTTCATGATAGTCCCAGCTCTTTCACACACATTGATGGTGGAGTGCATAAAGCTTCTCACTCTTTCATCTGACATTTTTTTTGTCAATCACAAAATTTTCCCATCTGCTATTCTAGACTTGCTCATAATGGAGTTATTTGGCGTCTAATCTATCCACTTGCAGACTGATTTGACGAAAAGAGCAGTTCATACTCCCAAATTGTGCAGTGAGAAATTGAATGAGGGCAGGATGGATATCCATTAGACTACCAGTGGCACCAAAAGCAGGACCTTGTGAGGTGGAGGCCTCGGTATGAAATTCAGGAGGGGCATCCCTGGCACTAAACACTCTAGGCTCATTGTCTGGAGACAGAGGAGGTTGGATGCCAAAAGCCATCATCATCCCAGGATGGTCCATGGGATCTGTAGACTGCTACTGCTGAGCGGCCTGCTCAAAGTGGATATCTGCATGGAACATTTCCTTATGCTGATCTAACTGTGCATCTGAAGCTGGCTGGTCCTATGCTGGTTGATCCTGTGCAGGCTGTGCCTGTGCATGCTGTTCCTGTGCAGGCTGTGCCTGTGGAGCTGGCTGTTCTGGAGGGTCAGGTAGATGTCTAGGCAGATTCCTTACATGTTTGTCACCTTCCTTTTTGCAGTGCATGTAATTTTCTATGAACCTCATGCTGTAGACATTGCTCCTGGGGATAGATATGGACTTCTCATTATCAAGAGGGATGCCAACCTTTTGAAAAATAGCAGTTAGTTGTACGGCATAGGGCAGGCTACGCCGGTTGTAAGTGCAACTATCCATAATCTGGAGCATGATCTCAGGTAAACAAACATGGTAATTGTTGAACAAGCAGTAAAACAGGAACCTCTGGGTCTCTGTAAGTCTACTTCTGCCACCCCCTTGTGGGGTAATCATGATAGTGAAAATGTGATGCAGAAGACGCTGTAAGGGGGGAAATTGGTTTGTGTCAAAGGATTTGACAAGTAGTTGAGTAGCATCCTGAGGGTATCGAGGCTTTCCTGTAAGGAGGGTGTAAGCTGCAGACAGATCAATCTGAACCTTAGATTCTATTTCCCCATCCCGGGGTATGTGTAAGGCTCTGTGTAGAAGCTTTGTGGTAAGCTTGATTAAGACCCCCTTTACTTCATTCCGAAGGACTTTCTTATTCTCATCAAAAAACAAGTTCTTATAGAACTGCTGAACTAAAAATGGATAGTATACCCTGTAATGGGATAGAAATCGTCGCCATCCTTCGAACTCAAATAACGGTATCAGTTCAGGAAAATACTCAAGCATCTCGTGGTCACTGAAATCCACATACCGAGGGAAAAGGATCCTGGTGGGATCACTGTCTTCTTCTCTAACTGAGGGAGCAGCACTGGAATGTGGAGGGACGGACTGAGCCTTGGCCTTCCCTTTTTCTTTGGCGGACAGCCGTGGCCGCTTGGCCTTGGGTTGCGGCGGCGATCTCCTGTCGGTGTTGGACCCCTGGGCTTCAGCAGCCCTTTTTCTGGCCGGTTCTACAGCTGGGCGGTCCTCAATATGCTTGGAGCGCCCTTCAGAGGGGGCTTTCGAGACAACGGCCTTCTTGGATTAAGCCGCCTCTTTCTTCTTGCCACGGGTGACCGGAGGAGCCATGGAGAGGTTAGAAGAAAGGGAGGTGAGGAAATGGAGGGCAACTAGAGCTAGCTGGGGAGAGGGTTTCACAGGCGAAAGAGAGGGAACGGGGGTGTCGACCTCCAAGTGAGGATGTGCCGGGTTGTCGGAGAGGGATGGTGACGGTGAAATAGGGTTGAAATGAGAAAAGGTAAGAATTCGATTTTCACCGTGAGTTAAATAAGGAAAGTTGAGATTTTTGCTTTTTGAAATAACACCCCTAAGAAAAGAAATGGCGTATATACCCCTAAGTTAAGTTCAGAACAGTTTAATGCTTATAAGCTCATTTTTGAGTAATGAAGGGTTGAGAGAAACCGTTTGTGCAACACATAATATGACTAAAACATTTGAGAAAGTTAAAGAAAATGGAACCAAGCCTAGTTGGCTTACTCATCACTTTCATTAGGCATGATTGGAAAATGAGGATAAACAGGTATTGAAATTAAACAAAAAAAACCTTTTTGTTCTGAAGCAAGGTGTAGAGTCAACCCCAAACCATTTTTTTAATTTTAATAAACAGTCCGATAAAGCATTCACTTTTTGACTCAAGGAAACATGTTGATTAGATGCCAGAGTCCCTGGTTACTCAGTGTAGCTCATCTTTCTGAATTTTTTTTCTGAACAGAGTTGACAGCCTTCATCATGACTAGATTAACCTTCATTTCATTGATGGAGGATCTAATTTCTCTGAAGATGAAGTCATTGCTCTGAAATTATTGCAATATGATTTTTAAGAGGCATATTCTCCAATTGACTTCAAGTTAGGTAATTTGTTTAAGGACAATACATGCCAGTCAATTCACAAACCAAGAAGCCTATATGCAGAGAATTTTTAGACGCTTGGGCAGTGAACATTTTCAATGACTTGATTAATGTTTTAGTCCTATTATGAGTGCAAGATTGGTTGAACTCAACGCAATGATTAACGAAAATGAGGATTATAAATAAGAAACCATTTCTTTAACAGGAGTAATACACATGAACGCACCCAGGGTTGTATAGATGAATGAAAACATTCTCAACCCCCCCTCAGTTAATGCTCGGTGAAAAGTGAAGGTTCAGAGGCAGAAGATTTGAGGCGGAAATGAAGGAAACATTTGGAAGAAGAAGTCAAGAAAACTCTCCAGTTGATCTTTAAAACCAAGAGCGGCTGAGAGACAGTCTCAACACATGACTGAAGGGTGTCGATCTGATCAATAGGTTCTATGCTGCATGTCTCGACACATGTCAGTGGGGTGTCGTCCTGTTCAGCAGACTTTGTTCAGCATGTCTCGACACATATCAATAGGGTGTCGACTTGTTCAAGGGTTTTTGCTCACATGTCTCGACACATGTCAGTACAACAGACTGTTCTCTGCTAGCTTCTGTGAGTCTTCATTTCTCTTCCAGCTTCTACTGCCAGTGCTTCTGACTTTCTCCTTTCAGATAATCAATCAAGAATGGTTTTACCTTTTGCTGTCAATGAGAAGTGCTTTGTGGGATGCTAAGGCTTTAAACATGCTTATGCACTATGAATCAACTATTCAGATAGCAATATGTATTTCTGACTCATGGTACTTGGCGGAGGCCTGTCCTCACGCATGAGGAGAGTTTCCTGACAGGTATAACCTATCATTCTACTTCTCGGCATTTGATATACCGTGCAGTCATAAGATGATGTACAACTAAGAACACTCAGAAATATAAACAAGCTCCCCTGAATGTGACCATCATTCAAATCAAGATTCATACAGCCAATGGACCAGTTCTAAATCAAAGCAGATATGCTTGTTCCACACATGGTAAAGATAAGTAAGTAGAGCATCGAAGGAGGAATTGATACCTCAAACCTGAGTGGATTGAGGTCTGCATAGACCAAGCTCTCTCCTTAATGTTGTGAACATGTCATTGCTTAAGGGCTTTGTGAAGATATCTGCAAGCTAATTTTCTGAGTCTACAAAATGGAGCTCAAAGTGATTTTTGAGAACTTCATCCCTTATAAAGTGATGCCTAATTTCATTGTGTTTAGTCCTAGAGTGCATGACTAGATTTTTTGCAAGATTTATAGCACTTGTGTTATCACATAGAATGGGTACACAGCCAAGATCTATTAGATAGTCTCGGAGTTGGTGTTTGATCCACAGTACTTGGGTGCCACAACTCCCTGCAGCTACATATTCTACTTCTGCAGTTGAGAGGGCAACCGAGTGCTATTTCATGAAAGCCCAAGAAACCAAACACCCACTAAGAAATTCGCAATAGCACTAGTGCTGTTGCGGTCCAGTTTACTTCCTGCATAATCTACATCTGAATATGAAATAAGTGAAAATTCACAAGATGCAGGATACCATAATCCCAATTCTTGAGTGCCAACAAGGTATCTAAAAATACACTTGACAGCAGTCAAGTGAGAGTCTCTAGGACTAGACTGAAATCTAGCACAAAGGTAAACACTGAACTGAATGTCTGGTCTAGATGCAATTAGATAGAGTAATGACCCAATCATACCTCTGTATCTCTTTGCATCTACAAGAATATCTTGTTCATCTGCATCTAGTGAAGTGGCAGTCCCCATTGGAGTTCCTAATGGTTTGCAGTTGGTCAGATCAAACTTTTTCAGCAACTCCTTCACATATTTGGCTTGATTGATAAAACAGCCTTCATTGCTTTGATTAATCTGCAAGCTAAGAAAAAAATTGTAGCTCACCTATTAGACTCATTTCAAACTCATTGGTCACGAGTTTAGCAAATTCCTCACACATTTGAGGTTTTGTGGATCCATACACTATATCATCCACATAAATCTGAACTACCAAGATATCTTTACCTTGTTTCTTGGTGAATAGTGTCTGATCTACATTACCTCTTGAATACCCTTGTTCGGTGAGGTATGAGCTTAGTCTGTCGTACCAAGCTCTAGGTGCCTACTTCAAGCCATATAAAGCCATGTCCAACTTATAAACATGATCTTTAAAATATGTGCATTCAAAACTAGGGGGTTGCTCTACATAGACTTCTTCTTTAATAAGACAATTTAGAAAAGCACTCTTAACATCCATTTACTGCAGTTTGATTTTATGAGAACATGCAAATCCTAGCAAAATTCTAATGGCCTCAAGTCTAGCAATAGGAGCAAAAGATTCTTCATAATCTATACCAAATTCTTGATTATACCCTTGAGCCACCAATCTGGATTTGTTTCTTACTATCTTTCCGTCTTCACTTAGTTTATTTCTAAAAACCCATTTTGTTCCTATGACTGATTTTTCTTTAGGCCTTGGAACAAGATGCCATACCTTATTTCTTTCAAACTAGTTTAATTCATCATGCATGGAATTGATCCAGTTTTCATCTTTTAAGGCCTCTACAATATTTTTGGGTTCAGTTTGAGACACAAGAGCAAGTTGTTCAATTTCATCCATAATTTTGAAATGAGACCTAGTTTTGGTTCGGTCATGCAAATTACCTAAGATGTTTTCCAAAGGATGATCTTTCAGCACTCTTAGGTTAGGTTGAGTATTACCTTCATCTGCTTCGGTGACTGGAGTACTACTTGGTTCACCTTGGTCCTCATTTGCTTGTGTCTCCTCTTGTGGAAGTTCCTCTTTTCCATTTATGTTCAAGAATTCCCCATCATCATCTTCCTTGCAAGTGTTGTTATGATTAATCTCATCAAAAGTGATGCGTGGGGATTCTTCCACACAAAGGTTCTTAAGATTATAGACTTTATAAGCTCTAGACTTGTCAGAGTACCCAAGGAATATCTCTTCTTCACTCTTGGGCTCAAACTTGTCCAGAACTCTTTTATCATTGTTATGAACAAAACACTTTGACCCAAACACTTTCATGTGAAAGAGAGGTGGCTCTTTACCTTTCAGCAGCTCATATGGAGTCATTTTGGTGAGGGGCCTTACCATTGAACGGTTGATGATATAACATGTAGTGTTTACCGCGTCTGCCCAAAATCTCCTTGGTAGATGCCTTTCAGCAAGCATTGTGCATGCCATCTCTATGAGAGTTCTATTCTTCCTCTCAACAACCCCATTTTGCTCAGGTGTCCGAGATGATGAAAACTTGTGAATGATTCCTTCAGTCCTACACAAATTTTCAAAGTCAGCATTGTCGAATTCACCACCATGATCTGAAATAATGTTAGAAATCTTAAACTTACCATCTTGCTTCACTTGCATATACAGTGCATGAAACTCATCAAAGGCATTATTTTTATGTGCAAGATAAAATACCCAAGTGAATCTAGTAAAGTCATTTACCAAAACATAACCATATCTTTTACCACTTAACCTAGCTGTTTTGGTTGGACCAAACAAGTCCATATGAATTAGTTCAAGTGGTTTAGATGATGAATTTTCAGTTCTGCTTTTAAATGAGTTTTTAGTCTATTTTCCTTGAGCACATGCATCACAAATCTTAGTGTTCAGTTTGAATTTAATTCCAGGCAGACCTTTGACAATGGAATGCTTCACCAATTTATGAAGAGTGTTGTAACTAACATGTCCTAGTCTGCGATGCCACAAACAAGCTAATTCAGATTTGGGTGCAGTAAGACAAAGATTTATGTGAGTAGGGTCATCTAAGTCAATCATGTATACGTTATTGACTCTTTTACCAGAGAACTTGGTTTCTTTTGAATTTGGTTGCAAGATCCTACATTCATTATAGTCAAAGACTATAGTATGACCTTTATCACATAGTTGACTAATGCTTAACAAATTGTACTCCAGACCATCAACAAGTAATACATTATCATATGAGTTGGAGGGGTTCTTACCAACTTTACCTGAACCAATAATTTTTCCTTTGTTGTTTCCTCCAAAGGTGACATGTCCAGCTTCCTTTTCAACCAGGAGATAGAATTTGATTTTGTCTCCAGTCATGTGTCTTGAGCAGCCACTGTCGTGGGCCGGACACTGCCTAGGAAAAACCCTTGGTGACGCTCACCAGAACCCTAGACTTCAACCTCGGGAACACACCTAGAAATTACACGTAAAACCATGTCTCGCAGATGAGAAATGGTACCTCGAGTCACGAGAATCTCATGTCACATGACGGGAGGACCTGCCCAATAGAAGCAAGGCCGGATGAGTGCACTGACGTCCGAGTCCGCGCCTCAGGTGTCTCCCTCTGGCCCAGCGGGAACTGAGACACCGTACCAGTAACCACAGAACAAGGACTAGCTAGGGTCGCGCTCGTCAGCGCATGTCTGACGTCCCCAACCACGTGTGTACACACAGACCATTTGCTCTAAGTCGGGTCCTCTAGCTGGTTTTCCCCCTAGCCAAGACTCAGGCTGTAAAGGCGAGGGACCCTACAGTAACCAACCTAAAAATTGTCTCTCTCGGGAAAGCTCTCCACCACTCTCGGGTGGGTCCACACTCGCGTGCGTAGGAAAGCCATAGCTAGTGGGTGGTCACTAAACGTGAACACCGAAAACCACGCACACACCCATCACGAGTAACACAGAGTACCAGGTGGCTCAAGGCCACCAGACTCTGGACAACCCACTAGACCTACAAACCCAATGGTCCTTGAGTCATACGACTTGGGTCAAGACCGCTGCACGTGATGGCACAGCTCCGTCAATCTAGCCTAATCCCTAGGTTTGAAACCACGGTAGCACGATTCCCAAGATAGCTCATAAGCCGCCAAGTTAATCCCCCATCCAAGGGACACAAGGGAAACCTCCAGCCCCAGGTTGGGTGATTAGACTCACAGTCCAAGGGCCAAACCAACGGCCCACTCAAAAAACACTTACCAGAAAGCCAATGATGTGCGGGGATAACCCACCGCACAGATGCCGATACACAGTGACTAGTTCTAGCGAGACCACGAATGCCCGGAACACATGGGATCACTCAGACCCTCCAAACCTACGGGCATGCTAATCGGGACAACACGGTACCTCCAGACACCTAAAAACACGGACATAGATCCCACGGGGTGTCCAGGACACTCACGGGGCCAAAGGTTGGTCATTGGGTCTCAACCGGACTGACCAGGAGCCAAAACGATTTAATCTCTGCATTTCGGTCGACCAACCCACAGGGGGTCGGTCGATGAAACAGTTCGGTCGATCGAACTAGGAAATTCGTTTGACCGAACTAGGCAGAATGCCCAGTTTAGCGACGAATGCCTGATCGGTCGACTTTGTTGTGTCTCCTGGTTTTGATGATAACAAACCATGGTTTATTGTTGAATCCGCGTGGTGTGTTTAATGATTTTGTTTTAGTTGTGATTTGGACAAGCTCAGGTGAAGGACACTCAAGTGTCGACCTGTCATCCGGACAAATCGACACTCCATGAAGAAACCATCCTTGAACCGATTCTGGTTGAGCTCTAGCATGAGCAAAGTGTCGACACCTCCTACAATGTGTCGACACATGTAGAAGAAACTTGTGATTGAGCCGTCTCTGGCTGGCGTAAGGGCAACGTAAGAAAGCTAAGGAGCTCTCACAGCAAGGATATAGCATTCATCCATAGCTTCATCAGGTTGTAGTGAAAGCTAAGGAGCTTATCCATGGTTCCTCTTACGGTCGTGGTGAAGACCTAGGAATAAGACAAAGTGAAGCCAGACTTCATCCACTCTTCTCAAAATAGGAGTTCTCTTCTCTCATAGAGTGTCATTGCTATACCTTGTCTGGTTCATCCGCCTTTGCTTTTGTTTTTTTCCTCAAAACACATACTCTTATATTTGTTCCCTACCTGTGAGTAGGAAGACGGACAGTGTGTTCACTGGTCCGTGGGTGATGGGTTGCATACCCTTAAGCTGTTTGTTAGAGGTTAGAGAGAGTCTTCTCTCTGTTAGAGGTTGTGTATCAATGGTAGTGCCTTTGCACTAGTGAAGCCTCACTTGGTTGAAGTGAGGGGTGGACGTAGGTCTCTAGATAGAGACCGAACGACCTTAAAAACCCGTGTTCTGTGGTTTGTTGTGTAGTGTGGCTTGACTCTAGATGCTTGGTAGGAACGCTATTGATCATCACTCTTGCATTTAGCTCATTAGCTAGCAACTATTTCTTGCCTTACTACTCTCAGTTTTTATTTAGCTGTTATTTTCGCAAAGAAGGGCAAAGAAGGGGCTGATCTATTCACCCCTCCCCTCTAGATCCGACGATCACTACTCAACACGTGGTATCAGAGCTTGTCTCTCTGTATGTGGTCTAACGACCTTGAGAGAACTGGTGATATGGCGACAAAGAGTCCTATGCTCGAAGGGCATTCCATAAATAAACCTCCCTTTTTCACTGGGACAAACTATCCTTACTGGAAAAATCGCATGCAGGTTTTCATCAGAGCCCAAGATCATGAAATCTGGCGAGTAATTAGCAAAGGTCCATTTGAGTTACCTGAAGATGAGGAAACATGGACAAAGGAGCAGATTAGGACATCAACACTGAACTGGGGTGCCAAGCACACAATGTAGTGCTCCCTTCACCCTACAGAATTCTCAAGAGTGTCAACTTGCGCCACTGCAAAAGAAATGTGGGACCGTCTTGAAGTAACATATGAAGGGACACAACAGGTACGTGCAACTAAAGCCAATATGCTTGTTTCTGAATATGAAAAATTCAGAATGATCCCGAAGAGTCTATTTCTGATATGTATGCTAGGCTAACCATGCTCACCAACGGTTTAACTGAGCTAGGTAATACCTACTCCGAGTAGGAGATCGTGGGAAGGATATTAAGATCCCTAACTCTTACATGGCATACAAAGGCAATAGTGGTCGAAGAGTCAAAAGACTTGGCTACCATGAAGGTGGAAGAACTCATAGGGTGACCTATGAGATGAATTTGAAGATCAAAGAGGCTGAGATAAGCAAGAAGAAGCCTCTAGCTCTCAAAGCTGGGACACGTACCAAGGACATCTCTGAAGATGAAGAGCCTTCAAGTAGCAACTCAGAAAGAGGACGAGGTTGCTATGTTAACAAGGAAGTTTAAAAAATTCTTAAGAAAGGAAGGTAAAGGCTTCACAAGGAGGAAGCCTCAGGTAAAAAGAAATTTTAGGCCAAGACCTGAAAATGCTAAGATGTCACGCCTCGAGCCTTTATGACAGCGAAAGACTAGCTCGAGGAACGTGAACAGCCGGCATGGTAAGCCTCTTGCAAGTAAGAATGATCAGAGCGCAAGATAATCACACACATAAATGCAATTGCACAATATTTACTCAAGCTTCAACTTTCATTTCATTATCAATCAAATATTCAAATACAATCACTAATTAAACTTTCTTCTTCATACTAGACTCAAGAAATAAGAAAATTGCATAGACTCAATCTAAACAATGTAGACTTCCTAAGTCTTCACTCATTCTTCATTCACTCTCGGATCCGCTACTTGAATATTTCGAATCCCAACTCGACTCACTTCCATCTCCTGAAAAGATTGGAAATAGGTAATGAGCACACTTGCCCAGTAGGTATCATCGCATCAACATGAAGGCACTATTAAAGTAATTAACATTTTAGCTCTAGAGGACAAGGTAAAATCATGCGAATGCGATGAATCACAAGTATAACCAAGCAACAAGACGACCATGTAAGATAGAATGAGCATGTACGAACAAGAATGTAGCATGACCTTTCATGAACAAGAATGTAACGAGAATATACTAGTTATACAACGTAGTCATCATCCAAACATCTTTTGCTTATGAGCAAGTATTTGGTGAACTTCTGTAGAATATCATGTAACAAGCAAGAAAGTAATGTCATAGTAGATTTCCCCATGGATTTCACTTATTTATAGAGAAAGTACTCCTAGCGCAATGCGATGCCAGCAGCATCATACCCCATGGTTTACAGTATGTTTCCGACAATCAGCCGAGGGGACTAGCATAGAGCCCTTGAACACAATTAGTGCTCGATCGCATCTTCAAGTATAAATCAAGCTACTTCCACGCATGTAAACAATATGGCCAAAAAAGTACAATTTCAATAAGTTCATGATAACAATAATTCAATGAACGAATGCTTCTATTTGGAACAAGGAATTTCAATAACATGTTAGAATTATGTTATGCCAGGGAAATAAATCGGCAGGATAACAGTACATTCCTTATCTTTCATTCATTATATTAAGTCTCTTGGATAATATGACAAGTCCTAGACCATCAATAATTCATCTAGGAACTTTAGAATATCAACCCTTAGGTCAAACCTTGGGTTAAAGAATTTAGAACTGTGACGGTCTAATACTGGGCCGTTATATGAACATAACGGTCGAGAATTGGACCGTTAGAACAGGCTGAATCCAGAAACAAAGAAATTGGACTTAGTACAATGTGACGGTCGTACACCGGTCTGTTAGGTAAGCCTGACGGGCTACTGCAGGTCCGTTACAAGACTTAAAACTTCAATTTGTGCTTTTCTAGATAAATGGACTTTAATGGTACAACCAACTTGGCGTCCTAGTGGGAATCCCAAGCTCGCAGAGAATTACGGAGGCCTTGATATAAGATTTCCTAGTCCATCGGAAGGAATATCCAATAGAGAGATCCTCATGTTCAAGAATATGTTCCTATAGTGCAAGAGTGTGAACTAATGGACATATACAGGGATATGTGCCTTGTACTTAAAGAAAATGACTCTATAGATAAGAAAGAATGTGTAATGGTATAAAATCATGATAGAACTCATCAATATCTTTTCTAAATCAAGGTTTTAATACAAAACTATAGTGCTTTGGCATGAAATTATCATATGCTTGAAAATAACTCTAAAGTATGCAAATTCCTTGCATAAATCAATCTTGAAACTTAAAACCATGAAAAACAAGTTAAGATATAATTAACTAGGCATACATATATATTAATTGGACCGATCTTGATTCTATCTTAAGTTGACAAAACGTAGTGTTGTGTGACGGACTAGAATGGGCGCATCACAGGAAAGTAACGGTCTAGATTAGGTCCGTCAGGTTTCACTGAACCCTTCAGTCATTCACAGAGGGTGTGACGGTCAATGCAGGTCCGTTACATGTCCCTGGCGGTCTTACGATAGACCGTTAGGTCCTCTACTGACAGAAAATAAAACTATAGAAATCTATGATTAATTCATGGCATGCTAACTACTTTAATCATGTCAAAACAAGAAAAAGGCTATCTAGATACATAGGTGGTAATGAAATAACAAGAGATAGCTTTTTATCTTCAATTAGGGTTGAAGGCATGCATGAATGTATAGACTAATCCTACAACATGAAATTCATGAAGTATAATGCATGAAATCCAAATAAACTAAAGGGCTTTTATCCCTAACAATGTGTTTTTACCGTTAATGAGATAACCTACCTCTTAACTGGGCTTTAAACTTCTAATTTGAGTCTTCAAGGGCCGCCCTAGTTCTTCTCTTCCTGTGATTTTTCAACAACTTCACGTTGCCCTAACTCTCCAATCTCTTCACCTAAAGATGTGAAATTTGAAGGGTTAAAAGATGAAACTAAGTGGAACAAAAGTTTTAAAGAACCCTTCCCTAATTACCTCGTTTGGGCGTCCTAATTCCTTGATCTTCAGTGGTCCTTTGCTCTGAATCCTGGGCTACTATGACATGATCAACGACTTTAGAAGCCTTTATCTCCTTGGTTACTTGATCTCCTAACATGAAATTTTGAGGGTAGTTAGTCTAAAGTATTAGGATCGAAATACTCTAAAGAACTTGCCTGAGATTCTATCTTCTTACCATGATTCTTCACGAGCCAAAAGTAAGGGTCGCTCAGTTCAGAACTGGGTTCTATTTATAGAGTTTTAGATAGGGTTCAAGGATTTGAACGATTTTAGAGTCCTTAATTGGCAAAAACCTAATCTCTAAGAGTCCTTAGCAATGTTATAAGTTCTCTCAAGTTGGTCTCTAGCCAAGAGAATCCCAAAGTTCCAATCTTTTTGCAACTTTTTCTTCTCACGGAATCCGCTGAGTGTAATGGACTAGGACTGGTGCGTTACGTGACTATAGCGGTCGCCCGATAGACCGTTACATCAACTGGGCGTGGACATTCATCTTAATTCAAACTCTTTGGTTAATTATCCACTAAATTATCCCTTTTAAACTGTATTTATCCCTATATTTCATGGATAACTTAAATAACATTCTAGAATATGGGCCAAACTTATTGGGCTTGGTCCTTAAACCTATTGGGCTTTAATTATCAAAGCTAGATTAGTTAGTTAACATAATTAGGCCTTATAATCCTAATATTAATTCATTTGTTAATCTATTTTGGCCTTCATAACTTCCATAAAATTCTATAAATAATTTAGAAATTATTTATATAAATTCTAGGTCATTACACCCTCCCCCACTTAAAAGAATTTGGTCCCCAAATTCAATACATGGATTAGATGGAGAGTGTACTTACAATTGAATAATTCCGGGAATCTTTTCCACATGGCTTCTTCCGTTTCTCAAGTTGCTTCGGACGGCCATGATTTCTTCCATTGAATTTTGACCATAGGAATAGCTTTATTCCTTAGTTGACGCACTTCCCGTTTTAGAATCTTTATTGATGTTTGCTCGTACGTCATATCCTTCTGAATCTACAAATTATCGTAAGTGATAACATGGTAAGGATCATATACATACTTTTTCAGCATAGAGACGTGAAATACGTCATGAACTCCTGCTAATTGTGGAGGTAAGGCTAATCTATAAGCCACTTCACCGACCCTTTCAAGAATTTCAAATGGGCCAATGAACTTTGGAGTTAGCTTACCTTTGATGCCAAATCTTCGAATACCACGACCCAGAGAAACCTTTAGATACACATGATCTCCTACCTGAAACTCCAAGTCGCGCCTTCGATTATCAGCATAGGATTTTTGCCTATCTTGTGCCACCTGCAATCTTTCTCGAATGAGCTTAATTTTCTCTGAAGAATCCCTGATAATGTCGGGGCCTAGAATTTGCTTTTCCCTTATTTCATTCCAACATATCAGTGATCTACAGCCTTTTCCATATAAAGCTTCAAAATGTGTCATCTGTATGTTGGCCTGATAACTGTTGTTATATGCAAATTTACCAGAGGCAAGTGATAGTGCCAACTTCCTCCAAAATCAATAGCACAAGCCCTGAGCATATCTTCTACCACCTGATTTGTTCTTTCAGTCTGACCATCCATTTGTGGATGAAATGCTATGCTAAAATTCAATCTAGTCCCTAGTGAATGTTGTAGACCCTTCCAGAATTATGATGTGAATGTAGGATCTCTATCAGATATGATAGTGACAGGGACACCATGTAGCTTGACAATTTCCTTCATGTATAAGGCTGCTAGAATATCAAAAGACCATCGACTTTTGATTGGTATGAAATGTACAGATTTTGTCAATCGGTCTATGATTACCCAGATACCATCGTGTCCACCTCTTATCTTTGGTAAACCCATAATAAAATCCATTCCTATACTCTCCCATTTCCATGCTGTAATATCTAAGGGATGTAATTTACCTGCGGGTCTAAAATGTTTTGCCTTTACTTGTTGACAAGTGAGACAACGGGACACCAAATTAGCTATTTCTCTCTTCATATTGGGCCATCAGAAATTTCTTTTGAGATCTTGATACATTTTTGTACCACCTGGATGAATGGTGTACTTAGATTTATGTGCTTCTTCTAGGATCAGTTTCTACATATCCTCATGATCTGGTACACACACTCGGCCCTTAAATAGTAATCTTCCAGCAATGGAAATAGAAAATTCCGGCCTCTATTCTATGTTGGCTTTAATCTCCAGTAATACAGGATCAACATTTTGTAGCTTGACCAGATCTTCTATTAATGTAGGTTGAGCTTGAATATTAGCTATGAAACAATTATCTTCCTTCATGTCAATATCTAAGTTCAACTGAGCAAATTGAGGAATAAGATTAGTCATACTAATCATAAGACTTGATAGCTTTCACATTAGTTTTCTGCTGAGTGCATCTGCTACAGCATTAGCCTTGCCAGGATGATATTGAATAGCAAAATCAAAGTCTTTGAGATATTCTAACCATCTCCTCTGCCTCATATTTAACTCCTTTTGAGAGAATAAGTATTTCAAGCTTTTGTGGTCCGAGTAGACTGTGAATTTCTCTCCATAGAGATAATGACGCCAAATTTTTAAGGCAAAAATGACAGCAGCCAATTCCAAATCATGCACATGGTAATTTTTCTCGTGACGTTTCAATTGTCTTGAAGAATAACGGATTACCTTTCCATTTTGCATAAGGACGCACCTTAAGCCAATGCCAGACGCATCCGTATATACTTCAAATCCACCACCTTCCACCGGTAGTGATAGAATAGGAGCTGTAGTAAGATGGTTCTTAAGAGTTTGAAAACTCTCTTCACATTCCTCTGACCAGACAAAAGGATTTTCTTTTCTTCTGAGTCTAGTTAAAGGAACAACAATTTTTGAGAAGTCCTTAATGAACCTCCTATAATAACCAGCTAGACCCAGAAAGCTCCTTATTTCTGATATAGTCGTTGGTCGGCTCCAGTTTCTGATAGCTTCTACTTTAGAAGGATCTACAATGATACCTTCTTTTGAGATAATGTGGCCTAGGAATGAAACTTTCTTGAGCCAGAACTCACACTTGTTAAGCTTGGCATAAAGTTTATGTTCTCTAAGTGTTTGCAAAGCTATCCTCAGATGTCCTTCATGTTCCTCATTTATCTTGGAATATACCAGGATGTCATCAATGAAGACAACGGTGAACTGGTCCAGATGCGGCTGGAAAATATTGTTCATAGTTGCATAAATGCTGCTGGGGCATTTGTTAACCCGAACGGCATTACCACGAATTCATAGTGGCCATAACGACTTCGAAAAGCCGATTTATAAATGTCTTCTTCTTTAATTCTAAGCTGATGATAACCTGATCTGAGGTTAATCTTGGAGAAATACTCTGCTCCTAAAAGCTGATCGAAGAGCTCATCAATACGTGGTAACGGATACTTGTTTTTGATTATAAGTTGATTCAGTCGCCGGTGGTCTATGCATGACCTGAGAGAGCCATCCTTCTTCTTGACGAATAGAAATGACACACCCCCGGGGGATGTGCTAGGTCTGATGAAACCCTTATATAATACTTCCTGCAACTGCCTCTTTAGTTCCTTAAGTTCCGTGTGGGACATCCTGTAAGGGGCTATAGAAACAGGTGCAGCTCCTGGAATGAGTTCAATAGTGAAGTTTACTTCCCTCTCGTGTAGTAAGCTGGGTAATTCGGGTGGAAACACATCTGTGAACTCGTTTACAGTAGGAATCTCTGCTAGGATGATTTCCTTGGACTCGGTAACAATGACAGAAGCAAGAAAAGCTTCACATCCTTGCGAGATAAGTTTGCAAGCGTGAAAAGAGGATATAATAGTGGGATGTTTCCTATACTTGATGCCAAGAAAATAAAATCTTAGAAGATCGGGTTTTCGAAAGGATATAATCCTATTTCGGTAGTTAATATCAGCATCATGATCTATAAGCCAATCTACCCCTAAAATGGCATCGTACCCTTTCATGTCATGGCATACTAGGTTTACGGGGAGCTTGTGGCCTTCTGCAATTACTTAACTATCAAGATAATATTTGGTAAGGTTTGTTCCAGAACCTAAGGGTGTAGTTATAGCAGGATCTGAAGGTAGAGGAACTGATGCAATTGGTAATGTTTTTACAAAAGTAGTGGAGATAAAATAATGAGAGGCACCAGTATCAAATAGCACAAATGCAGGACGACAATAAATTTGAGGAGTACCTTCCATAAGCCCACCATCCCTGGGCGCTTCCTCTTCTTCTAGAACGGCATTGAGGCGAGCATGCCTCCTGCGTCATCCACCAGATGATCGATCCTTCACAAGGGGGCAATCTGGCATACGATGCTCCCTGCTTCAACATCGTAAAAAAGTACTAAGGTGCTTCCAACACTCTTCAGCCGAATGGCCAAACTTTTCGTAAAAAGTGCAAGCCGTGGTGACTTGCTCCTTCTCCTCCTTGACTTTCTTATTTTTCTGGGAACTTCTACCATTCTCGCTCCTGGATCTTTTTTTACTATCACGACTTTTGTGAGGCTCCGTGATACTAAACTTTTCTTTCTTGTAACGCCGATCTAATCGTCGGCTAGACTCTTCTCCTTTTCCTTTCAATTTCTCGACCTTTTTTAAGGTCCTTTCACATAAGTATGCCCGTTGAACCATCTCCGCATAAGTACGGATGTTTTGGGTCCCGAGCTGCTGAATGAAATCGGGTCGTAACCCGTCCATAAATCGATTAGCCTTCAATAGATCGGTACTGATTAAATGCGGAGCATAAGGTGCTAGTCTGGAGAATTGAAGTTCATACTCCGTAACTATCATCATTCCTTGTCGAAGAGAGGCGAACTCCATAGCCTTTATTTCTTTCACATGCTCAAAAAAGTACTTAGCACGTAACAAAGTGAGAAAACCATCCCATGTATGAGGTGCATCGGTCGGAGGTGTCGGAACCGACTTCCACCATGTATAGGCATCCTTGTTGAGTTAGAAAGTTGCAAGACGCACCTTCTCTTGATCGGTGCATTGGATGACGTCAAATATGTTGTTCATCTCATCAATCCAGTTCTCTGTTTCGTCTGGATTAGAAGAACCATAGAAATGCGGAGGGTTTAAACTCTGAAAATTGCGATGTAAGTCGCCAGCCCTCGCCCCTACGCCACCTTGCGCCATGGTTTGTAATGCCTTAGTAAGGCCGGCAACCGTTTGTTGCATGCCATCGCAATCTATGCGATGAGCCATTTGTAAAATAAGGTACCAGAGAGAAATATAACAACTTGTTATTTCTCATGGAATTGGAAGAAAATTAATCTTAAAGCTAATTAACTATCTTATCCCGGGCTCTACCCAATTCTCACATGGGTATGGGAATTTCTTCCTTAGTTCATAGGTAGGGGTCCTTAAACCTTGGACTTGTCATATGACATGATTCTTCTCCCTAAGTCCTAAGACTTAGGCTCTGATATCAACTTAACTGTCACGCCCCGAGCCTTTATGACAGTGGAAGACTAGCTCGAGGAACGTGAACAGCCCGCATGGTAAGTCTCTTGCAAGCAAGAACGATCAGAGCGCAAGACAATCACACACATAAATACAATTGCACAATATTTACTCAAGCTTCAACTTTCATTTCATTATCAATCAAATATTCAAATACAATCACTAATTCAACTTTCTTCATCATACTAGACTCTTGAAATAAGAAAATTACATAGACTCAATCTAAACTATGTAGACTTCCTAAGTCTTCACTCATTCTTCATTCACTCTCGGATCCGCTACTTGAATATTCCGAATCCGAACCTGACTCACTTCCATCTCCTAAAAAGATTGGAAATAGGTAATGAGAACACTTGCCCAGTAGGTATCTTCACATCAACATGAAGGCAGTATTAAAGTAATTAACATTTTAGCTCTAGAGGATAAGGTAAAATCATGCGAATGCGATGAATCACAAGTATAACCGAGCAACAAGACATTCATGTAAGATAGAATGAGCAAATATGAACAAGAATGTAGCATGGCCTTTCATGAACAAGAAAGTAACGAGAATGTACTAGTAATATCACGTAGTCATCATCCAAACATCTTTTGCTTATGAGCAAGTATTTGGTGAACTTCTGTGGAATATCATGTAACAAGCAAGAAAGTCATGGCATAGTAGATTTCACCGTGGATTTCACTTATTTATAGAGAAAGTACTCCCAGCGTAATGCAACGCCAGTAGCATCATACCCCATGGTTTACAGTATGTTTCCGACAATCAGCCGAGGGGAGTAGCATAGAGCCCTTGAACACAATTAGTGCTCGATCGCATCTTCAAGTATAAATCAAGCTACTTCTACGCATGTAAACAATATGGCCAAGAAAGTACAATTTTAATAAGTTTATGATAACAATAATTCAATGAACGAATGCTTATATTTGGAACAAGGAATTTCAATAACATATTAGAACTATGTTATGCCATGGAAATAAATCGGCAGCATAACGGAACATTCCTTATCTTTCATTCATTATATTAAGTCTCTTGGATAATATGACAAGTCCTAGACCATCAATAATTCATCTAGGAACTTTAGAATATCAACCCTTGAGTCAAACCTCGGGTTAAAGAATTTAGAACTGTGACGGTCTAATACTGGGCCATTATATGAACATAACGGTCGAGAACTGGACCGTTAGAACATGCTGAATCTAGAAACAAAGAAATTGGACTTAGTACAATGTGACGGTCGTACACCGGTCCGTTAGGTAAGCCGGATGGGCTACTGTAGGTCCGTTACAAGACTTAAAACTTCAATTTGTGCTTCTCTAGACAAATGGGCTTTAATGGTACAGCCAACTCGGCGTCCTAATGGGAATCCCAAGCTCGCAGAGAATTACAGAGGCCTTGAAACAAGATTTCCTAGTCCATCGGAAGGAATATCTAATAGAGAGGTCCTCATGTTCAAGAATATGTTCCTATAGTGCAAGAGTGTGAACTAATGCACATATACCGGGATATATGCCATGTACTTAAAGAAAATGACTCTATAGATAAGAGAGAATGTGTAACGGTATAAAATCATGATAAAACTCATCAATATCTTTTCTAAATCAAGGTTTTAATACAAAACTATAGTGCTTTGGCATGAAATTATCATATGCTTGAAAATAACTCTAAAGTATGCAATATCCTAACATAAATCAATATTGGAACTTAAAACCATGAAAAATAGGTTAAGATCTAATTAACTAGGCATACATATATATTAATTGGACCGATCTTGATTCTATCTTAAGTTGACAGAATGCAGTGTTGTGTGACGGACTAGTATGGGCGCGTCACAGGAAAGTAACGATCTAGATTAGGTCCGTCACGTTTCACAGAACCCTTCAGTCGGTCACAGAGGGTGTGATGGTCAATGCAGGTCCGTTACATGTCCCTGGCGGTCTTACGATAGACCGTTAGGTCCTCTGCTGATAGAAAATAGAACTATAGAAATCTATGATTAATTCATGGCATGCTAACTACTCTAATCATGTCAAAACGAGAAAAAGGCTACTTAGATGCATAGGTAGTAATGAAATAACAAGAGATAGCTTTTTATCTTCAATTAGGGTTGAAGGCATGCATTAATGTATATACCAATCCTACAACATGAAATTCATGAAGTATAATGCATGAAATCCAAATAAACTAGAGGGCTTTTATCCTTAACAATGTGTTTTTTCCGTTCATGAGATAACCTACCTCTTAACTGGGCTTTAAACTTCTAATTTGAGTCTTCAAGGGCCGCCCTAGTTCTTCTCTTCCTGTGATTTTTTAGCAACTTCACGTTGCCCTAACTCTCCAATCTCTTGACCTAAAGATGTGAAATTTGAAGGGTAAGAAGATGAAACTAAGTGGAACAAAAGTTCTAAAGAACCCTTCCCTAATTATCTCATTTGGGCGTCCTAATTCCTTGATCTTCAGTGGTCCTTTGCTCTGAATTCTGGGCTGCTATGATAGAATCAGCGACTTTAGAAGCCTTTATCTCCTTGGTTACTTGATCTCCTAACATGAAATTTTGAGGGTAGTTAGTCTAAAGTATTAGGAACGAAATACTCAAAAGAACTTACCTGAGATTCTATCTCCTTACCTTGATTCTTCACGAGTCAAAAGTAAGGGTTGCTCAGTTTAGAACTGGGTTCTATTTATAGAGTTTTGCTTAGGGTTCAAGGATTTGAACGATTTTAGAGTCCTTAATTGGCAAAAACCTAATCTCTAAGGGCCACTTTGGTAACGGGTTAGGATGGGTTAACTGGGGTCGGATGGGTTACTCCTTTTTTGATAGTTTTTTTCTTAACCCGGGTCGGATAGGGTTAAAGTGGATTAACTCATTCCTAGGAAATAAGTGGAATGAGTTAATCCGCCCGGGTTAGGGTTAAGGGTAGGGTGGGCTAACCCGGGTAAGCCACCCGCCCCTAACCTAACCCGTTACCAAAGTGGCCCTAAGTGTCACGCCCCGAGCCTTTATTACAGCGGAAGACTCGCTCGAGGAATGCGAACAGCCGGCTTGGTAAGCCTCTTGGAAGCAAGAACGATCAGACCGCAAGGCAATCACACATCAGAATGCAATCGCATAATATTTACTCAACTCCAACTTTCATTAATAATCAAATCCACTATTCGATTACAACAACTAATTCAACTTCCAACATGCTAGACTCAAGAAATAAGAAATTACATAGAGTCGATCTAAACAATGTAAACTTTCTAAGTCTTCGCTCATTCTTTATTCACTCTCGGATCCGCTACTTGAACATTCCGAATCCGAACCCGACTCACTTCCATTTCCTGAAAAAGAATAGAAATAGGTAATGAGCACACTTGCCCAGTAGGTATCTTCACATCAACATGAAGGCATCATTAAAGTAATTAACATCTTTGCTCTAGAGGAATAAGGTAAAATCATGCGAATGCGATCAATCATGCGATGAAACCAAAGTATGTAAGGTAGAATGAGAGCAAGTATGAACTAGCAAGAATGTTATAAGAACATGACATGGCCTTTCATGAACAAGAATGTAACGAGAATGTACTAGCAAGCCACATAATCATCACTCCAGTATCTTTTGCTTATGAGCAAGTACTTCGTGAATTTCTGTGGAATATCAAGAAAGTCATGTATAAGTATCAATCATGGTGTATCGTGTTGTGGATTTTTACTTATTAATAAAGAAAGTACTCCCAACGTAATGCGACGCCAATAGCATCATACCCCATGGTTTAGAATAGTATGTTTCCGACAATCAGTCGATGGGACTAGCATAGAGCCATTGAACACAATCAGTGCTCGATCGCATCTTCAAGTATAAATCAAACTTTTTCATGCATGTAACAATAAAGTATGGCCAAGAATGTGCAATTCCAACAAGTTCTTGATAACAACAATTCAATTAAGGAATACTTTAATGAGAATTATGAGAAATTAAGAATGACTTATACTATGTTATGCTTATAGAAATAAATCGGTAGCATAACGGTACATTCTTTATCTTCCATTCATTATATTAGGTATCTTGATCAATATGATAAGTTCTAGATCATCAAGAGTCCATCTAGAAACCTTGGAATATCAACCATTGGTCAAATCTTGGTTAAAATATTCAAGCAGTGTGACGGTCGTGTACTGGGCTGTTACATGATGTGACGCTCCAGTATTGGGCTGTTACATTAGTCTGAATCCAGAACCAAGAAATCAGACTTAGTTGAATGTGACGGTCGTATATTGGGCCGTTACATGTGCCTGACGGTCTAATATAGATCCGTTACACTACTGATAATCAGATAATATTGATAGTGTAATCTAATCACTTGGGTTTTAATGGTACAACCAACTCGGCTTCCTAGTGGGAATCCCAGGCTCGCAGAGAATTACGGAGGCCTTGAAATAAGATTTCCTAGTATATTGGAAGGAATATCCAATAGAGAGGTCCTCATGTCCAAGAATAATTTTCCTATAGTGCAAAAGGAACTAATGGACAACATATCGGAATATGTGCCATGTACTTAAAGAAATGACTCTATTGATAGAGAGGATGTGTAACAATAGGAAATCATGATAAAACTCCGTCAATACATCTTTAGAAAAATCATGATTTAGATACAAAACTATAGAATTTTGGCACATGAAATTAACATAACTTAAGATACCTTAATTATGCAATTTCTATCATGAATCAGCAGATAATCTTAAAGACATGAAATTTGGTCAAAACTTAGATAACTAGGCTTATTTAAGTTAACTTGACTGATTTTCAATTCTGCCTACGATTACCCTGACGGTCGAGGATGGGTGCGTCATAGTGATTGTGATGGTCTATCGAGAGGCCGTTATAGTAATGTAACGCTCCATAGATGGTGTGTCAGAGACAACAGAGTAATCTAATACAACAGAGAGTGTGACAGCTTATCGTAAGGCCGTTACAGTCTCTGACGGTCTAAGTATGATGCGTTAGAGTCCCTGCTAACAGTATAATGAAATAAAAAGACTATGATTTGAAACCATGTCATGTTTTGAAAAGATTTAACTACCCTAATCATGACAAAATGAAGTAAAGGTAATCTAGATGCACAGGTTGCAGTGAATTAACAAGATAATATCTTTGATCTTTGATTAGGGCTAAGAAAATATATGTATGCATGAACCCACTAAAACATGGAATTCATAGTCTATAATGCATGAAATCAAGCACAATTAGAGGGCTTTTATTCCTAACAAGATGTTTTTGTCAATCATGAGATAACCTACCGCTTAACTAGGCTTTAAACTTCTAATTTGAGCTTTCAAGGACCGCCCTAGTTCCTCTTTTTTTGTGACTCTTTAGCAACTTTACGCTGCCCTAGCTCCTCATGTAACACCCGTAAATTTTAATTAGAATAATAATATAATAATAATAATTTTCTACAAAAAAAAATTTCTTTTTATTTACCAATAATATTTAACTAATAAATATCACATGTCAAGTTATATTATTTTCACAAATTATTGAATTATAATTATTAATTTCAAATAAATAAAATAAATAAATAAATAAAAGTAAAAATAACAGTTCTCTCACTTTTGGAAGAAAGGGAGCTATAAAATATATATATAAAAGTTATTTTGGAATAATAAAAAGTATAAATAATATATTTTCCATAATTATAAATTATAAATGAAACCTAGAGCACTAAGGTATCATACAGAAGAAGTATCAACTTACCAAGGAAAATCATCTAGCATATTAGTTCACAACTTGCCTTTCACCCCGGTGACCAGGGTTTAAAACCCACGACCAACAATTTTACTTTATTGTAAACAAAAAAACGCCCAACCTTAGGGCGTTAATTCAATGAGAAACGCCCAAAAATTTTGTCGTCAAATGACCATTGGTGCGACTTGGAGTAAGGCGTGAATTCTATAAAGGACTTAAAAGATGACTTAAGCTAAGGCTTTATTTAAAACGTGGCTTAACCTAAGGCTTTAATTTGATAAAACGTGACTTAACCTAAGGCTTTAATTTGCAAAAACACGCCTTCTACTAAGGCGTTACTTATTTTGATTTCTATAAAGGACTTAAAAGATGACTTAAGCTAAGGCTTTATTTAAAACGTGACTTAACCTAAGGCTTTAATTTGATAAAACGTGACTTAACCTAAGGCTTTAATTTGTAAAAACATGCCTTCTACTAAGGCGTTACTTATTTTGATTTCTATAAAGGACTTAAAAGATGACTTAAGCTAAGGCTTTATTTAAAACGTGACTTAACCTAAGGCTTTAATTTGATAAAACGTGACTTAACCTAAGGCTTTAATTTGCAAAAACACGCCTTATACTAAGGCGTTAATTATTTTGATTTCTATAAAGGACTTAAAAGATGACTTAAGCTAAGGCTTTATTTAAAACGTGACTTAACCTAAGGCTTTAATTTTCTAAAACACGCCTTCTACTAAGGCGTTAATTTTCAAAAACACGCCTTCTACTAAGGCGTTAATTATTTTGATCGCCCAACCGACAGCCCCTCTGGCATGCGTTGGCAGGGCACCAGATCCGTTTTTTAGGATCTTGCCCCCCTATCCTATCGAACTAATCAGCATGGGGTTGTTTTATATCCCTTTCCTAGCTACTAGAGTCCTACGGTGACTCTAGTATTTACTGAGGGCTGCTGCTGGTCTTGCTGCTGCTGCTGCCCGGTGTGATGTTGCTTGGAGAGGGGGAATCCTTCTGCTACCCACTTCTTCTTCCTTTAAGGTAGGTGGTCTCATCTTTTAACTAAACCCTATAGACTAATTAACAAATCTAGTTAAGTTAGGGAATTAAATGCCATATCCATGTGTTTACCGTTTTCATTTATAACCCTTGGGGTTTACACTATGATGATCTGTTATCTATTTAAGTATAGGGCAAATATATGCAGTTTAATTTAAGTAATTAATATGTTAAATAGGTAATCATGCTAGTAATCATTATATTGTGAGTCAAATTAGAGAACTTGTTAGTTTAATTAAGAAAAACTGTTAGAAGAGCATGTTAGTTAATTAAGAGACTATTAGAAGGGCATGTTAATTAATTAAAGGGCTCATTAGTTAAATTGAAGATTTGATGGTTAACTTACATGACATTAGTATCATATTAAAGGATCAGATTGTTTAAGTAGAAGATCTTGCTAGATTACATGTTTAATTAGACCCTCTGTTAGCTAAATTACACACTTTCAGTAAAGATGTTAGTTAATTAGTGTCATTAAACTCTTAATTAGCTAGAGCCATCCGTTATAATTGAACTGGAAATCAGTCGGAATCAGGTATAGATGTTAATTAGTGAAAAATCCCAAATTTATGAACCCTTAGATAACTCTCAGACGGAAGGAAATTAGCCTCAGGTAAGAGGCGCCCTTGACAAGGGCGCCAATTACCAGAACTCTGTAAGAAGCGCCTCAGTCAAGGGCGCCAATTTCATGAGAAATGACTGCATGTGCAGTCGTCAATTCTTTCAACCAAAATAAAAATTTTATGAGTCTAGTAAGAAACGCCCTCTTCTAGGGCGTTAATTTAAACAAAAATTATATAAATAATGGAGCCTGTAAGAGGCGCCCTTGTCCAGGGCGCCAATTACTTAAATGGGGGCCTAACCCCCAGTCGTTAATTCGTATGCCTATATATATATATATTAAGAGCCTTATAAGAAATGCCATGTCCAAGGGCGTTAATTTAAAATATATATATATATATATATATATATTGGTAGGCCTGTAAGGGGCGCCCCTGACCAGGGCGCCACTTACAGAGGCCCCTGAAAGAGGCGCCCTGGTCTAGGGCGCCAATTCCACAAATGCTGCTTAATGCCCGTTGGTCTGTTTAAAGTCAATCCAGGGCACTAAATGAATAATTAAAATTTCTGTCAACCCATTTTAAATTTCAGTATCATTAATAAGCATATATAAATGAAATTGTCAATTTATATATATAATTGGTCTCACAAGGTCAAGAAATGTTAAGGTATATGCAAGATGAATACGTACATTAAGTAATCTTACAAGCTAATAAAAATAGATGAAAAAGGTTAATAAATATAGATGATATGAATGATGACAATCAAAATAAGCTAAAGAATTTGGCCAAATTGATATATATAAAGGAATTAAAGGATTAGTAAATCCTAGGGTACCAATCGGGTATACGGTTTTCCCGTGTTTTCCTACGTATAAATACTCCTTGAATTCTAGTCAAATTCCACCTTACAATTTCCTACTGGTCAAGCCTTGAAACTCTATATTGGCTATAAAATGAAAGTGGATGTCAAAAACATGACTAAAAATGCTGGCAAAAGGGCCCGGTCTGGTCCTGGGAGGAGCACCCGAAACCCATGGGAAAGATCTCTTGCTTGCCGGTGTCTTGCATTGCACCGGGATACATGCTAGATTGAGACATTCCACCCCTCACGTGTTCTACTTGACTTGCTTGACTTGCGTGGCCCGAATGGGCATTACATGTCTTGAATGATTACTTGAATGAATTGATAAATATAGCCAATTCTTGTTATACATGATCTGGATTACATTGCTTACTATTGCTTAAATTCTTGATATGATCAGTTATCCCTTGTTTAATATCCTTACTGCTTATTGAAACTTAAATTCAGCTCTTATCGTCTTTTATAATTCCTTGATTATCTCTTGTCAGCATGCATAGGTTAATTGCATTATTTCAATTGTAATTCATTTAAAGCCTGTTAGAATTTGAGACGTAAACCCTACTGAGCGACTCGCTCATCTAGTTGTTCTTCTAACCTTTCAGGTGAATTGGAGACCGGTCAGGACACCGATGGGGAAGAGACCGAGTGATGAGTGTAGTGATTATGTTATGTAATTTAGTGTGTTAAATAAATTTCAGGATGTATCAGTTGTAATTTCCAAGTTTAAATAAATGACTGTGTTGTAATTCAGTTGATTATTGTAATAATCATTAGTTCAAACTCATTTCGCCGTTAATAAATTAGATTTTGCGCACTCTATTGTAATTAGAAATTCATTTATAATCTAGCTTGCTTTGGTTCTATATAAAGAACTGTCGCGCCGCGGGTAAGCTTCCGCACTCGGGACGTGACACCTCAGCCTCTTGACCTAAGGATGTGAAATTTTGAGGGTAAGAAGATGAAACTAAGGTAAACAAATGGTTCTAAATAACTGAACTCTAATTACCTTGTTTAGATGTCCTAATTCCCTGATCTTCAGTGGCCTTTAGCGCTGATTCCATGGTTACTATGGTCGTACCAGTAACTTTGGAAGCTTCAATCTCCTTGGTTGCTTGATCTCCTAGCACGAAATTTGGAGAACTATTAGTCTAAAGTATACTAAATAAAATCTTTTAAAGAACTTACCTGAAATTATATCTCCTTACCTTGATTCTTCACGAGCCAAAAGTAAGGGTCACTCAGTTAAGAACTAGGTCCTATTTATAGGGCTTTGAAGATTAGATTGATTCTAGAGTCCTTAATTTTGCCAGAACCTAATCCCTAAGAGTCCTTAGTAATGTTATAAGCTCTCCCAAGTCGATCTCTTGTAGATAAGATCCCAAAGTTCTAATCTTTTTGCTCGTTCTTTCTTTCACGGAACTGTCAGAGTGTAACGCATCCAGACTGGTGCGTTACATGCTTGTAGCGGTCGCCCGATAGACCGTTACACCAAACGTGTACAGAGTTTCAATTAAATAAAACTATCTTGTTCATTTATCCTTATAATTATCTATAGAAATAGTATTTATCTTTAAAATACGTGAATAAGTCAATTAACCTTCTAGAACATGGGCCAAACTTAATGGGCTTGGTCCATTAACCTTTTGGATTATCTTTAAATAGGCTAGGTTAATTATTTAACCTAATTGGGCCTTATAATGACTTATTGATCTAATATTCTATTTATTAATTTATTTAGGCCTTTATAAATTCCCAAAAATAATTAAATATTCTATGAATAATTTATAAAAATTCTGGGGTCTTACACCCTCCCCCACTTAAGAGAATTTGGTTCCCAAATTTAATACATGGATTATGGAGAGTGTACTTACAGTTGAATAATTCTGAAATCATTTCCGCATGGCTGCTTCGGTTTCCCATGTTACTTCATATGGCCATGTTTTCTTCCATTGAATCTTGACCATCGTAATAACTTTATTTCTTAGTTGACGCACTTCCCGTTCCAGAATCTTTATTGGCATTTGCTCGTACGTCATATCCTTCTGAATCTCCAGATTGTCATAAGTGATAATATGGTCAGGATCATATACATACTTCTTCAACATAGAGACGTGAAATACGTCATGAACTCTTGCTAATTGTGGAGGTAAAGTCAGTCTATATGCTACTTCACCGACCCTTTCGAGAATTTCAAACGGACCAATGAATCTTGGAGTTAGTTTGCCCTTAATGCCAAATCTCCGAATACCACGACCTGGAGATACCTTGAGATACACATGGTCTCCTACTTGAAATTCTAAGTCGCCCCTTCGATTATCAGCATAAGATTTTTGCCTATCTTGGGCCATCTTCATTCTCTCTTGAATGAGCTTGATTTTCTCTGTAGAATCTCTGATAATATCGGGGCCTAAAAATTGTCTTTCCCCTATTTCACTTCAACATATTGGTGATCAACAACTTTTTTCATATAGAGCTTCAAAAGGTGTCATTTGTATGCTGGCCTGATAACTGTTGTTATAAGAAAATTCTACCAGAGGTAAGTGATCATGCCAACTACCTCCAAAATCAATTACGCAAGTCCTGAGCATATCTTCTACCACCTGATTTGTTCTTTCTGTCTGACCATCAGTTTGTGGATGAAAGGCTGTGCTGAAATTCAATCTAGTCCCTAGTGACTGTTGTAGACCTTTCCAAAATTATGATGTGAATCGAGGATCTCTATCAGATATAATAGTAACAGGGACACCATGTAATTTAACAATTTCCCTTATGTATAATGCTGCCAGGATATCCACAGACCATTGACTTTTGATTGGTATGAAATATGCAGATTTAGTTAATCGGTCTATGATTACCCATATACCATCGTGTCCACCTCTTGTCTTAGGTAACCCTATAATGAAACCCATCCCTATACTCTCCCATTTCCATTCGGGAATGTTCAAGAGGTGCAGTTTACCTGCAGGTCTAAAATGCTATGCCTTTACTTGTTGACAAGTGAGACAGCGAGATACGAAATCAGCTATTTCTCTCTTCATGTTGGGCCACCATAAATTTCTTTTAAGATCTTGATACATTTTTGTACCACCTGGAAGAATGGTGTACTTGGAATTGTGTGCTTCTTCTAGAATCAATTTCTTCGTATCCTCATGGTCCGGTACACACACTCTGCCCTTGAATAGCAATCTTCCATCCTCCGTAATAGAGAAATCCGACCGTTGTTCAATATTAGACTTAATTTCTAGAAATATAGGATCATCATTTTGCAACTTGACTAGATCCTCTATAATGGTAGGTTGAGCTCGGATATTAGCCATGAAGCAATCTTCTTCCTTCCTGTCAATATCTAAGTTCAACTGAGTAAAATGAGGAATAAGATTAGTCATACTAATCATAAGACTTGAAAGCATACCCATTGGTTTTCTGCTGAGTGCATCCGCAACAGCATTAGCCTTGCCAGGATGATATTGAATAGAAAAATCAACATCCTTGAGATATTCCAACCATCTTCTCTGCCTCATATTTAGCTCTTTTTGAGAAAATAAGTATTTCAAACTTTTGTGATCCGAGTAGACCATAAACTTTTCTCCATAGAGATAATGACACCAAATTTTCAAGGTAAATATGACAGCTGCTAATTCCAAATCATGTACAAGATAATTTTCCTCGTGACGTTTCAACTGTCTAGAAGAATAACAGATCACTTTTCCATTTTGCATGAGGACACACCCTAAGCCAATACCAGATGCATCCGTATATACTTCGAATCTACCACCTTCCATCGGTAGTGATAGAATAGGAGCTGTAGTAAGATGATTCTTAAGAGTTTGAAAAATATTCCTCTCACCAGATAAAAGGATTTTTTTTTCTCGTCAATCTAGTTAAAGGAACTACAATCTTTGAAAAATCTTTAATGAATCTTCTATAATAACCAGCTAGACCAAGAAAACTTCGTACTTCCGATACGGTCATTGGCCTGCTCCAATTCTTGACAGCTTCTACCTTAGAAGGATCCACTGCAATACCTTCTTTTGAAATAATGTGGCCTAGGAATAAAACTTCCTTGAGCCAGAATTCACATTTATTTAGCTTGGCATAGAGTTTATGTTCTTTAAGTGTTTGCAAAGCTATTTTCGAATGTTCTTCATGTTCCTCCTTTGTCTTGGAGTATATCAAGATATCATGAATGAAGACGATGATAAACTGATCCAAATATGGCTGGAAGACACTGTCCATAAGTTTCATGAATGCTGTCGGGGCATTAGTTAATCTGAATGGCATTACCACGAATTCATAGTGGCCATAACGACTTCGAAAAGTAGATTTATAAATGTCCTCTTTTTTAATTCTAAGCTGATGATAACCTGATATGAGGTCTATCTTAGAAAAATATTCTGCTCCGAAAAGCTGATCGAAGAGCTCATCAATACGTGGCAGTGGATACTTATTTTTAATTGTGAGTAGATTCAGTCGCCGGTAATCGATGCATAGCCTGAGAGAACCATCCTTTTTCTTGACAAATAGAACCGGCGCACCCCAAGGGGATGTGCTAGGTCTGATGAAGCCTTTGTCTAGTAATTCCTACAACTACCTTTTTAATTCCTTGAGTTCTGTGGGGGACATCCTGTAAGGGGCTATAGATATAGGTGTTACTCCTGGGATGAGTTCAATAGTGAAGTTTACTTCCCTTTCGGGCGGTAAACTGGGTAATTCAGACGGGAACACATCGGGGAACTCATTTACAATAGGAATGTCCGCTAAGATAATCTCTTTGGATTCGATAATAATGACGGAAGTAAGAAAAGCTTCACTTCCATGCGAGATAAGTTTGCAAGCATGAAGAGAAGATATGATAGTAGGATGCTTCTTGTACTTGATGCCAAGAAAAGAGAATCTCGGAAGACCGGGCTTTCGAAAGGATATAATCCTATTTCGGCAATTGATATAAGCGTCATGATCTATAAGCCAATCTACCCCTAAAATGGCATCATAACCTTTAATGTCAAGGCATACTAAGTTTGCGGGGAGATTGTAACCTTCTACTATCACTTCGCTATCAGGATTATAGATGGTAAGCTTTGTTCCAGGACCTAAGGGTATGGAAATAGCAAGATCTGAAGGTAGGGGAACTGATGCAATTGATAATATTTTCACAAAAGTAGTGGAGATAAAAGAATGAGAGGCACCAGTGTCAAATAGCACAAATGTAGGACGAGAATAAATTTGAAGAGTACCTTCCATAAGTCCACCATCCCTGGGCGCTTCCTCTTCTTCTAGAACGGCATTGAGGCGTGCCTGCCTCCTACGTCCTCCACCAAACGATTGGTCTTTCATAAGGGGACAATCTGGCATGCGATGCTCCCTGCTTCCACAACGTAAACAAGCGCCAAGGTGCTTCCAACACTCCTCAGGCGAATGGCCGAATTTTTCACAAAATGTGCAAGCCGTGGCGACCTGCTCCTTCTCCTCCTTGACTTTCTTTTGCTTATGGGAACTTCCACCATTCCCATTCCTGGATCTTTTCTTACTATCACGGCTCTTGTAAGGCTCCGTGATGCTGAACTTTTCTTTCTTATAACGTCGATCTGAGCGTCGGCTAGACTCCTCTCCTTTCCCTTTTAATTTTTTGACCATTTCCAAGGTCCTTTCACACAAATACGCTCGTTGAACCATTTCCGCATATGTACGGATGTTTTGGGTCCCGAGCTGCTGAATGAAACCGAGTCGTAACCCGTCCATGAACCGATTAGCCTTCAATAAATCGGTACTGGGCAAGTGTGCTCATTACCTATTTTCATTCTTTTTCAGGAAATGGAAGTGAGTCAGGTTCAGATTCGGAATGTTCAAGTAGCAGATCCGAGAGTGAATAAAGAATAAGCGAAGACTTAGGAAGTTTACATTGTTTAGATCGAGTCTATGTAATTTCTTATTTCTGTGGACAATCATGCGATTAAACCAAAGTATGTAAGATAGAATGAGAGCAAGTATGAACTAGCAAGAATGTTATAAGAACATGACATGGCCTTTCATGAACAAGAATGTAACGAGAATGTACTAGCAAGCCACATAATCATCACTCTAGTATCTTTTGCTTATGAGCAAGTACTTCATGAATTTCTGTAGAATATCAAGAAAGTCATGTATATGTATCAATCATGCTGTATCGTGTTGTGGATTTTCACTTATTTATAAAAAAAGTACTCCCAGCACAATGCGACGCCAGTAGCATCATACCCCATGGTTTATAATAGTATGTTTCCGACAATCAGCTGAGGGGACTAGCATTGAGCCCTTGAACACAATCAGTGCTCGATCGCATCTTCAAGTATAAATCAAACTTTTCCACACATGTAACAAAAGAGTATGGCCAAGAATGTACAATTCCAACAAGCTCCTGATAACAACAATTCAATAAAGGAATGCTTTAATGAGAATTATGAGAAATCAAGAATGACTTATATTATGTTATGCTTATAGAAATAAATAGGTAGCATAACGGTACATTTTTTATCTTCCATTCATTATATTAGGTTTCTTGATCAATATGATAAGTTCTAGATCATCAAGAGTCCATCTAGAAACCTTGGAATATCAACCCTTGGTCAAACCTTGGTTAAAATATTCAAGCAGTGTGACGGTCGTGTACTGGGCCGCTACATGATGTGACGCTCCAGTATTGGGCCGTTACATTAGTCTGAATCCAGAACCAAGAAATCGGACTTAGTTGAATGTGATGGTCGTATATTGGGCCGTTACATGTGCCTGACGGTCCAATATAGATCCGTTACACTACTGATAATCAGAAAACATTTATAGTGTAATCTAATCACTTGGGTTTTAATGGTACAACCAACTCGACGTCCTAGTCGGAATCCCAGGCTCGTAGAGAATTACGGAGGCCTTGAAACAAGATTTCCTAGTCTATTGGAAGGAATATCCAATAGAGAGGTCCTCATGTCGAAGAATAATGTTCCTATAGTGCAAAGTAAACTAATGGACAACTTACAGGAATATGTGCCATGTACTTAAAGAAATGACTCTATTGATAGAGATGATGTGTAACAATAGGAAATCATGATAAAACTCCATCAATACATCTTTGGAAAAATCATGATTTAGATACAAAACTATAGAATTTTGGCACATGAAATTAACATAACTTAAAATAACTTAAGATGCCTTAATTATATAATTTCTATCATGAATCAGCAGATAATCTTAAAGACATGAAATTAGGTCAAAACTTAGATAACTAGGCTTATTTAAGTTAACTTGACTGATTTTAAATTTTGTCTACGATTACCCTCACAGTCGAGGATGGGTGCGTCATAGTGATTGTGACTGTCTATCGAGAGGCCGTTACAGTAATGTAACCCTCCATAGATGGTGCGTCAGAGATAACAGAGTAATCTAAATACAACAGAGAGTGTGATGGCTTATCGTAAGGCCGTTACAGTCTGTGACGGTCTAAGTATGATGCTTCAGAGTCCCTGCTAATAGTATAATGAAATAAAAAGATTTTGATTTAAAATCATGTCATGTTTTGAAAAGATTTAACTACCCCAATCATGATAAAATGAAGTAAAGGTCATCTAGATGCATAGGTTGCAGTGAATTAACAAGATAATATCTTTGATCTTTGATTAGGGCTAACAATATGTATATATGCATGAACCCACTAAAATAAGGAATTCATAGTCTATAATGCATGAAATAAAGCACAATCAGAGGACTTTTATTCCTAACAAGATATTTTTGCCAATCATGAGATAACCTACCGCTTAACTAGGCTTTAAACTTCTAAATTGAGTTTTCAAGGACCGCCCTAGTTCCTCTCTTTTTGTGACTCTTCAGCAACTTCACGCTGCCCTAGCTCATGCCTCTTGACCTAAGGACGTGAAATTTTGAGGGTAAGAAGATGAAACTAAGGTGAACAAAAGGTTCTAAATAACCAAACTTTAATTACCTTGTTTAGACATCCTAATTCCCTGATCTTCAGTGGCCTTTAGCTCTGATTCCAGGGTTACTATGGTCGAACCAGCAACTTTGGAAGCTTCAATCTCCTTGGTTACTTGATCTCCTAGCATGTAATTTGGAGAACTATTAGTCTAAAGTATACTAAACAAAATCTTCTAAAGAACTTACCTGAAATTATATCTCCTTACCTTGATTCTTCACGAGCCAAAAGTAAGGGTCGCTCAGTTAAGAACTAGGTCCTATTTATAGGGTTTTGAAGATTAGATTGATTCTAGAGTCCTTAATTTTGCTAGAACCTAATCCCTAAGAGTCCTTAGTAATGTTATAAGCTCTCCCAAGTTGATCTCTTGTAGATAAGATCCCAAAGTTCTAATCTTTTTGCTCATTCTTTCTTTCACGGAACTGTCAGAGTGTAACGCATCCAGACTGGTGCGTTACATGCTTGTAGCGGTCACCCGATAGACCGTTACACCAAACGTATACAGAGTTTCAATTAAATAAAACTCTCTTGTTTATTTATCCTTATAATTATCTATAAAAATAGTATTTATCTTTAAAATACGTGAATAAGTCAATTAACCTTCTAGAACATGGACCAAACTTAATGGGCTTGGTCCATTAACCTTTTGGATTATCTTTAAATAGGCTAGGTTAATTATTTAACCTAATTGGGCCTTATAATGACATATTGATCTAATATTCTATTTATTGATTTATTTAGGCCTTTATAAATTCTCAAAAATAATTAAATATTCCAAAAATAATTTATAAAAAATTTCGGGGTCTTACACTAAGAGTCCTTAGCAATGTTATAAATTCTCCCAAGTTGGTATCGAGCCAAGAGAATCTCAAAGTTCCAATCTTTTTGCAACTTCTTCTCACGCAATCTGCTGAGTGTAACGGACCAGGACTGGTGCGTTACGTGACTGTAGCGGTCGCCCGATAGAGCGTTACATCAACTTGGCGTGGACATTCATCTTAATTCAAACTCTTTGATTAATTATCCACTAACCTATCCCTTTTAAAGTGTATTTATCCCTATAGTTCGTGGATAACTTAAATAACCTTCTAGAATATGGGCCAAACTTCTTAGGCTTGGTCCTTAAACATATTGGGCTTTAATTATCAAAGCTAGATTAGTTATTTAACATAATTGGGCCTTATAATCCCAATATTAATTCATTTGTTAATCTATTTTGGCCTTTATAAATTCCAGAAAATTCTATAAATAATCCAGAAATTATTTATATAAATTTTGGGTCACTACATAAAAAGTTTGACAAGCCTGTCTGCTATTCCTGTAGAAAACTAGGACACATCAAGTCTGAGTGTCTAGAAGGAGTTAAGAAAATAATGCCTAGGTGGAAGGGCAAGAAGAAACATGCCATGGTGTGTACATGGAGTGATGATGATGTCTCACACTATAAATCAATCGGTTTCTATCAATAGATTAATTCATGCTTCATGTAGGACAATGCAGTTCATGTGGTTGTCATATAGACATGCATTACTTGTTCAAGTCCATACTCTGTCAGCACAGTCTGGACAGTAGTGGGTCGACCCCCCTTCCAGATGGGTCGACCCCCCAGATTCGCAAGTCAGTTCATTGGCGTTGGGCATCCAAGTCTATACATTGATTCACTGTTCATGCCTTCCTTCAAAGTCTGTACAGCCATTCCTTGAGATCAAGTCTATACATCGGTTTGTTTGATCAAGTCTGTACAGCGGTTGCATTCATTGGAAGTCTATACATTCCCAGCCTTTACCACAGTTGAACCCCAAGTCTGTACATCGCCTCATATCTTCCAAGTCTATACATCCTCAGTTGAACCCCAAGTCTGTACATCGCTTGCATCTTCAAAGTCCATACATCCATAGCAAGTCTGTACACTGACACTTTACCTACGTTCAGAACTTCAAGTCTATACAGTGGTAAACTCTACACATTGGCTTCCAAGTCTGAACATCGCTGTTGCATTCACGCAAGCCGTTACATTGCACTGTTCATGCACGGCACACCAAGTCTGTACAGAGTTCGCGTCTCATGCATCGTCTACATAAAGTCCATACATTCACTGTAGCTTGATTAGCTGAAGTGTGTACATCCATGGTCTCATGAAGGGTGTACATTGCGTCACATTATTAAACTCTGCACATTGTGCTTTAAAGATCACCAAGTTTATACATTGCTCATAGCACACACGTTCAAAGCCTGAAGTCTGTACAGCCTTGACATATGCTCCTAAGTCTATACATCACAAAGTCTGCACATCGTAGTGTTCAAGCCTTTCAAGTCTATACACTGGTTCAGGGATCCCAAGTCTATACATCGGTCCTCAAGCGTTACAAGTCTGTACAGCCTGCTTCATCGTTCAGAATCTGTACATTCCTCAAGGGCCAAGTGTATACACTGTCCACGTGTTCACATTTACAAAGTCTATACATCGTGGGGCTTCGAATCTTCAAGTCTATACATCCTTCAAGGGCCAAGTCTATACACTGTCTCGCTCACATCTTCAAGGGGTAAGTCTATACATCGTTCACTCAACTTCAGCTTTTGCATTAAAGTCTATACAGTGGATTGAGCATCGTAAAGTCTATACAGTGAATTAAGCATTGTGAAGTCTGTGTAGTGGCTGAGCATCGTGAAGTCTATATAGTGGCTGAGCATCGTGAAGTCTATACAGTGGCTGAGCATCGTGAAGTCTATACAGTGGTTAGGCTCGTTCATGCAGCGTTCATCTCAAGTCTGTACACTGCCTTTCACATGCACTCATTCATCAAGTCTGTACAGTCCCTTGGTTGCAAGTCTATACACTCGATTGCTTCATACATTACCAGAAGTCTACACATCCCCCTCTGCTATGTAATGCATCAGTTTTTAAGTCTATACACTGAGGACGCTGAAGGCCCTCAAGTGTATACATTCTCACATTGTACACACTTATTCATTTGCTACTTCTAAAGTATATACACTCGTTGTTATAAGCCTGAACTAACTAATTCGATTCATTTCTTTTGTCTCTTCCTGCAGATGACTCAGGTTAATGATTGGGCATGTGAACCGAGGATGATGCCTGGCACGTGATTCGAGGAAAAGGAGGGAACGAGACCCACTCGTGTGAAGTCCTGGAATGCAAGTCGGAAGCCATATAAAAAGGTGTCTTCTGCGAACAGGAGAAGGGAATGAAAAAGAAAAAAGAGGCTGAAGTGAAGAATCCCTGAGCATAAGAAGAAAAGCGAGAGCCTCCACGTTCCAGAGAAAAGATAGAGAGAAGAATTTGAGAGATATGAACTGAGAGAAAAGTCCTTGAGAGATAGAAGAAATCGTGCTGTGAAGATTTGCTTCTTCAGAAGCTACATTTGTTTTTGGTTTTCAGAAACGATTGTCGTTCATCGTTGGTCTTGTTTTCCTTTCTGTTTTTCATTTCTTCATTCCTGATTCCGAAGTGTTACCCTCTAGTGTTTGGAGGAAGAGAGTGTTACTCCAGTTCCCCTCTAGGCTGCAGAGGAAGAGAGATCTGTGATCTCTGGTTTTGCCAGTGACGGACTGTCACTAGCAGGTTCCCTCCGGGTTGGAGGAAGGGAGAGCCATCTCCGGTTTTGGTCTTGCTGGTTGCAGGTCCAGGTGTCAAGCTCTGTGGGTAGCAGAGTTTGGTTGAGGGATTTGTTTCCCTTGGTTGTTCAAGTTGTGTGGCAGCATCTTGTTCGCAGACTGAGTCTGCAGTTTTCTAGCAATGGCTAGTGGAATCCTCACTCTAGTTGGAGTGAGGGGTGGATGTAGATTGTGGACTACAATCGAACCACCTTAAAATTTCTTGTCTCCTCTGTGGTTTGCTGTTATCGGTTGTGCTCTCCATCTGCTTGGCATTGTGTTTGACTGTGGACAGTCTTTTTCAATCGCACCTTCTTATTCTGTCTTAGTTATTCACTGCGTTAGCTATATTATTTTGCTGTATCTGAAGGGTCGAAATTCGAAGTAGTGATTTTCCGCTGAAGTTTGTAAATCGGGAGTGATCTATTCATCCCCCCCTTCTATATCACTCTTCGCTGCGCTAACATTTGGTATCAGAGCAGGTTTGCATTATGTGGGCAAACGGTCAGGGAAATGCTAATGGTCCTCGAAGTTTCATGCCTGAAGGTCAATCCATTAGTCGCCCTCCATACTTTGATGGTAATACCTATCTCTTTTGGAAGAACAGGATGGAAGTGTTTATCAGGGCACAGAGCCACAAGCTGTGGAGGGTAATTACTGTTGGGCCGTATGATCTGCCACCGAACGAGGACGCGTGGACAGATGATCATGTCAAGCTATCTTCACTCAACTGGACGGCGTTGAACATCATCCAGTGTGCTGTTCACCTAGAGGAATATGCCCGCATATCTGCCTACAAGACTGCCAAGCGAATGTGGGATGAGCTACAATTAATCTACGAAGGTACAGCTCAAGTGAAAGCCTCGAAGGTAAATCTCTACACCTCTAAGTATGAATTATTTAGGATGAATGCAGAGGAGAATATTACTGAAATGTATGCCAGGTTGTCCTTGATCACAAACACTCTTAAGGGGCTAGGGAAGGATCTAGCTGAGGCAGATATAGTCGGGAAAATTCTTAGATCTTTATCCCCAGCATGGCACACTAAGGCCATAGTGATAGAGGAGTCAAAAGATCTGACGACCTTGACAGTGAATGAACTCATAGGATCCCTCATGACCTATGAGATGAATTTCAAAGGAGGTGGTGAAGGAAGTGACAGGAAGGGTAAGAATGTAGCTCTCAAGGCATCCCGCAACAAGAGTAGCAGTAGCAGCAGCAGCAGCAATAGCGGTGAGTCCGATGGTTTTTCCTATCTCGACCAGAAGGAGCAGGCAATGCTCACTCGACAGTTAAGTAAATTTTTAAGGAGAAAGGGGAAGACCTTTAGGAGGAAGAAGCCATACTCCTTTAACAATAATGTTGAATCTACCAATCATAAGGACAGAAATTATAAGAGACTAACTTATTTTCATTGTAACAAATAGGGGCACATGAAAGGCGAATGCCCAGATCTCCAGAAGAAGGGTCCCTACTTTCAGAAGAAGAGCTCAAAGGTGTAGAAAAAGAAGAAGTCACAGGCGATGGTCTGCACGTGGAGCGAGGAGGAAGAAGATCCCGAAGACACTTCCTCAGAGGAGTATGAAGAAGGAATTTGCCTTATGGCAAATAGCGAAGAGGAGGTAATAAATGTCTTTGAAAATTTCTCTATTGATGACTGGGAAGATGTTTATGGTGAATTGTTAGACAAGTTTAATTCTCTCAGTAAAGAGCATAGGGTCCTCAAAAGAAAATTTAATACTAATGTTGAAGAACAAACCCAGGTCTGTGACGAAAATCAGAAACTAAAAGAGCAACTAGAAGAAATGACCTCACTAAGAAAAGAAAATGATAAGCTCAAGGGAGAAAACCAGGAGAGTCACACCCAGCTCAATGAACTGAAAACTAAAATTGAAGAAAGCCTGAATGAAATTAGAGTGAACTCAGAGAAATATGAAGCTGTTAAGATAGTGAATGCTGAACTGTTAAAAAATTCCGAGTCACTACAAAAAGAGCTGGAAAACAAACAAAACGTTTTGGAAAGATTTGTTCAGGGAAAAACTAGTCCGAATGCTATTCTAGGGACAAGGGTTAACTTCAATAAGGAGGGTCTAGGCTATGACCCAACTAACAAGAGACCCCTACAATTCAAGACCATCACCTTCTGCCCAGAGAAGGGAAAAGAGAAGCTGGACACACCATCCAGCTCAAACAGCAGTAAAGGAGCTCAATGTTCGAAAGAAACTTTAAAGAACAGTGCTGGTCAACCATTTAAAATGGGAATGAATTTTGTGAAGAACTTCACTAAGCCCACTCATCAGAACATAAATGGTAAATGGACCAAGCAAGTGGATCAGAAGAAAAGCTGGAATTACTACAATCAGATGGGTCCAAACATGACCTACTGGAGAAATAATTATCATCTTTAAAAATCTGTTAATCAACAAGCTCACAGGAGATTTCCTAGGAATGCGAAGCCTAATGACTGGAATAGAGCTTACTTCTCCAGACCAGCTGGACTAAATTTCAATAAACCAGAAGTAAAGGTGCCAGAGAAAACCATGCTGAAGCAAATCTGGATACCTAAACATTTGATCAGAGATTTGAACAATGTCTTTGGACCCAACTCATCTTGGGTTCCAAATCACTTTGCTTGATTTTGTTTGTGTAGGTCGGCCTGGCAGCTGAAGACAACAAGTGGTACCTCGATAGTGGCTGCTCCAGGCACATGACAGGAGACGGATCCAAGTTCAACAAGATAGAGATGAAGGTAGGGGGTCTGGTCAAGTTTGGAGGAAAGAACAAAGGTAAGATAATTGGAGTTGGCACAGTAGGTAGGACTTCCACAAACTCCATTGAAAAAGTTCTACTTGTGGAAGGTCTTCAACACAACCTGATTAGCATTAGTCAGTTATGTGACAAGGGTCACAGGGTTGTGTTTGATGATAATTCATGCAAAATCTTTGAAATAAATTCTGATGTGGTTAAATTTATAGCCAACATGATTAATAATGTTTACATGGTAGACTTAGATGAGGAATCTGAATCTAATATTTATTTATCTGCCAATTCTGAAAATGATGCTTTTGAATGGCATAGACGTTTAGGCCATGCTAGCTTTACTACTTTAAATAAATTGGTCAAGCATGATTTAGTTAGAGGCATGCCTAGAATTAAATTCAATTCTATTTCAAAATCATGTGATGCCTGTGCTCTAGGCAAACAGACCAGGAATTCTTTCAAGCTAAGATCTGAGCCATTGTCCTCTAGACCAATGGAACTTCTCCATATGGACCTTTTCGGTCCTACTAGAACTCAGAGTCTTAATGGGAACAGGTTTGGCTATGTCATCATAGATGACTTCTCTAGATATTCATGGATCTTTTTCTTAGCAAATAAAAGTGATGCATTTCAAAAGTTTAATCAGTTTTTTAATAAGGTCAAACAAGAAGGAAAACACAAGATCTGTTCTATTCAATCTGACCATGGAGGTGAGTTTGAAAACTCCATGTTTTCTGATCTTTGTGAAAGAGAGGGACTAACACACAGATTTTCTTCTCCCAGGACACCTGAACAGAATGGAATTGTGGAGAGAAGAAATAGAACTGTTGTGGAGATGGCCCGAACTATGCTAATTGAAAGTCAATTACCAAGGAGGTTTTGGGCAGAGGCGGCCAATACAGCAACTTACATAATCAACAGGGCCATGGTAAGACCCATTCACAAGAAAACACCCTATGAGCTTCTAAAAGGTAAGAAACCAAACTTGTTTCATTTCAGAATTTTTGGAGCTAAATGCTTTATTCATAACAATGACAAGAAAGATTTAGATAAGTTTGAAGCTAAAAGCTCCCCTGGAATATTTTTAGGATACTCTGAAGTGTCTAGGGCATATAGGGTCTTTAACATATCAGACCAGAAAGTTGAAGAGTCTCCACCCATCATTTTTAGTGAAAAGAAAGGTGTCACTAACATTGAAAATGTTGACAGGGGTTCCAATCATGATGGGGAATTCCTAGAAGACCAAGAAAAAGAGAAGACTCAGTCGAGTGGAACAGCAAATCCTCCCAACCAGGAAGAGCCAAGAGAAACAGGTGAGTCTTCAATAAATGTTAGATTTCTTAAAGATCATCCGATAGATAATGTCATAGGCAATCCTGAAGATCCTCTTCAAACTAGGTCTCATTTTAGGAATGTGAATAATGAAGACTTAATTGCTTTAGTCTCACAAATTGAACCCAAATCAGTAGAAGAGGCCTTAGCTGATCAAGCTTGGGTCAATGCTATGTGTGAGGAATTGGGCCAATTCGAAAGAAATAATGTCTGGGAACTTGTTCCAAGACCAGATAATGTTAATATCATAGGAACTAAGTGGGTGTTCAAAAATAAAATGAATGAAGATGGAATCATTTCTAGGAATAATGCCAAATTAGTAGCCAAGGGCTACTGTCAGGAATTTGGTGTAGATTTTGATGAATCCTATGCACCTGTTGCTAGGATGGAAGCTATAAGATTGTTGCTTGCTTTTGCATGTTCAAAGAATATAAAACTCCAACAAATGGATGTTAAAAGTGCCTTTTTAAATGGAGTCATTAAAGAAGAGGTTTTTGTTGAACAACCCCCCAGATTTCAATTCTCTCCTCAACCTAACCAAGTTTTCAGGTTAAACAAAGTCTTGTATGGTCTAAAGCAGGCTCCTCGAGCATGGTATGAAAGATTGGCTGAATTTCTGATCAGCAAGGGCTACAAAAGAGGTAAAGTTGATCAAACCTTATTTACCAAGGGTACAAATAAAGATCTCATCATAGTTCAGGTATATGTAGATGACATTGTATTTGGATCAACTAAGCATGAACTATGTGATGAATTCTCTAAAATGATGTCTGCTGAATTTGAGATGAGTTTGGTTGGTGTACTAAAGTACTTT
The DNA here is from genome assembly GCA_022559845.1 of Amorphophallus konjac. Taxonomy (NCBI): domain Eukaryota; kingdom Viridiplantae; phylum Streptophyta; class Magnoliopsida; order Alismatales; family Araceae; genus Amorphophallus; species Amorphophallus konjac. Next base: position 212,373,201 of record CM040125.1, on the reverse strand, counting down.
CTTGGCTTGCAAGTACAACAGTCAGAGGATGGATACTTCATCAACCAGACCAAATACACAATGGAACTATTCAAGAGGTTTGGTATGGAAAACCTGAAGCACATTACAACACCCATGGGTACCAATACCTCACTGGATACAGATGAGACAGGTAAAGAAGTAAATGCCAAGCTTTATCGAGGTATGATTGGATCTCTTCTTTACTTGACAACTTCTAGACCTGATATACAGTTCAGTGTAGGAATGTGTGTAAGGCGTCAGTCTAGACCTACTGAATTATATTTAGCAGCAGTGAAAAGAATTTTTAGATATTTGTCAGCTACTCATTCTCTTGGTTTATGGTTTCCTTCATCACACACATTTAACTTAGTTGCATACACAGATGCTGATTAAGCAGGATGTAAACTAGACAGGAAAAGCACTAGTGGTCATTGTGAAGTTTTGGGTGGGTGTTTAGTGTCTTGGGGTTCCAAGAAACAACATTCTGTGGCCCTCTCCACTGCAGAAGCTGAATATGTGGCTGCAGGGAGTTGTGGTACACAAGTCATTTGGATTAAACACCAGCTTCAGGACTACCAAGTAGACCTGGGGTGCACACCTATCTATTGTGATAATACCATTGCCATTAATCTTGCCAAAAATCATGTTTTGCATTCACGCACCAAACACATAGAGATAAGGCATCATTTCATAAGAGATGAGGTTTCTAAAAATAACTTTGAACTGATTCATGTAGGCACTGATAATCAGATTGCTGACATTTTCACTAAACCTCTGGATAATGAAAAATTCACATCACTGAGAAGAGAATTAGGCTTATACAAATTGTCTTAAATGTGAAGTCTGTTCTTTTTGTGAGGGGGAGTTCTGTATGTCTGTTGGTTAGCTTTCAGGAATGCTTTGAGTGAGGGGGAGCTGGTTGAGCTGTGAGAGGAAGAGTTCTTTGACAGATTCAAAAAGATTAACCAGATGTGTGTCATTGCTGGTTTTCATGACAGATCTAGTGTGGTTCTCTCAGACAGTAGAATGTCACTTATTTCTTAAGTCTATAAGTCAGTGATACTAAAGTAAAGTTAGAATCTTTCCTCTGGTATTCCTTCAGAGATCTGGATTAATGGTATAAAGTATATCTTCCTACATTGTCAATGATTTTGGTTCAGGCCAAAACCTGTATGTCTTGATATCTGACCCAATCAACTTGAAATCTAGACTTCAAGATTCACTTCAAGAAATAGTCCTTCTGGTATTGTTTTCAATCATTCCATCTCTTCAACACAAGGGCTTAACTGAACAAACATGTCTTATTTTGGTCACTGAGAAACTGGGAGCTTCATCAATGAAATGAAGTTTTCTCCTATGTCATGAGGTGTCAAATGCTTAAAATGAATGAAAAGTCATGACAGAGCAATGGTGGCTAGCTGGTGAGTAACTGGGGACTCAGGCCTCTAATCAAGGTGTTTCCCCATGTCAAAAGCCATAGTTACTAACTTTGTTCCTTTAATAAAAAAAAAGAAGGAAGTAATGAGGTACTCACACTTAGTAACTGGGGATTCAGGCCTCTAATCAAGGTGTCTCCCTAATGTCAACAGAGTGAATTACCAACTTACTCATTGATCTTCTTGAAAATCATCTCAAAAAAAAAAACTCCTTGTTGTTATGCAACTAATGGATTGCTTGTCCTCAATACCTTGAGAACACCTCTCTGACTTTGTCTCTTGTTGTCATGTGGGATAGTTAACTGTTCAGCTATATCTGGCCATACTTGTTAACTCCTGCTCTAAATCATACATTATGTATGCTGATAAACTTTTCTATCATTCTATTTCTCTATTGTTTACTGGAGTTCAAGAACCTTCACTTGAGTTTAGCACCTCACTTATTCTCTTAAGACTTGCTCGTGCCTTTCTGCACTAAGAGGTTACTGTACTTCTTCTTCATGTCTCCAGCACCTTCATATATTCTGCATTTCCTTTTGCTGATGTCAAAGGGGGAGAGAGGTTCTACAATATCTATAAGTCATGAATTGTCATGAGTTTTGGGGGAGTTTTGTTTATGAGCTGTGGGGGAGAATTCATGTCATGGAAATTTCTGAGAATGAGTTATGAGGGAGCTGAGAGTGTGTTGTAGGGAGTGTTTAAATCGTCTACATGAGCATGCCTTGAATTTGCTTTGATTGTTGGAACTGCAGTTAATTTCCTGTTAAGCTTTGATATTGCCTGATTCATAGTGTTGCCATCATCAAAAAGGGGGAGATTGTTGCATCCCTACGGTTTTGATGATGTCTCACACTATAAATCAATCGGTTTCTATCAATAGATTAATTCATGCTTCATGTAGGACAGTGCATTTCATGTGGTTGCCATATAGACATGCATTACTTGTTCAAGTCCATACCCTGTTAGCACAGTCTGGACAGTAGTGGGTCGACCCCCCCTCCAGATGGGTCGACCCCCCAGATTCGCAATTCAGTTCATTGGTGTTGGGCATCCAAGTCTATACACTGATTCACTATTCATGCCCTCCTTCAAAGTCTGTACAGCCATTCCTTGAGATCAAGTCTATACATCGGTTTGTTTGATCAAGTCTGTACAGCGATTACATTCATTGGAAGTCTATACATCCTCAGTTGAATCCCAAGTCTGTACATCGCTTGCATCTTCAAAGTCCATACATCCATAGCAAGTCTGTACACTGACACTTTACCTACGTTCAGAACTTCAAGTCTATACAGTGGTAAACTCTACACATTGACTTCCAAGTCTGAACATCGCTGTCGCATTCACGCAAGCCGTTACATTGCACTGTTCATGCACGGCACACCAAGTCTGTACAGAGTTCGTGTCTCATGCATCGTCTACATAAAGTCCATACATTCACTGTAGCTTGATTAGCTGAAGTGTGTACATCCATGGTCTCATGAAGGGTGTACATTGCGTCACATTGTTAAACTCTGCACATTGTGCTTTAAAGATCACCAAGTCTATACATTGCTCACAGAACACACGTTCAAAGCCTGAAGTCTGTACAGCTTTGACATATGCTCCTAAGTCTATACATCACAAAGTTTGCACATCGTAGTGTTCAAGCCTTTCAAGTCTATACACTGGTTCAGGGTTCCCAAGTCTATACATCGGTCCTCAAGCGTTACAAGTCTATACAGCCTGCTTCATCGTTCAGAATCTGTACATTCCTCAAGGGCCAAGTGTATACATTGTCCACGTGTTCACATTTATAAAGTCTATACATCGTGGGGCTTTGAATCTTCAAGTCTGTACATCCTTCAAGGGCCAAGTCTATACACTGTCTCGCTCACATCTTCAAGGGGTAAGTCTATACATCGTTCACTCAACTTCAGCTTTTGCATTAAAGTCTATACAGTGGATTGAGCATCGCAAAGTCTATACAGTGAATTGAGCATCGTGAAGTCTATACAGTGGCTGAGCATCGTAAAGTCTATACATTGGTTAGGCTCGTTCATGCAGCATTCATCTCAAGTCTGTACACTGCCTTTCACATGCACTAATTCATCAAGTCTGTACAGTCCCTTGGTTGCAAGTCTATACACTCGATTGCTTCATACATTACCAGAAGTCTACACATCCCCCTCTGCTATGTAATGCATCAATTTTTAAGTCTATACACTGAGGATGCTGAAGGCCCTCAAGTGTATACATTCTCACATTGTACAAACTTATTCATTTATTGCTTCTAAAGTATATACACTCGTTGTTATATGCCTGAACTAACTAATTCGATTCATTTCTTTTGTCTCTGCCTGCAGATGACTCTGGTTAATGATTGGGCACGTGAACCGAGGATGATGCCTGGCACGTGATCTGAGGATATTCTGGAAAAGGAGGGAACGAGACCCACTCATGTGAAGTCCTGCAATGCAGGTCGGAAGCCATATAAAAAGGTGTCTTCTGCGAATAGGAGAAGGGAACGAAAAAGAAAAAAGAGGCTGAAGTGAAGAATCCCTGAGCAGAAGAAGAAAAGAGAGAGCCTCCACGTTCCAGAGAAAAGACAGAGAGAAGAATTTGAGAGATATGAACTGCGAGAAAAGTCCTTGAGAGATAGAAGAAATCATGCTGTGAAGATTTGCTTCTTCGGAAGCTCCATTTGTTTTTGGTTTTCAGAAACGATTGTCGTTCATCGTTGGTCTTGTTTTCCTTTCTGTTTTTCATTTCTTCATTCCTGATTCCGAAGTGTTACCCTCTAGTGTTTGGAGGAAGGGAGTGTTACTCCAGTTCCCCTCTGGGCTGCAGAGGAAGAGAGATCTGTGATCTCTGGTTTTGCCAGTGACGGACTGTCACTAGCAGGTTCCCTCTAGGTTGGAGGAAGGGAGAGCCATCTCCGGTTCTGGTCTTGCTGGTTGCAGGTCCAGGTGTCAAGCTCTGTGGGTAGCAGAGTTTGGTTGAGGGATTTGTTTCCCTTGGTTGTTCAAGCTGTGTGTCAGCATCTTGTTCGCAGACTGAGTCTGCTGTTTTCTAGCAGTGGCTAGTGGAATCCTCACTCTAGTTGGAGTGAGTGGTGGATGTTGATTGTGGACTACAATCGAACCATCTTAAAATTTCTTGTCTCCTCTATGGTTTGCTGTTATCGGTTGTGCTCTCCATCTGCTTGGCATTGTGTTTGACTGTGGACAGTCTTTTTCAATCGCACGTTCTTATTCTGTCTTAGTTATTCACTACGTTAGCTATATTGTTTTGCTGTATCTGAAGGCTCGAAATTCGAAGTAGTGATTTTCCGCTGAAGTTTTCTAAATCGGGAGTGATCTATTCATCCTCCCCCGCCCCTCTATATCACTCTTCGCTACGCTAACAAAGCAATGCTCCGGTCACTGATGCAGATAAAGGTAACACTCAAACTGATTTAAGAGTGTTAAAAGACCATCCTCTTGAAAACATCTTAGGTAATCTGTGTGACCCAACTAAAACCACGTCTCATTTTAAAATTATGGATGAAATTGAACAACTTGCTCTTGTGTCTCAAATTGAACCTAAAAATATTGTAGAGGCTTAAAAGATGACAGCTGGATAAATTCCATGCATGATGAATTAAACCAGTTTGAAAGAAACAATGTGTGGCATCTTGTTCCTAGGCCCCAAGAAAAATCTGTCATAGGTACTAAATGAGTTTTTAGGAACAAACTAAATGAGGATGGTAAGATAATTAGAAATAAAGCCAGATTGGTGGCTCACGGGTATAATCAAGAGTTTGCCATAGACTTCGAAGAGTCTTTTACCCCTGTAGCCAGAATGGAGGCCTTTAGGATTTTACTTGCATTTGCATGTTCTCATAAAGTTAAACTAAAGCAAATGGATGTAAAGAGTGCCTTTCTAAATGGGTTGATTAAAGAAGAGTTATATGTAGAGCAACCCCCTAATTTTGAATGTTCACATTTCAAAGATCATGTTTATAAGTTGGACAAGGCTCTATATGGCTTGAAGCAGGCACCCAGAGCTTGGTATGATAGACTAAGCTCATTCCTCACCGAACAAGGGTATACACGAGGTAATGTAGACCAGGCATTATTCACCAAGAGACAAGGTAAGGATATCTTGTTAGTTCATATTTATGTGGATGACATAGTTTTTGGGTCCACAAAGCCTCAAATGTGTGAGGAGTTTGCTGTGTTGTGCCCCTGTGATTTTGATGATAGCAAACACTATGAGTCAGCATTGCATATCATGAACATCTCTATCTAAATGAAAGTCCTGCTTGAGCATTTAAAGTCTGTACATCGTCTGCTCTCCATGCATATGCATAGTCTGTACAGCTAGTGCATCCCTTGATTTAAAGTCTGTACATCGTCAGTGCTCTTCATGCATGTGCATAGTCCATGCATTCATCTAAAGTCTGTACATCGTCTGCTCTTCATGCATGTGCATAGTTCATGCATCTCTTCTTTAACAAGTCTATACATCGTGTGTTTCACGCATTTCCAAAGTATGTACATTCTCTGGTGGCAAGTCTGTACATCGCATCGCATGCACATTGCATCTGTCAAGTCGGAACTGCCTGTGTGTTGCACGAACACAAGTCTATACATTGTCTGGTTGCACGCCACATGGCTGAGCAAGTCTATACATCTGTTAGCCTTGCCTCATCCACGCAAAGTCTATACATTCTGTGTGGCTTGTTTATGCATATGCTTTATCCGTGCATCAAGTCTATACATTCTTCAAATGGCATTACACACTATCAAGTCTGTACATCCACCAGCTGAACTGAGCAAGTCTATACATTGCCTTGCTGCATTGCACGCGTTCAAAGTCTATACATTGCTATCGCATGCACTCTAAGTCTATACACTGTCTTGTAGCATGCACGCACACACAAGTCTATACATCCTTTGCTGTTATGTCCATGCGCCAGTTCATCAAGTCTATACATGATGCATTCATGCATTAACGCTAGGTAGCAAAGTCTGTACATTGCTTGACAACATGCCTGAGCACTCATCGTCAATGTACATACTTTCCTATATGCATTTGTGCATTGTTCAAAACATGTCTATACATCGGTTGTTTCATTCATACATAAAGTCAATACATAATGCTTTATCTCTGCTTGATCGACTGAAGTAACTCTGTCATTAAACTGGCAGATGTCTGGGCACGTGATCCGAGGTTGGCACCTGGCACGTGATCCGAGGTTATCTCTGGACAAAGAGGGCACAAGCCCTGCACACGCCCTACTTCTGATGCTCTCTAAATACCAAGCTTCTTCCTCAGAAGAAGACTGATCGTGACTGAAGCAGAAAGGGCATAAGCAGAGAGAGAGCCTCCACGATCCAGAAGAAGAGAAAAGAAAGTAGAAGAGAAAAGAAAGAATCAGAGAGTGAGAAGAGAAAGAGGAAGAGAAGAAGACAAGAGAGTCTGGAGAGTTTCAAGAGAGTTTGTTCCTCAGATCTTTGGTTCAAAACCAGATCTGAGTTTGCTCAATTGTTTGAGCTTCATTTCCTGTAGGGATATATTTTGTCTTTCGTTTGCTTTTTATTTTGGTTACTAAAATCTTGTTTTCAAGCTGTGTGCCAGCGTTTGCAGTGGAGGATTCCACGTGATGGCTAAGCTGTATTGCCCAGCGGAGCAAGCTGTGAGGCTCAGCGCAAGCTGTTAGGTAGCGGATGGCTAAGCTGTATTGCCCAACGGAAGCAAGCTGTGATGCTCAGCGGTTGTAGGCTAAGCTGTAAGGCCCAGCGGACGCAAGCTGTGTTGCGTAGCAGTAAGTCACACTTGGGTTTGAGTGTGGGGTGGACGTAGGTATGGAGGATCGAACCACCTAAAATATCCAGTCTACTGTGTGATTGATCTATGGTTTGCATTGCCTCTTTATTTTTGATTCTTTACACAATAGATGATTGTTTTGGACGGTTCTTCAGTAGTTCTGGCTGGTATTTGTTTTGTGCCCTCTATCTGTTTAGCAGAAGTTCTTATATTCCGCACTTGAATCTGATGCAGTCGATTTTATCGGGTGACTGATCTATTCACCCCCCTCTAGATCATCTTAAGCGTCTCAACAATTGGTCTCAGAGCCTAACTCTTTGTGCATGACTAACATCCTAAAGAGGAACGGCCATGGATGCTAGAGGGTTAATAGCAGAGGGACAGTCCACTACAAAGTCACCATTCTTCGACGGATCCAACTACCCATATTGGAAGAACCAGATGCAGGTCTTCCTCAGAGCCAAAGATTACGAAATCTGGAAAATTATGAGCAAATGTCCTTATGAGCTACATGAGAACGAGGATGTGTGGACTAGAGAAGAAATCCGAAAATCTACTCTGAACTGGAGCGCCATCAATGCCATTCAATGTGCACTCCATCACACTGAATTTGATAGAGTGTCATCCTGCAAGACGGCAAAGGAGATGTGGGATACTCTTGAGGTCATTTATGAGGGAACGTCTCAAGTGAGAGAGACATGGGCAAATATGTTAGCGTCAGAGTATGAAGCATTTCGAATGAAGCCCGGTGAGACAGTGACCGAAATGTTTGCTCGTCTGACCATTATAACAAATGGTCTAAGAAATCTCAGAAAAAGTTATACCGATTATGAAGTTGTGAGGAAGATCCTTCGATCACTGACTCCGATATGGCATATCAAAGCGACTGTGATTGAGGAGTCAAAAGATTTACAAAAGATGAAACCTAATGAGCTGATAGGCCCTTTGATGGTGTACGAGATAAATCTTCTACAAGCTGAAGAGCTCGAATACAAGAAGCCTATTGATCTGAAGGCCAAGTATAGTTGTTCAAAATAGTCCAGTTGCACTGGATCGTCCAGTGATCGGAGTCTATCTGGATCGGACCTTGAAAAGGATGAAATAGCTATGATTACAAAAGAGTTCAGAAGATTTCTTAGAAGAGAAGGGGAAAATGTCTACAGAAGACACCACAACAGGAAGCAAAACAGGTATAAATTCAACCCTGTTGAAAAATCTGACGATAGTATTTGTTATCATTGCAGGAAGACTGGCCATATGAAGGCTGATTGTCCAAAGTTACAGAAAAAGAAAGAGAGACCATGGAAGAAAGCGCCAAAAGGAAAGGCCATGGTCAGTATATGGAGCGATGAGGAAGAAGGCACGCTGAGCACTTCCTCAAATTGTGAGAAAGAAGAAAAGGGCATCTGCTTGATGGCCAGGAATGGAAGAGAAGAAGAAGAATTCGATGAGGTATCATCCCCTTTCGAACACTATACTGTTTCTAATTGGGAAAATGCTTATGGAGAACTGTTAGATAAAGTGGATGATATTAGGAAGGAAAACAGACACTTGAAGAAGAAAGTAAATTCTCTGGTTAATGATAAAACACTTTCTGATAAAGTTGTATGTTTACAATCAGAGAATGACAGATTGAAAAGTGTATGTTCTTATTTTGATGAGTTAAAGCATGTTTTGATTGACTGTAAGAAAGAAAATAAATTGCTAAAAAATGTCGTTGATGAGTTGAAATTGACAATTCAAAAGTTTGAAAATGAAATAAAGATTTCAAATGAAAAATATGAAGCTATCTTGTCAGTGAATGCTGAACTGAAGAAAACTATTGAAAATTTAGAAAATGAAAATTCTGACAAAGAAAAAATCATTGAAAGCATGACCCAAGGAACAGAAAATCCTAATGCCTTGCTAGGGTCAAAAGTCAATTTTAGAAAGGAGGGTCTCGGTTTTAATCCTTAGCTAAAAAGAGTTTTGAATTGAAAACCATTTCACTCGTGAGAGAAAAGAACAAAGGATCACTCATAAAAATGGTCAGCGAAAAATCTACTTCCAAAAATGTAAAATCAAAAGTGTCCAGTGCTAAGGACAAGGGAAAGCAGAAAGTTGTAGAGCATAGTGCTGCATGCTCTTATCCCAAGGGTAAGTTCAAGGTTAGGGGTCAGCCAGCTAGCACATCAAAACCCCAGTCCAAGGCTGCTAAGTCTCCACCACCATCAACTGCTCAGAAAAAGACTAAATATAAGTCAGTGCAGAAACCTAGAGGGTCAAAGGTGGCAGGGAGACCAAGTGTCGCTAGGAACCAATTTGCACATCCCTATTTCCCTCGAGCCCAAGTCTATCATCACATTCACTCACAACCACTTAATAGGTTTGGGTGGAATCCTGTGTACATGAGGTCTAGGTATCAGAATTTCCCCACTCAGCCCTATAGATCTCAGCCAGCTAGGAGATGGGATAGTCACTTTAGGACATGGAGTCCTAGTCAACAGGTGTTATATGGTCAGCCTAGGACCAATTTGGGCCACAACTTCCAGTACACTCATTGGCCAAGGCACTGGCAGAAAAATAACAATGCTTCTAATAAAATGAATGCTAGGACTACACAAAAACCATCACAGCACCATAAAAAGAAAGCTAAACCTGTTGGTGCTGAGAAAAAGAAAAATAACAAAAAGAATTCTCAAGCTGTAGAATCCACCAAACCATCCACTTTCACACAAATGTGGATCCCTAAACAGCTTTTGTCATGTTTTCACTCTCACATGTCTGTTTCTGTCTTGGGGCCCAAACTATCTTGGGTTCCAAAATCTGCTCCCTAAGTGTGCTTGCAGGTATGCCTGGTAGCCGGGAACAAAATGATGAAACATGAATAGCTACTCAAGGCATATGACAAGAGACAGGGCCAAAAATTCTAAAAGATGAAAGAGATTGGAGGCCTTGTCAACATTCTGATGCAACACCAAGGGTAAAAATAAATCAGTCAGGTATAGCTGGTAAGTGAATTACCTTCAGAATTGAGAAAGCCACGTTGATTTAGGGCATTGAGTTGTAGTTGATTCTCAATTCTCCAGATTATATACACCTGACTTTTATGAAATAGATTCTATGAAAAAGGATAAAATGTTCATGACTTGGGTGCATAAACTTGAAATGATTGCATACTTGCTTTATGTATCATTGTTGCATAGTCTGCATTTAGTTAGTTGAGAGCATTGCATAGCATATTATTGCATCATGGTGTCAGGGGGAGCTGAGAGTTCAGTTCAATACATTGAATCCTTTTCACTTCTCTTCGTCCCCACTCAATTCATTCATATTCTTTGACATCAGATGCTCTTGAACCTTAATGCCTATTGCTATCACTTCTTAACAATTGCTATCATTTCCCTATCACCTTCACTGAACAACTGTATTGCTTCTGGTTTAGTACATTGAGCTGTGGTTATTGTAATTTTTCATTTATAAGAATCACACTTGCAAATTGAAAGGAACTAAAGGTTTAACTTTTATAAATTGAAGAGTTAAGTGTTTGCACTTCAGAACTTGAAATAAAAGAAAACCTTTATAGCTCTTAATCTCTGTCTCATGGTTAGAATAGAAAAAGTTTTTTTTTAATGCCTGAACGTGTTAAACTAGAAATGTCTAGAAAAGGTGAATAAGAGTGTGTACTATTTTTAAACAATCACTCTAAAAGAAATCAGGGCAGCAGTAAATAAGATCATCAATGTAATGAGCTGAACACAGTGACAGAGCAATGGCTGAATTGCACTAAGAAACTGTGATCTCCTCCAAAGAAGCAGGAGAATTCATAAGTCATGAAGTGCTTCAGGCTATCTCTGTTCATAGGGTCAAATCTATAGGGGGAGTCTTCACCAAGTAACTGGGGGTACTGGCCTCTGATCAAGGTGTACCCTTAATGTCAAAGGTGAAAATTGTTCCTTGTAGGTCTTGATCTGAAATAGATCTAGTAGTTTATGCCTAGTAACTTGGGGTACCTACCTCTGATCAAGGTGTACACCTAATGTCAACATCATAAATGCCACTGGTCTATTCACTTAGCTCAGTTTCTGAAAATTAAAAGGTGAATAACAAACTACTGTAACCCTTTGAAATCAAAAGTCATTGAGTGTAAATTATTTTTCTCAATACATATTCAAGTTACCTTTCTTGAACATCCATGGTTAATCACAAAGGGTATTGTTTTTGACTTATCTATTAAAACCATGTGCTCTAGATTCATTGCTATAAATGGAGTATATAACTCTTTTTCAGTGGTCAGCTGCTTTACTCTATCTTTATCACTGTTAAACCTGAATTCTTTCAAGACTGTATATTGCTGACTCTTATGCTTTAACAGTTGTCTATAATCATGCTCACTCTCTGAACCAATGCTTCAGCTGTTGTGTAGTGACCCCTTACCTTATTCATGTTCTTTCTCTCCTATCTTCTCTACTTCTTGATTATGTCAAAAGGGGAGAAACAGTTCATGGGGAGTTATACATTCAGGGGGAGAATGGGTTGTTCTAAGGGAAATCTGCATGTTTACTGCATTTAGCATTCATGATGTGTCATTAAGGGAGAGAGAGCCTTTCATGACTTAGTCAAAGGGGGAGACTTTCATCCAATCATTGCATGCATATTTGTATTTCTCTCTCAAACTATTTTCTTTTTGATGAAGTCAAAGGGGGAGAATAGTTTGACATGAGTCAGTGTGACTCATAGTGTTGCCATCATCAAAAAGGGGGAGATTGTTGTGCCCCTGTGATTTTGATGATAGCAAACACTATGAGTCAGCATTGCATATCATGAACATCTTTGTCTAAATGAAAGTCTTGCTTGAGCATTTAAAGTCTGTACATCGTCTGCTCTCCATGCATATGCATAGTCTGTACAGCCAGTGGATCCCTTGATTTAAAGTCTGTACATCGTCAGTGCTCTTCATGCATGTGCATAGTCCATGCATTCATCTAAAGTCTGTACATCGTCTGCTCTTCATGCATGTGCATAGTTCATGCATCTCTTCTTTAACAAGTCTATACATCGTGTGTTTCATGCATTTCCAAAGTATGTACAATCTCTGGTGGCAAGTCTGTACATCGCATCGCATGCACATTGCATCTGTCAAGTCGGAACTGCCTGTGTCTTGCATGAACACAAGTCTATACATTGTCTGGTTGCATGCCACACGGCTAAGAAAGTCTATACATCCGTTAGCCTTGCCTCATCCACGCAAAGTCTATACATTCTGTGTGGCTTGTTCATGCATATGCTTTGTCCGTGCATCAAGTCTATACATTCTTCAAATGGCATTACACACTATCAAGTCTGTACATCCACCAGCTGAACTGAGCAAGTCTATACATTGCCTTGCTGCATTGCACGCGTTCAAAGTCTATACATTACTGTCGCATGCACTCTAAGTCTATACACTGCCTTGTAGCATGCACGCACGCACAAGTCTATACATCCTTTGCTGTTATGTCCATGCGCCAGTTCATCAAGTCAATACATGATGCATTCATGCATTAACGCTAGGCAGCAAAGTCTGTACATTGCTTGACAACATGCCTGAGCACTCATCGTCAATGTACATACTTTCTTATATGCATTTGTGCATTGTTCAAAACATGTCTATACATCGGTTGTTTCATTCATACATAAAGTCAATACATAATGCTTTATCTCTGCTTGATCGACTGAAGTAACTCTGTCATTAAACTGGCAGATGTCTGGGCACGTGATCCGAGGTTGGCACCTGGCACGTGATCCGAGGTTATCTCTGGACAAAGAGGGCACAAGTCCTGCACACGCCCTACTTCTGATGCTCTATAAATACCAAGCTTCTTCTTCAGAAGAAGACAGATCGTGACTGAAGTAGAAAGGGCATAAGCAGAGAGAGAGCCTCCACGATCTAGAAGAAGAGAAAAGAAAGTAGAAGAGAAAAGAAAGAATCAGAGAGTGAGAAGAGAAAGAGGAAGAGAAGAAGACAAGAGAGTCTGGAGAGTTTCAAGAGAGTTTGTTCCTCAGATCTTTGGTTCAAAATCAGATCTGAGTTTGCTCAATTGTTTGAGCTTCATTCCCTGCAGGGATATATTTTATCTTTCGTTTGCTTTTTGTTTTGGTTACTGAAATCTTGTTTTCAAGCTGTGTGCCAGCATTTGCAGTGGAGGATTCCACTGGACGGCTAAGCTGTATTGCCCAGCGGAGTAAGCTGTGAGGCTCAGCGCAAGCTGTTAGGCAGCGGATGGCTAAGCTGTATTACCCAGCGGAAGCAAGCTGTGATACTCAGTGGTTGTAGGCTAAGCTGTATGGCCCAGTGGACGCAAGCTGTGTTGCGCAGCAGTAAGCCACACTTGGCCCGGTTTGAGTGTGGGGTGGACGTAGGTCTGGAGGACCGAACAACCTAAAATATCCTGTCTACTGTGTGATTGATCTGTGGTTTGCATTGCCTCTTTATTTTTTATTCTTTGCGCAGTAGATGATTGTTTAGGACGGTTCTTCAGCAGTTCTGGCTGGTATTTGTTTTGTGCCCTCTATCTGTTTAGCAGAAGTTCTTATATTCCGCACTTGAATCTGCTGCAGTCAATTTTATCGAGTGACTGATCTATTCACCCCCCTCTAGATCATCTTAAGCGTCTCAACATGCTAAACTCATGACCAATGAATTTGAAATCAGTCTAATGGGTGAGTTTCAATTCTTTCTTGACTTGCAGATAAGTCAAAGCAATGAAGTCTGTCTCATCAATCAAGCCAAATATGTGAAAGAGTTGTTGAAAAGATTTGACCTGATCAACTGCAAACCTTTAGGAACTCCAATAGGGACTGCCACTTCATTGGATGCAGATGAACATGGTACACTTGTGGATGAAAAGAAGTATAGAGGTATGATCGGTTCATTACTCTATCTAACTGCATCTAGACCAGACATTCAATTTAGTGTTTGCCTTTATGCTAGATTTTAGTCTAGTCCTAGAGAGTCCCACTTGACTGTTGTCAAGCGTATCTTTAGATACCTTGCTGGCACTCAAGATCTGGGATTATGGTATCCTGCATCCTGTGAGCTTTCACTCATTTCCTTTTCAGATGCAGACTATGCCGGCTACAAACTGGATCACAGGAGCACTAGTGGCTATTGCAAATTTCTTAGTGGGTGTTTGGTTTCTTGGGCCTCCAAGAAATAACATTCGGTTGCCCTCTCAACTACAGAGGTAGAATATGTTGCTGCAGGGGGTTATGGCACCCAAGTGTTGTAGATCAAACACCAACTCCAAGACTATCTAATAGATCTTAGATGTGTTCCCATTTTGTGTGATAACACAAGTGCTATAAACCTTACAAAAAATCTAGTCATGCATTCTAGGACAAAGCATATAGAAATTAGGCATCATTTCATTAGGGATGAAGTCCTTAAAAATCATTTTGAGCTCCATTTTGTTGACTCAGAAAATCAGATTGCAGATATCTTCACAAAACCTTTAAGCAATGACAGGTTCTCTAGCTCAAGGAGAGAGCTAGGTCAATGCAGACCTCAATCAACTCAGGTTTGAGCTGTCCACTCCTTTTTGATGCTCAAGATACTTGTCCTTGCTATGATGGTTGCTAGTTATCTGATTTGTCTAGAAATGGTCTATTTGTTTGAATGAATTATTTCATGAATAATGGTCACATTCAGGGGGAGCTTGTGTGCATTTTGATTGCCTTAAATTGCATATCATATTTTGACTACATGGTATATCAAATGCTGAGTTGTGGAAAGTCAGGCTACGCCTGTCAAGAAACTCTCACCATGCGTAAGAACTGACATCTGCCCTGTATCACGAGTCAGAATTGCATATTAAGAACTACATAGTTTATATTTAGTGCATAAGCATGCCTAAAGCTTTAGCATCAAATAAAGCACTTCTCACTGGCAACAAGAAGGTAAAATTTGTGGATGACTGTCTCAAATCAGAAAATCAGAGGCATTGTTATCAGTTTTTGGCAAAAGTGTTTCAGAAATGAAGAAAACAAAGAAAGATAAGAATCAGAGACACTGGGTGAGAATAGGTTGCTGAACAGGTCGACACACTCCGAAAATGTGCCAACACATACATGCCAATAGCCAAATGAAGGTCGACACTCTTTTTGGCCAGCAAGTAGACAAGGTCTGTGCAGGTTTACCCACTGGCAAGATAAGGTCCGTGTACATTCGAAGACAAGGTCTGTGCAAGGTCTGAGCTCACACTAGGTAGGCCGACACCCTCACAAGAAATGTTGACTCTGTCACTCATCCACTCTTGGGTATGTGATCCAATGGAGAGTCATTCTGATCTATTCACCCTACCTTATTACTGCCTTCTTGATTTCTTCATCATATCTTTTGCTTCCAAACCATTGCTTCAAATCATTATTTGCTCACCGGTCATTTATTTAGGGGGAGTTGAGAATGTTTTAATTCCTTCATGTAACCTTGGCTAAGTCATTCTGCTCTACCTATGTTAAGGAAATGGTTTGATGTTTATAACCCTCAACTTGGTTGATAATCGTGTTAAGTTACACTTACCTTGCACTCATAATAAGGTTAAAATATTCATCAAAGTCTTTGATAATCCCCATGGCTTAAACTTCTGAAAGTTAATAGTAAAAATGCCTCTTTGGATAAGGAATCATTGCTTGTATTGTCTTTAAACATTTCACCTAAATTGAAGTCATCTAGTGAATATGCCTCCTAAAGCTACATTGCAAAAATTTCAGAGCAATGGCAGTATCTTAAGAGAAACTGGATCATGCCTCAATGAAATGCAGATAAATCCAGTCATGATGAAGACTGCTAACTCTGCTCAAAAGAGAACAGGAAGATGAGCTATACTGAGCAACCAAGGACTCTGGCATCTGAACAACGCGTTTTCTTGTGTCAAAAAGTGAATGCTATATCAAATTGTTTAAATTAAAAAAAATGGTTTGGGGCTGACTCTGGGCTTTACTTCAAAAATAAAGGGTTTTTGTTTATTTTCATTACTTGATTAATTTTCCCCCAATCTTGCCTAATGAACTTAACGAGTAAGATAAATAGGCTTGGTAATATCCTTTGACTTCTTTAGAATATTTTAATTTTATTATTTGTTGCAAAAATGGTTTTCTTAAACATTTATTCCTCTAAATTGAGCTTATATGCCTTAAACCGTTTAAAATAACAACAGAGGTATTTCAGCATTTCTTTAAAAGGGTGTTCTTTTCAAATGAGAAAAAAATCTCCTATTCACCTTTTTTAACCGGCCGGTGAATGTTTATCCTTCACTTTACCATTTCGCACACCCTCTCTCGCAAACCCTTTCTCCGGCACATCTGCACTTCCTCACCGCAGAGGTCGACACTTCTCTCCGTCTCCCTCCGTTTGTGCCGCCACCTCTCCCGCTAGCTCCAGCAGCCCTCCATCACCTTCCACTCCTTCTTTCCGCCCTCGCCATGACTCCTCCGATCACCCGTGGCAAGAAGAAGGATGCGGCAACCTCCATGAAGACCGCTGCTCAAGCTCCTGCAGAAAAGAAAATGCACAAGGAAGGGCGCTCAAAGAGCATTAAGGATAGACTAGCTGCTGAACCAGCAAAAAGGAGAGCCGCCGAAGTGCAGGGTTCAAACAGTGACAAGGGCACGTCGCAAGCACCTCCGGCCAAGAGGAAACGCCTGTCCGCAGTCAAAAAAGGGAAAGAAAAGGCACAGCCTGCTCCTCCTCAGCCTAGTGCCACTCAAATAGTCAGGGACGAGGAAAGTGACCCAACAAGGATACTGTTTCCTAGGTATGTGGATTTCAGTGACCACCAGATGCTTGACAATTTTCTTGAACTACTTCCCCTCATCGAGTTCCAAGGATGGAAGAATTTTTTGTCAGCACATAGGGTGTACTACCCATTTCTGGTACAGTAGTTCAACAAGAATTTAGTTTATTACCAGAATCAGAAAGGCCTTAGGACTAAAGTTAAGGGCGTACAGATAAAATTGTCCACCAAGATTCTTCATAAGGGTTTGCGTATTCCCCGGGCAGGAGTATTAGAATCTGAATTTGAGGTTGACTTGTCTGTTGCATACACCATTCTAACAGGAAAACCCAGAAACCATCAAGATGAAACTCAACTCCTAGTGAAACACTTTGACACCAACCAGTTTCCCCCCTTGCAGCATCTATTGCACCACATGTGCACCACAATGATTACCCCACAAGGGGGTGGCAGGGGTCATCTTACTGAAACCCAAAGATTCATTTTCTTCTGCATATTCAACAATGTCCAACTCTATCCTCCAGAGATTATTCTACAGCTTATGGGAAGCTGTATAGGGCACAAGCGCAGTCTACCCTATGCTGCACATCTGATAGTCATATTTCAGAGAGTTGGCATTCCTCTAGACAATGAGAAGGCGAAAGACATCCCTAGGAGTAATGTTTACTACATGAGATTTATTGAAAATTACATGCATTTCAAGAATAAAGGAGATAGAATAGTAAGGGACTTACCTTGTCACCAGTATGATCCTCCAGCAGCTGCAGCACAGCCAGCTCAACAGGAACAACCTGTAGGAGAAGCACCGTCACTTCAACAGGAACAGCCAGCTCTAGATGAGCATCTAGATCAATATGAAGAATAGTTTCATATGGATACACACCTTGAACAATAGCAGCAACAGGAGGATGTACTAGAGGACACATATTTTGGTCCCATCATACCATTAATTTGGGACTCTTCCCCCTCGGACTCATCCATCTGACCCTACAGTTGATACGGAAGAAGAGGCTCCTCCTCAATTCCACATTGAAGCCTCATCCTCAAGAGGGCCTCAATCTGCTGCCACAGAAGGTTCAATGGAAATTCACCCAACTTTAATCAGATTCCTGACAGCACAATTTGCTAATGTCAACTCCTCCATCATACAGCTTGACATGAAAGTTGACAGATTAGATGCTCGGTTTGTTCATGGTGAACACGTTTAGAACAGCCGATGGGAGAAATTTGTCACAGACAAACACAAGTCTGATGGTAAACCGTCTGCATTTATGCACTCCCTTATAAATGTGTGTGAAAGAGCAGGGAGAGTCACGAAAAGACTACGAGAAATTCATGCTGAAACCCAAGAATAAACAAGTGAAATGGTCATGCATGATTATGACATCCGTGAAGATCAAAGCAATCTAAACATTAAGTATGCAAAGCTGATGGACACCTCAACTCACATTGCAGAACAAGTGGCTGCAGGGACATTATCAATCCGAGAACAAGTGGCCGTTGAGACCACTAGAACTGTCAATGCCACATCTGTTGTGCCCCTGTGGTTTTGATGATAGCAAACACTATAAGTCACCATGCATAAGGTCGATGATAGTATGGCTATATCCTAATTAAGGTCCATGCATGTGATCATATAGTTGGTGCAACTTTCGTCATTGCACTAACCTTAGTCGGTGCATGGTCAAGTTTCATGCAATAAACATTCATGAGGTTGGTTCATACTTCAAACGTTCAAGTCTTGCATGTCTGTGCAATCTTTGCATTAGGTAGACACAAGTCGGTGCAACTCTTGCATCGGTGCAAGTTTTTCCTCATGCTCGGTCTTGTGCACATGAGGTTCTAAGTCGATGCAATAACCGTAGTCGCACGCATTCGAGTCGGTGCAATATTTGCACCATGCACATAGAGTCGGTGCATTCTTTCTTGAGCTAGTCGGTGCATTGGTTGCGTTACACATAGCTAAGTCAGTGCAACGCCTCTCGTGGCATGTCATCGAGTCGGTACAATACTTGCGCCGAGCATATTAAGTCTGTGCAACTCTTATATTCACACGGTCGTAGTCTAAGCAAGGCCACTCACGAGTTGATCAGGTCTGTGCAACACTTGCACATTGCATATATATATACATAACGCCTCTCGTGGCATGTCATCGAGTCGGTACAATACTTGCGCCGAGCATATTAAGTCTGTGCAACTCTTATCTTCACACGGTCGTAGTCTAAGCAAGGCCACTCACGAGTTGATCAGGTCTGTGCAACACTTGCACATTGCATATATATATATATATATATATATATATATATATATATATATATATATATATATATATATATATATATAGTCAGTGCATCCGTAGGCCTTGTGTTGAAATTCAACTCTCATCTGCTTGTGCATGAATGTTAAGTCTGTGCATGTGTGTGTGAACGTCATATTGAATTTGTGCAATTAAGTTCTATCAATAATGTATACTCCGTGCAATCTCTTTACATCTCATATAACTGTCTGTAGGTGACTTAATGTCTGATGCCTTGACAGATGCCTTTTAATGAAAATTAAGAATGGCACGTGATCCAAGATTGGAGGAGGTGCCAGGATCGTGACACGTGTAAAGCCGTAAGTTGGGATGCTGCCACGTGACCAAGGTGTTTGGGCGGGAATCATGGAGAGCACATGCTCTACCTCTCTTCTATTACTATAAATAAGAAGCTTCTCCTTCAAGAGAAGATTGATCGTGCCAGAAGAGCAGATTGTGTTATTGAGAGCTGAAGCAGTGAGAGCTAGCACATGTACGATCCAGAGAGAGCAGAAAAGAAGGAGAGTTCTGAGAGAAGTGTTATGCGAGAATTGAGAGAGAAAGGTTGTTCGTCAGTCTCCTGGTTAAGAACTGGAGCTGAATTCGCTCAGTGTTGAGCTATATTCCTTCGTGGATTCTTGTTTCTTCGCTTGTTTCTTTTTCATTTTAGAAACTCTTTTTTCAAGCTGTTTGTCAGCGGAGCAAGCTGTGACGCTCAGCAGGCAGAGGTGTAATATCCTATGGACGGGTAAAGCTGTAAGCCCCAGCAGTTGCAGAGGTGTGGTATCCTCTAGACGGGTAAAGTTGTAAGCCCCAACAGTTGCAGAGGTGTGGTATCCTTTGGTTGGCGTAAGCTGTAAGGTCCAGCGGTTTGTAGGGTTTTTACCCCGAAGCTGTGGATCAGCGGAAGCTGTGTATCAACAGTTAAGCCACACTCTAGTTTGAGTGTGGGGTGGACGTAGATCTCGAGTTTGAGATCGAACCACCTAAAAATTCTACTGTCCACTGTGCAATTGATTATGGTTTGCACTTGTCAATTATCTTTGTTCATCGCTCAGTAGATGATTACTTAGGATCGCGTGAGAGCCGATCTGTTTAATTTGTTTCATTCTGTTTGCGATTAAGTGCCTTCCAGTCGTCCTTCAGCAGCTTGATTATTTTCCGCAACTGTTTCTGCTGTAGTAAGTTTTAGTGGGTGACCGATCTATTCACCCCCCTCTAGATCGTCTATAGATACTCTATCTATAGGCATCAGAGCGTCCATCTACTCTATCACTTGGTATCAGAGCCTAACTCTTCTGCAGGGATCAACGTCCTGAAGAGTCAACGGCCATGGATGCGAAAGGGATGACAGCTGAAGGACACTCCACTGCCAAGCCCCCATACTTCGATGGATCCCACTATGCATACTAGAAGAATCGTATGCAAGTATTATTGAGGGCGAAAGATTGTGAGATCTGGAAAGTAGTCAGCAAAGGTCCGTTCGAGCTTCATGAGAACGAGGAAGTTTGGACAAGAGAGGAGATCAGGAGATCTACCCATAATTGGAGTGCAATCAATGCTATTCAGTGCGCACTTCATCCCATCGGGTTCTCCCGGGTTTCATCATGCACCACTGCAAAGGAGATGTGGGATAAGTTGGAGGTCATCTATGAAGGAACCTCTCAAGTAAGGGAGACCAAGGCAAATTTGCTAGTCTCAGAGTATGAAGCCTTTCGAATGAACCCCAGTGAGACCATCACAGAAATGTATGCGCACCTCATGATCATTACTAATGGTCTCAGGAGTCTGGGAAAGAATTATTCGGACTATGAAATTGTGAGGAAGATCCTTCGGTCCCTGACTCCAGTATGGCATACAAAAGCTACAGTTATTGAAGAGTCAAGGGATTTGCAGAACTTGAAGGTTGACGAGCTTATTGGTTCACTAATGACTTACGAGATGAACCTTACCAAGACTGAGGAGCTCGAGAAGAGGAAGAAGCCTATTGCTCTGGAGGCCAGCTTTAGCAGATCGAGCAGATCCAGCCACAGTGGATCATCAACCGAGGAAAGCCCCTCTGGGTCAGAGATCGATGGAGACCAACTGGCAATGCTGACCAAAGAATTTAGGCAATTTCTAAGAAAGGAGGGAAGAAACTTTGGCCGAAGGTAGTTTGGTGGTGGCAGGAGGCAAACAAGGTATAGATCTAACCCTGCCAAGAAAGTTGACACTAATGTTTGCTACCACTATAGGAAGGCCGGCCATATGAAGACAGATTGTCCCGAGCTCCAGAAGCTGAAAGAGAAGTCAAGGAAGAAAACTCACAAAGGAAAGGCAACGGTGAGCACATGGAGCGACGAGGATGAGGGCACATTAAGCTGCACGTCTGAGAGCGAGGACGAAGAAAAGCCCATATGCCTGATGGCAAAAGATGATGAAGAAAAGGAAGAAGACTCCGATGAGGTATCATCTCCCTTTGAGCATTATATCATTTCTGATTGGGAAGATGCCTACGAAGATTTGTTAGACAAAGTAGATGATATTAGGAGAGAGAATAGGCATTTGCAGAAAAAGGTTAACTCTCTTTTGAATGATAAGACAATGTCTGATAAACTTGCCTATTTATAGTCTGAAAATGATAGATTAAAAAATTCTTGCTCCGAATTTGATGATTTAAAGCATGCCTTGATTGATTGCAGAAAAGAAATTGAAATGCTGAAAGATGTTATTGATGATTTGAAACTAAAATTGCAAAAATCTGAAAATGAAATGAAAATTGTTGATGAGAAGTATGAAGCTGTCCTAGGTGTCAATAATGAATTAAAGAATTCAATCGAACAACTAGAAAAAGAAAATGCTAACAAAGAGAAAATCATTGAAAAAATGACCCAAGGATCTGATAATCTGAATGCTCTATTGGGGTCCAAAGTCAATTTCAGGAAAGAGGGCGTCGGGTACAATCCTACTGCTAAGAAAAGCTTTGCTATCAAGACAATTTTGTTTGTAGCAGAAAAGGAGAAGAGACCCCTTATCAAAATGAATAATGAAAAATTTGCTGCTAACATTGGTAATTTCAAAATGTCCAGTGTTCAGGACAAAGGTAAGCAGAAGGTTGGTGAGCCTAGCACACCTTGCCCTACACCTAAGGGTAAGTCTCAGGTCAGGGGTCAGTCTACTTGCACACCCAAACCCCAGGGCGAGGCCACCAAGTCTCCACCATCACCAGCAGCCAAGAAGAAGACTCAATATACACAAATGCACAAGCCAGGTGGGTCAAAGGTGCAAGAAAGACAGAGTACAGTTAGAGGTCAACCAGGCCAATTCCACCGACCCAGTGTCCAGACCCACCATTATAGACAGCCACAACAATCCTATAGGTCTGGATGGAATAGAGTTCAAGGGAGGTCAATGTATCAGTCTTTTCCCACTCAGTCTTATAGACCTCAGGCTAGAAATTGGGTTGGTCAGTCAAGGACATGGGCTCATAGTAGACAATCTTTTTTTGTTTCAGCCTAGGACCAACTATGGCCACCATTTTCTGAATACATATTGGCCTAGGCACTAGGACAGAAACACCAAATTTTCTAATAACAATGGTGTCACGCCCCGAGCCTTTATTATAGTAGAAGACTAACTCGAGGAACATAAACAGCCGGCATGGTAAGCCTCTTGCGAGCAAGAACGATCAGAGCGTAAGATAATCACACATAAAAATGTAATTGCACAATAACTTACTCAAACTCCAACTTATTTCATTAATAAACGAAATATTCCAATACAATAACTTTCCAACCTTCCTCAATCCATCAGACTCAAGGAAAAAGGAAAAATTACAAGACTCGATCTAAACAATATTGACTTTCCTAAGTCTTCACTCTCATTTTGATATGACTTTCATTCACTCTCGGACCCGCTACTTGTATAACTCGAATCCGAATTCGAATCACTTCCATCTCCTGAAAAAGATTGGAAATATGTAATGAGCACACTTGCCCAGTAGGTATCTTCGCATCAACATGAAGGTACTATTAAAGTGATTAGCAATTTAGCTCTAAGGAATAAGGTAAAATCATGCGAATGCGATAAATCATATGTAAATAACCAAGGTCACAAGACGATCGTATAAGATAGAATGAACAAGTATGAATTAGCAGAAATGTATCAAGAACATGATATGGCCTTTCATGAACAAGAATGTATCAAGAATGTACTAGCAAACCACGTAATCATCACACAAACATCTTTTGTTTATGAGCAAGTATTTGGTGAATTTCTGTGGAATATCATGTAACAAGCAACAAAGTCATGTACGTATATACGTCGTGTCTTGTGTATTTTCACTTCATGAGTCATGGATTTTCACTTATTTATAAAGAAAGTACTCCCAGCACAATGCGACGCTAGTAGCATCATACCCCATGATTTACAGTATGTTTCCGACAATCAGCCGAGCAGACTAGCATAGAGCCCTTGAACACAATCAGTGCTCGATCGCATCTTCAAGTATAAATCAAGCTACTTCCACGTTTCAAGCAATAAAATATGGCCAGTAATATAATAAGTTCAATAAGTTTCAATGAATGAACGCTTCAATTTAAGAATGCGAGGGATAAAGAATGACTTAAAACATGGTTATGCTCATGGAAACAATTCGACAGCATAACAGTACATTCCTTATCTTCCATAATTTAAAATTAAGTATCTTGAACAATCTGACAAGTCCTAGACCATCAATAATCCATCTAGGAACTTTGAAATATCAACTCTTAGGTCAAACCTCGGGTTAAAGTACTCAGGAATTGTGACGGTCAATTGATGGGCCGTTACATGAACGTGACTGTCTAAAATTAGGCCGTCATAATGGGCTGAATCCAGAAAGAATAAATTGGACTCAGTAAATATAATGGTTGTATACCGGACCGTTAGATGGGCCTGACGGTCGAGCAATAGGCCGTTACATAGTCAAAACCATAAAACAACAATAGTGCTTTCTAAACAATTGGGCTATAATGGTACAACCAACTTGGCGTCCTAGTGGGAATCCCAGGCTCACGGAGAATTACGGAGGCCTTGAAACAAGATTTCCTAGTCCATTGGAAGGAATATCCAATAGAGAGATCCTCAAGTCTAAGAATATGTTCCTATGTGCAAAGTGTGAACTAATGGTCATATTGTCGACATGTTTGTTTTACTCCTCATTGGCTTAAAAGATGTCTTCTCTCCCCTTCTACTAAATCGATATATAAAATAAATGGGAATAGTAGAAGGAGAAGAGAAGAGTGTAAATAACTGTGATCGCCACCAAGGTGCCTAGTGTGATTGACACACCGTACCTTGGAAAGACGGAGACACTCGCCTTATGAGCAGCACTGGGAGGATGTACGGCTCAAGAGGAACCGCTTGTCAGGATGTGCGGCCACACGATAGGCCATCTAAGGGCACTGCAGAGGATGCGGGATAAGGAACTTTTGGCATATTAATGGCTCTAACCTGACCGCAAGACGAAAAAGAACGGCCCAGGTAACACCGCACATCTCCTTGAACGGCTGGTTAGGAACCGCACATGGCCACCACGCCAGAAGTTGTAAAAGGGTCCAACGTCCACCCTTTCCGGCTGGCCAGAGGGGATGGGCCTCGCATTAGTGAATTGCTGACCTGCGAAACAGAGTGTAAAACATAAAGAAAAATCCAATATCAGAACTATAGAGTGTAGTAAATGCTAACATGAAAGGAAATAGACGTAACTAAGTGAAGTGGGGGATACCTGGGGAGTTTTAAATCCCTGGGGCGTCAAAAACGTGGGAGTGTGTGTGTGTGAATGATAGTGCAAGCAACGAAAACGTGGGAGAATGGCTGTGTAGAAACAAACATGCAATGAGAAGAAAACGAGACTATCCCGAATGCAAGAGGACTCAAAACGGAAGTTACTCCCTGGACCGGAAGCCTATATGGATGTTAAAGGCCTCCCTCCTTGGTGCTAGGTCGCTCAAGAAGGCGGCAGGGCTTCACCGTCGACCAAAATCTCCCCCCCCCACTTTCAAAGGTAGCCTTTAGGGTCTATTTATAGAGCACCTAAAGTTCTTAGCTCGAAATTAGGGTTTAGAAGCATTTTCAAGTCGAGATTATCAAATAAAAATCATAGATAATCGAATTATCTCTTATCCAGTCGAAATGGTACTCAAAATGGTTCAGCATCCGCGGAGAAAATGACGAGAGAAGTTAGGGATAAAACCACGGATGGAGAGAGAAAATCTATTAAATTTCAGGAATTGAACGGATGAACGGTCTTACGATAGACCGTTCAACGGGATGTGCGGCCATGTCCTGGCCATCCAACCCTGCGGGTGGAAATTCAAATAAATCATAAATATTATCCAACTATCCATCGAACTGACCGAAATCTTCGTCGTTGGACTCTCATAGATGAACGGCTCAGATGAGACCGTTCAAAGGTAGAGAGGCCAAAGACAAACCGTTCTAGCCTTGTCGGTGATAAATAGATTAATTGGATAGATATCTGACAAAATCACCAAACGCAGGACTCTGAGAGATGAGCGGCTACTATCCGTCCGTCCATCGTGTTGAACGGCTAGGGGAAGACCACATAAATGCTTGTCAGTGGAAATTCAGAAAATTAACCAAAATATATGGACGGTCCATAGGCAACCGCACATTGATTGAGCGGCCAGGGATGAACCGTAAATGTACATTGGCGCTTGAAACTCATAGAAAAGTTCAATCAACAAAAACCAAGGCCCATTAAGCCCAGAATTGAAACGAACCTAGCCAGGGAGGGAGACTACCCATAAAACTGGCCCAAAACGTGCTTGAAAACAGCCCCAACGAGCGATGGACAACTCAAGGCATCAACAAATGGGAGTAAGAGGAACGACTCAACTCATCGGCAAAAAATGGGTGTCAACAGATGCCCCTCCTTAACGTCCTCTTTGCAGGGGAGCGAGCGGAGGTGAAGGGAAGGTGACATGGAACATGGAGATGAAGCGGAAATGCAGCGGAGTGGATCGGAAAGCGGGCGTTAAGGTAAAACGACACCCGTTTTTACGAACAAGCTACATGAATATTCCGGAAAACTCTGAACCAAATGCAAGGAATGATCAAACCAAAAGTGACACCAGTCTGGAGGAACTAAATTAAATGAAATGAAACAAATCGATAAGACCAACCTCATGGGGGACACAATCTCGCGGTCCAATGAGGAGGCCAAAAGCAGGCAGTAAAAATAAAGGAAACCGGCTAAAGCTCCAGACGGGGACCTCTTAATTAACCAAACCAAGCGAATTGACCAAAGAGAACCTTCCAACTCAGAGTGGAATTAGTTCCTCTTACTCAAACACTGAACGCACAGCTAGCCATCGCTGGTGGGACATTCTTCAGGCAAACCATGGGGCATGAATGCTCAAAAGTATGCGTATGATGCATGCTGGGCTAAAATAAAAGAAATCGTTAAAATAAATGCAAAGAAAGATACAAATATAAAATACTCGAGAATAATATTGCTAAGCTGGGAAAATCAGAGTCAAGATACCATCCGCAACCACAGCGTGCAGGATAGAACCATCCTCCACATGACATCCCAACCTAACGGCCTATCCGAAGATTAAACGCGTGAACCCGGATAATCATCATTTTTGTTAAAGGGGAACATCAGATCCTAGAACACGTAGATAACCAACTAGTTCTCGAGATAATATAGCATAGTACCATATAATAATGCAATAAGGGTGATAGGGTTAGAAGGCCATACCTGACTTACCTGTGCAGGTGAAACGGCAACTTTTTGGATTTCTTTTTTTTAGATTTTTAGGGATTTTTATGAATAAGACAAACAAGTAAAAACATAGCAAAGATAACACAATGCTTAACTGAACGACATACAACATGACATAACATGACGATCAACATAACATACAAAGGCAAACGAGCACATATGCAAGGCATAAACAGACAATACGCATACACGAACACAGCATGACAAGACACCAATGCGGCGAGACAACACACGGTTGGGTCAAGGACATGACGGACGATCACACGGTTGGGACAACACATGGAACATAGAGGGACGACTATCAACATGTGCAAGTCAACTAACAACATGTGGTGAGGAAAAAAATAACAAGTGTGGGATAACACGGTCGGACATAGACACGAGACAAGGACACGGCGGGACAAAAGACATGAACAAATATGCACTTCAACCAAAACCCAAGATCAGAATGAAGCAGAACTGCCAGGTTAATAATCGTGAGGTAAAGCCCTCTCATACAGATATGATCATTGCAAACAAAAGCTGGGAAGGACATGAGCTTCAGAACAGATCAAGTGAGTGGATCGAAGAAGGAAATAACAGATCAGAAATGTGGAAAGGAGGCAAATAGAACACAATACGGAGCAAGGAAAACTTGAGTACCTACAACCTGCACACTTAGTAAGCAGATTACGTATCTGTCCTTAAAACAAATACAAATGCATGAAAAAGACACATTTTTTAGATTTTTGTGATCTTTTTTTGATTTTTTTAGAATTTCAATAGTATTTCATTTTTCTGGATTTTTTTAAAGTATTTGATTTTTTAGGTTTTTGAAATATTTGATATTTTTTTTGAAATTTTGAAGTATTTGATTTTTTTTTGAATTTTTGACAATATTTGATTTTTTAGATTTTTTTTGAAGTATTTGATTTTTAGAGACTTTTGGTAATATTTCATTTTTTTTTGGATTTTGACATAGCAATCTGCAGCACCTAAAGACGGGCTCAAACTACTGCCCAGGGATCATCGTTCCTACCCCTTTCATTAAAGGCTTCCCATAAGCAGGGCGTGCATGCGAGGGTGGCTTACCACAACCAACCACTTCGAAAGAACGGTGCCCCTACTAAGGCCATACCCGGGATACAACCCAGCCTAAGAGGGAGAAGCAGAAGAAAAATTGGAGACAAGCTTCGTGCAGGACAGAAAGATATCAAGACTCGAATTCCTTCTAGGGCATTACCCCTCAAAGATACAGTCTGTTGCGCTGGGGCTTTGTGTCTTTGATTTTGAGACACATATTTATTAGGCACGCATGCGACCGGGCTCATGACTTCCCGCGGGGAACTATACTGCCACTCTTGCCATGCCTTTGATTCATAATTTTGTATTGATTCATTTTCTCATTTTGGTAGCCCTTATTGGCCAGATATAGCATGAAAGCTCACTTTTGAGGGTCAAGACTGCCCCTATTTGAGACCTCTCCCATATTAGGGAGCGCCTAGGTTGGTCATCTCATCCATCCATCTCTTGCCCCTGCACTTGGTCGAGCAGAGAAGAGAAAAAGACCTTTGTGCATACCCAAAGTATGGCCAAAGCAGCAACGGTGCGCGTCAGAGAGATCGGCTATGGCTTGCCGTGTAGTGTGTGAAAAATCCATATTCATAGGTCACCTTCAACAATCGAGGAAAGAAACTAGACTCCCAGCACGGAGCTATCACCAGCCTAAGGATGCTGCAGAAGCTAACTTTTTTATTTGACACAAAGTTAAGATCTAATTTAAACAAAAGCTTCTAAATCCACTTAATCATGTTGAGGAAACAACATTATAATCATGTGCCAAAACAATAGAAACAATGGGAATGAAAGCACGTTTCTTGCACAAAATAAAGATACCTTTGCAAATCCATGGCGTGGAAACCGACATCTTGAAGTGATCTTGATCAGCGAGCTTTGATTAGCACGAGCTTTATATTCCTTGCTTGCCAGGATAAAAGGGTGAAAAAGGATAACAAAAGATTGGATTCCTCGACATAGAGGAGTGGCAGACATCATACTGGACGAAGAAGGGATAAAAAGGAAGAGAGACAAGGGCTAGAACTCCCTTGTTAAGGCACCGAGGCCCTGATAACAAGGAACCAGATA
Source organism: Amorphophallus konjac (assembly GCA_022559845.1). Lineage (NCBI taxonomy): Eukaryota > Viridiplantae > Streptophyta > Magnoliopsida > Alismatales > Araceae > Amorphophallus > Amorphophallus konjac. Next base: position 212,344,029 of record CM040125.1, on the reverse strand, counting down.
CATAATAAATAAGGATTAACTGAGATCAAGGCGGGCTAAAGCCTCAAAAATAGCACGAAAAAGGGTAATGACCCAGAAAGGGTGAGGAGGAAAGAACAGAAAGATGATGAAAAGATAGCTGTGAAGACAAGGAATAAGGAGAATGATCATCCGACGTGGTTGAAGAAAAGAAATGGAAACCACCCGAAAAAATCAGGGAAGGATCAGAAAAACCACCCGACAAGGTCGGGGAAAAAAGATGGAAACCACCCGACAAAGTCGGGGAAAAATCAGAAGAACCACCCGACGAGGTCGGGGAATGAGTGCAAGGAATCCCCGACAAGGTCGGGGGAAAAGGAGGAAACGCGGTGAAATACGGATGTATCCGGGGAGGAAAACTATAAGATGCCCCTAGATCAGGGGAAGAGAAGGATATAGGCCGAGGTCTAAAATGGTGAGAATAGGAAAAGATGGTAGAAATATGGTCAGGTGGCAGAAGGTACACCACCCAAGGATAAGAACTGAGCAGAAGAAATGATGAGTGAAATGAAGAAGAAGGAAGTGAAGTGGACCCCCGAATGCATAACTGACGGCCCTTGAACTTATGCCGCCGCCTCTTCTTGGCCGAAATCTTCTTGAAACAACTCCGCCTGGTGCGGACTCGGGCCTTCGGGCTTCTTAATCTGCAATACTTTCTCAGATAACGGGCCCACCTGGAAGACGGCCTAGCCCGGTCATGAATATGCAGCTTCATCGAGACGGTTGCCCTTAGTTGTGCGGTGCTAACCATAGAAGGACATTCCAGAACAGTCAAGTCCTTGTGATGAACATCAGGAAGCAATGGAGTTTTGTCGTTCAGCACTAGAACATGGAGCTTTGGCATCTTCACTCGGCAGTTGGGCATGAAGCCTAACTCCCTTGCTAGAAGCGCAGGACGGAACTGAGGGAGGCCGATGCGCGGTGTTGACGTGGCCGCCTCACCAATAAACCGAGGGAGATTACATAGGATGTGAAGAATGTCCTTGGTCAATCTCGAGGACACGGCCGTGTGGGTTAGCACCATCCGGGCGGAAAACTCTTCTGGGCCAGTGAATTGAATAGCAATCAAGCGAGAGGTGATCACAACATCAACAGCGAATTCTCCAACGAGCAAAGAAATTACCACTGGCCTCGCTTTTGAAGAAACTTGCACCAATGTACAGGAACTTTTCTTGAAAACCATCTTCATAGCAAGTGCAGGCCCATTTTCACTAGAATAGCCAGAGACCAAGACTCAGACCTACATGCAACAAATGAAATCTTGAAGCTTGTGATGCACAATCAAAACCTGATTCGGCTCTTTATCTCCCTGGAGACTAGACCCGAGGGGCACCAAAGGTAGCATGTACCTGCTCCGCGGAGTGGGAAGTGGTAGAGGGAGGTTAGAAGGAGGAGGTTTGAAGGGCGCGGGTGGCGATGGTGCAAGTGATGGGGAAATACTGATGATGATGGGCATGGGTGGAGGTAAAGGCAAAAGTGGAGGTATGGGTTTAGGGTCGGCCCGCTCGGGCTCAGAGGATGATGGTGAAAGGGGGAGTGGAAGAGGGGACGGCAGTGGTGGCCAAGGTGATAAACGTGGAAAAGGGGGTGATGTGGTTGATGGAGATGGTGAAGGTGAAGGGGAAGGAGATGAAGGTAGGGGTGGGGAAGAAGGAGGAGAGGAAGGTAGTGGCGTAGTGGGGGAAGTGGCAGGTGGTGGCACTCTCCGACGTATCTTTACAACGCGTCGAGAGGCGTTGGGAATAGGTGTGGTGGTGGAAACAGAGGGTGAAAGAGAGGTTGCCCGAGCGGAGGCTGGTCTAGGTAAAGGTGGTAGAGGAGATGGGATAGAGGAAGAAGTGCGAAACGGAGCAGGTATCTTATCAACTGAAGAAACACCAGGGTGCTCCCGGTCTTGAAGTGGAGACGGTTGCCTAGGCGGCACTTGCTGTTGTTACTGTTTACTGTTGAGATCTGAAATAACTTGGCATTTGACAGCCCAATCAATCATCTTCTTGTCTTCCAAGTTGTGAACAAGTTCCCGGAACTCGGAACAATTCTCGACCACATGCCCCTGTTGACGATGGAATTCACAGAAATGGAGCAAGTTCTCAACCACGGATCGGCAAGGCATAACCGGAGGGAGTTACAATGCATGGGTGGCCATCAAAGCCCTGAAAACATTTGTAAGAGATTCCGGCAACGAAGAGTGAGAAGCCCGCTTCGAGCAAGGCGGATGCCGAGGGGTATAAAAAGGTAATGGGGATGGTAGCGGAGGTTGCGTAGGTAAGGGGGATTGCATAGGTGAAGGCGGAGGGCCAGTAAGTGAATGAGATGGAGGCGTAGAGGGAGTGGGAATATAGTGGACGGCATCCACCCGCTCGGGATATAGTGTTTCCTTGACCGGAAGTGGAGGGGCGTGGGGAAATGAAATAGCGGAGGGCTGACTCGTGAAGGGAGATGTAGTGGAGGCATATGTGGAGGTATGGGGGTGCATGGGAGCGGAAGGCCGACTCGTGGAGGGATATGTAGTGGAGGGTTGACCCATGATGGATGGGGAAGAGAAGGGGTATGTGGAAGGCGAAGGTGGAGGAGACTCGTGGTCAAAAAAAACTAGGAGTTGTCGGCTAATGAAGCGTGCTTGACTGTAAAGTTGTTGCCATGATGTAATATCATTCAAGGCTAAGATGCACCTGAGCTCGGGCGTTGCATTTGAAATAACCATCTTGATCTGCTCGCCCTCCGGAATATGCCCTGGGACTTGCGCGGCTAGGCGACGCCAGCGGTCAGCAAACATGGAGAATTCCTCGCCGGGCTTCATCTTCTCTCGGGCCAGATCAACCAAAGAATGTCTGGGCCCAACCTGGTCCTGGTACTGCTGAATAAATCTTGCTTGGACAACCTAAAAATTCATCATCTGCTCTTGCGGCAATGTGAAGAACGAATCCTTGGCTGAGCCCTCTAAAGATTGGCCAAACAAATAGACCATCAAGCGTTGATCATGCTGGAACTGGGCCGACTCATATAAGAACTCCTTCAAATGCACGTAGGGGTCACCGACTCCACCATAGCGACGATAAGCCAGAATCTGTTGACGTGGTGGAAGTTGAAGACCTCGGAATGTAAATGGGATATTCAAAGAAGTTTGGGGATTGATTCGACGTTACAATTCATCAAGCTGGCGTTGGGCCTGAGTGATCATCTCCTCGGTAGGAAGAGTCTGAGAAGGATATGGGCCAGCTTGAGCAAGAGATGATGAATTTAGACCAGGATAATGTTGATGGGCGAGATAATGCGAACCGGCCTGAGAAGAAGGAAAGCCCACTTCGGGAATGGAGGAATACATGGGCTTGGAAGAATTACGAAGGTGGGAATGAGAATTGATTGGAATAGCAGCAGCACGGGCGGGATAAGAAGGCTCGTTTAAAGAATAGGGTCCAATGGAGGAATAAGGAGATGGGCCCACACGGGAAAAGGAATCCACACGGGGGTAAGAAGATGGAGAGGTGCAGGAATAAGGTACAGGGGAGAAATGCTCCATGGGGAGAATGGAGACTTTGCACAGTGGATCTCAAATGAATACGAGGGAAATGACCCCAAGACAAATGCAACTAAATGGGGACACACAAAGATGAACTAGACCTAATGAGCCTAATCTGACAAAGAGATGCAAATGATGACACTGCAACATGTAATGGAGGGGAGAGATGAGAAAAGAACCCACCAATTAACCACCCAAGTTGTAAATGATGCACGAAGATTTTATAAGTTCCTCTTTAGGACCTTAGTGGATTAATTAAAATGTGAATTCACTCAACCACAAGGTACCTAAATAGGGTGGGGGATGAGAAACTAGCAGACTCTAAGGGACTCTCTCTCTCTCTCTCATGAATGCAGACCCTAGACTGGGGGTGGTACGGTACAACCTGCCCGACGTTCGTGTAGGAATCCATAGCTCACGGGGACTTACGGAGGCCCTCGGCAAGGTCCCCTAGTCGGCTCCAAAGAGTATGGAGACGAGAGGAAACTCTACCTCGGTAGGAACGCAACTAAATATGAATGAAATGCATGAATCCTATGTGCACCGGAGTACATGCAAAGTCTAGCCTAAAGACTAGCAAGCAATGATCAAATCTACTATGTAAGAGGTGAAAACAAGTATACAACAATGATATAAGAGCAGGGGGAGATCAGTAATCGGCACCAAGTATCCTGAAAAGCATATAAGGTGGCAATGAAAGAGAATCACGGATGCACTGTAGCATGATAAAGACGGTCTCTGCAAGACCGCTCAGGAAGATAGACGGTCTGTAGATGACCGTATAATGCAAGGAGTAACGACAAAATAACATGCAAACCAGAGAATGCTGGGAATGAACAGTGACAAAAATGAGCTACGTACCCGGATGAGCGGTCTATGGATAACTGCTTAATGACTGGAACGGACCTGCATAAACTGTGTAACAGCAACCAAGACAACAATCAAAAGACAGAGGAGTACCTGTGCCAGCAAGATGGACGGCCAATAATCGACCATGTAATACTTGAACAGATGACATTGGACCGCTTATCGTAGCAGGCTTTGCAGAAGATATGGCGCTGTTCACAGAGAAGAGCGGTGGACTTCCAACCGTCGAAGAGATGGACGGCTCCTGGAGATCCGCACATGCTCTGGAGGATAGAGACCGCACCCAGACCAACCTGAAATCACTTCGAAAGAGGACTAACACAGCAAAAGAAAAGGTCAGCAAATCACTAACACGATGGGCACTAGGTGTCCCACCGTGATCGCCAAAAAATGGGCTGTTGACATGTTTGTTTTACTCCTCATTGGCTTAAAAGATGTCTTCTCTCCCCTTCTACTAAATCGATATATAAAATAAATGGGAACAGTAGAAGGAGAACAGAAGAGTGTAAATAACTGTGATCGCCACCAAGGTGCCTAGTGTGATTGACACACCATACCATGGAAAGAGGGAGACACTCGCCTTATGAGCAGTGCTGGGAGGATGTACGGCTCAGGAGGAACCACCTGTCAGGATGTGTGGCCACACGATAGGCCGTCTAAGGGCGCTGCAGAGGATGCGGGATAAGGAACTTCTGGCAGATGAACAGCTCTAACCCGACCGCAAGATGAAGAAGAACGGCCCAGGTAACATCGAACGTCTCCTTGAACGGCTGGTTAGAAACCGCACATGGCCACCACACTAGAAGTTGTAAAAGGGTCTAACCTCCACCCTTTTCGGCTGGCCAGAGGGGATGGGCCTCGCGTTAGTGAATTGCTGACCTGCGAAAAAGAGTGTAAAACATAAAGAAAAACCCAATATCAGAACTATAGAGTGTAGTAAATGCTAACATGAAAGGAAATATACGTAACTAAGTGAAGTGGGGGATACTTGGGGAGTTTTAAACCCCCGGGGCGTCAAAAATGTGGGAGTGTGTGTGTGTGAATGATAGTGCAAGCAACGAAAATGTGGGAGAATGGATGTGTAGAAACAAACATGCAATGAGAAGAAAACGAGACTATCCCGAATGCAAGAGGACTCAAAACGGAAGTTACTCCCTGGACCGGAAGTCTATATGGACATAGAAGGCCTCCCTCCTTGGTGCTAGGTCGCTCAAGAATGCGGCAGGTCTTCGCCGTCGACCAAAATCTCCCCCCTTTCAAAGGTAGCCTTTAGGGTCTATTTATAGAGCACCTAAAGTTCTTAGCTCGAAATTAGGGTTTAGAAGCATTTTCAGGTCGAGATTATCAAATAAAAATCATAGATAATCGAAGTATCTCTTATCCAGTCGAAACGGTACTCAAAATGGTTCATCATCCGCGGAGAAAATGACGGGAGAAGTTATGGATAAAACCACAGATGTAGAGAGAAAAGATGTTAAAATTCAGGAATCGAACGGATGAACGGTGTTACGATAGACCGTTCAACGGGATGTGCGGCAATGTTCTGGCCGTCCAACCCTGTCGGTGGAAATTCAAATAAATCATAAATATTATCTAACTATCCATCGAACTGACTGAAATCTTCACCGTTGGACTCTCATAGATGAACAGCTCAGATGAGACCGTTCAAAGGTAGAGCGGCCAAAGACAAACCGTTCTAGCCTTGTCGGTGATAAATAGATTAAGTAGATAATTATCTGAGAAAACAACCAAACGTAGGACTCTGAGAGATGAGCGGCTACTATCCGTCTGTCCATCGTGTTAAACGGCAAGGGGAAGACCGCATAAATGTTTATCGGTGAAAATTCAGAAAATTAACCAAAATATATGGACGGTCCATAGGCAACCGCACATTGATTGAGCTGCCAGGGATAAACCGTACATGTACATGGGCGCTTAAAACTCATAGAAAAGCTCAATCAACAAAAATCAAGGCCCATTAAGCCCAGAATTGAAACGAACCTAGCCAGGGAGGGAGACTACCCATAAAACTGGCCCAAAACGTGCCTGAAAATAGCCCCAACGAGCGATGGACAACTCGAGACATCAACAAATGAGAGTAAGAGGAACGACTCAACTCATCGGCAAAAAACGGGTGTCAACACATATACCGGAATATATGCCATGCACTTAGAGAAATTGACTCTATCGACGGAAGATAATGTGTAACAATGTGAAACCATGATAAAACTCCGTCAATACATCAGTTAAAATCATGTTTTTTAATACAAAACTATAAAGTTTTAGCAAATGAAATTAATATGTACTTAAAATAACTCAAAGTGCTTTAGACATGCATGAATCAATTTATAAACTCAAAGTTCATGAAGATAGGTCAAAACTTAGATATCTAGGCTTATTTATAAGCTACTTAGACTATTCTCAATTCTGTCCCGAATAGACAGAACACAACACTCTGGCGGTCTAAGACAGGCGGGTCATATGGCTGTGACGGTTTATCGTGGAGCTGTCAGAGTCTTGTAACGCCTCGATCCTGGTTCGTCAAAGATTACAGAGAAATTTAAGTACAACAGGTAGTGTGACGGCTTATCGTAAGGCCGTCAGAGTAATGTGACGGTCAAACTATAATCCGTCAGAGCACTGGTTACAGTAAGTAAAAGATCTATGGTTTAAAACCTTTCATGCAAGAAGAATCAAAATAAACAACTACTCTAGTCATGACAGAAAGAAGAATAGGCCATCTAGATGCATAGGTCATAGTGAATGAATAAGAGAATATCTTTTATCTTTAAATTAGGCTAAGGACATGCATGTATGCATAGACCTACTAAAATATGAAATTCATGGTCTATAGTGCATGGAATCAAGTAAAACTAGAGGGCTTGTATCCCTAACAAGATATTCTTGCCGTTCATGAGATAACTTACCTCTTTACTGGGCTTTCAACTTCTTATCTGGGACTGCAAGACACGCCCTAGTTTTTTCCTTCCAATGAATTTTCAGCAACTTCACGTCGCTCCAACTCCTCAATCTCTTGACCTAAGGACATGAAATTTAGAGGGTAAGGAGGTGAAACTAAGGGGAACAGAAAGTTTTAAAGACACTTAGGCTAATTACCTTGATATGGTGTTCTAATCTCCTGATCTTCAGTGGACTTTCGCTCAGGTTCCTGGGTCGCTATGGTCGAACCAGCAACTTTGGAAGCTTCAAACTCCTTGTGTAGTTGATCTCCAAGCACGAAATTTTGAGGAAGATTAGTCCTATGTATTAACAACAAAAATTCTTAAAGAACTTACTTGAAATACTATCTCCTTACCTTAGTTCCACGCAAGCCAATGTAGAGGTCGCGCAGGTCAAAACTAGGGTCTATTTATAGGTTCTAGCTAGGGTTTTAAGGATTAGATCGATTTTAGAGTCTTTAGATCGACTTCTGAGTGTCCTTAACACGTTTACTAGTCCTCCCATCTTGATCCCTAAGAGATAGACTAGCAAAAATCCAATCTTTTTACTCTTTCTTCCATTCACGGAACTGACAGAGTGTGACAGTCGACTCTCGGTGTGTTACATGCCTGTGGCGGTCGCACGATAGACCGCTACATATACTGTGCGCTGAATTCAACTTAATTCAAACTCTTTTATTTGTTTTATCCACATAATTATCTATAAAATGATATTTATCTTTAAAATTCGTGAATAGGCTAATAACCTTCTAAAATATGGGCCAAACTTAATGGGCTTGGTCCTTAAACCTTTTGGGCTTCAATTAAATAGGCTAGATTAATCGTTTACCATAATTGGGCCTTAATTAATTTCTAATAAATTCAAGAAAATAATTAAATAATTCCTGAAATAATATAAATATTTTGGGTCATTACACCCTCCCCCACTTAAAAGAATTTGGTCCCCAAATTCAATACATGGATTAGATGGAGAGTGTACTTACAATTGAATAATTCTGAGAATCTTTTCCGCATGGCATCTTCCGTTTCCCAAGTTACTTCGGACGGCCATGATTTCTTCCATTGAATTTTGACCATAGGAATAGCTTTATTCCTTAGTTGACGCACTTCCCGTTCCAGAATCTTTATTGGTGTTTGCTCGTGCGTCATATCCTTCTGAATCTCCAAATTATCGTAAGTGATAACATGGTAAGGATCATATACATTCTTTTTCAACATAGAGACGTGAAATACGTCATGAACTCCTGTTAATTGAGGAGCTAAGGATAATCTATAAGCCACTTCACCGACCCTTTCGAGAATTTCAAATGGGCCAATGAACCTTGGTGTTATCTTACCTTTGATGCCAAATCTTTGAATACCATGACCCAGAGAAACCTTTAGATACACATGATCTCCTACCTAAAACTCCAAGTCGCGCCTTCGATTATCAGCATAGGATTTTTGCCTTTCTTGTGCCACCTGCAATCTTTCTCGAATAAGCTTAATTTTCTCTGAAGAATTTCTGATAATGTCGGGGCCTAGAATTTGCCTTTCCCCTATTTCATTCCAACATATCGGTGATCTACAGCTTTTTTCATATAAAGCTTCAAAAGGTGCCATCTCTATGCTGGCCTGATAACTGTTGTTATATGCAAATTCTACCAGAGGCAAGTGATCGTGCCAACTTCCTCTAAAATCAATAGCACAAGTCCCGAGCATATCTTCTACCACCTGATTTGTTCTTTCAGTCTGACCATCCGTTTGTGGATGAAATGATGTGCTAAAATTCAATCTAGTCTCTAGTGAATGTTGTAGACCCTTCCAGAATTACGATGTGAATCTAGGATCTCTATCAGATATGATAGTGACAGGGACACCATGTAGCTTGACAATTTTCTTCATGTAGAAGGCTGCTAGAATATCCACAGACCATTGACTTTTGATTGGTATGAAATGTGCAGATTTTGTCAATCGGTCTATGATTACCCAGATACCGTCGTGTCCACCTCTTATCTTTGGTAAAGCCATAATGAAATCCATTCCCATACTCTCTCATTTCCATGCTGGAATATCTAAGGGATGTAATTTACCTACGGGTCTGAAATGTTCTGCCGTTACTTGTTGACAAGTGAGATAGCGGGACACGAAATCAGCTATTTCTCTCTTCATATTGGGCCACCAGAAATTTCTTTTGAGATCTTGATACATTTTTGTACCACCTGGATGAATGGTGTACTTGGATTTATGTGCTTCTTCTAGGATCAGTTTCTTCATATCCTCATGATCTGGTACACACACTCGGCCCTTAAATAGCAATCTTCCATCATTGGAAATAGGAAAATACGGCCTCTATTCTATGTTGGCTTTAATCTCCAGTAATACGGGATCATCATTTTGCAGCTTGACCAGATCTTCTATTAATGTAGGTTGAGGTTGAATATTAGCTATGAAACAATCTTCTGCCTTCATGTCAATATCTAAGTTCAACTGAGCAAATTGAGGAATAAGATTAGTCATACTAATCATAAGACTTGATAGCTTTCCCATTGATTTTCTGCTGAATACATCTGCTACAGCATTATCCTTGCCAGGATGATATTGAATAGTAAAATCAAAGTCTTTGAGATATTCTAACCATCTCCCTTGCCTCATATTTAACTCCATTTGAGAGAATAAGTATTTCAAGCTTTTGTTGTCCGAGTAGACCATGAGTTTCTCTCCATAGAGATAATGATGCCAAATTTTTAAGGCGAAAATGAGAGTAGCCAATTCCAAATCATGCACAGGGTAATTTTTCTCGTGACGTTTCAATTGTCTTGAAGAATAATGGATTACCTTTCCATTTTACATAAGGACGCACCCTAAGCCATTGCCAGACGCATCCGTATATACTTCAAATCCACCACCTTCCACTGGTAGTGATAGAATAGGAGCTGTAGTAAGATGGTTCTTAAGAGTTTGTAAACACTCTTCACATTCCTCTGACCAGACAAAAGAATTTTATTTTCTTGTGAGTCTGGTTAAAGGAACATCAATTTTTGAGAAGTCCTTATTTCTGACACAGTCACGTGCCTTTATTTCCTTAACATATTCAGAAAAGTACTTAGCACGGAATATAATAAGAAAATCGTCCCATGTATGAGGTGCATCTGCCGAGATGTAGGTACTGATTTCCACCATGTGTGTGCATCTTTATTGAGTTGAAATGTTGCAAGACGCACTTTTTCTTGGTCCGTGCATTGGATAACATCGAAGATACGATTCATCTCATCTATCCTATTTTCTACCTCATCTGGGTTGGAAGAACCGTAGAAACGCGGAGGGTTTAAGCTCCAAAAATTGCGATGCAAGTCACCAGCCCTCGCCCCTGCGCCTGCCTGGGCCATAGTTTTGTAATGCCTGAGTAAGGCTGGCAACCGTTTGTTGCATGCCAACCCAATCTACGCGATGAGCCATTGTAATAATGAGGTACTTGAGAGAAATAACAATTTGTTAATTCACATGGATTTAGAAAGAGATAAATCTTAAAACTAATTAACTATCTTATCCCGGGCTCTACCCAATTCTCGCATGGGTGAGAAATTTTTTTCCTTAGTTCATAGGTAGGGGTCCTTAAGCCTTGGACTTATCCTATGACGTGACTCTTTTCCCTAAGTCCTGAGACTTAGGCTCTGATACCAACTTAATTGTCATGCCCTGAGCCTTTATTACAGCGGAAGACTAACTCGAGGAACGTGAACAACCGGCATGGTAAACCTCTTGCGAGCAAGAACGATCAGAGCGCAAGACAATCACACATAAAAATGTAATTGCACAATAACTTACTCAAACTCCAACTTATTTCATTAATAAGTGAAATATTCCAATACAATAACTTTTCAACCTTCCTCAATCCATCAGACTCAAGGAAAAAGGAAAAATTACAAGACTCGATCTAAACAATATTGACTTTCCTAAGTCTTCACTCTCATTTTGATATGACTTTCATTCGCTCACGGACCCACTACTTGTATAACTCGAATCCGAATCCGAATTCGAATCATTTCCATCTCCTGAAAAAGATTGGAAATAGGTAATGAGCACACTTGCCCAGTAGGTATCTTCGCATCAACATGAAGGCACTATTAAAGTGATTAGTAATTTAGCTCTAAGGAATAAGGTAAAATCATGCGAATGCAATAAATCATATGTAAATAACCAAGGTAACAAGATGATCGTATAAAATAGAATGAACAAGTATGAATTAGCAAGAATGTATCAAGAACATGATATGGCCTTTCATACACAAGAATGTATCGAGAATGTACTAGCAAACCACGTAATCATCGCACAAACATAGTTTGCTTATGAGCAAGTATTTGGTGAATTTCTGTGGAATATCATGTAACAAGCAAGAAAGTCATGTACGTATATACGTCATGTCTTGTGGATTTTCACTTCACGAGCCGTGGATTTTCACTTATTTATAAAGAAAGTACTCCCAGTGTAATGCGACGCCAGTAGCATCATACCCCATAGTTTACAGTATATTTCTGACAATCAGCCGAGGGGACTAGCATAGAGCCCTTGAACACAATCAGTGCTTGATCGCATATTCAAGTATAAATCAAGCTACTTCCAGATTTAAAGCAATAAAATATGGCCAGTAATATAACAAGTTCAATAAGTTTCAATGAATGAACGCTTCAATTTAAGAATGCGAGGGATCAAGAATGACTTAAAATAAGGTTATGCTCATGGAAACAATTCGACAGCATAACAGTACATTCCTTATCTTCCATAATTCAAAATTAAGTATCTTGAATAATATGACAAGTCCTAGACCATCAACAATCCATCTAGGAACTTTGAAATATCAACCCTTAGGTCAAACCTCGGGTTAAAGTACTCAGGAATTGTGACGGTCAATTAATGGGCCGTTACATGAACGTGACGGTCTAACATTGGGCCGTCATAATGGGCTGAATCCAGGAAGAATAAATTGGACTCAGTAAATGTGATGGTTGTATACTGGACCGTTAGATGGGCCTGACGGTCGAGTAATAGGCTGTTACATAGTCAAAACCATAAAATAGCAATAGTGCTTTCTAAACAATTGGGCTTTAATGGTACAACCAACTCGGCATCCTAGTGGAAATCCCAGGCTCGCGGAGAATTACGGAGGCCTTGAAACAAGATTTCCTAGTCCATTGGAAGGAATATCCAATAGAGAGGTCCTCAAGTCCAAGAATATGTTCCTATGTGCAAAGTGTGAACTAATGGTCATATACCGGAATATATGCCATGCACTTAGAGAAACTGACTCTATAGATGGAAGAGAATGTGTAACAATGTGAAACCATGATAAAATTCCGTCAATACATCAGTTAAAATCATGTTTTTTTAATACAAAACTATAGAGTTTTAGCAAATGAAATTAATATGTACTTAAAATAACTCAAAGTGCTTTAGACATGCATGAATCAATTTATAAACTCAAAGTTCATGAAGATAGGTCAAAACTTCGATATCTAGGCTTATTTAGAAGCTACTTTGACTGTTCTCAATTCTGTCCCAAATAGATAGAACACAGCCCTCTGGCGGTCTAAGACAGGCACGTCATATGGCTGTGATGGTTTATCGTGGAGCCGTCAGAGTCTGGTAACGCTCCGATCCTGGTCCGTTAGAGATTACAAAGAAATTTAAGTACAACAGGGGGTGTGACGGCTTATCGTAAGGCCGTCAGAGTCATGTGACGATCTAACTATAATCCGTCAGAGCACTGCTGACAGTAAGTAAAAGATCTATGGTTTAAAACCTTTCATGCAAGAAGAATCAAAATAAATAACTACTCTAGTCATGACAGGAAGAAGAATAGCTCATCTAGATGCATAGGTCGTAGTGAATGAATAAGAGAATATCTTTTATCTTTAAATTAGGCTAAGGACATACATGTATGCATAGACCTACTAAAATATGAAATTCATGGTCTATAGTGCATGGAATCAAGTAAAGCTAGAGGGCTTGTATCCCTAGCAGGATATTCTTGCCGTTCATGAGATAACTTACCTCTTTACTGGGCTTTCAACTTCCAATCTGGGACTGCAAGACACGCCCTAGTTTTTTCCTTCCGGTGAATTTTCAGCAACTTCACATCGCTCCAACTCCTCAATCTCTTGTCCTAAGGACGTGAAATTTGGAGGGTAAGGAGGTGAAACTAAGGGGAACAGAAAGTTCTAAAGACACTTAGGCTAATTACCTCGATATGGTGTTCTAATCTCCTGATCTTCAGTGAACTTTCGCTCAGGTTCCTGGGTCGCTATGGTCGAACCAGTAACTTTGGCAGCTTCAAACTCCTTGTGTAGTTGATCTCCTAGCATGAAATTTTGAGGAAGATTAGTCCTATGTATTAACAACAAAAAGTTCTTAAGAACTTACCCGAAATACTATCTCCTTACCTTAGTTCCACGCAAGCCAATGTAGGGGTCGCGCAGGTCAAAACTAGGGTCTATTTATATGTTCTAGCTAGGGTTTTGAGGATTAGATCGATTCTAGAGTCCTTAGATCGACTTCTGAGTGTCCTTAACACGTTTACTAGTCCTCCCATCTCGATCCCTAAGAGATAGACTAGCAAAAATCTAATCTTTTTGCTCTTTCTTCCATTCACGGAACTGATAGAGCGTGACGGTCGACTCTTGGTGCGTTACATGCCTGTGACGGTCGCACGATAGACCGCTTCATATACTGTACGTAGAATTCAACTTAATTCAAACTCTTTTATTTACTTTATCCACACAATTATCTATAAAAGGATATTTATCTTTAAAATTCATGAATAGGCAAAATAACCTTCTAGAATATGGTCCAAACTTAATGGGCTTGGTCCTTAAACCTTTTGAGCTTCAATTAAATAGGCTAGATTAATCGTTCACCATAATTGGGCCTTAATTAATTTCTAATAAATTCCAAAAAATCATTAAATAATTCCTAAAAAGAATATAAATATTCTGGGTCATTACACCCTCCCCCACTTAAAAGAATTTGGTCCCCAAATTCAATACATGGATTAGATGGAGAGTGTACTTACAATTGAATAATTCTGAGAATCTTTTCCGCATGGCTTCTTCCCTTTCACAAGTTGCTTCGGACGGCCATGATTTCATCCATTGAATTTTGACCATAGGAATAGCTTTATTCGTTAGTTGACGCACTTCCCGTTCCAGAATCTTTATTGGTGTTTTCTCGTACGTCATATCCTTCTAAATCTCTAAATTATCGTAAGTGATAACCTGGTAAGGATCATATACATACTTTTTCAGCATAGAGACGTGAAATATGTCATGAACTCCTGCTAATTGTGTAGGTAAGGCTAATCTATAAGCCACTTCACCGACCCTTTCGAGAATTTCAAATGGGCCAATGAACCTTGGAGTTGGCTTGCCTTTGATGCCAAATCTTCGAATACCACGACCCGGAGAAACCTTTAGATACACATGATCTCCTACCTGAAACTCCAAGTCGCGCCTTCGATTATCAGCATAGGATTTTTGCCTATCTTGTGCCACCTGCAATCTTTCTCGAATGAGCTTAATTTTCTCTGAAGAATCCCTGATAATGTCGGGGCCTAGAATTTTCCTTTCCCCTATTTCATTCCAACATATCGGTGATCTATAACTTTTTCCATCTAAAGCTTCAAAAGGTGCCATCTGTATGCTGGCATGATAACTATTGTTATATGCAAATTCTACCAGAGGCAAGTGGTCGTGCCAACTTCCTCCAAAATCAATAGCGTAATCCCTGAGCATATCTTCTACCACTTGATTTGTTCTTTCAGTCTGACCATCCGTTTGTGGATGAAATGCTGTGCTAAAATTCAATCTAGTCCCTAGTGAATGTTGTAGACCCTTCCAGAATTGCGATGTGAATCTAGGATCTCTATCAGATATGATAGTGACAGGGACACTATGTAGCTTGACAATTTGCTTCATGTATAAGGCTGCTAGAATATCCACAGACCATCGACTTTTGATTGGTATGAAATGTGCAGATTTTGTCAATCAGTCTATGATTACCCAGATACCGTCGTGTCCACCTCTTGTCTTTGGTAAATCCATAATGAAATCTATTCCTATACTCTCCCATTTCCATGCTGGAATATATAAGGGATGTAATTTACCTGCGGGTCTAAAATGTTCTACCTTTACTTGTTGACAAGTGAGACAACGGGACACGAAATCAGCTATTTCTCTCTTTATATTAGGCCACCAGAAATTTCTTTTGAGATCTTGATACATTTTTGTACCACCTAGATGAATGGTGTACTTGGATTTATGTGCTTCTTCTAGGGTCAATTTCTTCATATCCTCAAGATCTGGTACACACACTCAGCCCTTAAATAGCAATCTTCCGTCATTGGAAATAGAAAAATCCGGCCTCTATTCTATGTTGGCTTTAATCTCCAGTAATACGGGATCATCATTTTACAGCTTGACCAGATCTTCTATTAATGTAGGTTGAGCTTGAATGTTAGATATGAAACAATCTTCTTCCTTCATGTCAATATCTAAGTTCAACTGAGCAAATTGAGGAATAAGATTAGTCATACTAATCATAAGACTTGATAGCTTTCCCATTCGTTTTCTACTGAGTGCATCTGCTACAGCATTAGTCTTGCCAGGATGATGTTGAATAGCAAAATCAAAGTCTTTGAGATATTCTAACCATCTCCTCTGCCTCATATTTAACTCCTTTTGAGAGAATAAGTATTTCAAGCTTTTGTGGTCCGAGTAGACCGTGAATTTCTCTCCATAGAGATAATGACGTCAAATTTTTAAGGTGAAAATGACAGCAGCCAATTCCAAATCATGCACCGGGTAATTTTCCTCGTGACGTTTCAATTGTCTTGAAGAATAACGGATTACTTTTCCATTTTACATAAGGACCCACCATAATCCAATGCCAGACGCATCCGTATAAACTTCAAATCCACCACCTTGCACCGATAGTGATAGAATAGGAGTTATAGTAAGATGGTTCTTAAGAGTTTGAAAACTCTCTTCACATTCCTCTAACCAGACAAAAGGATTTTCTTTTCTTGTGAGTCTAGTTAAAGGACCAGCAATTTTTGAGAAGTCCTTAATGAACCTCCTATAATAACCAGCTAGACGAAGAAAGCTCCTTATGTCTGATACAGTCGTTGGCCGGCTCCAATTTCTGACAGCTTCTACTTTAGAAGGATCCACAGCGATACCTTCTTTTGAAATAATATGGCCTAGGAATGAAACTTCCTTGAGCCAGAACTCACACTTGTTAAGCTTGGCATAAAGTTTATGTTCTCTAAGTGTTTGCAAAGCTATCCTCAGATGTCCTTCATGTTCCTCTTTTGTCTTGGAATATACCAGGATGTAATCAATGAAGACAACGATGAACTAGTCCAGATACGGCTGGAAAACATTATTCATTGTTGCATAAATGCTGTTGGGGTATTTGTTAACCCGAACGGCATTACCACGAATTCATAGTGGCCATAACGACTTCGAAAAGTCGATTTATAAATGTGTTCTTCTTTAATTCTAAGCTGATGATAACCTGATCTGAGGTCAATCTTGGAGAAATACTCTGCTCCTGAAAGCTGATCGAAGAGCTCATCAATACGCGGTAACGGATACTTGTTTTTGATTGTAAGTTGATTCAGTCGCCGGTAGTCTATGCATAACCTGAGAGAGCCATCCTTCTTCTTGACGAATAGAACCGGCGCACCCCAAGGGGATGTGCTAGGTCTGATGAAACCCTTATCTAATAGTTCCTGCAACTGCCTCTTTAGTTCCTTAAGTTCCGTGGGGAACATCCTGTAAGGGGCTATAGAAATAGGTGCAGCTCCTAGAATGAGTTCAATAGTGAAGTTTAGTTCCCTCTCGGGTAGTAAGCTGGGTAATTCGGGTGGAAACACATCTGGGAGCTCATTTACAATAGGAATGTCTGCTAGGATGATTTCCTTGGACTCGGTAACAATGACAGAAGCAAGAAAAGCTTCACATCCTGGCGAGATAAGTTTGCAAGCGTGAAGAGAGGATATGATAGTGGGATGTTTCCTATCATTGATGCCAAGAAAAGATAATCTTGGAAGATCGTGTTTTCGAAAGGATATAATCCTATTTCGGTAGTTAATATCAGCATCATGATCTATAAGATAATCTACCCCTAAGATGGCATCATAACCTTTCATGTCAAGGCATACTAAGTTTGCGGGGAGATTGTGACCTTCTACTATTACCTCACTATCAGGATAATACTCGGTAAGCTTTGTTCCAGAACCTAAGGGTGTGGTAATAGCAAGATCTGAAGGTAGGGGAACTGATGCAATTGGTAATATTTTTGCAAAAGTAGTGGAGATAAAAGAATGAGAGGCTCCAGTATCAAATAGCACAAATGTAGGACGGGCACAAAATTTAAGGGTACCTTCCATAAGCCCACCATCCCTAGGCGCTTCTTCTTCTTCTAGAACAGCATTGAGGCGAGCCTGCCTCCTACGTCCACCCCCAAACAATTGATTCTTCATAAGGGGGCAATCTGGCATACGATACTCCCTGCTTCCACAACGTAGATAAGCACCAAGGCGCTTCTAACATTCTTCAGCCGAATGGCTGAACTTCTCACAAAATATGCAAGCCGACATGACTTGCTCCTTCTCCTCCTTGACCTTCTTGTTCTTCTGGGAACTTCCACCGTTCCCGCTCCTAAATCTTTTCTTACTATCACGGCTTTTATGAGGTTCCGTGATGCTGAATTTGTATTTCTTATAATGTTGAACAGATCGTCGACCGGACTCTTCTCCTTTTCCTTTCAACTTCTTGACCATTTCTAAGGTCCTCTCACATAAATATCCTGCTAGACCATCTCTGCATAGGTACGGATGTTTTGGGTCCCGAGCTGCTGAATGAAACCGGGTCGTAACCCGTTCATAAACTGATTAGCCTTCAATAAATCAGTACTGATTAAATGCGGTGCATAGGGTGCTAGCCTGGAGAATTGAAGTTCATACTCCGCGACTGTCATCATTCCCTGATGAAGAGAGGTGAACTCCATAGCCTTTCTTTCTTTAACATGTTCAGAAAAGTACTTAGCACGGATAGAATAAGACAACCGTCCCATGTATGAGGTGCATCTGCCGGAGGTGTAGGTACTGATTTCCACCATGTGCGTGCATCTTTATTGAGTTTAAATATTGCAAGACACACTTTTTCTTGGTCCGTGCATTGGATAACATCGAAGATACGATTCATCTCATCTATCCAGTTTTCTGCCTCATCTGGGTTGGAAGAACCGTAGAAATGCGGAGGGTTTAAGCTCCAAAAATTGTGATGCAAGTCACCAGCCATCGCCCCTACGCCTACCTGGGCCATAGTTTGTAATGCCTGAGTAAGGCCGGCAACCGTTTGTTGCATGCCACCCCAATCTATGCGATGAGCCATTGTAATAATGAGGTACTTGAGAGAAATAACAATTTGTTAATTCTCATGGAATTAGAAAGAGATAAATTTTTAAACTAATTAACTATCTTATCCCGGGCTCTACCCAATTCTTGCATGGGTGAGAAAATTTCTTCCTTAGTTCATAGGTAGGGGTCCTTAAGCCTTGGACTTATCCTATGCCGTGACTCTTTTCCCTAAGTCTTGAGACTTAGGGTCTGATACCAACTTAATTGTCACGCCCCGAGCCTTTATTACAGCGGAAGACTAACTCAAGGAACGTGAACAGCCGGCATGGTAAGCCTCTTGCGAGTAAGAACGATCAGAGTGCAAGACAATCACACATAAAAATGTAATTGCACAATAACTTACTCAAACTCCAACTTATTTAATTAATAAGCGAAATATTCCAATACAATAACTTTTCAACCTTCCTCAATCCATCAGACTCAAGGAAAAAGGAAAAATTACAAGACTCGATCTAAACAATATTGACTTTCCTAAGTCTTCACTCTCATTTTGATATGACTTTCATTCGCTCTCAGACCCGCTACTTGTATAACTCGAATCCGAATTCAAATCACTTTCATCTCCTGAAAAAAAATAGAAATAGGTAATGAGCACACTTGCCCAGTAGGTATCTTCGCATCAACATGAAGGCATTATTAAAGTGATTAGCAATTTAGCTCTAAGGAATAAGGCAAAATCATGCGAATGCGATAAATCATATGTAAATAACCAAGGTAACAAGACGATTGTATAAGATAGAATGAACAAGTATGAATTAGCAAGAATGTATCAAGAACATGATATGGCCTTTCATGAACAAGAATGTATCGAGAATGTACTAGAAAACCATGTAATCATCACACAAACATCTTTTGCTTAAGAGAAAGTATTTTGTGAATTTCTGTGGAATATCATGTAACAAGCAAAAAAGTCATGTACGTATATACGTCGTGTCTTGTGGATTTTCACTTCACGAGCCGTGGATTTTCACTTATTTATAAAGAAAGTACTTCCAGCGCAATGCGACGCCAGTAGCATCATACCCCATGGTTTATAGTATGTTTCCGACAATCAGCTGAGGGGACTAGCATAGAGCCCTTGAACACAATCAGTGCTCGATCGCATCTTCAAGTATAAATCAAACTACTTCCACGTTTCAAGCAATAAATTATGGCCAATAATATAACAAGTTCAATAAGTTTCAATGAATGAACGCTTCAATTTAAGAATGCGAGGGATCAAGAATGACATAAAATAATGTTATGCTCATGGAAATAATGCGACAGCATAACAGTACATTCCTTATCTTCCATAATTTAAAATTAAGTATCTTGAACAATATGACAAGTCCTAGACCATCAATAATCCATCTAGGAACTTTGAAATATCAACCCTTAGGTTAAACCTCGGGGTAAAGTACTCAGGAATTGTGACGGTCAATTAATGGGCCGTTACATGAACGTGACGGTCTAAAATCGGGCCGTCATAATGGGCTGAATCCAGAAAGAATAAATTGGACTCAGTAAATGTGACGGTTGTATACTGGACCGTTAGATGGGCCTGACGGTCAAGTAATAGGCTGTTACATAGTCAAAACCAGAAAAATAGCAATAGTGCTTTCTAAACAATTGGATTTTAATGGTACAACCAACTCGGCATCCTAGTGGAAATCCCAGGCTCGCGGAGAATTACGGAGGCCTTGAAACAAGATTTCCTAGTCCATTGGAAGGAATATCCAATATAGAGGTCCTCAAGTCCAAGAATATGTTCCTATGTGCAAAGTGTGAACTAATGGTCATATACCGGAATATATGCCATGCAGTTAGAGAAATTAACTCTATAGACGGAAGAGAATGTGTAACGATGTGAAACCATGATAAAACTCCGTCAATACATCAGTTAAAATCATGTTTTTTTAATACAAAACTATAGAGTTTTAGCAAATGAAATTAATATGTACTTAAAATAACTCAAAGTGCTTTAGACATGCATGAATCAATTTATAAACTCAAAGTTCATGAAGATATGTCAAAACATAGATATCTAGGCTTATTTATAAGCTACTTTGATTGTTCTCAATTCTGTCCCAAATAGACAGAATACAACACTCTGGCGGTCTAAGACAGGCGTGTCATATGGCTGTGACGGTTTATCGTGGAGCCGTCAGAGTCTTGTAACGCTCTGATCCTGGTCCGTCAGAGATTACAGAGAAATTTAAGTACAACAGGCGGTGTGACGGCTTATCGTAAGGCCGTCAGAGTCATGTGACGGTCTACCTATAATCCGTCAGAGCACTACTGACAGTAAGTAAAAGATCTATGGTTTAAAACCTTTCATGCAAGAAGAATCAAAATAAACAACTACTCTAGTCATGAAAGAACGAAGAATAGGCCATCTAGATGCAGAGGTCGTAGTGAATGAACAAGAGAATATCTTTTATCTTTAAATTAGGCTAAGGACATGCATGTATGCATAGACCTACTAAAACATGAAATTCATGGTCTATAGTGCATGGAATCAAGTAAAACCAGAGGGCTTGTATCCCTAACATGATATTCTTGCCGTTCATGAGATAACCTACCTCTTTACTGGGCTTTCAACTTACAATTTGGGACTGCAAGACACGCCCTAGTTCTTTCCTTCCAGTGAATTTTCAACAACTTCACGTCGCTCCAACTCCTCAATCTCATGACCTAAGGACGTGAAATTTGGAGGGTAAGGAGGTGAAACTAAGGGGAACATAAAGTTTTAAAGACACCTAGGCTAATTACCTCGATATGGTGTTCTAATCTCTTGATCTTCAGTGGACTTTCGCTCAAGTTCTTGGGTCGCTATGGTCTAACCAGTAACTTTGGAAGCTTCAAACTCCTTGTGTAGTTGATCTCCTAGCACGAAATTTTGAGGAAGATTAGTCCTATATATTAACAACAAAAAGTTCTGAAGAACTTACCCGAAATACTATCTCCTTACCTTAGTTCCACGCAAGCCAATGTAGGGGTCGCGCAGGTCAAAACTAGGGTCTATTTATAGGTTCTAGCTAGGGTTTTGAGGATTAGATTGATTCTAGAGTCCTTAGATCGACTTCTGAGTGTCCTTAACACGTTTACTAGTCCTCCCATCTTGATCCCTAAGAGATAGATTAGCAAAAATCTAATCTTTTTACTCTTTCTTCCATTCACGGAACTGACAGAGCATGACGGTCGACTCTTGGTGCGTTACATGCCTGTGGCGGTCGCACGATAGACCGCTACATATACTGTGCGTAGAATTCAACTTAATTCAAACTCTTTTATTTGTTTTATCCACATAATTATCTATAAAAGGATATTTATACTTAAAATTCGTGAATAGGCTAAATAACCTTCTAGAATATAGGCCAAAGTTAATGGGCTTGGTCCTTAAACCTTTTGGGCTTTAATTAAATAGGCTAAATTAATCATTTACCATATTCGGGCCTTATTTAATTTATAATAAATTCTAAAAAATCATTAAATAATTCCTGAAATAATATAAATATTCTGGGTCATTACAAATGGTGCCAGGATACAGCACCAGAAAAAGAAGGCTCACTCTGTTGGTGCTGAGAAGAAAAGAAGCGATGAAAAGAATGTTGGGAAATTCATTAAGCCAACCATGTTTAAACAAATGTGGATTCCCAATAGTATATTATCTTGTTTGAACTGTTTTGCATCTGTTTCGGAGCCCAAACATTCTTGGGTTGCAAAATTTTCTCCCTGATTGTGTGCATGTATGCCTGGCAGCCAGGAACAACATGTGGTACCTGTATAGTGGCTCCTCCAGGCATATGACAAGAGACAAGGCCAAGTTTTGCTTGCTGACAGAGAAGAATGGAGGCCTTGTCAACTTCGGCGGCAACACAAAGGGTAAAATCACCGGATCAGGTAAGGTAGGTATGTGCACTACCTGCTGCATTGATGAAGTCCTGCTGGTGGATGGTTTAGCATATAATCTACTTAGTATCAGCCAACTTTGTGATAAAGGACACAAGGTAGTATTTGATGCTCTTAATTGTAAAATTTTTGAACCTGATTCCGATGTTGTTAAATTTTTTGGAAAAAGAATAAATAACATTTACATGGTGGATCTAGATGATCTTGCACATTCTAACCTATGCCTCACTACTAATAAAGAGGACTTAGCATTTTTGTGGCATCATAGGTTAGGCCATGCTAGCTACACTGTCTTGCACAAACTGAACAAACATAGCATGGTTAGAGGACTCCCTGAAATGTCTTTCAAAAAAGAAAATAAAGTGTGTGATGCATGTACATAGTCCAAGCAGACTAGGAAGTCATTTAAATCAAGAACTAAAAACATGTCCTTCAAACCTTATGAGCTGATACGTATGGATCTTTTTGGACCTACACGATCAATCAGCTTATCAGGTAGGAGATATGGATATGTCTTAGTTGTTGACTTCTCTAGGTATACTTGGGTATTTTTCATCACTCACAAAAATGATGCATTTCCTGAATTCCAGGAGTTCTATTTGAAAATAAATCAGAAAAATGAAAATTTGATTAAAAATATTTTGTCCGATCATGGAGATGAGTTTGAAAACTCACAATTTGATGATTTTTGCAGGGACAAGGGGATTACTCATCGGTTCTCCTCCCCAAGAACACTTGAGCAGAATGGAGTAGTGGAGAGGAGGAACCGGACACTGGTGGAGATGGCTCGTATACTACTAGTTGAAGGTGGCTTACCAAGAAAATTCTGGGCAGAGGCAGTTAACACAGCATGCCATGTAATCAACAGAGCTATGGTAAGGCCTTTCACTCAAAAAACTCCTTATGAGATTCTAAAAGGTAACAAGCCTTCAAATGCTCATTTTAAGGTCTTTGGCTGTAAGTGTTTCATTCATGTTAATGATAAAAGAGACCTTGATAAATTCGAACCGAAAAGTGATCCAGGAATTTTCCTTGGATATTCTGAAAACACTAGAGCATATAGAGTGTACAACCTAAATTCTAAAATTGTTGAGGAATCTTCACACATTATTTTTGACGAGTCCCTAAATAACTCTGATGTTGGTCAATGCAGGAAAGAAGATGATGGAGAAATCCTTAAGGAAGAAAAATCTGAAGACCAATCAGACCGAGAAGAAGAAGCTGAAGAGATCAATGCAGAGGAGCCTGCTGTTCAGGGGGAGGTAAATGAAGGTCAAGGTAACCAAGTCATTAATGTCAGATTTTTAAGAGATCATCCTGTTGAAAATGTCATTGGTGACATGCATGAACCCCCTAGGACTAGAGGTTTCTTTAGAGTATAAAATGAATTGAATAATTTTGCATTAGTCTCTCATGTTGAACCCAAAACCATTGACAGCGCTCTCAAAGATGTGCATTGGATCAATGCCATGCACGAGGAGCTTAATCAGTTTGACAGGAATAAGGTGTGGCACCTGGTCCCACCTCCTGATCATGGCACTGTCATTGGAACAAAATGGGTTTTTAGAAATAAAACTAATGAGCTAAGTAATGTAGTGAAGAATAAGGCCAGACTTGTTGCTCAAGGGTACAACCAGGAATTCAAAATTGACTTTGAAGAGTCATTTGCCCCTGTAGCCAGGTTAGAGGCAATTAGAATACTTTTGGCTTATGCATGCTCTTTTGGAATAACTCTCCAGCAGATGGATGTAAAATCTACTTTCTTCAATGGGGAAATAAAAGAGGATGTCTATGCCCGACAACCTCCTGGATTTGAATGCTTAGATTTCCCTTCTCATGTTTATAAATTGAATAAAGCTCTTTATGGCTTGAAGCAAGCTCCTAGAGCTTGGTATGACAGGCTCAACAGATTCCTTACCGAGAAGAAATTCACAAGAGGTGAGGTTGACCAAACCTTGTTCACCAAGGTAAGTCATCCTGACATTCTCATTATTCAGATTTATGTGGATGACATAGTTTTTGGTTCAACCAATCCTAAATTGTGTATGGAATTTTCTGAACTTATGACACAAGAATTTGAGATGAGCTCAATGGGTGAGCTAAAACTATTTCTTGGACTGCAGGTGACACAAACCAAAGATGGAACCTTTATCACTCAGTCCAAATACATAAGGGACCTCCTGAAGAAGTACAAATTCGACAACCTCAAGGACATTGCAGCTCTAATGGGTACTTCAACAAGTCTTGATGAAGATACCAAAGGTAACCCTGTGGATCAAAAGCTGTACAGAGGTATGATCGGATCGCTTTTGTATCTCATTACATCTAGGCCTGATATTCAATTTGCAGTGTGTTTATGTGCTAGATTTTAGGCTAGTCCTAAGGAATCACACTTTGGAGGAGTGAAAAGGATCTTTAGGTATCTATCAGGCACCCAAGAACTAGGTTTATGGTATCCTGCTAGGTGTGAGCTAGAGCTTCTAGCCTACACTGATGCACACTATGCTGGGTGTCGGGTAGATAGGAAGAGCACTAGTGGCTATTGCCAATTCCTAAGTGGTTGTCTAGTATCTTGGGCTTCTAAAAAGTAACACACAGTGGCACTTTCCACTGCAGAGACAGAGTATGTTACTGCAGGGAACTGTGCTGCCCAGGTACTATGGATTAAACACCAGCTCTCAGATAATAAAATAAATCTGGGATGCATTCTACTTCTATGTGATAACACTAGTGCCATCTGCCTTACTAAAAATCTTGTTCACCACTCTAGGACTAAGCACATCGAAATTAAACACCATTTTCTTAGAGATGTAGTGAGCAAAAATGAAATTGAATTAGTGTTTGTTGAAACTGAAAAATAGATTACTGATATATTTACCAAGCCCCTTGGAAATGAAAGATTTAAATATTTAAGAAGAGAATTGGGGCTTTGCAAATTTTAGCAGGAAAATGATGAATAATTTCATTCTTAATTTATTTGTTGAAATGTTTTGAGATGATTGTGTCAGCCTATTCTTTAAATTTCAAATAAAAAATGTTTGATGCTTGAATAATTGTTTTGCACTCAGTATAATGGTTGTTTGATGTCTTGCGTAGACTATTTCTGATGTTGGTGCATGAGTTGCATAGAGTCTTAGTTGATGCACGTCTTGCACCTAGTCGATGCATTGCATGAGCATTTATTTTTCACAGTTGCATTGTGTAAGCATTCTAGTCATTGCATATTTTGCATCGAGCATAAGTCATTGCATGTCTTAGACATAGTCGATGCACTGCATGAGCATTCAGCATATAGGTCGGTGCATATCGTACTCAAGCCACATGTAGGTCGGTGCACTTGCATACCACACACACATATATATAGGTCGGTGCATTGTCTACATTCTGCACGTTCAGGTCGATGCACTGCATTCCTCATGCATGATAAGGTCGATGCATCATGTTGTCAGGGAGAGTTGAGTGATGTCTGATCAAAGTTCAAATCTGTCCACTCTCTCTCCTCAATCTCATAAGTTCCTATCTCGTGACATCATTTTCGTTTGACTTATTCTTGAAAATTCTTTGAGTTGCTCCTACGCTTTCATGATTATTTCTTTCACCCTGATTGAATACCATTCTTGCTATCGGTTCATTAAAGTAAGTTGTAGTTATCGCAACTCTTCATTTATAAGAATCACAGTTGCTTCTTGCTTAATAGACTAAAGAGTTCAGAGACTGATCATCAGAAAATAAGGTGTTAGAAACTATTTATAGCTCTTAACTTTATTTTCTCATAGTTAGAATAGAAAAAGTCTTCATTGTACCTGAACATAACAGACTTAGTGAAGTCTAGATGAAAAAAAACTAGAGTGTGTATTGTCTTTAAATAGTCACTCTAAAAGTTGTAGGGGTAGCAGAAATAAGATCATTAAAAGAAAAGAAATGAACAAAGTGACAGAGCAATGACTTAATTGCACTGAGAAACTAAGGCCTCCATCAAAGAAATGGAGAATACCTCAAGTCATGAAGTGACTCAGGTTAACTTTGTTCATTTGGTCAAATCTGTAGGGGTGGTTTCACTGAGTAACTAGGGATACTGGTCTCTAATCAAGGTGTACCCTTAATGTCAAAAGTGTAACCTACCGTTGTAGTTTTTGATCAAAAATAGATATAGTAGTTTATGCTTAGTAGCTGGGGGTACTGGCCTCTAATCAAGGTGTACACCTAATATGAACGGCATAAATGACACTTGTCTGTTCACTAAGTTTAAATTCAGAAACCCAAAAGTGAAAATGAACTGCTGTAACTCTTGGAAAACAAAAGTCATTGAGTGTCAACTGTTTAACTTCAATACAAATTCAAGTGACCTTCCTTGATATTCACTATTTCTGAAATCAGTAGGGTGCTGTCCTGACTTAGTTTATTATGGCTATGTGTTTTAGGTTCATTGCTATAAACGAAGTCTATAGCCCTATTTCAGGAAGTCAGTTGCTTTACTCTACTTTCTATAATTGTTAAACCTGAATTTAATTAAGAATGCACATTGTTGACTCTTATATCCTAAGGGTTGTGTTATAATTTGCTCACTTCTAGAACCATTGCATAGATTGTTATTTAGTCTCATTCATCCTCCCTGATTTCCATATCCCTTCCTCCTTTTTGTTGAAGTCAAAGGGGGAGAATTGTTTATCTCTTCAAAGGGGGAAAGGGGGATAGAGAGTCATAAAGGGGGGGAATTTGTTTCTGAGTCATATTTTCACGGGGAGCATTTTAAAGATGCATCAGTCTGCATATGCATTGTCCATTGGTGTTGCCATCATCAAAAAGGGGAGATTGTTGTGCCCCTGTGATTTTGATGATAGCAAACACTATAAGTCACCATGCATAAGGTCGATGATAGTATGGCTCTATCCTAATTAAGGTACATGCATGTGATCATATAGTCGGTGTAACTTTCATCATTGCACTAACCTTAGTCGGTGCATGGTCAGGTTTCATACAATAAACATTCATGACGTCGGTGCATACTTCAAACATTCGAGTCTTGCATGTCTGTGATATCTTTGCATTAGGTAGACACAAGTCGGTGCAACTCTTGCATCAGTGCAAGTTTTGCCTCATGCTTGGTCTTGTGCACATGAGGTTCTAAGTCGGTGCAATAACCGTAGTCGCACGCATTCGAGTCGGTGCAATATTTGAACCCTTCACATAGAGTCTGTGCATTCCTTCTTGAGCTAGTCGGTGCATTGGTTGCGTTACACATAGCTAAGTCAGTGCAACGCCTCTCGTGGCATGTCATCGAGTCAGTGCAATACTTGCACCGAGCACATTAAGTCTGTGCAACTCTCATCTTCGCACGGACGTAGTATAAGCAAGGCCACTCACGAGTTGATCAGGTCTGTGCAACACTTGCACATTGCATATATATATGTATATAGTCAGTGCATCCGTAGGCCTTGTGTTGAAATTCAACTCTCATCTGCTTGTGCATGAATGTTAAGTTTATGCATGTGTGTGTGAATGTCATATTGCATTTGTGCAATTAAGTTCTGTCAAGAATGTCTACTCCGTGCAATCTCTTTACATCTCATATAACTATCTGTAGGTGACTTTATGTCTGATGCCTTGACAGATGCCTTTTCATGAAAATTAAGAATGGCACGTGATCCAAGATTGGAGGAGGTGCCAGGATCGTGACACATGTAAAGCAGTAAGTTGGGATACTGCCACATGACCAAGGTGTTTCGGCAGGAATCGTGGAGAGCACATGCCCTACCTCTCTGCTGTTACTATAAATAAGAAGCTTCTCCTTCAAGAGAAGACTGATCGTGCCAAAAGAGCAGATTGCGTTATTGACAGCTGAAGCAGTGAGAGCTAGCACATGTACGATCCAGAGAGAAAACGAAGACAGATAGAACAGAAAAGGAGAGTTCTGAGAGAAGTGTTTTGAGAGAATTGAGAGAGAAAGGTTGTTCTTAAGTCTCCAAGTTCAGAACCGGAGCTGAATTTACTCAGTGTTGAGCTATATTCCTTTGTGGATTCTTGTTTCTTCGCTTGTTTCTTTTTCGTTTTAGAAACTCTTTTTTCAAGTTGTTTGTCAGCGGAGCATGCTGTGACGCTCAACAGGCAGAGGTGTGGTATCCTCTGGACGGGTAAAGTTGTAAGCCCCAGCAGTTGCAGAGGTGTGGTATCCTCTGGACGGGTAAAGCAGTAAGCCCCAGCGGTTGCAAAGGTGTGGTATCCTCTGGTCGGTGTAAGCTGTAATGCCCAGCGATTTGTAGGGTTTTTACCCCGAAGCTGTGGATCAGCGGAAGCTGTGTATCAACAGTTAAGCCACACTCTAGTTTGAGTGTGGGGTGGACGGAGATCTTAGGTTTGAGATCGAACCACCTTAAAATTCTATTTCCACTGTGCGATTGATTATGGTTTGTACTTGTCATTTATCTTTGTTCATCGCTCAGTAGATGATTGCTTAGGATCACGTGAAAGTCGATCTGTTTGATTTGTTTCATTCTGTTTGTGATTAAGTGCCTTCCAGTCGTCCTTCAGCAGCTTGATTATTTTCCGCAACTATTTCTGCTGTAGTAAGTTTTAGTGGGTGACCGATCTATTCACCCCCCTCTAGATCATCTATAGATACTCTATCTATAGGCATCAGAGCGTCCATCTACTCTATCAACATCTAATATGGAAAGAACAGTTAATGCCACTGCTGCACGGCTACTTGATGCCTCCAACATAATGAAAGGAAAGATTTATTCTCTCTCCAAGAAGCTCCTTGATGCCTCCTCAAAGCTTGCAGAGCAAGTCCACACCGACACAGCAATCATGGTGAACAACTCCACTAAAGCTGAAGCAAAATTGAATGTTGTTTACGACAAATTGGATATGGTTGGAACTGAGATTCTGGAACTGATTCGTTTACATAAAGCTCAACTCCAACCAGCTTTGGAAGACACAGGTGATGCATGGTGTCCTCCTCCCACTAAAGTTACCTCCTCTTATATATCACCAAAAGGGACTCAACAGAAAGCACAGACAGAGTACATATGTGACATGCTACACAACTGGCTGAATGCAATCAAAGATAGTATCAAGTCACGCCTCAAGTTTGTGAAACAAGATTGTTGAATTCCCTCCTTGTGGGTATTCTAAAAAGATTTTGATGATGACCAAACACTATATTTTTGTGTGAATTGAAATTGATATGTTCCAACATGAAAAGCTTTAGAAATGCACATCCTTGATGTAGACTTGGAGCTTTTGGAGGTACAAGAGTAACTTCGTCTGGTAAGGCTTTTGAACTTAAATTACAATGCTAAATCTAATTCAGAATGTATGTTTTTCTACGAGCCCAAGACTATGACGTGTGGCGCGTCATAAGCAAGGGTCCGTATACTCTGTCTCAAAATGAGGATGAGTGGGATGATGAGGATATAAAGAAGTGTTCAGCAAATTTTAAAGCCATGAATATAATACAATGTGCCATTCATCCTAATGAATACTCACGTATTTCCTTGTGTTCTTCTGTGCAGGAGATGTGGAACAAGCTGTGGTTGATCTATGAAGGAACATCGGATGTAAACGAAACCAAGGTGAATCTGCTAGTCCGGGATTATGAGTTATTTATGATGAAACCAGAAGAGTCCATTTCTTATATGTTTGTAAGATTGACAGAAATCACGAATGGATTAAAGGGTCTTGGTAAAAAGTATTCCAACAAGGAACTCGTCAGAAAGGTACTGAGATGCTTGTCATCACAATGGCACATAAAGGCCACTGTAATCGAGGACTTAAAGGATCTCAGCACTTTGAAATAGGACGAGCTAATTGGCTCCTTGATGACTTACGAAATCAACATCAAGAGGAGCGAGGAGGACCATAAAAAGAAGAAGGTAGTCACACCTTTGGCTCTAAAAGTGAATCCACAAGAATCAGAGGGCAGTGACAATGATTCCACCGGTAACACCGAAGATGAGGAGCTGGTTGCCATGATCACAAGAAGAGCAAGAAGATTCGTCAAAGGAACAAGAAAGTTCGGTAGCCAATTCAGAAAAGGACCAAGGAAGCAAGGTCCTAACAGAGGTGGAAGTAGCAAGAAGGAAGAACTTATTTGCTACGAATGCAAGAAACCCGGTCATATGCGGGGTGAGTGCCCCGATCTGATGAAAAAGTTCAAGAAAGGAAGGTTCAAGAAGCCAAAGGCCATGGTGGCCACATGGAGTGATGAAGATGAGGAAGAGTCGGCTAATAAAGATGAACTTGATGAGCTGGTTCAGAATTTATGTTTAATGGCAAATGAAGACGACGCCAATGAGGTAAATTCTGAAATCGAATCTCTTACATGTGAACAATGGCAGATTGCTTATGAGTCTTTGTATGAAAAATGCAAAAAATTCAGATCTGAAAATAGAAATCTGAAAAAGAAAATTAATCATTTTGTGCATGCTGCAAAGTCTTGTGAAAATTGTCATGTGTTAAAATCTGAAATTGAGAAGTTGATAAATGAGAAAGAAATTCTTGTGTCCAAAAATGAATTGCTTGAATAAGAGATTTCATGTATGAGAGAGGAGCAATTCACACTAAGTAAAATACATGATGATTTGAAAAATAATCTGGAGCAAGAAAAGCTTGAAAGCATGGCATGCAATCAAGCAAAAGAAAAGGTTGAAAATCAAGTCCATTCTCTAATACATGAAAATCATGAGTTGAAGGATGCTATTGCCATTTTTGAAAAAAGAAAAAATTTACAATCTGAAACACATTCAACTCATATGCCTCTCAGAAGTTCATCTCCATCCACGTCAAAAACTCATGTGCATAATTCATTCTTGAATAAAGGAAGAAAAAGAAACAGGGATAGAGCCATTACATGCTTTTATTGTGAAAGATTAGGCCATGACATGTATGATTGCATAATTCTGAAATTTAATGATGAAAGCTTTGCTAGAATGAGAAATAGATCATACACATCTCATGTTTCTAACCATCGTGGACCCAAGCTTGCTTGGATACCAAAATCTGCATAAGTACGTTTGTTGTGATCGTAGGTCTGCTTGAGAGCTCAAAGGAATAGGTGGTATTTGGACAGTGGATGCTCTCGGCACATGATGGGAAACAAAGAATTATTTGCGGACCTGCATGAAAAGGATGGTGGAATAGTGGCATTTGGTGGTAAGGACAAAGGTAAAATCATCGGAGAATGTAAGATAGGTAAGAATCAAAATCATGCCATTGAGAATGTCTTGCTTGTGAAAGGGTTGCATCATAATCTTTTGAGTATAAGTCAACTTTATGATAAAGGATGTAATGTGATTTTTGATTCTAACTACTACACCGTTGTGAATAAAAATACTCATGAGATAAAGTTCATTGGTCTTAGACATAACAATGTATATATGATTGATTTGGATGAACTCTCTCATAAAAATCTGTGTTTGGTTGCAAGGAATAATGATGATGTTTGGCTTTGGCATCGCCGACTTGGGCATGCTAGTTTTAATGTTTTGCTAAAACTGTCTCGAAATGATTTGGTTGTTGGATTGCCTAAGCTGAAGGTTACTGATGAAGGAGTCTGTGGGGCGTGCAGCATGGGTAAGCAAATAAGGACATCATTCAAGTGTAAGAATGATGTAACTACATCAAGGCCCCTTGAGTTAATCCACATTGACCTATTTGGACCAAGCAGAACACATAGCTTAGGTGGTAAATTGTATGGCTTTGTCATTGTGGATGATTACTCAAGATTTTGTTGGGTTTACTTCCTTTCACATAAAAATGATGCCCTGATAGAATTTGAAGTACTTTGTAGGGTAGTCCAAAATGAAAAGGGGTGTTGCATCAAGGCCGTGCGGAGCGATCACGGTAAAGAATTTGATAACCATGAGTTCAGCAACTTTTGCAGGGCTCAAGGCTATACGCATGACTTCTCCGCACCAAGAACCCCCGAACAGAATGGTGTTGTTGAAAGGAAGAATAGGACGCTAATTGAGATGACAAGAACCATGCTAAACAAGAATAGTTTATCGAGGTACTTTTGGGCTGAAGCAGTGAACACTGCTTGCTACATTGTCAATCGCGCCATGGTAAGACCACTATTGAAGAAAACCCCTTATGAGCTGTACCGAGGTAAGAAGCCAAACATTTCCTATCTTAGACAATTCAGTTCAGTTTGTTAGATTCACAACAATGGTAAGGTGGACCTGGCTAAATTTGACCCTAAAAGTGACAAAGGTATATTTCTTTGTTACTCTCTCAGTTCAAGAGCCTATTGGGTGTATAACTTAAGAACTCTTGTGGTTGAGGAAAGTCCTCATGTTATTATTGATGAATCATCTTCCAAAAACACTAATGAAAAATTTGATTTGCAGGACGATGAATTGAATGATGGTGATATCGGGATGATGGAAGGAAAAACTAAAAAATAAGAAATAAAAGAACCACAAGAAGATGATGGAAATATGGAAGCTCTGGTTGAACAGCAGCTTCCAAGGCAATGGACTTTCGAAAAGGACCATCCGCCAGAGAATGTGATCGACAATATTGAAGACGGAATAAGAACACGAGCCTTCTTCAGGGAAGTTGAAAATCATGACTATATTGCCTTACTTTCCCAGTTTGAACCTCACTCTATAGAAGAGGCCTTGAAAGATGAGTCTTGGATAATGGCTATGCAAGAAGAACTACACCAGTTCCAAAGGAACAAAGTGTGGTTCCTCGTGCCATGTCCTAGAAACCACTCAGTGATCGGAACAAAGTGGGTTTTTTGAAACAAAACAAACGATCAAGGAGTGGTAACTAGGAACAAGGCCAGGCTTGTAGCTAAAGGCTATAGCCAAGAGCTTGGGATTGACTTTGATGAGTCTTTTGCTCCCGTAGCAAGACTCGAGGCAGTGGGAGTTTTATTAGCATTTGCATGTTGCAACAACATTAAACTATTTCAAATGGATGTTAAAAGTGCATTTCTGAATGGCTACATACAGGAGGACGTGTACGTGGAGCAACCACTGGGGTTTGAGGACACAAAGCATCCAGATCATGTGTACAAGCTAGACAAGGCACTCTACGGTCTGAAACAAGCACCCCGGGCATGGTATGAACGGTTAAGTGATTTCCTCATTCAAAATAGATTCAAACGAGGTAATGTTGATCAAACCCTTTTTACGAAGTTGAACGGTAAGGAAATCTTAATTGTTCAAGTTTACGTAGATGATATTATTTTTGGCTCACCTAAAGATGCTCTCAGCAAAGACTTTGCCAAATTAATGTAAAGTGAGTTTGAAATGAGTCTTATGGGAGAGCTGACATTCTTCTTGGGATTACGGGTCACACAGACGGCTAACGGTATGTTCATACATCAGAAGAAGTATGCATTGGAGCTGCTGAAAAAGTTCAACCTGACCTCTACCAAACCACAACCAACTCTCATGTACACCTCAATAAAAATTGATCAAGATGAATCAGGTAAATCTGTGGACCAAAAACTCTTCAGAAGCATGATAGGTTCCTTATTGTATTTAACGGCCAGCAGGCCCGACATTCAATTTGTTGTGTGTTTGTGTGCACGATTTCAGTCCAATCCAAAAGAATCACACATGTTGGCTGTTAAACGAACTTTCAGATATATTGCTGGTTCAAGTAATTTAGGATTGTGGTTTCCGCGTAATTCGAGCTTTGATTTAGTTGCTTATTCTAACGCCGATTATGCGGGTTGTAAAGTAGATC
Organism: Amorphophallus konjac; assembly: GCA_022559845.1. Taxonomy (NCBI): domain Eukaryota; kingdom Viridiplantae; phylum Streptophyta; class Magnoliopsida; order Alismatales; family Araceae; genus Amorphophallus; species Amorphophallus konjac. The sequence continues at coordinate 212,309,612 of CM040125.1, read as the reverse complement.
AGAAAAGCACCAGTGAGTATTGCCAATTTCTTGGGGGATGCGTGGTCTCATGGGCCTCCAAGAAACAAAACTCAGTGGCTCTATCAGCCGTCGAAGCCGAATATGTGGCTGTCGGGAGTTGTGTTGCCTAGGTGCTATGGATCCAACAACAGATGATTGATTATGACATTTCCTTCAAAAACACTGCCATCTTGTGTGACAACACTTCAGCCATAAACTTGTCAAAGAACCCCGTGCATCACTCTCGCACAAAGCATATTGAAATTAGACATCATTTTCTCAGGGATCATGTGAGCAAGGGTGATGTAGAAATCAGGTTCATTGAAACAGACCAACAAATTGCTGACATTTTCACCAAACCTCTAAGTGAAGATAAATTCACAACATTCAGAAGAGAATTAGGGGTTTGTAGGATAGAGGAGTCTGAGTCTTGATCAGTTGCATATCTATGTATATACGTCAATGCATAGCATGCATTTGCATTAGTATGGTGCATAGTTGAATTTCCCCTTGTCATGCATGTGCATTATGATTGCTTGAAAAACAAAAAAAAATGTATATTTATGTGTGAAAAATCATGATTGCATGTCTTGCATGTCTTCTATTTATAGAATACAACCATGTCATTGTAATTTCTATGGCCGATATTTCCTTGAGTTCTTTAAATGCCTGCATGATAGCATAACCCCTCAAAATCTGAAATTTGGAGACGTTAGATTATGAACGTCTACTATGATCCTAGATCTTTTTGAAACAAGTTCCCCAATGCATTAACCCATAAAACAACTCCAATTCCTTGATTCCAACATGATATTATCATTGGGGATTAGAGCCACATCATTTTTTGACCTTCCCTTTCACTTAAACAATTTTTTGGTGAAAAACAGTGGAAGGGTCGACCCCAAGGGTAGACCCACGCAGAAGGGACAACCCCAAGGATCGACCCTCGTGTTAGCTGATCCTGTCTGGGGTCGGGGTGAAAGGAGTCGACCCATTGGGTCGACCCGTTACGGTCGGGCGGCGTCCGCCGCATCTGAACCGCCCTAAAAAGGGGTGGAAACCCTATGTTTCTCCCTTCCCATTTCCTAAAACCCCCAAAGCCCCCTTCTAGACCTAGCCACCACTCCTTTTATGCCCTCAAATCCCCTCTTGGCACCCACATGCTCAAGCCCTAGCCGTGGCTCTCTCGGTGGCGTCCCGCGCACAAAATCCTTCCGAGCGATTCCAACGCATATTCCTTGAGCTTCACTCCCACTGAGGTATGTTCTTGATGTGTGGAGGATCATAAATCTATGTGGATAGCCTTCCTCTCTCGTTGAACCATCTAGATCTACACCCTCATCAACCGGTTCCTTAGGTCTATGTTTAGATGGCCCCAAAGAGGCGTTCTTCTCGCAGCGGAGGGGAGTCTAGTGCGGCCATGGCACGTCGTGGTAGGGAGGCCGCATACGGTAGAGGATCTGTGCCTTCGAGCAAGGTCTTGGACAGAAAGGTACTCCGACCTCGAGTGGTATCATTTGCCAACCTTAACCGCCATCTTCCGAGTTTAGTGGATGTTCTTTGCAGTCAGCCAAATTTGGACTTCTTCATGTCTGAACATCGACGCATTTATCCAAATTTGGTGCATCAATTTTATAGCAACTTAACCATGTCTGGGGAACATCCGATTACTGTGGTAAATGGCAAACGGGTTATACTCTGCACATAATTTTGAGGAGTGGCATTTAATCTCCCTCATAAATGCTTTACATTTGGAGATATTGTGGTTCCTGAAGAAACTGTTTATGAAATGATGACATCTGAAGAAAAAGGTGAAAATTCTCTTGCTGGGTTAAACGCCAACCATTTTCCTCTTCTGCAGCATATATTACACATGATGATCACTACTATCCTGCTACCGAGAGGAGGAGGCCATGACAAAGTGACAGAGATTCATATGTTCTTATTTTACTGTCTCTTGGGTGGTATTCCAGTTAATTTCCCAGCTATGTTTTTAGCACATATGTGTAACAGCATGAAGCACAAGAATAGAACTCTTCCATATGCCGCCGCACTTACTGCTATATTTTCACACATGGACATAAACCTCTCCAAAGAATCTTCTCAAACTATTAGAGAGGTTGATATATTTACTGTTCATTCTATTTGTCATAATATGGGCTATGAACTGTGAGATGGTAACTTGGTCCGGACATTGAAAAGTGCTGCACATGAAATCAGTTCTGAGGAGGAGGATGACGATGATGCATAGGTCAGTGTGCAACAGCCACATATTCCTGTTGAGGAAATGCCTTCCGAGGCGGTTCAGCTGCTCATGGACCGTTTGGATACTATTGATGATCGTTTAGACAATTATGGGGAGACAATGGAGGCTATGCAACATGCTCTCGCTGATCTGAAGCTCTCTCATCAAGAGCACTCTCAGTATGTTACTGATACTTTGGCTAATCAATCCCACATGCTTGAAGAAGTCTTGTAGTATATTAGGCGTCCGCCAAGCTCACCGACTCCGGATGATGATTAGACGGCTATGCTCTTGCCGAATGGCACACTTCCTATCCCTTGTCACCCCCTCATTTTCGATGATGCCAAAGGGGGAGAAATTTTGTACTATATGTGTGCCTAGGCAATCGGCTACTTATATTTTATGTGTGTGTTGTGTGATTGCATGCATGTGTGATTTCATCATATTTCTGTTCATTAGCAATGTTGCATTTAAGTTTTGTTGCATTTCAGTTTGCATTTAAGTTGTGTTCAATTGCATCTCATGCATTGCATCTTGTAATTTGCCCTTGAACTCAGACCTTGTTTACATTTAACCTGTGTTGTCGGCAAAGTACTTTGGAACGTGTTTTTGCTCATAAATCTCACATCGTTGACTAGTCTTGTATTTCACTATTATAATGCTTCTTGAGCAATTCATGTGATGCATGAAGAGTTGAACAATGCTTCTTGTGTTTTACTCCAAATATGAAGGTTTAAGATGGAATTCAATGTAAATGCTAAATCTTTTTTAAGTCATATGTTTATGTAAGGCATATAGTATTTTGTCATCATCAAAAAGGGGGAGATTGTTGAACCCCCTACTTATGGGTATTCTAAATAGATTTTGATGCTGACCAAACACTATATTTTTGTGTGAATTGAAATTGAATTGTTCCAACATGAAAAGCTTTAGAAATGCACATCCTTGATGTAGACTTGGAGCTTTTGGAGGTACAAGAGTAACTTTGTCTAGTAAAGCTTTTGAACTTAAATTATAATGCTAAATCTAATTCAGAATGTATGTCTTTACAGGGCACGGAACGTGCTTAAGGAACTCGAGGACGGTTGGTGAGATCGACTTCAACATATTAGCTTTTGACTGTGTGGTTTGAAGTTCATTATTTTGATCTCAAGGGTTAAATTGGTTTAGAACTTATCTAAGTTTAAATGATTTGAGTTTCATTCCCTCTCATGTTTTAAAAACCATCTTGAAACCCCTAGACTTGTTCTTGGACTTAGTGGGCTTTTCAATCAACCATTTGGTTGTTCTGGAACACGGGTTGACCCATTGGGTCGACCCCTAGGTCCTCGGGTGCAAAACATTTGGGCCTTTGAACTCTAGCTGAAAGGGTCGATGTATTGCCCCGGATTTTTTTTGGATTATTTTAGTGGGCCTCGGAGTGTATTTTGTGCTTTACACGTGTTTTTCCCTGATGTGCCTTCGGAACTCTATGAAGGGCGAACCGTGACGTTCTCTGACTCCGGGACTGTACCACTGCATTGTGCTCCTCCCTAGGATCGCGAAGGTAATTTTTCATAATTTTTTTAATTTCTAGAATTTTTGAATTTTTCTATATATATTAACCCTTTTCTCTCTCCCCCTCTCATTCTCTCTTTCTCACTCTCTCTCATCTCTTTCTCTCCCCCTCTCCCCGGGCGGCCGACGGTGGCAGAGGAGGGTGAGGCGGCGATGGCGGGAGGCGAGGAATGGGGAACGGGTCGAGGATCGAGGGCCGGTGGCGCGTGGAAGCTCGGCCGCGGGTTTGTGGAGCGGTGAGGGTTTCACGGCGTTTTCTTCATGGATCGGCGAGCTCAGGGCGTGAAATCTTCGGTGGAGGTAGGGAGATGGACCCCCAGCTCATGCTCTTCCTTTCCCGCGAGTTTCATAGGCCGTGGTGAGCCGAGCGGGCTAATCGGGGGGATTTGGGAAAAAACTCCATGTTTTGGGGTTGTGAGCCGATCTACCGTTTCAATGCGTTTTTGGCCGATCCGAGGCCGTAGATGCATGCTAGGGGTTATTTGGGGGCTTCCCCCTTGTTTTCCCCCTCTCCCGTGGAGGTATGGGGGTGTGGGACATTGATGGAGGCATCACCCATAACTCCCTTTGGCTAGGGTCTTCTTCACATTCCGGCATCATTTGAGTTCGGGCCTCTCTCTATAAAGGCCCAATTATCCCTTTTGAGCTATTTACTTGGGTCATTTGATGTAATTTTCAGTTTATTTGAGTCATGTCCCTAGGTCTTGCATTTATTTTCCTAAGTATTGAGTGTCATTAGATTGTGTAATGTGCTATTGGGCCCAATTCTTCGGGCTTAGCCCATGAGCCCCCCTACCCCTTCGATTATTTGCTATTGAGTCTTTTGTCAGGGACTTATTGTAAAATGTGGGTTTCCTATATATAGGGCCCCATTTCCTTCATTTGGAGGTAATGAATGATTCAATATAAAAGAATTCCATTTGAATATTCAAACTTAGTTCTAGTGGAGTGAATCCTATAGTTGGGTGAGAAGCCCTAGGGGAGTGATTCCCCACCCCACCTCTCTCTCTTTCTCTCTCTTCCCCAAGGGGGGGTTCGCCCCATTCCTCTCTCCTCCTCCTCCCAACCACCTCCAACCCCCACCTACCTCCATTAAGGCCCCTCCACTTCCCCACACCCCATTTACTTCCCCCCCCCCTAGTTCCAAGGTAGAGTCTTCCCCATTCCAACACCATCTCCCCCATTCCAACCAAATCTTCCCCATTCCAACACAATCACCCCTCTTCCCCACACCATCTCCCATCTTCCAAGGTCATTTCAAATTTAAAATCCCTTCCCTCCAAGCTTTGGCCGCCCCTCCCTCTTTCCCCTTTAGCCTAGGTCGCCCCCCACCTCCCTCCATTCTTCATCCCCCTTTGCAATCCCCATTCCCCATTACCTCAGCTGAAACATGCGGCCTCCCCCTCTTCCTCCATCTCCCCTCCACCATTAGCACCCTTCCAACCCTCCCACATACTCCCTCCACCATCCCCTACCTCCCCTTCACCCTAGAGTTCTTGCTTCCCCTTCTTCTTGGAGGTCTTTGGAAGCTCTATTCAAGTTGCAGTTCGCTGTCCAGAAGTTGCAGGTGAACCAGCAACTTGCAGCGGCCACCACGACTTCCTCCGGATGATTTTGAAGGCACAAGAGGCATCCACAGAAGTGTCTCCCTGTCTTCTTCACAACCGAAGTGGTTTCATCTTCATCCGAGCTGTGTACTGCTGTTAGAAGTCTGCAATTGCAGGTCCGAGAATCTGAAGCTCTGTTCAAGCCTCCACCCCGATCAGCAGCGGCCTCAGAAGAAATTAAAGAAATTCTGAGGCATTCCCTTCCTAGCTACGAAGAGTTCCCCACTGGTCTCGTCCTCGGCGAAATTCCTGATCAAGTTCTGCAGCTTCAACACCATCTATTAGTCCCCTATTGCAGAGGGCAGACAGATTTGGCATCACTACTTCTATATCGTTTTAGCCCTAGTTTTCCCCACCCCGCTTGGCTGGCTGAAGGCCCCTCCCTGTGCGGAGGTAGTTTTGATTGTACTCCCTTAACCCCCACCCCAAGATCACCCTCCTGCGAGAAGTGTAGTGTTGTACTCATTTGGGCAGGTCAAGCTACCCCGGCGCGGCGTGTGGGGATCCACCCGCCTCCCCGCTCGCCCTCGTCTCCGACAGGGACCGGTTTCTTCAAACCGGTCGAGTAAGTGCTCTAAACCCTTGCTCATTATGCTTGTCTTTCAATATTAGTTCATAATTCCGCTGGTTATGCGAGTGAGAGCCTGATCCTCAAGCCCCGTTGTCTTGAGTGATCACCGTGGGAGAAGTGCAACCGGTGCCTTTGGCACTTTGTCGGCCCCATTGAATTGGGCCTCCACACCCATTCGGAATCCCATCTTGGCCTTGCTGGCCCTCTACCAGCAAGGGCCCAACCCCTCAACCTCACCTTGGCATTGCCAAGTTACCCCGGGCTTGGGTGAGTGTCGATAGAGCGGTGGCCCAATTCGGCCCATTTGAATGCGATTGTGCTTGTTTGCATTAGGTCCGAGGTTGTGTTACATCAATTGGTATCAGAGCAAGTCTTTGACTTGTCTCTATCAAGTCTAATTCCTAGGACTATTGCATTGTGTGTCCAACATCTTTGGCCCCTTGTCTTGCATGTCCACCCATAGTGGTGCTAGTTACCGATCCGATCCTTCATCTTCAAATCCACCCATGGATCCCCATCCTCAACTCAATCAAGATGCTCTTAGGGAGGAACCTCAAGGCCAAATGAATAGGGTAGATGCTGCCCTTACCAATATTCTTGCCCAACTTGAGTCCCTTACCACTCGAATTGCTCGGCTTGAAGAGCATGAGTTCCACCCAAGGAACAATGAGCCTAGAGTCCACCCTCCACATGTTGAGCCACCTAGGGAAGACCCTCATCCAAGGAATAATGAGCCAATAGTTCATCCACCACATGGTGAGTTGCATAGGAATGAGTTCCACCCAAGGAACAATGACCCAAGAGTCCACCCTCCACATATTGAGCCTCATAGGGATGAGTTCCATCCTAGGAACCATGGACCAAGAGCCTATCATCCACATGCTGAAATTTATAGGGAGGACTTGGATCATGACCCTTACCATGACCATGAGAGACCCCGACACCATCCCATTCATGAAAGGCGTCCACGGGACGACCCGGATGACCCTCTCTTAAGGATGATTAAGGTAGAGGCCCCAAACTTTGATGGTTCCCATGAACCAAGTGCCTACTTAGATTGGGAAACCGCCATGGACCAATACTTTGAATGGTACCCTATGTCCGACCAAAGGAGGGTAAGGTTGGCCAAAATGCATCTCATCAAGTTAGCCAAAACTTATTGGTTAAACCAAGAGGGTCTAAGAAGGATTAGGCGGGGAGAGCCTATTGATACTTGGGAGGGTATGAAGAACCAACTTAGGAACAAATACCTTCTCCAATCCTACCATCAAATGCTCTTAGATGAATGGCAAAGCCTCACCCAAGAAGGAAAGACCGTGGTTGAATACATTGAGAAGTTTGACTCCTATCTTTTGAAGTGTGGAGTTCATGAGGACCCGACCGTTACCTTGTCTCGCTTTAGGAATGGGCTTCAAAGTCACATCAAAAGAGAGCTTTTCATGCGAGATGTTGATAACCTTGAGATAGCTTATCAAATAGCTAGGGATGTAGAAAGATTCTCTAGGATCCCTCGATTTGCTACTCCCCGACCGATCGATCCCAAAAATATGGGACCACGGCCCATTCCGGCCACTCCCATGAAAGCCCATAATCCAAGTGGGAACACCCCATTAAGGCCTTACAACCCTCCTCCCACCATCACTCCAAACAAACCCACCCCTAGTCACCCCCTCCCACGGAGGGAAGACATTCCCAAAGGCCCAAATGTAGGAACTACTTCGGGTAGCGGGCGTCAACAATGCTTTAGGTGTCAAGGGTTTGGCCACTTTGCGGGGTAATGTCCATCCAAGGGATTATCTAGCTTGCTTATTGAGGAAGAAGCTCCCCCACCCCAAAAGGAACTTGAGAATGTTGTTGAGGATCATGAAGCCTCCCTAGATTGGGAAGAAGAGTATGAGGCCCAATACCTTGAGTCGGGTCTAGATCACACCACTCCATCTACCAACTCCCATCTAGGAGTAATTAGGTGTACCCTCACCAAACCCCAAGAAGAGGATTGGCGCCGAACTTCAATCTTTCACACCTTTATCAAGATATGGAGCCATGTAAGGAAAGTGATCTTGGATAGTGGGAGTTGTGTCAATGCCGTATCCCCCGATACCGTTAAGCTTCTTGGGCTTACTATCACTCCCCACCCAAATCCCTATCGGGTCTCGTGGATCAACAACAACTCCATCCCGGTCAACACTCAATGCCTTGTGCCCCTCACCTTCTCTTCATACCATGGTCAAATATGGTGTGACATCATACCCATGAAAGTAGGTAGCATCCTACTAGGAAGACCTTGGCTTTATGATGTAGATGCCACTATCTTGGGTAGGAGCAACAAATGCAGCTTTGAACATGAGGGTAAGACTATCCGTCTTAACCCCTTCCCACCTCGTCCCATGACCAAGAGGGACACTTCCCCTCAAGAACAACACCCCACCACCATACAAGTCTCAGGGAACTCCAACCCCATCCCTCACCCAAACTCCCAAACAATGTGGGACCTCAGGGTTGGCCAAGGGTCTTCATCTCATCACTAGGAAAGAACTTGAAGAGGAGATAGTTCAAGGAGTACCTCTATGTGCAGTGATCATTTGTCTAGGAGAGCCCACTCCCACCAATCCACATCCCATAGAAATCCAACAACTCCTAGAAGAATTTCATGATGTGTTCCCAACGGAGCTCCTGGACCAACTCCCTCCCATGCGGGATGTGCAACATGCGATTGATCTAGTCCCGGGGGCCACTCTCCCAAACCTTCCTCATTATCGCCTCAATCCCACGGAACATGCTGAACTTCGGAGGCAAATAGAGGAACTCATTAGGAAGGGCTTCATTCGCATTAGCAAAATCCCATGTGCCGTACCGGCCCTTCTCACTCCTAAGAAGGATGGGTCATGGAGAATGTGTGTGGATAGTCGGGCCATTAACAAAATCACCGTCAAGTATAGGTTTCCCATCCCTAGGCTTGATGACATGCTTGATATGTTAGCCGGAGTCACCATTTTCTCAAAAATTGACCTTAAGAGTGGCTATCACCAAGTTAGGATAAGGCCCGGGGATGAGTGGAAAACGGCTTTCAAAACCAAAGATGGTCTCTTTGAATGGTTAGTCATGCCTTTTGGGCTTTCAAATGCCCCCAAGTACTTTCATGCGTCTTATGACGGAGGTCCTTAGGCCATTCATTGGGATCTTTCTAGTGGTCTACTTTGATGATATCCTCATCTATAGTCAATCCCAAGAGGCCCACCTTGACCACCTTAGGCAAGTTTGTACCATCCTTCGACAAGAGAGCCTATTTGCCAACCTAGGAAAGTGCCACTTCATGACGACCTCCCTCACCTTCCTAGGATTTGTGGTGTCCACCAAAGGCGTCTCCATGGACCCCGACAAGGTCCAAGCTATTATTGATTGGCCGGAACCCCGCGCCCTTCATGAGGTCCGAAGTTTCCATGGATTGGCAACATTCTATAGGAGGTTTATTCGTGGATTTAGCACTATCACTGGCCCAATCACCGATTGTCTCAAGAAGGGGACTTTTGTTTGGACCAAATCAGCCTCTAAAGCCTTCCAAGAACTTAAGGAGAAGTTGACCCAAGCGCCGGTCCTATGCCTTCCCGATTTCTCTAAAGTCTTTGAAGTCACGTGTGATGCATCCGGGATAGGGATAGGAGGAATCCTTAGTCAAGAGGGACACCCGGTAGCCTTCTTTAGTGAGAAGCTTTGTGATGCTAGGACAAGATACTCCACTTATGACAAGCAGTTCTATGCCGTGGTTCAGTCCCTCCGACATTGGAGGCACTACTTATTGCCCAAGGAGTTTGTCATCTTTTCTGACCATGAGGCCCTCAAATACCTCAACTCCAAACAAAAGCTAAATACCCGACATGTCCGATGGGTTGAGTTCATCCAATCCTACACTTTTGTCATCAAACATAAGGCCGGGAGTGAGAATCCAGCGGCGGATGCCCTTAGTAGGAAAGTTTCCTTGCTATCCACTATCCAAGTGGAAGTGATCGGATTTGATAGGATCAAGGATCAGTACCATAGCTGCCCCGACTTTGGGCACATCTATACCACCTTGACCACCCCTTCTAGCAAGGAACATGAGGGATTTGTCTTAGAGGATGGGTTCCTCTTCAAGGGACCCAAGCTTTGCATTCCACGGACCTCACTCCGAGATTTCTTGGTTTGGGAATTACATGCGGGAGGGTTAGCTGGTCATTTTGGAGTCCACAAAACCATTGCCTCGTTGAGGGTCAGTTTTATTGGCCTAGTCTCAAGAGAGATGTAGGCTAGGTTGTGGGTCAATGTCGAACATATGCCTAGGCCAAACAAGTGAAACAAAACACCGGCCTATACACCCCACTCCCCATCCCCGACCGACCATGGCAAGACTTAAGCATGGACTTTGTGCTTGGATTACCCAAGACTCAAAGAAGGCATGACTCCATCTATGTGGTGGTTGATTGATTTTTCAAAATGGCCCATTCCATCCCATGCTCCAAAACCTCCGATGCCTCCCATGTGGCCCGATTGTTCTTTGATGAGGTCGTCCGTCTCCACGGGCTACCTAAGACCATAGTCTCCGATAGGGACGTCAAATTCACTAGCTACTTTTGGAAAACTCTTTGGCACATGATGGGTACCCTCCTCAAATTCTCCACTGCCTACCACCCCCAAACAGATGGCCAAACCGAAGTTGTCAATCGGAGTCTAGGGAACCTTCTTAGGTGTCTTGTTGAGGATCGCCCCAGAAATTAGGATCTCATCTTACCCCAGGCTGAATGCTTATAACAATTCCATCAATAAGTCCATAGGGATGAGTCCATTTGAATCCGTGCATGGGTACAAGCCAAGAAAGCCTTCCGATCTCATTCCCCTTCCCCAGCATGCTAGAGTGTCCATTTCAGCCGAGTCTTTTGCACAACATATTAGAGAATTGCATGAAGAAATTCGCAAGCACATCAGCAAAAAGAATGATGCTTATAAAAGGCTGGACGACTCTCATCGGCGTCACCAAGAGTACCATGTGGGTGACTTTGTGATGGTAAGGACGGAGAGGCTCTCCCCGGGAGCCAACTCTAAACTGAGGCCACGTGGGGCTGGTCCCTTCCAAGTCTTGAGGCGCATTGGTGCAAATACCTACGAGTTAGATCTCCCTAAGGAGTATGGAATAAGTCCCACATTCAATGTCGCCGACCTAGTGCCATATAAGGGACCCACGGTGGTACCTAGTGAGGAGATTGAGCCTACTTCTTCCTTTGAGAGAGCACCAACCCGTGAGGAGAGACCACCAACCAAAAGAGCCCAACGTGAACAAATTGAACAAATATTGGATGTACAAGTCACTACCACTCGGAGCAAGGTATATGAGCGCTATCTCGTCAGGTGGAAGGATCGGCCTCCTTCGGAGGATTCTTGAGTGAGTCGGGAGGATCTCCAGCGGTTGGATCCAGACCTCCTCGAGCAGTACCACAGCCGGATGGACCCCTACTCGACGAAGTCGAGCTCTTCACAGCCTAGGGGATTTGATGGAGGCATCATCCACAACTCCCTTTGGCTAGGGTCTTCTTCACATTCCGGCATCGTTTGAGTTCGGGCCTCTCTCTATAAAGGCCCAATTATCGCTTTTGAGCTATTTACTTGAGTCATTTGATGTAATTTTCAGTTTATTTGAGTCATGTCCCTAGGTCTTGCATTTATTTTCCTAAGTATTGAGTGTCATTAGATTGTGTAATGGGCTATTGGGCCCAATTCTTCGGGCTTAGCCCATGAGCCCCCCTACCCCTTCGGTTATTTGCTATTGAGTCTTTTGTCAGGGACTTATTGTAAAATATGGGTTTCCTATATATAGGGCCCCATTTCCTTCATTTGGAGGTAATGAATGATTCAATACAAAAGAATTCCATTTGAGTATTCAAACTTAGTTCTAGTGGAGTGAATCCTATAGTTGGGTGAGAAGCCCTAGGGGAGTGATTCCCCACCCCACCTCTCTCTCTTTCTCTCTCTTCCCCAAGGGGGGGTTCGCCCCATTCCTCTCTCCTCCTCCTCCCAACCACCTCCAACCCCCACCTACCTCCATTAAGGCCCCTCCACTTCCCCACACCCCATTTACTTCCCCCCCCTAGTTCCAAGGTAGAGTCTTCCCCATTCCAACACCATCTCCCCCATTCCAACCAAATCTTCCCCATTCCAACACAATCACCCCTCTTCCCCACACCATCTCCCATCTTCCAAGGTCATTTCAAATTTGAAATCCCTTCCCTCCAAGCATTGGCCGCCCCTCCCTCTTTCCCCTTTAGCCTAGGTCGCCCCCCACCTCCCTCCATTCTTCATCCCCCTTTGCAATCCCCATTCCCCATTACCTCAGCTGAAACCTGTGGCCTCCCCCTCTTCCTCCATCTCCCCTCCACCATTAGCACTCTTCCAACCCTCCCACATACTCCCTCCACCATCCCCTACCTCCCCTTCACCCTAGAGTTCTTGCTTCCCCTTCTTCTTGGAGGTCTTTGGAAGCTCTATTCAAGTTGCAGTTCGCTGTCCAGAAGTTGCAGGTGAACAAGCAACTTGCAGCGGCCACCACGACTTCCTCCGGATGATTTTGAAGGCACAAGAGGCATCCACAGAAGCGGCTCCCTGTCTTCTTCACAACCGAAGTGGTTTCATCTTCATCCGATCTGTGTACTGCCCCGGAGCTTCGTTCTCCCACGACTGCTCAGAACTGCCTCTGCTGAAGCCCTGAACCTGAGTAGAAGCTCTGCCACGACTCACCCTGGAAGAATCGGTTCGAAAGCTCTTCTACAAAGTTTGTCATCTCCCTGTAAACTTTTAGAATCAAGAAGCGGAACTCTTTTCGGCATCCAGTAGCAGAAGTTATCAATTATCTCCCTCTGCTGTACGGATCATCTTCCCCACAGTCTATACCGACCAGTCATCCTTGTTCAGAGCCTCAAGGTCTTCTCCGGCATCTTTTAGCATCCCCGTCAGTTTTTCTGTGAAGAGGACTCATCCACGATTCCAAAAACTCTGACGGCGCTTGATTCCGAGGTCAGGAGCTGCCGGGGCACTCTCTGCAATCTGCTGTTAGAAGTCTGCAACTGCAGGTCCGAGAATCTGAAGCTCTGTTCAAGCCTCCACCCCGGTCAGCAGCAGCCCCAGAAGAAATTAAAAAAATTCTGAGGCATTCCCTTCCCAGCTACAAAGAGTTCCCCACTGGTCTCATCCTCGAAGAAATTCCTAATCAAGTTCTGCAGCTTCAACACCATCTATTAGTCCCCTATTGCAGAGGGCAGACAGATTTGGCATCACTACTTCTATATCATTTTAGCCCTAGTTTTCCCCACCCTGCTTGGCTGGCTGAAGGCCCCTCCCTGTGCGGAGGTAGTTTTGATTGTACTCCATTAACCCCCACCCCAAGATCCCCTCCTGCGAGAGGTGTAGTGTTGTACTCATTTGGGCAGGTCAAGCTACCACGGCGCGGCGTGTGGGGATCCACCCGCCTCCCCGCTCGCCCTCGTCTCCGACCGGGACCGGTTTTTTCAATTTGATCGAGTAAGTGCTCTAAACCCTTGCTCATTGTGCTTGTCTTTCAATATTAGTTCATAATTCCTCTGGTTATGCGAGTGAGAGCCCGATCTTCAAGCCCCATTGTCTTGAGTGATCACCGTGGGAGAAGTGCAACCGGTGCCTTTGGCACTTTGTCGGCCCCCTTGAATTGGGCCTCCACACCCATTGGGAATCCCATCTTGGCCTTGCTGGCCCTCTACCAGCAAGGGCCCAACCCCTCAACCTCACCTTGGCATTGCCAAGTTACCCCGGGCTTGGGTGAGTGTCGATAGAGAGGTGGCCCAATTCGGCCCATTTGAATGCGATTGTGCTTACTTGCATTAGGTCCGAGGTTGTGTCACATCAGACATTTTTCAGGTCATTTCCCACCGTTTCGCGCTCGGACGGGTGTGACGGTCCTTCCAGTGACCGTCACAGCCTGTGACGCCCTAGGGTGGGTGCGTCACAGGGCCCGTTAGCCTTTGGGTGGTCTGTGTGTGTGACGGTCCCACGATAGACCGCCACGGTGCTGTGACGCGCCTGGGTTGGACCGTCAAGGACAATCTGACTGTTGGCTTTCGTTCGTTGGTTTTGACCGTTCGGGGTCAAGGCCTGTGACGCACCAAGGTTGGCGCGTCACAGCCTTGTAACGCCCCTGTGTGGGTGCGTCAGAGCGGATGCGTACCCACCTTGTAACGCACCAGAGTTGGTCCGTTACAGCCTGTGACGCACCGAGCGGGACTCGTCACAGTTGGTTTCATCTTATCTTGTGACACATCAGGGCTGGCGCATTACAGGCTGTAACGCATTAGGGCTGGCGGGTCAAAGACTGTGACGCACCGGGTTAGGCGCGTCACACCCAACCTTGCACCGAGCGTCTGACGGCCCTTTGTTGGTGCGTCAGAATGGTTGTGACGGTAGAGGCTTGGACCTTTATAGACTGTGATGGCCCAAGGTTAGACCGTCAGGCTCTGTGTTGCACTGAGGTGAGTTTTCATGTTCTCCGCGATCGTTTCACGTTGTGTCGGTCCCTAGTCAACCCAGTCGTGACCCAGTGGTCGACTTGCGGTCTTGTGAGTGCCCCAGAGACCCGTGGGATTCTGTGTCCGTGTTTTGAGGGTGTCGGGAGGATCGTGCTACCTCATTTAGCATTCCCGTGGGTTTGAGAGTCCGGGTGACTTCTCGCGTGTCGGGCTTTCGTGTTACACTAGACTGAGTCACCGTGTGTCGGTGTGTGTGCGGTGGGGTCTCCCCCGCATGCCGTTAGTTTTCCTGGAAGATGATTCCCGAGTGGGCCATGCGTTTGAGCTCGGACTGTTAGTCCAGTTATCGGCGTGGCCGCTTGTGCGTTGCCCCGGGAATCATGCTTCTATGCGTTCCGCGTGGGCCATGCATGTCGCCTTGGACTACGAGTCCGGCTGCCAGCCTGGGGCTGTAGAGTTCCCACCTTTCCCTGAGAGTGGGATTTGGTTTGGCGGCCTGTGAGCTACTTTTGGAACCGTGTTTCTACAGTTCTGCGAGGCCGGGCGTGCGGCCCGTGGACTGTGAGTCCCGTTTCTTCTCCGACTATGGTCACCGTGGGACGGTGCTGGTACGTGGGATGGTCCCCGTACTTCGTCGGGTTCGGACGTCATTTTTCGTTGACTTGAGAGTCTACTCCTTGACCCTCCACTAGTCGTAGCATGCCTACACGCGAGTGGACCCACCAGGGAGTGGTGGAGAGGCTATCCTGAGGATGGTTTTTAGGCTGGTTTCCGAAGGGCCCCTTGCCTTTGCCACCATAGTCTGGTGGGGGGGGGGGGAACCAGCTAGAGGACCCAACCTAGAGCAGATGGTTGGTGTGTGCACACGTGGTTGGGGGCGGTTGGACCCACGCTGATGAGTGTGACCCCAGCTAGTCACTTGTTTGTGGTTACTTGTACGGTGTCTCAGTTCCCGCTACGCCGGAGGGGGACACCTGAGGCGCGGACTAAGACGTCAGTGGACGCATTCAGCCTTGCTTCTAGTGGGAGGTACTCCTGTCGAGTCGGGAGTGACAGACTGTCAGTTTCCGTGACTTTGACCTTCGGGTTTTCGATCGTGTCGACCGTTGAGTTTTTTGTTGTTTCGCCGTGGCGCATGTGTTGGTTTTTGCGCCGTGAGACTAGTGCTAGTGGCTTTATCGAGGTTGCGTCTTGTTGTCCAGTACCCGTGACCAGGTGTCAGGGTTGCACTTTGGACAGCGTGTCCAGGTTGGCCGTGTTCTGGGATACAGGCCTCTACGGCATGGTTGCCGTGTGTTTTTACTTTGGTAAGCGGTACTAGTGTAGTTCGGTAGCCCCCGACCATGAGTTCGGGGTGTGTTTCCGGTACTGTAGGAGTAGTTGTAGTGCCGGAATTCGACCGGCCACCGGGTTTACTGTTCCTACTGTTGTGGTTTCTCTTGTAGCCTTCCTTTCCGCTACCGCCGTTGTTTCCGATTGGGGTTCCGCGGGATCCCTGCTGAGTCTTTGTTTTGGAGACTCATTCCCTGCTTTTCAGGTGTGGCGGTTCTTCTTCCTCGAGGTTCGAGGGCGCGGTGCGGAGGTTCTCAGTTGCCAGCTCGCCGGGCCGAGTGTTCACTCGGCATGTGGTACGTTTTTACTACTTTAGACTGTACTTTCTATTAGACTGGACTATGTTGTAGCTGTAGTTGTTTATTTATTTCTATTAATTGTTGGATTGTCCTGCTTTATTTCCTATTTCTTTGTGCCTCCACACTCCTTTTAGCCCTTCCAAGCCCTCCCGGCTCGTGGGCGGCGGTTCGAGTCTCAGTTTATCGGGTCTCTCCCGGTAATCAGATTCTCGGGTCGCTACAGCTGGTATCAGAGCAAGGTTGTTGTGGACGTACATAGGAATTCGAAATATTACAGTGATCAAAGTCCATAATGTCTAGTACAGTCGGCAGCTGGCTTAGGGTTTTGTGTTCGCTTTCTGCCTAGTTTCTCGCTCGAGAGCTTGAGTGCGCTGTACGGTGCTGTGAAGGTGGTTGTTGTCCGCGGCTTTCGTGCTAGCATGGGGTCTAAGGATCGAGGTCGAGAGCTTTCTCCCTCATCGGTGGTGGCCTCGGTTGTGCTGCGTTGGGCAGAGGTTACCGGCAGGTGTGTCGCTGTGGTGCTGCGATCGAGGGGTCTGCAGTGTGGCCAGGTGGCTGGAGAGGATTGTTCATGGATAAGTGGCCGTGAGCGTGCTCTGAGGGAGCTGTTGTGGGTTATGCCACTCCAGCTTAAGGTTTGTCCATCTCCTGAGGTGGTTAGATAGTGGTTTAAGGTGCCAGAGCGGGTGTTTTGATCGAGAAGTGTGCTCGGGTGAGCGGAAGATCTTCTCGGTGAGGTGCTGTCTCGTGGAGCCTAGTGTTCTTGTCGTGCTCTGTGGCGTCAGAAATGACGTGTCGGTCCCGATTGTTCTGTGGATTTTAAGGCAGGATTTGGCAGAGATGTCCTAGTAAGTTTTGCTCTTGCGCTCTTGTGTGCGAATGGGGTGTGTTCGCCTTGGATTTGGCTAGAGATGTGAAGGTTCTGCGGTGGTTTCGGGACTCGAGGATGAGCGTGACGGCTATCAATTGTTGCTCGTGTTGCGGCTCTTGGCATGGCGTGCTGCAGTTCGAGGAATTGCAGGGGTGGTGCATCGAGAGATGCTGTGATTGTGGTCTGACGTGACACTCGCCGAGTGTGTCGGAGGCGCTGACTTGACGGAAGTGATGGTTTTCTCGGTGTTGGGAGGTGATGTTCCCAGCATGCGCGAGGTTTGAGGTCAGGTCGAGCGTGGAGATTCTTCCATGGTCGGAGGCATGTCGGTTTCTCCTTTGGTTGGAGAGATTGTGTTTGCCTAAGGTTCGTCGTCTTGCATTGTCTGTTCAGATTGGTTGGCCTCGTGTGCCATGAAGTCCATGCGAGATGTGATCCGTGTTTTGGCAAGGTGGTGGCCTACGAGAGTGGTGCCCATTTCCCTGGTATGTAAGGGTGTTGGCACTGTTTCGGAAGGACGGGTGCTGGCTGGGCGGTGTTCGCATTCTTGGTTGTGCGCGCGTGGATCTGAGTGTGCAGCGGAAGCGTGGTGGGCCCATAACCCACTAGTTCAGAATCGTAGCATTAGTTGCTATGGGTGGATTTCCTGAGGTTGCGTTGAGCATCGGAGGATTGGTTCCTCGGTGTGAGATGTGTTGTTGCCGTCCCGTTGCTCAAGATATCGTGGTTCTTGGCACTGGCAGGAAGGAGTGTTGGGGAATGTGCGGGCTAGTGGGCCGCATGAGTACCCTATTTCTGTGATGGAAGCCGTGTCAGGCGTCAGTGTTAGACCCGGATAGGGTTGTTGAGGATGTCGCCTGACGGAGGTCGAGAACGTGTTGGTCAGAGTCGGTGGCTTGGTGCCCGACTTGTATTGGAGGTTGTGTCCTTGGTTGAGATCATGTTTTGAGGAAGTTATCTCTGAGAGATTTTGGGTTCCGGTTGGTAGCTGTGTGTGACTGGTAAGGCTAGTCTCGTAGTCGACCACGGTAAGATGTGTATTGCTTGGGGACCCGTGTGTATTAGCCGCAGCGTTGGCGACCAGGTTGCTGTGAGATTGGCGTCGGATGGTGGTCCTTGACGGGACGTTGGTATCACAATGGTTATCCCTAGTTTGGCGACCAGCATGGGATGGTTCCCCTGTGAGCCTGAGTCGAGTGAGGGGATGACTGAGGACACCAGGATCTTATCATCTGGTTTCATCATGCTCCCTGAGAGGGTCGAGTTGGCGCGATGTTCGAGCTCGGATGTGGAGTCTGAGAGGAGTGTAGCTCAAGATGTGGCATCGGTCTATGTTGGAGTCAGCGGATGACCTACTGTGGGGCTAGATCGTGCTTGTTGGGTAGGTGGAGGTTTCCCGTTGACGTGTATCTGGCGACCAGTGGATGGTCTTGTCACAGACAGAAGATGCTGGTTGTCGGGGCTCGAGCGTGGCGAGAGCCATGTGCCAGCGAGAGCTTTGATGGTCGTTTCTGTGATGTGCCTTTCTCGACAGGATCTGGGCTCTGTCGAAGTTTGTCTTCTGACAAGAGTTCGCTCGGTGATATTGTGGATGCACTTTTCGTTCGTCTATTATGCTCGTCTATTCGGGAATGGTTGATTCGTCTATTAAGTGCGTGGGCGTGCCAGTCACCGAAGTGACAATTTGTTCGGGCTCCAAAGAGCCCATGGTGCGCTCGATCTGACTCATTCAGCCGATTGTATGGTTCATTTCGGGATAAAAACCCGCCGCGCCATAAAGGTCACGGCGTCATTTACATCCCCCATACGAGGGAACACCCTTGATTAATCGCCGAGATTCAGGGTCTCATGGCCAAGAAATTAATTGCACGAAAGGTCTATTAGGAAGCATCGAAACCCCCATATGAGGGTAAGAAGAAAACATTCGCGATCATGTCGGTCGTGTACTGACCATTTAATGTTCAGATGAATGTCCGGCTCGAGAAAATCGCGGTTGTCGCGGGAAAAATCGGAACGCATGTGTGCCGAGGTACGGCAAATTTATTGTTCGGAAGAGCGGAAAACATTCGGCTGAACCTCGGTTGGAGCGGTCGAAAACCAGTAAATCTATTGGCCCGGTGCAAGAGCAAGGTACGACCATATTGCGGTGGACCCCCGCGATCGAAACAAGACTTGCATGAGCGTCATCAATATTTCCGGTCCAAAGGGGCAACGGGGAGTATCCCTTGAATCGGCTAAAAAGCCCTGTGCCTAGGGAAACGGAACTTCGAAACGTGTCGGTCATTTGGAAGACCGTTTAATATTCGGACGTGTGTCCGGCTTGAGAATATCATAATTGTCGCAGGGGGACCTGGAACATATGTATGCCGTGATACGGCAAATACATTATTCCGAGACATTGAAAACATTCGGTTAAATCTCGGTTAGTGTAGCGAGAAACTAGCGAATTTATTGGCCCGGTGCAAGATCGAGTCGGGAGCATACCGGGGGCACCTCCCGCAGTCCAAACGGGACTTGCGTGGGCATCATTAATGTTCCCGGTGCCGGAGGGCAACGGGGAAGAGTCCCGATACTAGATTCCAAAACTAAAACATGTTCGAAGGAAGCGAGCTATAGGCCGAGGGTGTGGGTCAGACAGTGACCATAATCGGGACGGACCCGAGGTCCAAGCACAGCCCACAAAGGCCTTATTGATATTCCCGTGTATAGGGTCCATGGACGACAGGAGCCATCTCGTTCTATTCAGATTTCTGTCGGTCACTTGCGGACCACTTGATATTCGGACAAGGGTCCATATTGAAGGTGCGCGTAGATAGGAACAATCCTGTACAAATGTATGCCGAGTTTGTGGCAATTTCAATGAAAGGGCGGGAATGAATCCCGATAGAGTGAATCTGATTTGACGAGCTATCGTCCCGGAACCATGCCGGCTTACGACCATATCGGGGCGAGAGCCGTCGGCCATGTTGGTCGCTCACGGGCCTTTTCACGTTCGGACGCAGGTCCCTAATAGAAACGCGGCGAAAATCGAAGTGAACCCGTTCTAATGTCTGCCGAACGTGCGACAATTTTAGTAGCGGCTCGGAAGGGATCCGTCCGGAGAAATGAGTCCGATTTAATCGGAATGTCAACCCGAGGCGAGGTCGAGTCATGGCCGTTTCGGGATAACTCCCAAGACTCAGGCCCAGCCCGCAAGGGCGGCATTGTTGTTCCTTCAGCACCGGGTCGCAAGGGAGACGGGGCTGCGGTGTAGATTTTACCATTTTTTATTTGGGTTTTAAATTATACATAGATATATTTTTATTGCTTATTTCCCTTTTATGTATTAATTCTGGATGATTTCTCCATTTTGTTTATTATTATTACTATTAGATTTTCCTTTTTTGTTTATCATTATTATTATTATTTCACATTGTTTTTGTCTATTTCATACATATATTGAGATTTATTTACTTATCATAGTTTTTTTATTAATTTATTATTATTTTTTATTATAATTATATTACACATATTTTTCTGGAGGAAGAGTGGGCTGTTGGAGGACTGCAAGAGTGTGCCGCTGAAGGCCTTGTAGAAGGTGTACCGGTGAGGGCGCCAGGGAGCGTACCGCTGAGGGGCTGGCAAAGTGTGCCGGCCAAGGGTGCCTGGAGCGTGTTGGGGAAGACGGTGAGAGCTGTGCCGGCAAAGGGGCGCAGGCGGGTGTGCCGCTGAAGTGGCGGGCAGGTGTGTCGGCGAGGGGGCGCAGGCGGGCGTACCGGCGAAGGGCCTGGGGCTGTGTAGGCGAAGGGGGTAGAAGGCGTACAGCTGAAGGGCTAAGCGGGTGTGCCGGTGAAGGGCCATGAAGTATGTGCCGGCGAAGGGTGGCTAGAAAGGTGTGCCGGTGAAGGGCGACTGCAGTGGCATACCGGCGAAGGGCATGGGGAGCCCACTCCTCCGTTTCTTTTAAGGCTTTTCTTTTCTTCTTTTCTGATTTTGTTGAATCTGTATGGGTTTCTTCTCTCTTTCTCTTGATTATCTGTCATTCTTTCTCCCATGAGGGTGAACGTTCAAGTTGTTTAGTTGTTGTTCGGTTCGGCTCTCTTTGAATTGATTGTGTTTCCCTGCCTTGGTTAAAGCATTTTACCGTTGTTCTTTTCGTTTATTTGTTGCTTCCTTTTATCTTCTTAATGTGTTGCTGTTCCATTTGTTTGTTGTTGTCTTCTGTCATTTTAATATGTTATTGCTTCTAACAAAAATTCGGCAGCATCTCCCCTTGACCCGAGTGTAAGGGAGATACAGGGAACGCGCCCACAAAGAGTGGCGGAACCCGACAACTGGAGGTGGGCGCCCGAGAGTGGCAACACCTTAATGAAACCTCGGAAAACTCGGAGGGAACGTCGGATGGGAGACCTCTCCCAGGCTGGCCAGGGGTGCAGCGCGCAAGAAGGTTGGGGGTGGTGGCTAGCGTGCCGGCAAGGGAGCCTGTAGGGGCTGGAGAGGTGTGCCGGGCAAAGGCCAAGGGGAACCGTGCCGGTGAGCGGGGGCAAGGTGTACCGGGCAAGGAGGTCACGGGATGCACCAGGGAAGACCCGCAGGGGTGTGCCAGCGAAGGGGCTTGGCAAGTGCGTGCTGGGGAAGGCCCGTAGGGGCGTGCCGGCGAGCAGGTGAGCCAAAGGCGTGCCGCTGGAGGCACACGGAGGGTATCCCATGCGAAGGACCAGCCGGGGATGCTGGTTGGCTAGGCCAAAGGGAATCTTGGCAGGAGGGAGAGAGACTCAAGGGGCCTCAGAATAGAAGCGTTAGGCCTGGATATCTAAGGAGAAACGAAAGGGCGTCTCCCTTTAGGCAAATGAGCAGAGATTGCAGCGGGGAGGGGAAGGGCAGCAGTCCCTCTCCCCCCCCCTTTCTTCTTTTCTTATTTCCCTTCTTTTTCTTCTTCTCGTCAGGCGGGGGTGGCGGGTGGAGCGGCAGCACTCTCCCCTCTCTTCCTTTCCTCTCTCTTCGCACAGGCGACAGTGGTGGGTGGAGCGGCGAGCCCTCCTCCCTCTCTTCCCCTCTTCCCTCTTCTTCTCTTCTTCTCTTTGCGCGGACGGCGGTGGCGGGTGGACGAAAAAGTAGGAAGGGGGGAGGCGGAGCCTCCTTCCTCTTCTTCTTCTCTTCCTCGCTTCTTCTGTTCTTCTCTTTCTCTTCCTTTTTTTCTCCTCGCTCAGGCGGTGGTGATCGAGGAGGCAAGCCCCTCTTCTTCTCTTCTTCTTCTTCTCTTTTCGCACAGACGGCGACGGTGGGCGGAGCGGCGGGGCCTCCCCCCTCTCTTCCTCTCTTCCCTCTTCTTCTCTTCTTCTTCTTCTCTTCTTCTCTTCTCCTCTTCCCCGTCTGCGTCTCTCCCTCCTCCTCTCTATATCGAAGAAGAGGGGTCTTTATACCCCACATGGCGGGAGCGTCCGAACACGGCAGTCGGAGGCGGGAAATTGGAGGCATTGATTGGGGATTTGACTCGTCGTCCTTGGTGGCAAGGGGGATAGGCAACATGGCCCAATCCCCGACCGACACCTTGGGTAGCCCACTGCGCGCCAAGGATCCATAGGGCGTGGGCATCACGTCGTCCTGCCGGAGCGTGCCGCTGAAGAGCCTAGATAGCGTGCCGTTGGAAGACACAAGAAGCGTACCGCTGGAGGGCCAAAAGGGCGTGTCGGCGAAGCACAGCAAGGGCGTGCCGCTGGAAGCCTGCACGAGCGTGCCGCTGAAGGGCAGGATGGGTGTGCCGCTGAAGGGGCATGAAGGCGCGCCCTTGAACGGGCACGAACGGCGTGCCGCTGAAGGGGCACGGTGGGTGTGCCGCTGAAGGGGCATGAAGGCGTGCCGTTGAACGGGCACAAAGGGCGTGCCGCTGAAGGGGCACGATGGGTGTGCCGCTGAAGGGCCATCGGGGGCATACCGCTGGGCACCTTGGGGCGTGCCGTTGAAGGCTTGAAGAGCGCGCCGTTGAAGAGCAGCCTACAAGCGTGCCGCTGGAGAGGGGCAAAGGGTGTGCCACTGATGGGCTACCGAGGCATGCCGCTGAACGGCCAAATGGCTGTGCCGCTGAAGGGGGCACCAAGTGTGCCGTTGGGAGCAAGGCACGAGCGTGCCGCTGAAGCGTGCTAGCCAGGTGTGCTGGTGAAGGGCAGCCTGGGCGTGCCGTTGAGGGGGCACAGGGAGTGTGCCGCTGAAGGGCACAGGGGGTGTGCCGCTGAAGGGCTAAATAGGCAGTTTTGAGCCCGTTGTGAGCACGAGTTGTGGCCCATTTGATTTTCTTTGAGGCCCATGGATTATGAGCTTCCCGGGAGTTGGTTTCTCTTTGCTGTCGTGACTTCGGGGACGGCTTCACGGCAGTGTGCATATTTGGGGAGTCCGGACGACCAGTCTCTCCGGGGCTTCTTCACTCGGCGTCGTTGTTGATGCGAGGCCGGGCAGGATATCTGGGTGTGCAATTTTTGGTGTCCACAAATGCCCCCCACCCACGGGTAACGCAGGCGAAGGATGAGCCGGGCGGTGCCCGCGGGTGTCCTGGTCTCCTTCTTCTCTTTGTCGGTGCCGACGGGATGTCAGGGATTGACGTGGTATGCTTGTCTCTTCTTCTCTTCGTCAGTGCCGACTGGGTGTCGGGGACTGACATGACATGTTGGTCTCTTCTCTTCTTCATCAGTGCCGATAGGGCGTCGGGAGCTGCCGTAGCATGTTGGTCTCTTCTTCTCTTTTGCATCAGTACCGACAGGGTGTCGGGAGCTGCCATGGTTTATTTGTCTTTTCTTCTCTTTGTCAGTGCCGACAGGGTGCCGGGAGCTGACATGGTTTGTTGATCTCTTTATTTCTTCGTCAGTGCCGACAGGGTGCCGGGAGCTGACCTGGTTTGTTGGGTCTATTTGTCTCTTCGTCAGCGCCGACGGGGTGTCGGGAACTGACATGCTTTGTTGGTCTCTTTGTCTCTTCGTCAGTGCCGACGGGGTGCCGGGGATTGACATGCTCTGTTGGTCTCTTTGTCTCTTCGTCAGCGCCGACAGGGTGCCGGGAGCTGACATGATGTGTTGGTCTCTTTGTCTCTTCGTCAGCGCCGACAGGGTGCCGGGAGCTGACATGGTTTGTTGGTCTCTTTGTCTCTTCGTCAGCACCGACAGGGTGCCGGGAGCTGACATGGTTTGTTGGTCTCTTTGTCTCTTCATCAGTGCCGACGGGGTACCGGGAACTGACGTGCTTTGTTCGTCTCTTCTTCTCTTATTTTTCTTCTCTTCTCTTTTCTCCTCTTCTATATTCCCTTGCACGTAAACATGGGGTGAGAATTTATTTAGTGTCCTCAAATCAGGGAAGCGGGCTGCGAAAGTCAAAATTTGGGGAGCAGGCTGCCAGAGCTAGACTTGGGAAAGCGGGCCATGGGGGTCGAGGTAAGCAGGCTACAAGAGCCAAAGTTGGGAAGTAGGCTATAAAAGCCAAAGGGAAGCAGGCCAGAAGAGCCAAAGTCGGGAAGCAGGCCGCGGAGGCCGAATTGGGGGAGCAGCTTATAAAGCCAAGGATATTGGGAAGCGGGCTGCAAGAGCCGAAATTATGGGAAGTGAGCCGCGAAGGCCGAATTCTGGGAAGCAGGCTATGAGAGCCGAATTCCAGGAAGCGGGCTGCAAGAGCCAAAGATGTTGGGAAGCGGGCTACAAGAGCCGAAATTATGGGAAGCGGGCCGTGAAGGCCGAATTCTGGGAAGCAGGCTATGAGAGCTGAATTCTGGGAAGCAGGCTGCAAGAGCCAAAGATATTGGGAAGCGGGCTACAAGAGCCAAAATTATGGGAAGCGGGCCGTGAAGACCGAATTGAGGAAGCGGATTACAGAAGCCGGAGTTCGGAGATTAATGAGCCGCGAGGGCAAGAGGTAGGCCATGGGGGGCCAAGATTGGGCTCTACGAGCCAGAGTTGGGAAAATAGGCTGCGATAGCCGAAATTGATTTTACTGTATACACACATTATTATTATTTTTATTTTTTTTGTTATTATTTTTTTTACTCAAGCATGCAGGCATTCATTAACAGACATAACATAAATATACGTATGTGATAGCTCCCTCTATAGGGGATGGGATAGGGACATCGCCCATAATTCGCAGACACGGTGCGGGTCACGAGGCATAATTGAGGGGTGGTGCACCCGTCAAGAGGATATCGCACGTCTTGCATGCATAGCCTTAATTCACGCATTTCACCCGAGGTAATTCTCTGTGGCGTGACGGTACAAATGTGTGAACAAAGAGCCCTAACCATAGGAATATGCAGGTTTTCCTGGTGACACTCGAGGATCACTCTAGCGCCTACACATTAGTTCCAGGCTTTTGACTTTCGGTAGCTTCACACAGCCCCCACTTGTTTATTTTGGTAGCGGATTTCACGGTTCGGCACGAGTCTCATCATGTGTCTCAATGGAGATTCCCAGCTACTAAGATTTGTCCTTATTGTGATTCTATTACGGATTCCACCATTTGACGTGAGTTTCCTCATATGTCTCAATGGGAATTCCCGGCTAATAGGTTTCATCCTTATTGTAATTCGCTTCACCATTTCGCGCGAGTCTCCTCATGTGTCTCAGGGGGGATTCCCGGCTACTCGGATTCACATTTCTCTCTCTCTTTTTTTTGCATCATTTTTTTCTTTCTCTCTCTTTTTTATTTTTTTTTATTTTACTGTGGGGGTAGACAGCTTTTTCCTCACGATTACCTTTCACGCGAGTGCAGGAATTCAAGTCTCCGTAGAGCGCTAAGAAGGAATCCGGGCAATCCCTATGGTTGAAAGCTATTGAACACATTAAGTGCTAAGTGTGGGAGCGTTGCCTTAGGTTTATTTTGTGAGTTGGGCTTAGCGATTCAGCCATGACTCTTCCCCTTGACGTGTGCACCTGCCATAATTGGGTTCCCTTCGAGTGCGTGCCGTGACGCCCGTGCATCCAGAATCGGGGCAGCATTATTTAGCAAGGAAATGCGGTCCTAGAAAATTCAAAAGAGGTGTATTATTCTATATTAAGCAAACATGCAAGTAGGGCAATCATGCATTCTCTTTGTTTGGTTTTTTTTCCTCTTTTTGTGTGTCTGTTTTATTTTTTTTTTTGTTGTTTTTGTGTGTGTTTGTTTTTACATAAGAAAATATTGTTGTTACGTATAAGTGTAGTGGTAGTAAAGGTATTAGAGAAGCAGACCACGAACGGCTGAAAGGGTATTAGTGCAGCAGGCTATAGAACCCGAGGGACATTAGGGGAGCGGGCCATAAGGGCCGAAATTGGGAAGCGGGCTGCAAGAGCCGAAGTTATGGGAAGCGGGCCGCGAAGGCCGAATCCTGGGAAGCAGGCTACGAGAGTCGGACTTGGGAAGCAGGCCATGAAGGCCAAAGGGAAGCATGCTACGAGAGCCAGAGTTGGCGAGCAGGCCATAAAAGCCAAGGGGAAGCAGGCTACGAGAGCCAGAATTGGGAAGCAGGCTATAAAAGCCAAAGGAAAGCAGGCCACGAGGGCCAAAGGTAAGCAGGCTGCGAGAGCCAAAGTTGGGGAGCAGGCCACAAAAGCCAAGGGGAAGCAGGCTACGAGAGCCATAATTGGGGGAGCAGGCTACAAGAGCCAAAATTGGGGAGCGGGCTGCAGGAGTCGCAATTATGGGAAGCGGGCCGTGAAGGCCGAATTCTGGGAAGCAGGCCGTAAAGGCCGAATTCTGAGAAGCAGGCTACACGAGGAAGCGGGCTACAAAAGCCGAAAAGATATTGGAGAGCGCGGTGGGATGGGTGGATCAATCCTGATAGTGGGCCTTGGCCGACACGGCTGAGCCGAAGGGCGTCGGGTAGCAGGGTACGAGAGCCGAGGAGAAGGATTCGTGAAGCGGCGGGTTCGAAGACCACGTCTGTCTCATGTCTCTTTTTTTTCTTCTTCTTTTGTGTGAGGCGATGGGTTCGAAGACCACGTCTGCCTCGTGTCTCTTTTTTTTTCTCTTCTTCTTTTGTGGAGAGGCAGGTGCGAAGACCATGTTTGCCTCGTGTCTCTTTTTTTCTCTTTTCTTCTTCTTTTGTCGAGAGGCAGGTGCAGAGCCCTGTGACTGTTCTTTCTCTTCTTCTCTTCTTCTTTTATGGAGAGGCCGGTGCAAAGACCATGTTTGCCTCATGATCACTTCTTTCTTTTCTTCACTTCTTCTTTTATGGAGAGGCAGGTGCAAGGACCATGTTCACCTCGTGACTGTTCTTTCTCTTCTTCTCTTCTTCTTTTATGGAGAGGCAGGTGCAAGGACCATGTTCGCCCCGTGATTGTTCTTTCTCTTCTTCTCTTCTTCTTTTATGGAGAGGCGGGTGCAAAGACCACGTCTGCCTCGTGACTCTCTCTTTTTTTCTCTCTTCTTCTTTTGTAGAAGGGCAAGTGCAGAGACCATGTTCGCCCCGTGATTGTTCCTTCTCTTCTTCTCTTCTTCTTTTATGGAGAGGCCGGTGCAAAGACCATGTTTGCCTCGTGATCACTTCTTTCTTTTCTTCTCTTCTTCTTTTATGGAGAGGCAGGTGCAATGACCATATTCGCCTCGTGACTGTTCTTTCTCTTCTTCTCTTCTTCTTTTATGGAGAGGCAGGTGCAAGGACTATATTCGCCCCGTGATTGTTCTTTCTCTTCTTCTCTTCTTCTTTTATGGTGAGGTAGGTGCAGGGACCATGTTCGCCTCATGTCTCTTTTTTTTCTTCTATTCTTCTTTTGTAGAGAGGTAGGTGCAGAGACCATGTTTGCCTCATGATTGCTCTTTCTCTTCTTCTCTTATTTTTTTATGGAGAGGCAGGTGCAAGGACCATGTTTGTCTCGTGATCATTTCTTTCTTTTCTTCTCTTCTTCTTTTGTGTGAAGAGGCGGGCTCGAAGACCCCGTCTACCTCATGTGTCTTCTTTTGGTTCTGCTCTTCTTCTTTTGTGTGATGAGGTGGGCTCGAGGACCACGTCTGTCTCACGTGTCTTTTCTTCCTTTTCTTCTTTTCTTTTGTGTGATGAGGCAGGCTCGAAGACCACGTCTGCCTCGTGCGTGTCTTTTTCTTTATTCTGCTCTTCTTTTCTCATTAATGCTTCCACGCTGGAGTGTATTTCTCTTAATGTGCCCCCAGGTTGGGGTGTAGCTTCATTTGGTATGCATCCCCCCCTGAGGGGTGTGTTCTGCCTCTTCGCTTCTGTGCCCCCAGGCGGGGTGTATTTTTCATGGCTTCTATGTCCCCAAACCAGGGTGTGTTTTTTAATGCCCTCGAGGCGGGGTGTAGCTCTCTTCAAATGCCCCCATGGTGGGGTATACTCTTCACGGCTTCTATGCCCCTAGGTGGGGTATGTTTCTTCTTCAAATGCCCCCAAAGCGGGGTGTAGCTTTTGTTTCTTATACCCCCCCCCATGGCGGGGGTGAATTCTGCCCTTTTCTTTTTTTTACCCCTAAAGGCGGAGGAGTGCTTCTCTTCATATGTCCCCGGCACGAGGGTGTATCTTTTGCTTCTTATGCCCCCCTGAGGCAGGGGTGTATCTCTTTATGGCTTATGTGCCCCCGAAGCAGGGGTATGTTGTTTCTTCAAATGCCGCTTGGGTGGAGTATATCTTTCTTCTTATGCTCCCAGATCGGGATGTATGTCTCTTCACTTCTGTGCCCCGGGTCGGGGTAGATGCTTCGGCTGCTTATGCGCCAAGGGCGGAGTGTGTCTCTTTTTGTGCCCCCAGAGCGGGGTAAGTGCATCTGCTTCTTATGCGCCAGGGGCGGAGTGCATCTCTTTTTGTTGTGCCCCCAGAGCGGGGTAGGTCCTCCGCATGTGTCCCCGGGTCGGGGTGTATTCTTTTGCTTCTTATGACCCCGCGGCGGGGTGATCTCTCTTCCGATACCCTTGAGTCGGGGCGTAGCTTTGTCTCCCATGGAGGGGGTATGTTTCTTCTTCAAAAGCCCCCAGGCCAGGGTGTATTCTTCTCTTTCTTGAGCTCCCGAGGCGGGAGGGGTTCTTTTCATGTGCCCCCATGGCGGGATGTGCTTCTTTCTTCAAGTGTCCCCAGGCCGGGGTGAATTCCTTTCTTCTTCCCAGACACACCGGGGGGAATGTTTGCTTCTTGTGCTCCCAAGGTGGGGTGTATTGCTGCTTTTGATGCCCCCAAGGTGGGGCGTATTGCTGCTTCTGATGCCCCAGAGCGAGGTATCCCTTTTTTTTATATGCCCCCGACACGGGGTGTATTCCGCTTCTAGTGCCCCCAGAGTGGAGTGTATTGCCGCTTTTGATGCGGGGTCTAGTTCTTACTTTTTATGCACCCGAGGCGGGGTGAATTCTTCTTCTTTGCTTATGTGCTCCCATATCGGGGTGTATTTCTTTATTCATATGCTCCCCTAAGCCGGGGAATGTTGTTTGTTCTGCTTCAGGGGGGGGATATATGTTGCTTCATGGACTCCGAGCCTATGGTGTATTCCTTCTTCGAATGCCTCTAAGTCGGGGTGTGTTCTTCTCTTCTTATGCTCCCAAGGCGGGATGTAGCTTCTTCAAATGCCCCTAAGCCAGGGCGTATTCTTTATGACTTTTATGCCCCCAGGCGGGGTATGTTTCTTTTTCAATTGTCCGTAGGACAGGGTGTACTCTTCTCTTTCTTATGCTCCCGAAGTGGGATGTAGCTTCTTCAAATGCCCCTAAGCTGGGGCGTGTTCTTTATAGCTTCTAGGCCCTCGAGGTGAGGTATACTTCTTCTTCAAATACCCCCAAGACGGGGGAGTGATTCTCCCGCTTCCTCTGCCCCAGAGTGGGGTATACTTCTCTTTGTATTCCCCTACGCCAGGGTGTATTCTTTTCGCTTCATATGCCCCCAGGGTGGGATGCGCCTTCTGCTTCTCATGACCCCGGGATGGAGTGTATTCTCTTCATGTGCTCCCGGCACGAGGGTGTATCTTTGCTTTTTATGCCCCCGAGGGGGATTCTTCTTCTTTTGCCCCGACATGCCGGGGAATGTTTGCTTCTTGTGCCCCGAAAGTGGGGTGTGTTCTTGATGGCTCCTGTGCCCCCGTTGGTGGGGTGTATGCTTCTTCTTCAAATTCCCCTAAGACGGGGTGTATTCTTTGTCGCTTCATGTACTCCCGAGTCGGGGTGAATTCTCTTCATGTGCCCCCATGGTGGGGTGTACTCTCTTCATGTGTCCCTAGGAGTGGAGTGTGGTCTCTTCCTGTGCACCCAAGTAGGGTATATCGCTGCTTGCAATGTCCCCCGAGGCGGGGTATCTTTCTTCTTCAAATACCCCTAAGCCACGGCATATTCTTTATAGCTTCTATGCCCCCAGGTGGGGTATATTTCTTCTTCAAATATCCCTAAACCAGGGTGAGTTTCTCTTTTTGTGTGTCCCCAGGCCGGGGTGAATTCTTTTCTTCTTACGCCCCCATGACGGGGTATGTCTTTTGCTTCATATGCCCCATATCGGGGTGTATTTCTCTTCTTCAAATGCCCCTAAGCTGGGGTACAACTCTATTTCTTCTTATGTCCCCAGGTCAGGGCGGATTCTTCTTCAAATGCCCTGATGCCGGGGTGTAGCTTTTGCTTTGTGCCCCTCAGTCGGGGCGGATTCTCTTCATGTTCCCCTGGGAATGGGGTGTATCTCTTTTTTTGCCTCTTATACCCCCATAGCAGGGTATATATCTTCTTCTTATCCCCCATGGTGGGGTATATGCATGCTCTCTTCGGGAGTGGTGGCCGTGCTTGGCCTCATTGCTATAAAGCATTCCCCACAGCGGGCAGCCATTCACCAAGCTACAATTGTGGCTCGCTGGGTCTTTTAACAGCCGCTCGAGGGGCCGTCTTATGCCGGATGGAGGCAGTAGGAAGGAGGAACGAGCGGGGTCCTTGCACCGCAGACTCGGAGCCTCCTAGAGTGGGGCGAGATGCCAGGTTTCTCTTGCTCTTTTAGTCGGCGATGCTGGCCAACTTTTCTTCCTTTCTTTTCTCTTTCTCTCTTTTTTTTTCTTTTTTTTCTTTTTTTTTCTTCTCTTCTTCTTGTATGATTGACCAGGGTGGAGGTGCAGGAGAGCACTCACCCCCTCAGGGAGGGGATGAGTGGTTCGCTCCACCGCATCAACCCCATAGTGGTAATCTTCGTTCAGCACGGGCCTCGACGGACGTGGCCGTACAACCCTTTCTTGCCAATTCTTTCTCTTTTTTTTTCTTTCTTTTCTCTTTTTCTTCTCTTCGTCTTTTCTTCTCTTCTTCTCTTCTTCTTTTCCTTCTTTTCTTCTTTTCTTCTCTTTCTTTTTGAGGAAAAGGGGGGGTTTGATTTCCCCTCCCTTCTCTTCTCCCCTTTTTTATAACAGCCCCCATGATTCTTGGAAGCTGCATATGCTTCGAAGTAGCGTCCTCGAGGCCATGAAGGCAGCTGCACCGAGTTTGGCTTTTCTCCCCATAGGACTGGCGAAGACAGCACCTGCCATTCATCAAAGCAGGCAAACATCGTTAATTAGGAGGCCATGAGGCCCTAAATCCCGGCGAAGAGATGAAGGGTGGTTTAGGTCCCACCAGGCGTGTCAGACTTGTGGACGCACTTTTCGTTCGTCTATTATGCTCGTCTATTCGGGAATGGTTGATTCGTCTATTAAGTGCGTGGGCGTGCCAGTCACTGAAGTGATAATTTATTCGGGCTCCGAAGAGCCCATGGTGCGCTCGATCTGACTCGGTCAGACGATTGTATGCTTCGTGTCGGGATAAAAACCCGCTGCGCCATAAAGGTCACGGTGTCATTTACATCCCCCATACGAGGGAACACCCTTGATTAATCGCCGAGATTCAGGGCCTCATGGCCAAGAAATTAATTGCACGAAAGGCCTATTAGGAAGCATCGAAACCCCCGTATGAGGGTAAGAAGAAAACATTCGCGATCATGTCGGTCATGTACTGACCATTTAATGTTCAGACGAATGTCCGGCTCGAGAAAATCGTGGTTGTCGCGGGAAAAATCGGAACGCATGCGTGCCGAGGTACGGCAAATTTATTGTTCGGAAGAGCGGAAAACGTTCGACTGAACCTCGGTTGGAGCGGTCAAAAACCAGTAAATCTATTGGCCCGGTGTAAGAGCAAGCTACGACCATACTGCGGTGGGCCCCCCGCGATCGAAACCTGACTTGCATGAGCGTCATCAAAATTTCCGGTGCAAAGGGGCAATGGGGAGTATCCCTTGAATCGGCTGAAAAGCCCTATGCCTAGGGAAGCGGAAGTTCGAAACGTGTCGGTCATTCGGAAGACCGTTTAATATTCGGACGTGTGTCCGGCTTGAGAATATCATAATCGTCGCAGGAGGACCTAGAACATATGTATGCCGTGATACGGCAAATATATTATTCCGAGACATTGAAAACATTCGGTTAAATCTCGGTTAGTGTAGCGAGAAATTAGCGAATTTATTGGCCCGGTGCGAGATCGAGTCGGGACCATACCAGGGGCGCCTCCCGCGGTCCAAACGGGGCTTGCGTGGGCATCATTAATGTTCCCGGTGCCGGAGGGCAACGGGGAAGAGTCCCGGGACTAGATTCCAAAATCAAAACATGTTCGAAGGAAGCGAGCTATAGGCCGAGGGTGTGGGTCAGACAGTGACCATAATCGGGATGGACCCGAGGTCCAAGCACAGCCCACAAAGGCCTTATTGATATTCCCGTGTATAGGGTCCAGGGACGACATGAGCCATTTGGTTCTATTCAAATTTCTGTCGGTCACTTGCGGACCACTTGATATTCGGACAAGGGTCCATATTGAAGGTGCGCGTAGATAGGAACAATCCCGTACAAATGTACGCCGAGTTTGCGGCAATTTCAATGAAAGGGCGGGAACGAATCCCGATAGAGTGAATCCGATTTGACGAGCTATCCGCCCGGAACCATGCCGGCTTACGACCATATCGGGGCGAGAGCCGTCGGCCATGTTGGTCGCTCACGGGCCTTTTCACGTTCGGACGCAGGTCCGTAATAGAAACGCGGCGGAAATCGAAGTGAACCCGTTCAAATGTCTGCCGAACGTGCGGCAATTTTAGTAGCGGCTCGGAAGGGATCCGTCCGGAGAAATGAGTCCGGTTTAATCGGAATGTCAGCCCAAGGCGAGGTCGGGTCATGGCCGTTTCGGG
Organism: Amorphophallus konjac; assembly: GCA_022559845.1. Classification (NCBI taxonomy): domain Eukaryota; kingdom Viridiplantae; phylum Streptophyta; class Magnoliopsida; order Alismatales; family Araceae; genus Amorphophallus; species Amorphophallus konjac. The sequence continues at coordinate 212,276,518 of CM040125.1, read as the reverse complement.
ATAACTCCAAAGACTCTGGCCCAGCCCGCAAGGGCGGCATTGTTGTTCCATCAGCATCGGGTCGCAAGGGAGACGGGGCTGCGGTGTAGATTTTACCATTTTTTATCTGGGTTTTAAATTATACATAGATATATTTTTATTGCTTATTTCCCTTTTATGTATTAATTCTGGATGATTTCTCCATTTTGTTTATTATTATTACTATTAGATTTTCCTTTTTTGTTTATCATTATTATTATTATTTCACATTGTTTTTGTCTATTTCATACATATATTGAGATTTATTTACTCATCATAGTTTTTTTATTAATTTATTATTATTATTTTTTATTATTATATTACACATATTTTTCTGGAGGAAGAGTGGGCCGTTGGAGGACTGCAGGAGTGTGCCGCTGAAGGCCTTGAAGAAGGTGTATCGGTGAGGGCGCCAGGGAGCGTACCACTGAGGGGCTGGCAAAGTGTGCCGGCCAAGGGTGCCTGGAGCGTGTCGGGGAAGACGGTGAGAGGTGTGCCGGCGAAGGGGCGCAGGCGGGTGTGCCGCTGAAGAGGCGGGCAGGTGTGCCGGTGAGGGGGCGCAGGCGGGCGTACCGGCGAAGGGCCTGGGGCTGTGCCGGCGAAGGGGGTAGAAGGCGTACCGCTGAAGGGCTAAGCGGGTGTGCCGGCGAAGGGCCATGAAGTATGTGCCGGCGAAGGGTGGCTAGAAAGGTGTGCCGGCGAAGGGCATGGGGAGCCCACTCCTCTGTTTCTTTTAAGGCTTTTCTTTTCTTCTTTTCTGATTTTGTTGAATTTGTATGGGTTTCTTCTCTCTTTCTCTTGATTATCTTTCATTCTTTCTCCCATGAGGGCGAACATTCAAGTTGTTTAGTTGTTGTTCGGTTCGGCTCTCTTTGAATTGATTGTGTTTCACTGCCTTGGTTAAAGCATTTTACCGTTGTTCTTTTTGTTTATTTGTTGCTTCCTTTTATCTTCTTAATGTGTTGTTGTTCCATTTGTTTGTTGCTGTCTTCTGTCATTTTAATATGTTATTGCTTCTAACAAAAATTCGGCAGCATCTCCCTTTGACCCGAGCGTAAGGGAGATACAGGGAACGCGCCCACAAGGAGTGGCGGAACCCGACAACTGGAGGTGGGCGCCCGAGAGCGGCAACACCTTAATGAAACCTCGGAAAACTCGGAGGGAATGTCGGACGGGAGACCTCTCCCAAGCTGGCCGGGGGTGCAGCGGGCAAGAAGGTTGGGGGTGGTGGCTAGCGTGCCGGCCAGGGAGCCTGTAAGGTAGGGAGTGGTGTGCCGGGCAAAGGCCAAGGGGGGCAAGGTGTACCGGGCAATGAGGTCACGGGATGGACCAGGGAAGACCCGCAGTGGTGTGCCGGCGAAGAGGCTTGGCTAGTGCGTGCTGGGGAAGGCCCGTAGGGGCGTGCCGGCGGGCGGGTGAGCCAAAGGCGTGCCGCTGGAGGCACACGGAGGGTATGCCAGGCGAAGGACCAGCCGGGGATGCTAGTTGACTA